>JAKCOX010000002.1:57943651-58666151 GCA_022605575.1 Laterallus jamaicensis coturniculus
TGGTGTAGAGTTCTGCCAGGGAAGGTTTAGCTTGGATATTAGGACAAGTTTCTTCACCAAGGGGGTTATCAATCATTGGATCGAGATGCCCAGGGAAGCAGTCAAGTCACCACCCCTGAAGGTACCGAAAAGATGTGCAGATGTGATGTTTAGGCACATAGTTTAGAGTTGGACTTTGGCAGTGCTAGATTAAAGGTTGGACTTGATGATCTTAAGGGCCCCTACTAACCTAAATAATTCTGGGATTCTATGAAGTGGTATGAGGCATACTGAGGTTGGTCTGCATCCAGAAAAATGGCAAAACGGCAAAACTTTCCTGATAACCATGGTCTGAAGTTTATGTCTAGCTTAAACTCTGCATAAATACTAGAGTTTATCTTATGGAAGTCATGTTCTTCCTTCACTGACCATTAGAATAAGCTACAGTGCCACTATATAGTCATAGGCTTTTATTTAGCAGCACTCCTGCCTCCTTTGATGCATCAGATGAACGATGCTCACTTAATGAAGAACCATTGTTTTCCTTTTGTTACTCAGTGTGTGGCCCCCAAACTGATTTATTACCTATTGTTCTGGAGACAGAGCTATGAACTCTCTTAGGAGTTTTCCTCATTACAGTGAATGTATGTGTCTCACAAAGCAAGTTATTTTACTGGTGTTATAGATGAGGTGCTGCTCCACACAGGGAGCACATTTCAAAATACCTGCTGCCAAACCTGAGGCATTCTGGATCTGTTTTGTTCAGAATACTTGCAATGAATAGCACTTCAAATGCAAAAACACAGATCCCATTGCTCTTACTGTGAGTGCTCAAGGCTTTTGAAAGCAGGGGCCTGGGAGCTTTGTCCAGGCACATAGAAAATTAGGAAACATACAGTTGCAACCATTTAAACACAGTGGAATTTGGTTCTTCACAGTAGTATGAACGGAGACCTCTTTTCTCTCCCAGCATCCCCATATCTTTCTCGCTGTCATTAAACTTCAGCAATGAAACAGTGACTGTAAAAACCAAAGTGTCCTTGCCTACACAAACTCAGTTCATTCCTTGAGGCAGGCCTATGAGCAGACTAGCAGGATGAGAAGTCACAGGGAAAAGGGGCAGAAGGACACACAGCAGAAATCTGATGTCTCTGACACATGTTGGCAAGCCACTGAATGTAGTCATGTAGTGAAGGCAAACATAATTCACAAGGGGTTGAAACCAACTGATGTTTGTGAGGTGACTGTTTACAGTCATGAGCACAACATTGTGCAGAGGGAGGAAGAGGCATAAGCTACGCTTCTGGTAGAAGATGAGGTGGATACTGGTGACTTCCACAGCAAGCTAGAGCTCTTCTCCAACTGCAGCTCAACTGCTCTCCAACTTGGAGAGCAATGTCAGGGCCCTGACAAGAAGAGGAGCAAACTCTGATAGAAGGGTCATCTGTGCCAGCCACACTTGGCTGATAGGTGAGAACCAGAGCTAAAAAGAGAAGCAATGGATAGTAGTGCTTGGAGATTGCTTTCTGTGGGAGACAGGAGCACTCATCTGTTGCATGGAGGTGCTGTCTCAAGAAGGTGGTTACTTGCTCAGGACCTAGATTTGGGACACCAAATAAACCAGGGAGTAATCTGGTTTTTGGAATATTATGCTTTGCTGCTTTCCATATGGGCATTAATGGTACTACAGTACTGGTGTGGACTTTGAGGAGACTGCTGCAGTCCCCTGGGGACAAAGGTGAAGGGTAAACAGCTTGAAATGGCATACTTGTCAACCTTGCTGGCCAAGGGGAACAATTGAGGCATGTGTGGAAATGCAGCTCAGCATCTGTCTGCCTTGTAAGGGTCATCAGAAGGGCTTTGGCCATGGGAGGCTGAAGAATGAGAAATGCTAAAGAAAGATAGGATCCATCTGAAAAAGTGGGGCAAGTGCATATTTGACAGCAAGCTTTAAAGTAGATTTAAGAAACATTTATTCTGAAAAAGATGTGAAGGTCCTGGAGGACATAAGCATAGCAATGTGTCCTTGCAGTGGTGAAGGCTTAACTGCGTACTGACCTATGTTAGCTAGAGCATGGCAAGGAGACTGAAGAAAGAGATTATCTCCCTCTAGCTAGTCCTGGTGAAGCTACATCTGGAGTATTGTGTCCAGTTCTGGGCCTTCCAAGAGACATGTCAACAAAACTGAGAATATCTAGAGGACTACCAAGGTATTCAAGGGAGTGGCACACACGTGACAAGAGACTGAAGGAACTGGGTTTGTTTAGCCTGGAGAAAAGTAAGCTAAATGGGGAGATCACAGAATCACAGAATTGTAGAGGTGGGAAGGGACCTCGAGAGATCATCGGGTACAACCCCAATGGGACTCTAATTGTAATCTTGAAGTATCTAAATGTAAGTCAGAATGAAGACAGAACCTCCATCATCATGGAGACACACATCAAAAGGAACAAGAGACAACTGCCACAAGCTGCAAGAGGGAAAATCAGTTACATGAGTAATTTGCTGTCGCAGAGAAAGGCTGTAGCATCTCCATCCCTGGAGAATTTCAAAACTCAAGGGACAAAGCTCTGAGCCGCCTGACCTAACTTCAAAGTCACTGTACTGTGAGCAGTTGATTGACTTCAGGAGCTGTCTTCCAAGCTCTATTTTTTTCATGGCTCATCTCTATTGGTTATCAAAGTTCTCATTTACTTTAAAGTTAGCTCCTTGTCACTATTGAGCACACTTTTCTGTTCACATAAATCACATTTCATCGTTGCTCTGAGGCTTAAGATAAAGTTCTACTATTTGACGTTGCACTGTGAATGTTTATTTGGTTCTTGGTGCTTTGCCAGGGAGCACAGAGGAATATGATGGTAGAACAAGAGCTGCCATATCACCTAGTGCAGCTATGCACATTCAACAGCAGATAATAGCAAAGACACTCTTTGTGTACATTAACCAGATCTACCTCATTCTCTCTTTGCAGGTCACTGTGAGAGGAGTAAATCACTGAAACAGAGTGTGGTTTTATTACCTTGACAAAGTTCCCATAATTGCTTTCACATTTTGTGTCTAATGGACACCTTTCATCAGCAACAGACTGAGCAAAGGCAGTTCCTGCCCTGCAACTGACTCCACAGACAGATGGACTTGCAGTTCCTCCATCATTCACACGTTATGAGTAAGGATCATCTACCAACTGGGGTTTCAAGCACCGGTCTATCCTAAACTATCAGCAGCCACTTCAGGCAACAACAGTGTTGGGATTCTTAAGCCTGTACATGTACATATAACGTAGTTGGTAAGGGCTTTTCTGAAGCTGCGAGCAAACAAATGGCCAGCAAACCAGACACCCCACTGTAACTACAGCATCAACAGGGAACGTGTGTGGCTGGTCCTTACCGACGCCAGCAGTTCGGAGAACCACTCAGGTGCGGGCAGGTCCTGGAGGGTGCACCATGAGACTGTCACGCTGCTTTGTATATGTAACGGCTGCACATAGAATCATGTACAAATTTAACTCTCAGCTAAGGGATTCCTGCATTACATTGGCCATTAATGGGTAGTAAAATGCCCTGACTGTTTAGGCTAAGCAACTGTTTAGGCTTTAAACACTAAAAGAAACCCAGTAAGGAACCTCAGTAGTTTTCAGGCAATATAAAGATCTGTTATGGAATTAGATGTTTTCTCATGTTTCATGTTTCAGTAGAAAACCTTAAGGTCATTTCTTTGCCTGCAAAACTCGTACATTAGATCTGTTTTGGCTCCATCTAGAGATGCATTTACAAACTGACTGTGGCACAGTCACCTGCCGTGTCCCTACAGGCTCTGTATAAGTGACCACAAGGTACGTGAAGTTGAGTACTGACAACTGATTTTAATGCTGAGATCACTACTAGTTCTAAACCACGTACCTTATCCTTCCCAGCCATTCCTAGAATGTGGACCCCACGAAACATTCATGCCTCTTTGTGCCAAAGTGAACTTTCAGAAAGTGACCTAAACTTTGTGCAGAGGATATAGCTTCACATGTGTTCTGATAAAGCCTCCATAGGTATCCAGCAGTATCCAAACCCACACCCTGATTGCAGGCACTGTAGTTCACTTATGAAGGCTCCTTCTGGATAAGGGGCAGCATTTGGACTGGGGGTATTTCCTCTTCCCAACCAAAGCCAGCTCTGGATGCAATTTTAATGACATTTCATGTAACTAATAGGAGTATCGTTGGATCCCAGTCTAAGCACAATTGCTCAAAATAAAATAGTTTCAACATACCAGAGCAATAGCCTCTTTGTAGCCTTCATCTCTGCATAGCTTTGTACAGGGGGTTACTGGGAGGAACATTTCCACAGCATGTTGCTGCAGAACAGGAGACTTTCTGTCTGATAGACCTGTCAGCACTATTAACTTTGGCATCTCAATAGGATCCTGAAGGTCTTAAAGAGCCAGAAGCTACTCATAGTTCTTCTGTACTACAAATACATAGGTTTAAGTTCAGGACTTCAAGAGACGACATTGCAAATGGTTAAGAAACAGAAGTCCTTGGGAAAAATAATCTTTGGAGAGAGAATTTCATTGTCCTGATCTCCAGATGGAGAAAAGTCAGTTTTTTTCAGGGACACACAGACTTTCCCTACAGATTTCCTTCCATTTCCCATGGAGAACAATTGTTACTCACACACATTTATCTATACTGTTAAAACATGTCATATGAAAAAAGGCAGGAAAATTTAGTATCTTTAATATTTTTGCAAAGTGACAGTTTATCACTGATATATATATAATTCACTTCAAAAGCTCAGCTTCTGAGAAAATGTTAAGAAAAGTTTATTCTCATTGCAAAATCTTGGTTCAGGAACACTCAGATTGAAAACATGCTAAGAAACTAAATTCCAGATTCAAGACTTGCACTCTGAAAAGCATCATTCAGGCAGAAATAGCTCCTTTTGTTCAAGCACACAGATATTGTGAAAGAAGCAACAAGGAACAAACAAACCCAATAATAATCTAATCAATTAACAAAAAAGTGCATTTAAGTCTAACTACATATCAACATTTATCATGTAACTTGATTCACTAAATTATATTTTAAACATCACATGTATGTGCCATCACTTGATTTACAAGCTACAGTCATTTTTGTTTATAGGCTCTTCAGTACAACATTCTTCCAGAAAGTGCTAGTACAGCATCCAGGACAAAAACTTTGCATATTTATCTCAGGTTTGCTACTCCCACACAACTGATTACTCTTCTAGATTACTTGTGGAGTTGAAAAACAATGGGCTTGGTGAAAGGAAGCATGTTAAAGGATTGAAATTAGTGTTACTGCATTCCCATTCCCTGTTTTTTTCACAGCTTCCCTGTTTTTTCACAGCTTAAGTTTCCACAGAACCTGAAGGTAAAAACTGTAAGAAAAGAAGGCAATTTTAATAAAAAGCAACAGAGAGACTTGATCATCTGAATATATGAAAAAGAGCAGACCTAAGCAGGAGTATTCCAAGGATATTGCCCCTCTGCCAGACCAGACCAGTCCTCACTCCCGCTGAAAAGTCTGCTGGCTCAGACCTGGCTCTGGACCCAGTTCTCTTTGCAGATACGTACCTGAGCTGGTATTAAAGCCAACCTACAAGCCTAGTCCTGCAGGAGTCCTACAGGAGCCAAAATTGTCTCCTGAACTTCTCCTACTGTGCCTGCCCAGAGTAATGAACATTTTGGCAGGGCAAGGAATGTCTGTATTCATATCAAGTCTAAATTTATTTAACATCCACGGTAGATGTCTATAGACCAAAAGATACTTGAGCCAGTAGGATAACTCAGACCATATGCAGCACTGAGTTCAAAAGAAAGCATAGCCATTACTCAGAAAAACTTGATTTCTAAGAAGTGAGGTTATTTTTGCTGCAGAATGATGTATGGGATTTAGATGGGATCTCGGTCACAGAAAAATACTGAGTACACACAGACAAGCTCTTCCCAGGTAAGTGTGCTAGACTAACCCGCTAAAAAGAGCACTGACTATGATCACCTACCCAAGTATCTTAGAAAACTCGAGCCAAGGATTCATGTTCATGAAGGCTGGATCCAGGGCAGGATTTTGGATGGTGAGTCCCAACCCTGTCTGTAAGGATGGTTCAGCTGGGGGCCTGTGGGGAAGGAGAGAGCAATCATGGTTTTTATAATGGTGGTTTCTCTGGTACATCTATCCCCATCTGTGATCGCAGGGACCTGGCCTCAGAGCTCTCCCTGGTCACAGTGCACCAGCTGGCACAAATCCCATCCCCAGACAGAGCCAACCAGGTCTCCTGGTTTCCTTCCAGGCTGTAGGTTGCATCCCGTTCCTCTGTAAACCTTGGCAAGCCATGTCTGCAGGTCTGTTCTCCCAGCAGAAAGCAGCGTGTGGTACCGATGTCAGCGGTGGAGTACTTCAAAGTCTCCTAAGAATGTTGCCACACAAAGGCTTTAGAAATAAAGCTGTACAACAGTAGTTAGAAACATTTACATTTGGGCAAGCCAGGGACTGCAGTCCTGGAGGAGAAATGAACACCATGACAGCAGAAAGCCAGATGTTAGGACAGAGAAGCTAGAAGGCAGTTAACTCTGTCTTTCTTTGTCAGGTATTGGAGACACACTAGTCAGGAAGTACTATTCAAAATACATACCCTCTGGAGTCATTTGTGTCTTTCTACATTTTTAGTTTTATACAGTAAGATAGACAAAGCAAATAAATAAAAGGATTAAAGGCATGTTGCGGGCTTTTTCTAGGACTTACATCTACCCAGTTTCATGTCTTCAAAACACATACTTGAGATCAATAGTTTCAGAGATACTCATGAGAAGTAAAGCAGCAAAGGTCACACAGAAACTTCAAAGAACCACCAGGCTTGAAACTGACAAAGTCGCCATTACAATTAAACCAGCATAATAATAAAAGTAACATCAACTCTTGATTAACACTGTGCTTGAGTTGTTTCCCAGATAATCTGTGGCTGTCCCCTTCCTAGCAGCGTTCAAGGCCAGGTTTGATGGGTATTTGAGCAGCCTGGTCTAGTGGAGGGTGTCCCTGCCCATGACACGGGGGTTGGAACTTTGTGACCTTTGAGGTCCCTTGCAACCAAAACCAGCCTGTGATGCTATGATTTACACCCTGGATCCATTAGTCTTCTACAGTAAAGAATGTTATAGAGCTAGGCACTACTTCTTAACAGATAATTAACAGTTCCTTTGCCTAAGTAAAACCAACTGAACTGTCACTCAGTGTTTATGCTGCTTTCAATCCTGAGAGCTTGTCCCAAAAAGGGGATGTATTAGTAGACAATATGTATAAAGAAAAGCCCTACCTACTTTTTCTTTCTCCTTTCACAAAAATATGTTTCAGACATAGGAGGGAATAGCAAAACAAAACAAAACAAAAAAAAACAAACCCAAAACTTCAGGTTAACAAAATGAGCTAAAATTATAAAGTTAGGACTGGCACAAACAAGTGTTGTATTACAATCTACTAATTAAACTTGTTCTCTTACAGCTTGGCTGTGTTAAGCAATACCTGGCAAAGTTAAAGAAAAAAAAAACAACAACTCTACCTGTTTTTCAAACTAAAACTAGAAATACTGAGATACTGAATCCTATTTTCCTTCTTGTCTTGGCTCACTCTATCTTGTTTCTTTCTCTCTTGGAGGCCTTGTTAGAACAATGTGTGATACACAGTATCTGTATGAAAACTTTAAACATGCCTCGTGCTGAAATTATTAGGTACTACTGTGGGGTTCTGTACATGAGACACTCAGAGTGATCAGGACTTGGAAACTTTGGGTTTATAGTGCAATAAAAAAAGAGCAGAGTATTGTGGATAACAGATGCCATCAGATATGGCAGAGTGCAGTAATCCTCACCCAGTCCCTAATAAAGAGCAGCAGGAGTGGAAACGTGCCATGGGCAGAGCCTCATGGGCAGAGCGGCGAGGTCTGGGCAGCACCTACTCACACAGCCCGGCAGCGGGAGTGGAAACGTGCCATGGGCAGAGCCTCATGGGCAGAGCGGCGGGGCCTGGGCAGCACCCGCTCCCACAGCCGGGCCGCAGGAGTGGAAACGTGCCATGGGCAGAGCCTCGGCGCAGAGCGGCAGGGCCTGGGCAGCACCTACTCCCACAGCCCGGCAGCGGGAGTGAAAACGTGCCATGGGCAGAGCCTCATGGGTAGAGCCTCGGCGCAGAGCGGCAGGGCCTGGGCAGCACCTACTCCCACAGCCCGGCAGCGGGAGTGGAAACGTGCCATGGGCAGAGCCTCATGGGCAGAGCCTCGGCGCAGAGCGGCGGGGCCTGGGCAGCACCCGCTCCCACAGCCCAGCAGCCAGAGCTCCACGCAGACTCCAGGGCCTGCTGAAGCTGCACAGAACAACCCAAACGGCCAGAGCTACTCGGGGTGGGAGGCATGTAAAGCATGCTGGCTCATGTAGCTGGATTTACAGCCTCTCTGCACCGCCATAACAGTGCTTGGCAAGTGAAGTTTAACACTGCTGCTTACACCTCCCTCTGCTCCCTTTCCATCCTCTACCCTAGATTTTACTGTGCATGTGGCTTCTTCCCCATATACACCCCGTGGCCCTGTGACTGTACACTCCCTTATTTCTCACTGTTTCTCTCCAACCATTATTTCATTATTCATAATGAATAACCATTATTTCATAATGAAATATATGCACTCTTTGGTGCAAAGAGTAGTTCATATGAACAAATACTTAGCAGATAAAAAACTGCTTTTGTGGAGGGTTGTGGGGTTTTTTTTATCTTTAGAAAAATAATCCAGGGAAATTTCCTTGCAGCTCTGAACTTTGAAAATTTGCCTACCTGCAGTAGTACCAAGGCCATAAGCACTTCTCATTTTCTTGAATAAAGCTAGACATGGTTGTTGTGATCACCCACAGACTGGAAAATGAGTTTTATGTAGAATATTTCACTTGGAATTCATGAGCTCCTGCTTTTCAGATTCTTCAGACATGAAAATTTGTACCAGTGAAGAGCCTACTTAGACCTAAACCTGTATTTAGATAGGGCACAGGTATTTTTGGGATCCTAGATGCCTGGAGTGATCTGGTCTGGTCCCTAAGTATGCAAAGCAGAATGGGAACTTCACTAAAGAGAACTAGCACAATATATTAAAAATCCCTGAAGGCAAAGAAATTCCCACTACAACTTACAGAGTGAAACTAGTTGAGCAGAACATTACACTTGGTATTCAGAAAGCCAAAATTTTGTTGCCTTCTAAGCTCAACTGTTTTCAGATTTGTATCTTTTTCTGCTTTACTGTTTCCTAATCCAATATAAAATTGGGATTTTTATTCCTAGTTTAAGACTTTGGCACAACCTTAATAATGAGCAATATGCAAAGGTTCTCTCACCTAGAGCTCTGTGGAAAGGACAGTCCTCTAGAAACTGGGATATGGAAGGATTGGTTTCAACAGAACACACATCTGGTTTCCTAGGTGTGAGGAAACCAGTTGCTGTATGAAGCTGGGACACCTCTTTGCTCACTGGGGACTCAGAAATGACAGTAACCCATGCTTGATTCTCTAAAAAAGCCATGGTTCCAAATCCTCAGGAGAGAGCTGAGAGATCTGTATTTCAATCAGGCAGAGGCAGCAAAGCCCATAAAGGCATGTGAAACCCTCCCATCCCTCTCCTGAGCAGTTTATGCCAAGATTTAGGTGACTTGCTATACTGTGTGCTGCATCAGTCCAAGTTCCCATGCAAAGCCCGTAACATCCACCTCACCCAGTTCTGAAGGCCTCTCTGGGTAGCCAGGCATCATAAAACAAGGCTCTAACTTGCATCCCTGGAGTACTGAAAGAGCTGGCACTAGTAACTTCTGGTAAGTTTATGCTATACTTCTAAGAGATTGTTGAGTGTGGTCCAGGACCGCGCTCAGCAAATCTCTCAGACGTATAGCATATGCCTTAAAGAAAAACCACCAAACCTCAACTTAGAAATGACCACTGCCAAAGAACCTGGCACATCACTGGTTAAGTGTTTCGGTGTCTAATTATCTTCCATTAAAATTGTTCTCTTAAGGCCAGAATTTATCTGGCTTCTATTTCAATACATTTCATCCTATTACAGCTTTGCTAGATCAAAGAATTCTCTATTATCAAACTACTTTTCTCCACGGAGGTAATTATAGGTAGATTCTCATTTCATAACCGTGTCTGCCTTTAAACTGAATTAAGCTCTCTGAGCATTGTAAGGCATGTGCTTGATTTTTGGCACAAGAACTGGATACTGCATTTGGCACTAGCATAAGCACTACTGGAACAAAAGTAGTATGACCTCCCCCATACCATTCGATATTCCCTTTTTATTGCATCCAAGAATTGCATTTGGCCAAGTGGGAGCTTATGTTCAGCTGACTATCCATCACGTCTCCTCACTTTCACTCATAACACTGATTCCTGGGATGGGCTCCCATCCCCTTTCCAGATATGTGACTTAACACTTGGTGATAGTGAAACAGGCTGTATGAGCTGGACACCAAGAGAGAAAAAAAGGGGGAACACCAATTAACTGTAAAGCCTGTAAACCTTTGCATGCCTGAAAAATGTGCGAGTTGTTAGCATTTCAAAGTCTCCTGTTGCTTCTCCAATTGCTATTAGGTAAAACTTCTGGCTTCAGTTCTGAAGAGGGGGAAAAAAAGGAAGATGTTGGTCATTGTGAAAGAGGAGAAGAGTTCATAGAAATTTTATTACAGAATGTGTCAGCAGCTGGCAGTTACAGACAGTGAGAAAACAGCATGTTTGCAAGAACCTGAACTTTATCACAGAATGGTGACAAAGGATCTGCATTATTTATTGTTCAGGGACCAATTGATTGTCCTTCATCAGATACATTTTTTACTCAATTACCTCATAATTGCTCCAAAATGTACTATTTGTGCATTTAATTTGTGGCTTGTGCCTCAATTCCAGTACAAATTCTGACCTTAACCATCAGGCTCATGAGCCATTTCTGTGAACTGCCAACTACAGGACATGCGTCAAGAGCAACAACAAAAATCCCAAAAGCTATCCTAGTCTAGGTGGTGACAAACTACACAGGATTACTGGCCTAAACACAGCCACACTTGGGTATTATTTCCCACGCTACATACTTACATCTTGCAGCTGTTATCTGAAAGTGCATGTTAGAGGCAGGTAAGAAAAATGAGCTGCTAGAGCACCACGAGAAGCAGATCAGCTTTCTCCTCACCACCGCGTTTGTGCGTCTGCCCTTTAAAGGCAATTTGGGGCCTTCAGCACTGATGAACTTTACCAGTTCATCTTTTTACTTTCTGCAATTATCATATCAAGTCTGATTATATCCATGAAATGCTTCTCTATTACAAGGCTGTAGGAGAAAAAAGGGAAGCGAACAGCTTGTAGCAAAGTAATGGAAGAACCGTACTGACTGAATCAAACAAGGACACTGAAGTCAACAAAACCTCCTGGGACATCCCAGACAGCTGAATTCTATTGCTCGGTGGTGTTGTTCAGAGCTGAAAGGAGTCAGACTGTTTTCCTACAAGACCAAACCAAAACCTTAGGTTTCCCTTTTAACAGTGTAAAGTGATTACTCTTAATTTTCACTGTGATTTTTTACCTTCACACGGGACCTTATCAAATTGTTGCCATGTAAATCATACTGCTTATTAGTTTACAAACATACCAGAAAAATTAAGTACTTTATGGTTTTCACCTTTTGTGCTCACTAAGCCCTTTTCAAGCATTTATCAGTAGCCTAATTACTTGTGCTGAGCAGCACGAAGGAACTGCTGTTAAGTTCTTCTGATTTAGTGCAGTCATAGCTTAAACAGACAAAGGTACTGGTGCTTTCAGATATACCAACAAACAGCTAGATTTTGGTGCTGGACTTAAACTAGGGGAATTATCACTTCAATTCTTACAGCTCAACTTGCTTAAGTATCTGGAAACACTGACCCACTTGACAGTTGGTTGTTTTGTTTAAGTTCTACTACATTAACAAAAGCTAGCAACTATTTTCAGATAAGCAACAATCACATTAAAAAACTACATTGGCTTTTGGCAAACTTTAGTAAGCTAGCATTTTATGAACATCCTGGTGATGTAAATGCAGCCTGTGCCTAGAACTGAGAAAAGCATTTCAGCCTGAGCAGACACAATGCACTGATGCATTGTTGGGGGCTTCTCAGCAGGTCAAGATTCCCTCACAGGTGTGCCCACAAGAGAAATCAGTTTGGATGCAAAGGAGTTAGTGTTTTACCAGTCACAGCTTTCCAATGTGTATGCTCCTGGACCTACACATTAGCAACCACTGTTCAGGAAGTCTGTGGTCTTCAATACAGCACTGCGAACAATGTAAAATTGACAGCTGGAAGTACGATCTTAAAAGTCATGATTGTAACACATTAAGATCCGATTTACCCCCGCGCCTCTTCCTTACATAGAAAGATCTTCTCACACAGCTTTCTCGTGCACTACAACCAAGTAGGAATCCTGGTCACTCAACAGCACACACCTCAGTTTACTGTACTTTTAACAAAAAATAATTGTTGCCACTCAAAAACTAATCAGTTGTCCACATTAATCCTTCTAGACCTCCTTCCTCCAAATGAAGGTGAAACAGTACTGTAATCTATATACAGCTAATTCAAACTCTACACAGCTCCCTGACACAGGTTACTTCAAGCTGACATAGCAACCATCACCAGAGGAGGATCACATAGAGACCAATCAAGATGACACACTGTTTTGTGCAAGATGTTTTTATTAACAGACCAGAGTTTTAAAGATTGCAGCTGGGCATCTGAATCTGAAAGGGAAAAAAAGGTATCATTAGACATGTGTAGATCAGAAACTATTCTGGCCACCCAAGGAATTAATACGTTTCCACAGTTTATAATTTGGGCAGAGAATACAGAATTTTAAATCACTAAAATCAGTAGCCTTATACACTAACTTCTGGATTCACATCTCTTTACTCATAAAACAGCTTTCAAAAGCCAGAACAAATAGGATAAATATTTCTACCTTGGTAGAAATTGGCACCCATTTTCCTATTTGTCTAAAAGCATAGCAGGAGGGAAGCTGATTTTTCAAGACATACTGAGGCATTGTGCATTCTAACTTTTTCTGCAGCACCTCTATTTTCAGCACATTTCAGTGTCCATTTACACACAGAAACAAAAACAAAAGCAGACTTGAGACCAGTTCCTGTAAAGTTTGATTGAGAGCTAATGAAATTTAGTATCTTGCCAATAATGAACTGCCAAAATTTGGTATCAAGTACTAAGCTCTTTCCCCCCGATCTATATGAAGGAATTGGTCCCGACGGTGGTGCTTTGCGTTGTGGGCTTTTTTTAAATTTGAGACTACCACTTAAGTAGTAAGAAATAAAGAACAAATAGTAGGAAGCCATCTATGTATAGGGAAGAGACACACTCATCTTTAGACACACGGCCCTTCAGAATGACGTAGAGTACTGCCAGTATCTCACCTGAACCTACTGCTCTAGTTGCCCGTTACCCTCAGTATAAACTACAACGCTCTTCTATTTCCTACACATAGGTTACCTGTATCTTAAACATGTACACTATTCAGAACAGTAGGAAAGTAGCAGGAATAGAAAATACAGGGGGAGAGAACAATCCATTATCTTAGCTTTACACCAGAGGTGTATTTGCTTGCAGTCCAAGCAGAACAACTGCTTATAAGGATAAAATAAGAAAGATGGAGTAAAGCCCTGATGTCTGCTACACACATGGGGTGCTGAGCTAGAAGTCCAATGAAAAACACAAGCAGGCAGGTGAAGAACCCTAGTTTCTCTGCCAATATACTACTCACAGGCACTTCTACCCACTGCGCTAGTGAAGGAGAAGCTTCCCTCCAGCAGAAATGTTCCTGAAAACTCAAGACCACCAGTATACTTCAGTTTGTTAGTGAAGACAGAGGAAAAGGAATCTACAGTGACAGAAAAGCTGCAGGTTTCCATCCCATGCTCAGAAACCAGACAGGAGCATAAAGTGAAAAGCAGTTTTGCTCTGTCTTGGCTATGAAGCCTCACCCACTAACTTGAGGGAAACATCTGAATACTAAACTTGTAACAGTTTGTGCCAGCAGCAGCACAAACAAGAATGCTAGTGTGAGTAACCTAATGTCACTACAGAAATTCTGCCTCAAAAGTTACCCACTTCCTCCCATTGTTGGGCCAAAGAACTTTAGAAGAACACTGTCCAGAAGGCAACTATCTTGCTAAAGCAAAGGTTTTCATGTGCCAGTGGAAACCAGCACTTTAAAACTCTGCTGCTTCACAAATAGAGACAATAAAGCAAAGTGCAATAAGTCTGCAGGAGTAGGAACTGAGGCAAAACAGACTACAAAAAAGTTTCAAGAAAAACACAAAACAACCTGTCAGCAAAATGGAAAGGTATTTCACAGGTCTCATTTAGCTCTTTGGACAGACAACAGAGCTCAAGTCACTCCACTTTTTGGGCTATAAAACCATTTTTAGAGGCTTTAAAAAAAAAAAAAAAAAAAAGACTTCAATACTTCCCTCCCTTCAGAGAATTTTATTTCTGAGAACTCATCCAAACAGCAACTGCACTTTTTTAAGTTGCAAAGTCTCATCACTCCCCACTATTTTTTTAATTAAACACCACAAAGTTAGGAATTCCTAAGTAAACTACTCATCTGATATACAAACACAAAAGAAACCCCAAAACAAAACCAACCCAACTGAAAAACCTTCTTGCCTTTGAAGGAATTAGTTTGGGGAAAACTGGGTCTCTGCCTTATTATTCTTACCAAGCATCCTAACACAATGAAGTTTCCAGCATAACTGTCATACCAAAAAGGCATTTATCCTTGACTTAAATAAAATATGGGCAACATCAAAGCTAGTTTAGTATGTGAAAAGAGGTGGAAAAAGCAATGGGAAGTATGAGAATTCTGAAAAGAGTTTTGGCTTTGAATAGCAGACTTATCAAAGCAGGAACAGCAGAGGAACAACAGCAGATGACAAGACAGATTGTTTGAACAAGATGCTAACTTCAGGACTCAGCTGTCACTGTCAAACTGCTTCAAGCATTAACACACCTTCCCATCTCTAAAGGGCAGACTATTCAAATGGGCACATTAGTCTGCCAAAATTACGATTCTGGCAACGTTAACATGAAAGCTTAAATTGAATCATTTTGAAGCTTGAACAAGCTGAAAATTTAGAGCAGCCCTAAACAGGCTTATTATAGTAGAAATTAGATAATCTGAAGAAACCCCACCATACTTACAATCACAAGATTTTGATTAAAAATTCATTAATGAGGGCTGTAAAAATCTGTCAAGATCTCAGGGCTTCCCATCATAAAACCCAATGAAAATGTTTTAAAAAGTTACTGGTAAATAAATAAGTTATTGGTAATGTTTATACTTCCTAAACACATCAGCTACAAGGAAGATTTAATTTCTTCACAAATGTTTAAGCTTTAGTATCCAAGCACTATATTGTCCAAGTAGCTTTACGCTGTAGATACCACCCAAGCATAGCTGAATATATATTAAACATCAACATTCAACCAGTAACAGCAGCAGTCTACACAGCAGAGATGGAGCAGTGGAGAGTATTAACTGTCAGTAATACCTTACTATTAGTTCATTCTCCTTATGAGTCTGTTGATCTGATCTTCTCTGTTACCAGCATCCCCACCTTCCACGAAGTGGATTGTTTTCTTCTTCATTCCACCCCGAGGAGAGGATAACTTGAAGGGCCAAAGAAAGTTGTTCACAACTTTGAAATTCTTGCCAACAGTGTAAATTTCATGGATGATATCTTCCATGCAGATGATGCCAAGCTTTCCTACAATGCAGAAAGATTTTCAGAAAGGTTGCAAAGCCACTGTTCAATAACAAGGTAAAAATTACTGAGTTATTACTGTCATACCTACTTATCTCGATACATTCAGGAAGTCAGAAAGCACCCACTCTGTCCCAACACTCAATGTCTGTCATTTCCAATTAAAATGGATTTGCTGTAGCCAACTCAGTTACTTAGTTGCTACATTTGGCAAGAGGCATCAGTTTCAACTGCTGAATATTTGTAGCCAGCAATGAGAAACATAAACCAAACACTGCTTAGTAAATCTCAAGAAAATACAACTGTTCTCTGAAGAAAAGCTAATTAAATAGACAAACTGTAGTTGTGTGTAGCTCACAGAAATTCACTGAACTGCTTATGCTGCCGAGTAATGCAATAACATGTTTCCTTAAGCCCGTCCAGTCTTAGGTGACATGCTACAAGTTAACTGCTCATAAAACACAATGCTAAAGAGGAACGTGATTACAGTGTAATACTTGTACCTTTAGAATTTATCTATTGCACTGGACAAGGAACACAACGCTAATCTGAAGTGATACAGAAGTGCCAAAAATAAGACACACATCAGTGTTTGCTATCATTCCCAGCACTACTGAAAAAGAAGGAGCCTCCCAGAGCAGTCTATTTCCTGACAACTGGCTACCATGCTTTGTTTGTACAAAATACACTATAATCACTTTCACTAGCTAGTTGTTCTGACAGGGAGTTTAAAATATCTGTTTACCAGATCAGAAAGGTCTAAAACACAAACAATGTCTAATATTAGGTTTGAAACTTCAAAGCTATGTATGGTAAGATGCTTTCCTGCTGCAGCACCTTCTCATTGTTTTACTAACCCATTAAAGGTCAAGGGGTTTGAATTTAGAATTCTAAACTTAAAATGCTAAAGTTTGATTTACAGTGGTTTTCAATACTTTATAATCAAAGTAACTTCCAGATTGCTCTGCACTAAGAAAGAAACAGATTATTAACCCATTGCTACTATTCCTAGAGACAAATAAGGACAGTTGTCCTGCTTTGCATTAAGCATCCAAATGGAACAAGTTAGTTTCCTGACTGGTTAAGTGAAGTATTTACCAAGGCGTTTCCGAATCAGGGCGTTATCGGTAAGCGCAATGCGCTGCTTGTTGATCTTGCCATAACCACGCTTGTAGATCAGTTCATGCACAGATTTCAGATTGGGATAACTGAAACAGGTAAAAAAGAAAGAATATTAAGTCTTTGCAAACACACATTCCAAGTTAACGTTCCCAAATGAAACTTCCATAACAAACAATTTTAAGATTTATTTCAGCATGTCCCGGGGGTAAATACAAAAGCAACTGAGAAGCAAATCTTACACCAAGTTCCCAAGAGCACTAGTATAATCCTCTAGTAAGCACTACCTTTTGAAGCGTTGCCTTATTGGTGCTTTAAATTCAAAGCAGGGAAAGCACATGGAAGACACTGAAAGATTTTGAACACAAGGGAACCCTGCAAGTCTAGTGTAGCAAAGTGCAGACAGCATTCACACCGTGATTTGATAAAACTGGCCATGTCACTCACCCCCACGCAATATAGGGTTCAACAATCCGCAGCATGTTGATAGAAGCTTTGTTGAGCTTTACAAACGTGCCATTGAAGATCTGGCGCAGGCGAAGAAGCTGCAAGACCTTGCGGACCTTGGGGCTGACACCATTGGTACTAGAGAACACAAGAAAAAAGCCTCTGTTATCTACATCCCAGAAAACACAATGGAGCAGGTTAAAACAAACCCACCATAATATCCTTCCCATAAGAAACACAACCTCATTTTAACAATTACACAAAACAACCTTAGTAAATTTATTGTCTATATTAAATGAAAACAGATCTATTTCCATGAAAAGCATTAAAATAAAAACTATCCTGAAACAATTTTGAACTACCTTTGTGCTTTCCTGACAGTGTTAGAGAAGAAATAGTTCTTCCCATCACTCCTTTCAATACTCTTCTCTAACACTGTATCAGAGTTAAACAAACCCTTCAAATAAAGCTTAGTAGAACATTAGGGAATACTAGCATGTAGTAAGATCAAGGTGAAATGGAGCAACTGTCTGCACATATTTGCAGCCTTGCTGCTTTCTTAAGAATCAAGGATTCCTTAGGAGAGCAGACACAGACAGCATAATGACTTTGCACTTAATTAAAACACGGCTCTGGTGCGTGTACAATATTCTGTCAACAATATTCCAGGCCACAGTGGAAGGATTGATTTTGTGCACATACTAAGCCCTCAAAACAGATTAACAGCAGGAAAGCCAATTTTAGTGCTTTTGAACATAAAATTGTTTACATCTGTATTCACTCTTACCCTCTTATCCTGATCACAAATGCCAGTTTTGGTTCCGCTGGAACGTAGTAATTGCCAGCTTTCCTGGCCATCCTGGCCATCCGGATCTCCTGCCTATACATGTGCCTGTACTCCTTGTGGTACGCTTTGGCTCTCGCATAGATGAGTTTCCTTTGTGCCTTACGGAACTGAAATCAAATGAAAATGACTTAAGATTATATAATGCCTTTTAACACATGAAAAGCACCTTCAAATACCATAGCATGGTCTACAAATTCCTGCAAATAATACATTAGAAGAGGATCTGCCTGTTATCATGGAGTTCAGAATCACTCTCAGTGCTATTCCTGAAAATCTGTAAGACTGTTACACAGCAGTGCTGCTTTACCTTCAACGATGTTATCACACAGCAAGCTTACCCTCACAAAAGCTAGACATAACGTCTTCCCTTGTCTGTTAAGATTAGTCTTCTACAAATTTGCCCTTACAATGCCCAGAACTGGTTAAAAAAAAAATGTGAATGTTTTAGTCAAAGACATTATGAACTCATCAATGTGCTAGGCCTGAATAGCATAAACTTTGTGTCACCTCACCAGTAGAAATGGATAGTGCAGCAGATAAGCAATTCAGCTTAAGAAGTCATGAAACTCACCTTTTTTATAGCCAAGATCTTCTTCTGACGTTTGGCTTTCATAGCCGCATAGGCCTGCCGCTTTTTCAGCAGGCTTTCTGGTACCGACGGCACCTTCTTTGCTCTAAATCAAATGGGGAAATAAAAGAATCCACACCACTCTTTTAGTTAATATGGACACTGGAAAAAGTTACACGCGACAAACACCAATGCGAACTCTTAACACAAAAGATATTCAGGCCTCACTGTCTTGAGCCAGTTCACTGAGACATCCTCCTCGTTACCACTGGTTACCGTGCTCCAATGCAGCCTTAACAGATCATCTTCTATACTCAGCAAGAGAGTCTATCACATCAGTTGAACTGCACAAAACCTATGCTCTCAACCACAAAGACTGAGGCCACTTGAGTGTCTGACAGCTTTCACCCACTTCTGCTACGACCTAGTCTGTAACAAAATCTCCTTCAGGATAATAAAGATTTCGACGGTTGCTTTAAGAGAAAAAGATTCTGGAGTATTCCACAACTCATCCCACAAGCCTTTAAACTCAGATTTTAAACTCTTCGATGTGACGAGGCCTGCAAGACCAGTGCTTGCAGAGCCGTAATTACCCGGGCAAGCTCCTACCCTGAGCGTGACTTCCCGGCCGCTCAACGCCTGGCGCATCCCAGCGCGGCACTAACCTCCCGCCCAGCCGGGAGGAACCGCCGCCCCGGGCCCCTCACCCACAAGCGGCGCTTGAGGCGAGGTCTCCCTCCGCGCCTCGCCGAGGGCCAGCAAGGCAGCAACCCCAGCCTGCGGAAGGGACAGGACGAGCGGGGGCTGCATCCGCGCCGCGCTGGGCCACATCCCCCTGCCGCTCCCGGCCCCGGGCCGCCGGTGTGCCCTCCCGCGCCGCCAGTGGAGGCCTAAGCGACCGAGCGAGCGGTGTGCAGCATGCCGGCGGCGGGCGCGGAGAGCAGGCACCGCTACAGCCACCGATGGCAGCGGATTGTCCGAAGGCGAAACGGCCACTTACTCCTTCTCCGCCATGATCAGCGCCGGAAGAGAGAGGGCAGGCGCATGCGCAAATCCGACTTAACCCCTCTGTCGGCGCAGGCAGGGCTCTGGGAGCCGGCAGGACCTCGGTTTGGGTGTCCGCGTCGGCGCCTGTCCGCGGTTTAGTGCCGGGCTGACCAGCGAGCGCCTGAGGTAAGAGCGTCCGATAGCTGTCCCCCTCCCGGCGGGACTGGTACTGGCTGTGTCCCGGCCGGGCGGGAGCCGCTCCGCCTCTCCGCACCCAGCCTTCCCCGCAGGAGGCTGCAAATGTGCCGTGCGGTGGTGGGGCTGCCGCCAGGCATCTCGCGTCACGCAGGGTTTCCCCTACTCAAGCCTTAAAACCCGTCTGGGAAGGCACTGCCTGCCCTGCGGGGATGGAGGCCGGGAGGGGGGTACCGCTCCCGCCGACCCCCTCAGGTGCATCCGCACCGACAGCCGGGCAGCCCTGAGGGCGGGGCAAGCGGCTGGACCACCGCAGCGAGGCCGAACCTAGCTAAACGCTGGTAACCGTGCTCCTCCTGCTCATCCCCGCGCTCCCGCGGTGCGTTTCCGCCCCTGAGTCTCCCCGTGCAGCTTTGGGCAGCCGCTGCCGCCCCGCTCACCTGCGCCCAGCCCTCGGTCATCCCGTCCGTCGCACCGGCGGGACGGTTCCCCGGGACCCGTGGGGAAACGAGAAGCGCAGGGGCTCGGCTTTCGTCAAGCCGTGGTTTTATTAGGTGGGGGTTTCGTCTCAGCTCACCGTACAAAACCAGTAACGGCGTGGCTGAAGAAGGGAGGGCGGCTGGGGAAGCTGTGCTGCCCGGTGAGCTTTTTGTTCGGAGGGCTGCTGACTGCGGGCGCTTAAAATCCCCCACGGAGGCACTTGGTGCTGGCGCTTCATGGCGTACGCACGGGAAGAAGGGGGATCGGTGGAACTCAGAGCAGCGAAGAGTAATCCGGTGTGTGAAAAGAGCAGCGAGACGGGCAAGGATCATGAATGCCGGGGTCTGCCTTTGCCGGTTTTATTTGTTGCCTGCTGACAGGACGCAGCGGTACTGGGTGGCTCTGAATGTTATTCAGAGTGCTTTCAAGTCCCAACTGTATCAGTGGTACAGCATTGCAGTGTTGCAGTGTGAAAACAGCGATACTTGATGTTAATACAGAAGCTTCTGTCGCTCGGTCTCTTTAATAAAAGCTATAATAAAGGGAATAACTAAAAACTATCAGCACACAAAAACGCGCAGTAAGCCACCTAACAGAATCCGGAGCAGGAGATCGCGCTTTGTCCCCAAACCTCTGAACTCGAATTTCTGCTAAATCTGAGAGGCGGCCAAGCCAGACACGAAGCTCCTCCAAAGGCAGCGAAGGCCGGCGGCCCTGCGGGGGAAGGAGGTGCACGCAGCGCCCCGCTCTCGGGCGAAGGGACAGAGGTGACGGGACGGGTCCTGCCCACCCGTATGCGGGAGGCGGCAAGGGCGCGCTCGGCTCCTCGTCCTCCGGAGCCGGCAGGTGCCCGGCATCCGGCAGCTCCCAGCGCTGGGTGGCCCCAGGGTGCCCATCTTTGGGAAGTGGCCCTCGTTACCTCACGGAAAGAAAGCGCTGCCCGCATGCTGACACCACCGAGTCGCTCCCGTTTCCGCCGGCGGTTGGTCAGGCGCACGGAGGCTCTGTATTACCGGACAGACCGGAAAAAAACACCCCAAAAAACTAAATAAGGAACAGCAAAAACCCTATCGGGGCTTCAGTTCCTCACAGGTCGGCAGAGGCACCCGCGGCACGCCGGCCAGCCGGCCGAGCTGAAGGCAAAGCGCGGGCAAGCCCAGGGGAACCCGGCGGCGGCCCCGGCAGCCCGCCGCTTCCGTGCGCCTATCGCCTTTATCGCCTCTCCGTACTCTTTTACCCTACGCTCCAGCACCGTAAGGGCCATAGCGGGCGCGCAGGACGCGCCGATCCCCTAGGGCCAGCGCAGCCCGCGGAGAGCGGCCCGCAGCGAGCCCGCTCTCGGTCCCCAGCCCCGCCGCCCTCAACCAGCGCCGCTGCCTCAAGATGGCGCTCCGGCGGGAGGCGCTGCGCACCCTGGGACGTGTAGTCCGCACTGCCCGTTTCCCGCCGGGAGGCGGCTCTGGGCCGGGCCGCGGGAGCCGCTGGCAGCTGCCGGGGAGCCCTCCCCTGAGCGGCGCGGGGCACTGGCCGGGCCCGTTCCCGTTCCCCTCGGACGAGGCCTGACACAGCCGCGGGACCCTCCTCCTGGCGGCCGAGAGGCGGGGCGGCCCCGGCGTGCGGAGCGAGGAGTGGCCGTCGTGACTGTGGGGAGGGGGTCCCGGGAATGAGGGGCGGGCCGGTCGGCCCGAGGGAGGGCTGTGCAGCCCGGGGGAGGGGCCCGCCCGCCTGGCCCGCCCGCCTGGCCCGCCCTATATATGGGGTCGAGCGAGCAAGATGCTCACTGCCAGTAGTGGGGCCGTGGGTGTGCGGGGACGTGGCTGCGGGCGGGCAGCGCTGTGTTCGGGCTCCTTCCTTGGCGCGTGTGACTGAGCCAGGGCGCGGGGCGGCGGCGCCCCGCTCTGGGTGCGAGCGGCGCAGGGAGGGGGGACCCCAACCCTGTGGGGCGCGGCGGGACTCTCAGCGGCGGGAGTGGAATCTCCCTTCTCGCCCGCAGCCGGAGGTCCCGGGCAGGGGTGACCCCGGGTGGGGAAAGCCGGGCGGCGAGGAGGAGCTGCCTTCGCCGCGGGGAGTCTCTGCGCTGCCGGCGTCCGTCCCCCTCCGGCTCCGCGGGCGGCCGTGCCGGGACGCGCGGGTCCCCCTGCGCTGTCGGGGTCCGGCAGCATGAACATCCTGGTGGAGCTCTTCGTGGTGACTTTCAGAGTGCTGTGGGCTTTCGTGCTGGCCGCGGCCAAGTGGCTGGTGCGGCCCAAGGAGAAGAGCGTGGCAGGGCAGGTGTGCCTGATCACCGGGGCGGGCAGCGGCCTGGGCCGCCTCTTCGCCCTGGAGTTTGCCCGGCGCCGGGCGCTGCTGGTGCTGTGGGACATCAACACGCAGAGCAACGAGGAGACGGCCGGCATGGTGCGCCACATCTACCGGGAGATGGCCGAGGCGGCGGCCGCCGTCCCCAGAGGTAAGCGGTGGCCTGCTGGGGCCGGCTCCCCGGGCCGTCCGGGCCGGGTGCTGCCCTTTGCCTCTCACCTGCTCAGCCAGCCGCAGGCCCTGCCCCGGCGAGAGTTAGCTGAGGCGGCGCGCCTGGAGGGCTCCAGCCCGGAGCCGCTCTCACCTGCCCGCCGGGCGCGGGGGCGTCAAACGCCCGTCGGTGCCTCCGGCCCCGCGGTGGGGAGCGGAGCCCAGCTTCGTGCAGCCGTGAGCTCCGCAGCGGCTTTAAAACACGCAGCTTTTCTTTGTATTAAACGCTCTGGCAGCAGCCGTAAATAGACGAGTGCTTGTGTACTCCCGTGACGCTAAAGTAAACACAAGTTTTACTGTAATGGAAAAGTGTTTGCTGTTTCTACTCGACTACTTGTTTGAGTGTCAAAATCCAAGTAAGAACTTTATTTCCACACTCCCCCCTCTCCCCCCTCCTTCCCTTCTGTTCTCTTGTCTGTATTCCTTAGTGGCTGGAGATGGAGAAAAAGATGTGCTGCCACATTGCGACTTGCAGGTTTACACATACACCTGTGATGTGGGCAAAAGAGAAAACGTCTACTCAACAGCAGAGAGGGTCCGCAATGAGGTTGGCGAGGTGTCTGTCCTGGTTAACAATGCTGGCGTGGTCTCCGGGCACCATCTTCTGGAGTGTCCTGATGAGCTTATTGAGAGGACCATGATGGTCAACTGTCACGCACACTTCTGGGTAACTATAAGTCCCTTTTTGCTGCCCTTTCTGTCAGTGGGTTTTGACTGCTCTTGCGCCCTTTAACTTGCAAGCTCACTGCTTTTGATTTCTTATTTTCAACTTGCTGTTTTGTTTAACAGGAATGGTGGGTATTAGAAAATAATTTCAAGTTACATTGTCCAGAGTTCTGAGACTTGTACCTCTTTCTGTAGTCCTGGACATGAAATCCTCTGCAAGCATAACCTCTGAATCTGCTTAAAGGTTGTTACTGTTAATGAATGACTTCTCAGGCTTCCTCCCATAGTCTTCTGCCCTCATGTTAGCAGCTTTAAGATGCTGTTTTAATGATGGCTACAATAGCAAACTTGCACATATCTGGAATAAAATACCTAAAACCCCTGCTGGAAATGTTGTTTGAATTGCCTTGAAGGCAAATTGTTCCTTTTGAAGGCTGGGAGGAAAGGCGAAAAAGATTTCTCAAGAAATCAAGCCAAGAACACGTTTTCAGGAATCCTGCATATTTGTCCTCATAGCTTTCTCTGGGGGCTGCCAGTGGAAGTAAGAAAATCTTTAATATGGTTTCTGGACTGCTATTGTCTCCATAACTAGCAGATGCTAATCAAGGAGAACAAGCTATGTGATCTTTTTTTAATCTATCTAAACCTTGTTTTCCTGTGTAGCTTATTTTTAAACCCATCTGAGTGTGGCGTTACATAAATTTGAGTGCCGAAGGAGGGCATGATGCACACTTGGGTTGGCGTTAGCTGTCAGACTGAACCCATTGTTAGTATTAAAACTGTTCTTTGGTCCTTCAAATAAGGTTATGAAATACACTTGCATAACAATCAAAGGATTAAGCAATCTGAAATATACTTCAACTTAAGCCTTCCTTGGCTGGTCTTACCTTTTCATAATAAAATGTTGTAAAAATGCCTCATCTTTAAAACTTAGAAGGCCTTCCCAAACCTACCTTTTTAACATGGAACTGAAATGCTGTTTCATAACCCTGAAGGAGCCCCTTCAAATCTGCACTGTGAAACCCTTAATGGCAGAGCAGTCCTTTTTGCAATCTATAGTGAAGCTTGTAGAGAGTCCTTAAACCTCAGTGCATATGAGAGAGTTTAAAAGAGTTTGTAAACACACTGTCAATGTATTTTAAGGCAATTTGAATAGTTCTGAGAAAGCTCATGTGACTTCTTGCATGTAAGAGCTCTGCGTGGTCACCTTCATAAAAGTTAGACTGATGCTCAAGCAGAGATGTGCACTAGATTTAATGATTGTTATTGATGTGGTTTGAATGCTGAATGGACAAAGTTTCCAAGAACTCTAAATTATGACATCACCATGAATTAAAATATGGGAGGAACCTAAATTCTCCAGCTGTTCTTCCTTCAGGCCTAAGTAATATGCTTATTTATAACATTGTTTGAGACCTTTTTAAAGCACCCTCTGTGTTCTGAGTCTCTTACAGTAATAGAAAACTAAACTTAGAGTCTAGTTTTGCTATGACTGGGTTTCCATAGCAGTTTCATCCATCTCTAAATGTTACAGTGTGAAGTGACCTTAAAATTAAAAAAAAACTTGCTCCAAGAAGGTGTAGTTAGATCTGAACTGTGGAACACGAGATCTTGGCTTAAGCTTCTAAGGAGCAGTCAACACCCTCTGTATTTTATTGAGGATCTGTTCATATGTATACTTCCTGCAGATCCTGTGTCCTGCTTTGCTTTGCTTTTTTTTTCCTCTTGGCAAAGCTTTTTTGCTTGTCTTCCCCTTCATGATCACAGAAAAGGTTGGCTTGACCAACAGTGGGTGGACTTCTATGAAAAGTAATAGTACTTAATTCATAAGATATCATCTGAATCAGCTGATTTGAAGCCAACTTTTTTGATGCAAGTCAATGCTGACTTAAACAGAACAATGTGTCTAGATGTGTGAAGTCTTATACAGCTGGTCTTTTCCATGTCAGCTAAACCGGTGGTCCAAAAGCAAATCTAATACTCTGGAGCATTATGCATACTTTTAACTATTCTTGGAGGGTGTTTCGTCCAAAAAGCTGTAAATGGATTTTAGAAAGACATGGATCTTCCATGTAATATTGCTTTAGTAGTTAAGTGTCTATGCTTCCTAGGGCTTTAGGGTTTTTTAGTGTGTGATGGGGAATTCCCCCTCATGCTTCCACCATTAATCAAGCCTTGGTGTGCTCCTATATTAAAAAAAACTAAAATGGACTAGTACAGTCCTCATGAAGCATCAGAAATAAAAGATGGATTGCCTGCTGTCCCTGCAGAATGCAGGTGATCTGTGCTTGCTTTATGTCAGCAGCTGCTATCTGAGGGCTGTGCAACTTCGGCAGTAGGCAGTGACATGAAAGCCTGTCGCTGGTTTGCTGTTGTGACTCCAACTGGGCTGTGTGCTATGTCACAAACTGGCAGTTGAGAGAGCCTTAGCAGCATGCCACAGCCTAAACAGATGCTTTCCATTTTGCTGACTTTCATGATTTGTATAATCCTTCCTATGAGTGTTCTATATAAACATGTCACCACTGCATCATGTAGCAATTTCCACAGCATAAAATCCACTGTGGTATTAAAAACCTGTTATTTCATGCTGTGATAAGTTGAATGCTTCTGATATTTAAAACATAGGGACAAAATCCATTCTCAGTAGGAAACAAGCCAGCTCTGGCTTGCTACAATTTGCAGGTGCGTAAAACTGTAGCAGGAGTGTAACATTACCTTTCCTGCCAGTCTGTTGCAAGAACAGTAAGTTTGCTGCACTTGCCAGTCCTGGAACTGAATTTCTGACCAGCAAATTTTCTTCCTGTGATATGTCATGATTCAGACTTGACGAATATTAAATCCACAGTATAAGGTAAAGTTATTGCTTAATGATTTTTAAGTAGATATAGGAATAGCAGTTATTCTTTCTTATGGCTTTACAATAAAGCTCAAGTGAAGCATCAAAATACTGTGGTTTAGATGGTGGAACTGTACTTAATAAAACTAAAAACTCTTATTTCATGACAATTCAAGGACCTACTCTAACTTTTTTTTCCTGGAAGAACAAAGCTGATGCTGGGTAAACAGGTCTTCGTATTATACATTAGTGCGGTACTTAAGAAATCCTTCTGGATTTGGTTGTTGAATGGGACCCGTGGGGGGGCTAGGACAAGGTAATGATCAAGGAACTGTGAAATTATAGTGTGAAGGTCCTTATGTATAGCAGATCTTCCTATTCTCTCAGAGATGAATACTGGATCTGCATTTTTCTGTCATGTGGATCGTCTGAAACTTTCAGCTTAAAACTCTTCTCTTGGAGGTGTTCTCTTCAACTTACCAAAAGGGGGAAGCAAAAGCATTCAGCTCTAGCTCTGTTTTATCTATATATAAAAAAAATAAATCCATGTACTAGAAACTAAGGCCTGGAGTTTGAAGACTTGTATATTGCTGCCTTAACTGGGGTAGTTATGTTTATTCACTTACAAACGGCTTGTTTTTTTTTAAAGTTATGCAGATACATTGTCTCTTAGGAATTGGACAACTATTTTTGGTAGTCTGGCATTGATACTGGAAAAAATACTGCATAAAGAGGGAAATGCTACTCCAGTAATTAGGGCATTCTTGAATACCTTAAATTTACCTTTGAAAGCAAGTTAATTCGCAGTTACAAAATCAAATATGTATTTATGCAGCTGCTGTAGTTAGCCTAATTAAAGTGACAGGGTTGCTGAAGCCTTGGAAATTATCAGTGCTTTATAGTTATCTGAAATGTATCAATACTTACATATTGTTATTCTAGTCTCTTCAAGCTCCCTTGTGTTAAATCTCTTACGCTTATAGCTTATTTAGTTTAAATGTGGGAGTATTGCACTGAGTGTGCACGCTAAATCTTCTACAGAAGAAAAGACATCTTAAGTTATGCTATTTGAAACGATACCATGCTGAGTCTTGTGGCCTGCTGGCATAGCAGTTTGATTTTGTTTTCATCTCTAGGAATCTAGTTTCTATGATTAACTATAGACATGATACTCTACTGACAGAACAGCTAGCTATATTAAGCATTTTGGATGAGTGGAATTAGCTGCTTTAATTGCTTTTATTATTTTTATTTTAGTTTCATAATAATGTATCCCAAGATGCCTAAGTTTTCATACAAAGTTTAATCTAAAAGTTCTTGACTTTTTTCCTTTGAAAAATGAGTTGGATTAAGTTCAAGCAAAACATGTGCATGTGATCCAAAAAGTGTCGTCAAAACTAACTCTTCCCTTACAAAATGATTCCAACTACATGCCACCAGTAAATTACCCTGCACAGGACATGTGTTTCATATACTGTGGTAACATGCTGGGTAGTGAATATGAAGAAGAAAAAGCAATCATACTCTTAGCTATGGAAATAGTTGTATTAGTCCTACTAAAACTTGTAAGTGCTTTGGTATGATTCTGCAGTTCATGTGTTCATTTCTCAAGAAGATAGAGGGAGTCCATAAAGTGGGAAAATATTGTATTCCAGATGCATGCATGCTCTGGAAAAACTGCACTTTCCCATTTTATAAAGGAATGTATGTACCACAAGTTTCAGAAAACAAATGGATGTATACGTATATATTTCTGGATCTTGAGTGGGCACAAGACTACTGGCACAGAGTTATTTTATGGTCTGCTAGGAGCTTGTCTAGCATTATGTCACCAGCTGTCACCAGCATGTAATCTTCAGTTTTGTAAACTCTATCTTGCAGTCTGTGTGTATCTGTAATCTAGCCTTGTAATCATGTTTAATTGTAGTGATCATTTAAAAAAAATAAATTGAAAAGTTTTCTTTTTTCTTCCCTTTTGGAGGTACCAAACCAAACCATTTAGTTGGTTACCTACATGTCTAAGCATTAGCTGTAGAAGCAGTCTTATGTTGGTTTCAGAGCAGACATAAGTAAGGATAAAAATGACTTTTCAGACAGTGTACTTATCTGAAGAGTTAGTAGGCATAATTAAGCACTTTGGGATGATGTGGTAGGTGTGTCTTAGTGTTAAGCAAAACACCCTTTCAGTTGCCTTGTGTAGGAATTGTATGAATTCAAGCACCTATATTTGGGATTCCAGAGTGCTGCCAACTGAACTGCAGTTGTTCCATGAGTTATTCAACTCTAGTCCTTGCATCTATTGTGGCCTTTCAGTTATGGTTCTCTGTACCTTGATACATGAGTAGCTTCATGTCAAGGAGTCTGAAGAAAACCGCTTATAGTGCTTGTTTAATTAGCAACACTTCCACCAGGGCAGTGGGAAAGTCCTAGCAAAGGTTCTTTGAATGTGTTGCACCACCAACCTTCCTGTATATACTTTCTGTGCTAGAGCATCTTCCTCGCATGGTGGAGAATGCTGATCTCTCTAGTTCGAACAGCAGCTGCATTCATGCATTTCCTTTCCTTCTATTTAATGATGATTTTCATCCCAGTCAGTGAACAGATCTGAAATGACCATTCAGAATGTTTTCCTCAAAGAGCTTCAGTTGCACCCAAGCTTTTGCAGTAGCTTCTCTCAGGCATGCTTTGGAAATGAATTTGCTGCACCATTTGAAAGATGTGTAGATCTTAGTCTCTCAAGCAACTGAAAATAGAGAATTTCAGATTGTGACCCATGGATTGTTCATTGGATTGGCCTGTAGATCAGCATCCAAGATGATAGCATAAGGTGTGAGCAGGCAGTTACTTCCATGTACTAACCTACACAAAGCTGGAAGAGTTTGGGTGAACATAGCAATATATTTCACAAAAAACAATGTGAAAGTTCCATTAAAGAAAGGGAAAGTTGTCCTGAAGTGACCATGCAAAGATTTCTCAACCTTCTTGAAACACATCTGAAGTATGAATTAATTAGTGGCTTGCAATTCTGCAGCCATCTAAAATAAAGCAGGAGTTGCAGTATAGCTTGCAGATGTAAGGCTATAATGTAAGCCCATAATGGGCTAATCTCACTCTTCAGTCTCCTGTGACTTATTCTGAGAGTCAGAAGCTTGCCAGCAAACTGAATGAATGCTTTCAGGATTGCTAATCTACTCTGAAGAAATGGTCCTGGATGAGCAATCAGTGTGATGATTAAATTCCTGCTTCTTGTGGGGTGAGGTAGATTGGCTGAAAAAGCAAAAAATTTCTACACTGATTTTGGTCTGATACTTGTGAAGTGTTTGGGGAGACACCAAAACCTTGAATGGAGCAAGAGTCTTTGCCAGCATGTTTGTGTAGCCTTGTTAGGAGCAGAGAGTGGCTCCTGGCTGTTTCAGTGAAGTACTTGGTTGAAGTGATTATGGGTACACCTTTCTCCTTCTGTGGAGGTTAGGAAACTCTGTTGCTTTAACATTCCAGATTTTGCTACCTACAAGTAAGATCTGCTTTTACGAGAAGGAGCTAAGTTAATGAAGTCTCATTATGTCATTAACTTTCTGTAATAGTCAAATAACTATAGCAGACTTCTTAGAAGACAGGTGTGTTCATCTGCTTGACTGTGGAGAAAAGCAATCCTAATTATGCTGTGGCTAAGTGTCCCGCTAACCCAGTGTTTGCATCACTGCCTAAAACCTGTCTTAGCTGGGCTGTGTGGGTGAGAAATCCTTTTCTGTAGCTCTGTGTCATCAATTACTCTGCCTAGACAGGTTGAGGAAAGATGGATGCTGTGTTCTCTAGCACCATCCCTGTCATTTTAGCACTGCACTTTTAAAATCCTTTCTACTTTTATCAGCTGTGAAGTAGTATTCTTTCCCATTGCTTCTAATGCTTTCATTTCACTTCTGGGTTGTGGGGTTTTTTTTGTTTGGGAGGGGGAAGGTTTTTGTCATGTATCTCTAGTACTAAAACTTTCCACAGTCTTCTGTGTGTAAAAGCCAGAGCATCGCTCACTTGATAAACCTTGCTCCCTTGACCTTTGTGGTTTTCTGGCTATTCACACTGATGGTAAAACTGAGTTACTGATACCTGTCTGTCTTTTGTGGTAGAGGTGTCTCTGCAAAGGCAAACTGAAGCTGATTTACATGTGATGCTGTGTGCTTTCATCTGTGGTCATAGGCTTCTTAGTCTGTTAGTCCTTCAAAATGTAGTTACGATGTAGGTGAGTAGGGACAGACTTTGAGGTCGGTAGAATCTCAGTTTCTGAGGGTTTAGTTTGAAAGAAGATATGTCACAAACGGGGGGAGAGATTTACATCTGTGCTTACACTTCTGAATGAACACTTTGTTCTTGTAAATAATTATATTAGTATCATGATTTATATACCAGTCAAATTAACACTTGACACAAGTGAGTTATCACAACTGGGATGGGAGGGCATGGTAGGCCAAAGAATGCTGGAACAGCTGTGGAGCTGAGGTGGCTGACTTGGTGTGAGCCTTTTGAAATTCAAGTTTGTTTGGCTGTTGAATTCTGCACCTAAATGTGCCCTGGTGCTGGTCACTTCTGCCATCTGTTTGAACTTGTGTGACAGCTTCTTGAGCTTTCAGCGTTGGTTTGGGAAAGCTCTTGAGTATATGCTTAAAAGTAACTTGTCCTAAGTTTCTGTTCACTAGGGGTGAAACTACGAGGCAGTTCAGTGGTGGCAAGGCATCATGTGGGACTAGCCTTTGAATCTGCATCTTTTCTTGCCTAGCTTTGGTATTCATCTAATCCTTGGGTGAGCCCATTCAGCTCACTAGCTTATCCAGAGGGCAGGGAGGAAAGCCATTAATTTTCTTGGCCAATTTGATTTAGTTTTTCTCTTTAGAGACTAGGATCAACTCATCAACACTTCACACTTGTATTAGCCAGCATGGGTGTGTGGGTGGTGGTGTGGAGCAAAAGGTGAGGAGGAATAAGATAAAACCATGTAGCTGTGAACAGGACCTCTGCAGCTGTCTAATGAAATCTCCTTGGAGAGATTTTCTGGAATAGGATTTACAAGCTCTAAGTGGTTAAATAGTCATAAATTTTTCCAAGCTACAGCAAGTCTGCCACTGAATGCAACAATTCGACTTCAGAAGAGATTGCAGTGTTTTAATGGCACACTATTAAAAAACCTTAGATAAAAGGTAAGTTTGTTTCCTGAGCACATCAAATAATGTGTTAACAACTCTAGCTTATTTGCTTTGCACCAATGCTATGATTGCTGTTGTGTAACATCGAGAACAATGATCTCTGTGCCTACTGTGCTGTTTGACTTCTCTGGAAATCAGATGTACTAATGCTGCTTGAATGTGGAAAAAACAGGCCAGAGCCATCTTTCAGCTTGTGGGAAATAAGCATATTTTCCACAGGCAGGCAAAGGAAGGAAGTAGTGCTCTGTCTTTGAAAACTCACCCCCAAGAAAGTGAGTAGTTTGGTGTTTGGTTAAAATGCCTGTGTGAGTAGAACCTTTGTTATTAGCCGCTGTTCTGGTCACTGTGTTGGCTGGAGGGTTTTTTTTGTCACTTTAGCCTTTTTGTCTTCTGCAGGGAAAGTTTACCTGCTGAGACTATTTATTTTCTGGAGAGCCTTTTTGGGGAGCGTAGGAAGAAGTGTGAAACAGTGTGTTTAAAAAAATCTTTAATATCCATGCATTTAAAAAATGTTACTTCTCATTCAGTGAATTAATCCATAGTAAGTTAGAGCCTTCTAGGGCCTTACTGTTTCCTCCACAAATTTTGAAGTTTAATTTCCATCCGACTATAATATCTTCTTTATTTTTCTGTTTCCACTAAGGAAAGACTTAAATGAAAAGGGGAGCTTTCCTTCTAATCGTCTTCCTCTTGTAAAATACTCAGTTACAGCATAATCACTTTCCTTTTTATGCAGTAATTGAGTCAAAAAAATGACTTGGCGACCGAGTTGGAGAGGATGAGTGAAGTGACTCAGCTTTCATCTGCATGCAAGTACTATAGCAATTGCAGTTCTATGGAGGTACTAGCCTTAAGGTATCTATAAAATGTGAGACAGTCTTTTTTAGTTTAGCCACTTCTTGGAAAGTCTGTTACATAAATCGTAAAACATGAATGATGACTTCATGTTTTCCATAAGTAGTTCTGACAGTACTGTTCTCTAGTAATTTTTTGGAAACATGCAGACTAAAATACCAAGTTTTACTAAATATTCCAGAGGATGACTAAGCTTATGGCAAACAGGAGAAAAATGAGTATTTAAAAGTTGGATTATGTTCTTGTTCACTGAACAGAATATTCTGAGCTCTTATCTAATAGTTGTAAAATGAATTTGTTATGTGGTTTTTTCACTGACTCATAGGGGCATGTTTTCATTTTTGTCAAGATTATCAAATAGCTGGCAATAAATAACTGCTCTCCAAATGGTTGGACATTTGCTCCAAACTTGTGCTAATGAAGGTGAGGGACTAATGTGTTTGTTACACTAATGTCAACATAGCTCTGAAACACTACAAGTCCTTTGACATGGCCATTTGTCAGTATATAAACAAAGTAGAATTTCTAGTTGCCTGACTTCAACAGAGCTGAAACCAGCTTTTGTGGAAAGCAGTAGCCAAGTGTTAACTTCTTACATCACTTGACAGCAAACAATAAAATAATTTCAAATTTGAGATTTGAATAAATGCAAGTTAGGTATTCTTCTGCAGGCAGAATTATGAGTAAAGAATACAAGCTTAGTGGTGCTACCTACTGGGATTGTAGCTTAAGTTTCTGAATTTACAGGAGTATAACAAGGCTGCCATAGCCATCTTGGAACTCTGTGTTAGTCCTGAGTAGATAGAAAACTCAAATGTTTATATAGTAAATGTGAACAGAAGGATTCAATTTCTTTAAACTGTGTGTGGCTGCAAGGTTGGCTGCTGCCAACCATGTAATACTTGCTTTAATTTGAATGGTAATTTGGTTTCATAGCTATGATAATCTGAGAGTATAGTGAGATCAATATCTGTGCAGAATAGATATCAATGTCTTTGGGATATTAATGAATATCAGTGTCTTTTGAGCATGAGTCCTTTGCAAACTTGAGTTCTCATGCTTGGTTACTCCTTAGAGTTGTGCTGACTGAAGAAGTCTGCAGGTACACATTTGTTCCCAAGTTCCACTTTGGCCTAGATTTGGATCTTGCTTGTTTTGCAGAGTAAGGCAGACTAAACATATAGCTGAGCCTCCAACAACTGTCTTACCATGCCATCTCACCTACTTCTCATCTTTCTCAGCTTTTACATTGCTTTGGCATTTGAAATCCACAACAAGCATCATTGTCAACTTATGTAGTACGCTTTACACTGCTGTCTTCCTGTTCATTGCTAGCTATCAAGAATCCAATACGATTGTTCCAGCTAAGATTTAAAAGCCATTGAAATTCAAAGCAGACAGAATTATCTCTGAGAGCTCAGGATACCCTTAAGCTGTCAAGGGAGTGTAGCTACTAGAAGGCATCTAATAGCCAGGGGGACATCATGAGTTTTTGAAACAGTATGGTATGTGAGTATTCTGGATGGAATCAACTGAGAATGTTAACTCCACAAGAAATGAATCTAGGTGCTCTGCAGTTCTTCATTGGACCCTCTCTCCAGCTGAAAGGACTTGAGACCAAAGGAGAAATGGCAGCAGAACAGACACTTTCAGACAGAGCAAGATAATTTATTAGAGGCAAGAGCTCTTGTAGAAGAGATACAGGAGAGACATGGCAGAGGAACTGGCATCCTTTCCAGTTAAGATTCCTTGTTGATCAACTTGCACTAACATAGGGACAAAGTCTCTGCTGGCTAATGAACTTTTTCTTCTGTGAGCAGAATAGGAATGGGCTGTTGAGCAGGGACTCGGTATTCTTAAGTGAAGAATCAAAGAATGGCTGAGCTGGGAAGGGATTTCATCAGGTCAACCCCCCCTGCTCAAGCAGGGCTACGTAGAGCCAGTGGCTCAGGACTGTGTCTGAATGGCTTTTGAATATCTCCAAGGATGTAGATTTCCACAGCCTCTCTGGGCAACCTGAAAGAATGTGCTTTTTCATATCCATATGAAATCAAAAATTTGCAAAACCTAGGGAGGAGAGGTATAAATATACCATTAGTGATTTAAACAGTGATGTATACTGCTGCATATAGATGAAGCGGTTATACATCAACAAAGTGCTATCTGCAAGTACAGATAAAAGTAGACAAGTTGGTGAGCACATATGGTGGTACATATGCAAGCATGTCCATTAAAGGCAACCTGATGCTTCCACAGAAATGATTCGTGGCGTATAGTCATTAGAAAGATCAAACACTTTGCAGAGCAGGCCTCACACCTGAGATAGGAAATCATTTTGAAAGTGTGTAAATCTCAAATCTATTTCCTCTTAGAAATAATCTGGAAGTTCTTGGGAGCAGAAAGATGGAGACATCATATCAATAACAAAGTCTCTAACTTCCACTTGCTGGTTATAGAAACAACAGTTGGGTAGTTCAACTTGAATACCTGAATGTCTTCATGCCCAGGAGGCATATAAAGCAGTGGCCTTTAAACAGAAGTGAAATGCTTTTAAGAAATCAGTGCCACCTTTGTTGTGTTATATATACCTAAACCCCTGCCCTCAGTAAAGGTGCACTCAAAATCTAGAGTGGTGCAGTGGTGGGGGATGCAGACAAGCTTTATGCAAGAGACCTGGGAGTTTGATTAGCAGCAGACCACTGCAAACCTTAGGTAATGATGCCTTTTCCACCTTGACTCTCAAGAAGAGTTTCTGAAGCAGGAATTGTCTTATTTAAGTAGTGTTCTTGAGTACTTAACCCACACTCCATAGGAAAGGGAGAACAAAGCTGTTTTCTGCTTCAGTCTGAGCTACCCAGTTTGGGGTAAGATCATGGGAAAAGAAAGGGGAGAGGTAAATGATGTAGTGCCATAAGGCAGCAGTAACAAAAGCTTATGTTGAAATGTCCTTCCCCAAGCACTTTTCATATCCTACTCTCTGTAGACACAACCTTTTTTCAACTAAGCCTTGTTAACAAACTATACAAAAGGCAATTTAGCCAGGCAACGTTCAGTTGCCCTAGGCATGGCATAATTAGTTCTAGTAGTAAAGAGTGGAAATCAATGATTAATGTTTGAGAGATAACTAGTGGTATTAGTTTCCTGTGTGGTTTTTGGTTGGTTTGGGGGGGTTTTTTGAATAGCATTACTTATCTTATCTTTACTGTCTACCCATTGCAAACAGCTTTGTGGCACTGAGTTCTGATTAAGGAAACTGCTTAATTCAGTTTCAGCTTTCTTCTGATATGCTCAGCATGAGTTGACTCCATGTAAGAGGAACCACTACAATAACCAAACCATTCACAGGAAACAGGGGTAACTATTGACTTTGAAAATTGAAGAATTGTGACTGGACCCTAAATACTATAAATGCTAAACAAGTTAGTGATATAAATATAGACTGTAGCATACTTGTTCTATAGCAAATGGCATGACAGATGTTTGTTACTAGTAGTAAAGCCACTTCAGTTAATAAGATTTTACTTTTTGTACAACTTTGGTGCTTCTTAGCTGATTAAATATGTCTGTTGAAAAGCAGGGGATTTTACATGTATGTTTTGGTCATGAGGGTGAGGAAAACAGGAACATTAGTTACATGAATTAATAATGAATTAAACCAAGTGGTTCAAGTAATAGCTCATGTTTTTACTAAGCTAAGATTTCGTGTACTTCAAAGCAGTATTTATTCAGAGTTATTGGGGGGGGGGGGGGGGGGAGGAGGAAGGATGCTTATTTCTCCGTAAATCAAATGCAGTTTTAAATTAACTGATGTTGCTTTTCACTGTGACTTAATTCTTCAGGCTATTTACTTTATTTTACCTTCACCTCTTAACCTGGATAGATCTTATCTGCAGTTTCACTCTGCAAATGTAGGCTATCCAAAGTATTGGGGGGGGGGGGTGTGGCTTTGCTACCTTGTTACTCGTCATCATTATAGACTCCTGTTGAAGTCTATCTTGTTCTTTCATGAGCTTCTGGTTGCAAGGCAACTGTAACATTATTACTGTGCATGTATGTTAAGCATTAACTGCTGTTGCAGTTCAATATTAATGGAATCCCCATGGCCCCCAAACAGTGGGTTTTTATGTGAAGGACAAATAAAGCTTTAGTGAGAAATTGAAGGTTGTGTTGCCTGCCAGGAGCTAAGTAACTAAGGGACTCCTTTTGAAATGAAATATTGGAAGGTCTAGCTTTTTTGTTTTGAACTCTGGGCCTGTTCAAGGCACACTTGAGGGCAATCCTTGAATATTTCCTTTCATGCTTTTAATACAGCTGTCTACAGAAGCTTGGCTTGAGGATGTCATGTGTATCTCCTGATTCTTTTTGCTTCAAAAGGAGCTGGGTAGACCCATCAGCAATCCAGACAAATCTGTGACTTTCCTTTTTTGATTCATTACTTTAGGAAGACTGGATAATTCTGCTGTATTTATCATTATCGTTTCTTGAGAATAGAAACTGAAGATCAAAAATAGCACTAATTTCCACAGCTATTCAAATATTTACTTAGACAGTGGCTAATTATCCTGAAGGGGCCCAGCACTTCTTGAAAACAGTCAGCAGAGACATCTGAGCTCCTTTAAATCACATCTTTGGTCCCTCATGTTAGCAAGGTCAACAGTAGTTGTAGACTTCTGTCTGCCTTCTGTATTCAGCCTGCTACTGGCAGAGCCACGTCCTTTGGTGTGCAGTCTCTCTGGTGTTCAACTCGGTAGTTGGTATTTTCATGTAGTCTTAGCATAGTCACCAGCCTCACTTTAACCTAACATTTCAGAGATGCTTGTATAAAGGAATTTAAGGATTTTGAGATAATAGTGCAAATGACAAGTAATTACTCTGCTCTCATTGGAACCAAATAAAAAAAGCTAGAAGGAAAATAAGTGGTTAAATCTAGGCTTGCGACTGCACGCTTTGGTGCATGAGAAGGTATTTTGGATATTAGAGCCTCTAACTGGAATAAATTCTTCTTTGAAAGTTACAGTTCTAGGATATACTTTCAAGCCCTCTTCTAAAACTACTTGGTAATGGCTGTCACTGTAATCCTGTAAATGAAGTTTTACTCTGTGTTTATACAATGCATTGAAAGCTACCTTCTGAAATAAGCTGAGTTATATGGCTGTAGCTGAAAATAACTTCAGTCTGTTTAGTGATGAGCTTGCCATGGAGGTTTTCCCCTCTTTCCTTTTTGATATACAGTAATGCCACCTGGAGTATTGTGTCCAGTTCTGAGCTCCCTGGTATAAAAAGGACAGGGATCTCCTGGAGAGAGTCCAGAGAAGGGCTATGAAGATGATTAGGGGTCTGGAACATCTCCCCTGTGAGGAAAGGCTGAGAGAGCTGGGGCTGTTCAGCCTGGAGAAAAGAAGACTGAGGGGGGACCTAATCAATGTTTATAAATGTCTTAAGTATGGGGTGCAGGGGAAATTGGCCAGCCCCTTTTCTTTGGTCTGTGGAGACAGGACAAGGGGCAATGGCTGCAAATTGGAGCACAGGAAGTTCCACACCAACATGCGGAGGAGCTTTTTCCCAGTGAGGGTGACAGAGCCCTGGGACAGGCTGCCCAGGGAGGTGGTGGAGTCTCCTTCTCTGGAGATATTCAAGACCCGTCTGGACGCCTATCTGTGCAGTATGAGCTAGGGCAAGGGGGGTTGGACCCGATGATCTCTTGAGGTCCCTTCCAACCCCTACAACTCTGTGATTCTCTGAACCCAGTTTGGACAAACCTACTTTAAGGCAAGGTGGATGCCTGTCTGCAGAAGATTGAGGTGCTAATTTGTCAGACCTTCATGCATTCCTTCTCAGCTCCTGTAATGGAAAGAGAAACTGGGGCAAGTGGAAATATCTGGATTTTGATTGGTGGAGTTGAGTGGTCACATGCTGTTCTGCACGGGAGCAGGAGAACCTTCAGGGTGTCCCACTGTGGTCTGTGAAGAAGAATGGGAAGTAAAGAAGGTGATATGTCTGTGCTAAGGAGGGGGAGAGTGGTTATATCATGTGTTTTAGACAAACTTGGACCAACATTTTCTTGTTACCAGCTCCATTGCTTTGTGATAGTAGTTAAAGGATTAGCTAACGCTAGTGGCATCAGTCTTTTACGATCTCTGGTACCTTAATTCCCAGAGCTGTCTGGATGAATCATTGACTGATCACACCAATTTTGCTGCTTGGGTATGGCCAAGTAGTGCTTAACATGAAGATGAAACAATGTGTTTACCCAAACGTTCTGCTCATTTGCAGTTATGCAGCTGTCCTGGCAGCCAGGAATAGTTGCACCTTGGGAGGAAATGCCTTACCTGTTGTACCAGCACACTACTGTTGTGAATAACTACAGTGAAGTAAAACCTCACCTGTTGTAATCAGCCACAGAAAAATAACCATGCTGCATCCCCCTTATCTGAAGGGGCTACATGAAAAATCAACTGCTCCGTTGGCATAAAGGAATTTCTGCCTTAAAGCAGCTTGTTTACGCCATCAAAATAGTTTAAAAGGGCTGTTGAATGTTGACAGAAGGCAGAAAAGGGTGAAAAAAATTACTGAAAAATTACCTTACAAGTTAGTATCTGCTTTGTTTCTTTCTTTGATATATGACAACTGTCTAAATATGAGGTAGCATGTACTTTTCCATTTTGGGGTCCTTTCTGCTTTCAATATCTGTTGTTTAGGGCTGCACACAGCTAACATTGTTTCCTGTGGATGCTTGCTTTCTACTTTAAAAATAATTAATCCAAAATTTAATTAAAAAAATCACTTTCCCAAACACAGTATTTCTTCATATTCTCATTTGCTGTATTTAGACTAATTTGTCTTGACATTGCAGCTGTGCTGTTCTTTGTGTTGCACAATCTTTTGAGTTTTGTTTCATTAAGAATGGAACTAAAGAATTTGGGGAAGGGGAGGGAAGAAGTGCTAGACTGTTAGAAGTTAATTTGCCGTAAACCAAAATGTTGAGAACAGATTACGAAAGCTATGAAGTGACATGTAATGCTTGTTCAGTTTCACACTTGTGAGAAATAAGTCATTAAAGCTGTGTGCACATGAAATAGATGTTTGGTTACAGCTACTGGGAATAGTTTGCTCTTACTGGTATATTCAGAAGCATCTAGGAAAATGCTTTAGGGATTAGGAATTTATCTCTAGTCTCCACAAATCTTAAAGAATAAGCTATCTTGAAAAACTAGCTCTACTTTCTGTTCAGAACAGCTTTATATGCTCAATCTTTGTTAGTTGTTGTATATAGACTACATTGCAGGTTAGAAGATGCATATTTGCACTGTGCTTTTGGGGCTTTATATTTTTTTCTAAAAATAAAAGGTAATTCTGAATGAAAAGAATTATTAACTCAAACTTCATTATGTTGAACACTGCATAACTTCCACTATATTCTACTTACTGGTTTCCCCTCAGTGTTGACAAGTGTCTTATGTTTGTCATTAATAAAAGACACAGCTCTGACTTTAAGTACTTAAATATTTTGGTTAGATGTCTTCCTCTGCTGCTGAGAGGTGTAAAACTGAAGCCTAAAGGATCAAACCAGAAGGCAGATAGTTTGATTAAATCACTTGAGTTGATTTGAATTATTTTGGGGGCCTGGTTCATGACCCCTAATGTCATGGACAATACCATGTGTCTTGCTTGGTATCTTCTAATACTTTTTTTTATGGAGGATTAGGGTGTCCATGCATCACCTCGGAAGACTAATGTGGGTTGTGCTACCTGTTCAGACAAACTCCAGATGGGAAGGCCACCCAGGAGGCATCTTGCCCCTGAATGGGTCAAACTCTTAACTAGTTTCTCAGCAGTACAGCAAGCGCACATAAGACTTCAGGTCTGGTAGGCAGATGTAGCTGAAGCTGAAAGAAACTAGAAACAAGAAACTAGGTTGATCTGGTTTATGTAATAAGCAGAAAAACTGGGGACCGGAGTATGGGGAAAGCTTCTTTGATCAAGGAAGTGGGCTGTGCCAGAAGCTCAGTAAAACACTGATTTATTTGGGGATTGCTTATACCACGAAAGAGAATAACTTCACTTTGGGATTGTTTTTCCCAGCAAGAGGAGGCTGGGAGGAGCAGTGGGCAAGCTTTTACTCGGAGACTGGAAATGCGTCCCCCCCCGTAGGGTGTGTCTGCCTCTGACAGTGCTTGTTTTCAAATTCTGACTCCAGCTGTAGCAGATGGCTGGAGGATGGCAGCAACTGAGATGACTTCCTCTGTCATCCCATTAGCCAAGACGTTGATGGTTGACTGCTGAGGCTGTACTTATGGTGGCTGTGCTATCTTTATAGACTGCTTCAGCTTCAGGTTTTAAATGGATTTGTGGGATAATGTCCCATAACAAAGTACAGAGGCCTGCTATGAAGATGATGTTTCAGAACACTGAGGTCTCAGAGATTTCCATGAATTGCCAATTGCCTTCAGAGCAGCTGTATTTTTCCTATGTGGCTGTAAATGGCCTTTTAAGAGATGACTTAAGTCAAGTGACTGTAGTTCTACTGGGAGTTGTTCGGTCTGGGTTTGGATTTCTGAAGACCAAAAGTGTCCCTAACAGGGTTTATTCATCATGTGCCAATTTCATTTTGACTGAGAAAGGGTTACTTTAGTTGCAAGCTCTGAAGACTCAAGTCTTTGTAATCTTGATGCTTTGAAGGAGTGTAGCATGGTTAAGACTGGGCTTTCTGAAATGTACTGCCTTGTGTTTTTTTCTGAATATTTCCTGTGTCTGTGTATATATAAGCTTGTGAAAATTCTCCTCTTCTCCAGCCCTAGTTAAATGTAGACATTTAGGAATACCTAGTTATAGTTTGTCATACTCAAAACAAAACAGTATTATGATAAAGCCAATATAAAAGCCTGTCCCAAGTTTGCTGCACTTGCCTGTTTATCTCTTGAAATAAAACATTGTTTCATGCCTTGAAAGTTGGTAGGAGGGGGGAGGGGAAGAAAGTAATCTATTACTACTACTTTCCCTTCTTTCTCTCCCAAAGACAAACTCCAAGGCAAGTGCCCCTTCATCTATGTAATTGCTGTGGCTTTCAGCCAGAGCTTCATTCTGCATTATCAAGCTTTCTGGCAATGTGAGGTGGCAATCAGTCATTCTGATGTGATGTGGACAGATAACTGAGGCACAAGTGGAAACTGCTGCTGGAGCTGACTGATGCTCCGGAGAGGAGTAAATTGTTAGCAGGACTGAATTGGGAGCATAGGTCTCTTAGGGGATGGCATGGAGGATCAGGACTAGTATACATACTGCTGGTGTTGGGGTGTGTAAAGCAGGTTGCAGATAAATAACACACTGTAAAACCTAGGTGTTGTCCAAGCAAAGTCTCTTACCTCTTCAGGCAGCACTGCCCTGTGATGACTGGGCTTTGTTGCCATGCAACGTGGAAAGAGAGGCTGAAACTTTGTGTGCCTGGCACAGATTAGTTTAACAGAGAACTAGATTCTTGTCCAAGGCTCTGCCATGAGGAAAGAAACTAATGCAAGGCAGCTTGCTCAGATTATTTTTTATAATTAGCTTTGTTATGCAGTTATGACAGAATCTAGGAGCTGTATGAATCAACAGTAGAAAAAGCAAGGAGTCAGAGGTCTGTTAATCTTCTATCATCTGCCAGCTGTCCAGTGAAAACACTCTTTTGTGTGGTGTTAGGAGGTCTGGATTAGTCATTTAACACCTGCAGGCAAAAATGTTGTACAAGAACATGTGAAAATCATTAGAGCAAAACTGTCCTGACGTCTGTGATTGGAAAATGCAGACAGCATAAGAATGGAATTAGATGGATTCAGCTGTAGCTTGCATGTCTTTTTAAAAATGTGGCTGACATGACTCAAACCAGCAATCAAGCAAGTAGCAGATATTAAGGGGCATTTGCATGCTCTGAGTTTATGCCCAAATTACATGGGAAGACCAGGTTTCTGGGAAGATTAAGCATTCACAGTACTGAGTGAGTTAGAATAGAATAATAGCTCTGTGATGAATAGATTTATATATTAACTAGCCATGTTTGTGATTAAAAAGCATTGTCTGAAGTTCTTTGGCAATTTAAAAGTGATCTCGTATAGTACACTGATTACATAGAAGCTGAAGTAAGTCTACACATACTATTTTACTACTTCACTGATTCTTTTTAGCATATGTGGTGCTCTGCTTAATACTTATGTAAAAAAGGAATACATTGAGTCAGCTTCAGAAAACAGATATGACAAATGTAGGTATTCTAGCAGAGGTGATCTAGATAATGCCCTCAGTTACTTAGAGCTTAATTTTTTTTAAAGGTGTTAACTCTGACTTGGGTTTTTAAATAGTAAAACAAACCTTGTTAGAATCAAAGCAGAAGAATTGGAAGTTGAAATCAAATTTTCATCTTAAGGCTTGGTTCTGGTTTATTTTTTTTATTTTGAAACTCTTAAAATAAGGATTTGTCTTTTTAATGAGAGGGATGCTTATGCATACTAACAAAGATGGAAAGTAGTTGTATTTTATATGTGAAAACATAAGCAAAGCTCTATCTTTTAATGTAAAATACTCAAGGTGATTAGTTAATTGGATAAAACTAACCATATCTAACTTCCCAAACATGCTGTCAATAACTAGAACTGATAATCAGAACACAGGTCTTAACACAGATGTGCTGGATGGAGTAATTAAACACTTGGCATTCCTTTTTCTGTCTTAAGAAAATGTGACTTCCATTTTAGGGTCAAATTATCTCCTTCTGATAACTGGTCTCTTGCAGAAAAATAAACATGTCTGAGCTCAATTGATCCTTTAACCTCAGGATTGCTGGAGATAGAATCCGTGCTGTCTGAATTCACAAACAAGCTGTAGACTTTCTGTTTGCATTTTTGACAAACTCGGAAGCTCAAAACCTGTACAGTCATTGTATTGCTAAATTCCTGATAATAAATTGAGATTGAGGTTTTGAATGTTTAGCTGTACTGTAGTTTTTTATTGTTTTGTTTTGGGTTTTCTCTTTGTAGACTACTAAAGCATTCCTTCCCAAGATGCTCGAAATGAATCACGGACACATTGTGACAGTTGCAAGTTCCTTGGGATTGTTCAGTACTGCTGGAGTGGAGGTTTGTTGGACTATAATTAACAATATATTTGGCACTTCTTGTTTTGGATAAGTATTTGTGTATTAGCTGGCAAAAATAAAGCCAAATGTCAAATATATTTGGAAACTATGGTGCTGAGTGCCATATCAAGACATGGCTCCATGTGAGTGAGATCCACAGGACTTGGGCAGCCACCATATCCACCTGTTTTGCAGGTGGACTTGCCACTTAGAGTGAAACTAGGACAGCTGAGGAGTTCAGAATGCTAAATTATCTTTGAATTACCTGATAAAGTTGTAAACCTGAAGGGTGACCCTACCTACATCTGTCAAGATCTTCAGCACTAAGCTTGAAACCAAAGACAAGGATTTTCAAAAGTAGTGTTTTCTGTTTCTTGTTTCTGTGAGGAAATGGCTGCCAGCCTTCCCTCCAGAATATTCATCTCACCTGCTTTACTGAGCTCCCAGATACGAGCATCTGGTTGTCCAGTTGCTAGCAGCTGTTTGAGAACACCAGTCTGAGAGACTTGCTTGGTGTACATACCACTAGTTTAGGATCAGAGCCTGTTATCTTGCTTTTTGGGTCATTAGTATAAAGGCAAGTGTGAACAAAAAACATTCAGTTAGTGAAAATGAATTTTCACAGAATAAGGATCATATTACCCCATAAGCACAGGCTTCTTTGTCTGTATGTATGTAAGGCTCAGTCCAGGGCCTTAAACTGCAGTGTTTCATAACAGAAATGAATGATCTGCTATAACTTTAGTGTTAGTGTATTTACTGTCTTGGGAAAACTGAAAAAAATTTCCTGGTCTGTGGAAATTATGTTTGTGGACATACCCAACAGAAAACCCAAGGGCTACTGCTGTTTACATGATTACTCTTAATGTTGCTGTACTTAGTATTTTTATGAGGTATCCAATCCATATCCCCTTCTAAAAAATTAAACAATCCAGTCTGGTCTCCATTATATCTCCTGTTGAAGCTAACCTTAAAAATGAAGCATTTAAGGTGTTTTTTATGCTCATACCCTGCCAACTTTCCAAGCTTTTTCAAATCTGACCCAAGGTAGTATTGGGTATCTCAATCCTTTGTTGTAACATTTAATATTGAGTAAACTGGTAATTGGAATAACTTGCCATGAAAGCCTGCCTGATTGAAATCCATGGTAATATCCTCCTACATTCAGATTCCCTGCTTTCATGATTCTGTGCTAATTGCCTCAAAAGTAGTGATGAATCATTTGATGTGATGCTCTGTTTGGTGGGGGTCATTTGTTGTGTTGAAAATCTGTGCAGAATCACATCTATGTTTTGAACATGATTCATATCTGTCCTCTTTTTACATTGCCTTCTTTTTTACATGTTCTTTGCCAACACAGGATTATTGTGCCAGCAAATTTGGAGCTGTAGGTTTCCATGAGTCTTTGAGCCATGAACTGAAGGCTGCGGAAAAGGATGGAATCAAAACAACTCTAGTCTGCCCTTATCTTGTAGATACGGGAATGTTCAGAGGGTGCAGGATCAGGTGACTAAAATGCTTCTCCTCTTGTGTTTGTGGTGCCATAAAAGTACTTGAAGGTAGCTAAACTGCTACCCTGAAAGTAGTGAAATAAGTATTATCTCTGCTTTACTATATGCTAGTGTGATCTGTAGTCCTGACATGGAAAAGGGACTTTCTGGATCCAGTATCTTCTATCTTTTTTTGTTAGGCAACATGAGTTTTGAGCTGTAGTCTTTGTAACTGAACAGTGAATATAAAAATCTTGAAGTCCTTGTCCCTGTTGAGGTGGTGAATTCAGAAATTGAATTGAATTGAGAGTGAATTAATGAACTCTTTGCTGAGGTCTGTGGTCCTTAGTGCATCTTATTAATCTGTCTTAACCAAATGTTTCAGAAAAGAAATCGAGCCCTTCCTTCCACCCTTGAAACCAGAATACTGTGTGAAGCAGGCTATGAGAGCCATCCTTACGGACCAGCCAATGATCTGCACACCTCGCCTCATGTATATGGTCACCTTCATGAAGAGGTAAGAGCTGAAGGCCCAGTTCGTTGGCAGTACAATCTACAGAATGCTAGTAAAATACACAAGCATACACACTTTCTGGATATAAACTCTCTGCCACCCACACAGGCCATAAGTGCTGTTATGTTAGAATTCATAAGCCTTTTTCTTGGCTTGCATGAGTGTAGGTTGCTTGCTTGAGAAGCTACATAAAGCTGAGAACCTGTGTATTATGCATCCTTCTCTTTACTCTTCTCCTAGCTTCTCCTCAGATTCCTATTTTCAACAGGCTTCTCTTTCCATTATTTAGGCTCTTCTTTAGGAATGGAGTATGAGGCAGCTTCCAGCAAAGGAACCTTCAGGAGTTGTCTCTAGGACTAGTGTGTAGGAGACCCCACTTGCAGATTCTCTAGGATGTGCTACAGATAAACTGGAAATCTGCACATTCAGAACTAATTTTAGTCTTATGTTCGGAGGAAAAGCTATTTAAAGGAATCACCTCCTTTGTCCTGTCTAATGCACTACAGGTTTTGGATGGGAACTCAGTGTAATCCGTAACCAGGCTGACACTGCAATGATGCAGGGTAATACAGCAGTTGGCTTAATTCCACTGAAGCAACATCACTTGCATTCTACTTTATAGAGAACAGCTTCGCAGCTGTCTGTGTTTTGGTTTGGTTTTGAATCTGTAGAGTGTAGGAGGAACCTTTAAAATATAGCACTGTCTTATTTTACTTCAGCAAGGCATGGTTGAAATAGAGAACCTTGGTGATTTTTATTCTGCTTCAAGTCTCTCATGGCAGACACGATCAGCAAGGGCTAGAGGAGACTTCAATGCTCACCTCTTTCCTGGAAGAGAGGATTTGTGTGTTCTGTCAACATATCAAGGCCACTGTCAGCATCTTTGAGAACTAGCTTCTTCAACCAGAAGCTCAGAGGGTGCTTCAGTGCCCTCTGCACAAGCAAGTGCCTTATGCAGCAACAGTGACATCAAAGGCCCTTTGGGTTGTCTTGGGTTCAACACTTTAGCTTCCAACAGGGAGATCAAAGCTTCTGCATAATCCATGCCCCAGGCAGCAGCACTGAGATCAAAGGCGCTGCAGTGGCTACTGCACAAGCAGTGCTACTTGTAGCAAGGACACCTGTACCAGTGACATCTACTTCTCAGTGCTTCAGTGGTCATTACTCCTGATGGCTAGATTCTCTGTGTTGCTTTCCACGGAATGAGTGCTTGCTGCTATTTCCAGGGCCTGGGGAAATCCTATTTTAGGCCCTCACAGTACTCGGGGGCTCTAGTGATTGAAGTATAAGTAATATTTTGTCTATGTGGGAAGGGCAGGGTCTGTAGCTAGGTATCAATCACATCATCAGCTACTGGAATTTTATCTGGAGGGGAAATCACTCTCTTTACTTTGGATCTTTATTTTTTAGGATGGATGATTGAGTTTAGAATATAAGTCAGGTTGTTACGCATCTGGTGATCAAAGGACAGCATTAACTAACACTAATCCCACATTAGAGAATATCTTGAATGTCTGATGACCTCTGCTGATGTGGCTTCGAGCAGATGCTTTGCTTTTAGTACCCTCCACCCCCTTTAAAACCAGCTATCACACTGCTTGTAAAGCAGTCTGGTCTAAGCTGGAAGCATGTAAATAAGTAGTGTCTTCCTCCTCTCTAATTGCCTGTGTGGTTGGAACTCTAGAATTTAAGTTTTCTGAATTGAATAAGTGTCCCTGAGAAGATTAAAAAAATCCAGTAAGTCTGTTAGGACCAATAACTATGTTGCTTTTAAGGATACCAAGTACATAGTGTAAGCAGAGGGGGGGTGTTTATGCTGTCTTAAAGTTTTACAATCTCTTTTTCACAGTATTCTGCCCTTTGAAGCAGTCGTGTGCATGTACCGGTTTCTGGGAGCAGACAAGTGCATGTACCCTTTCATCGCTCAAAGGAAACAGGCTACGAACAACAACGAAGCAAAAAATGGGATTTAAGCCTGGTTTGGATGGACTAACATTGAGAGGTGCAGGTGGCGTTCCGTGACTGAACTGCAAAGTGCACTTGTGTCCAACAGATGCAAATGTCACCATCGTATCGTGGCATTCTCTTGAGTCCTAAACCTGTGTACTGAACTCTGAAAATCAATGGGGGTTTTTTATATACTGTAAATAAAACTGACTAGAGTACTTGGAAAATGTGATAGATAAGCAAAGTGAATTTACAATGTAGCTGCCACCATTGTCCTTTAAAATATCACTGTATGTACAGTAAATTAGTCATACTACTTCTTGTAGGGATGCACTGTGTGATATCTCTTTCTCAGCCTGCCAAGGTTTAGAAGAGCTGTCTCTAGAAGATGCAACGTTTCAGCAATTGTTTGTCTTTCCCTATGTTATTTGGGAAGGGGGAGGGAAGAACATCTTGAGATTTAAGCTACCGCTAATGAACTTTTAGCAAATGGAAGGGCAGTTTCTGAATACATCTCTTCACTTTTTCACCAAGTTCTCTGAAGGACACATGGCCCAATTCTGATGTAATTCTCTTTTGTAGCAACTGTGTGTTCTGTGTGAACAGAGATAAAGAGAAATTTGTAAACCTCTGCTGATACAAAGGCAAGTGAATGTCTCCAGTACTCTCCAAGCAGACTTGTACTGGGCACCTGGTTTTCTAGGCATGTGGTCAGTGATTTTTAACTGACTCTTCCCAAGTCACTTGATTTGGAATACACTCTGTTCTGTTTCCCTTTATATGTCAGAATGCGATCTAATATTATGGACTATATGTTTCTTTTCTTCCTCCCCATTCTTACTTCTGACAGAGTTCTCCCACCCCCTCAAGGAGGCCGTTGTATTTCTGTAACTGGACTTGTGCCTAAAAGACAAAGCAATTCAGCTGAGATACAAACTGTTTATGTAAGTGCTGGTCATATGCCAATTATTAGCAAAGGAGTAATAGAATAATGCCTGATGCAACTCTACATGCAGAATATGGAAGGGTGTAAAGATTTTTTTTTGAGTTGTACTCACAATGTAGAACAGCAAATGACATTTTTACAGTATTTTTTGTAAAGCAAACAATTTTGTGCCTTGAATAATTTGGTAATCTGTATTAGTGAAACATTGTAAAAGTGAACTTCTACCTCTGTATCTTAATGTATACCATCCACTTGTAAACTACTATCAGACAAATCATGATTACTTTTTTAGAATGTCTTGTTAAATAGTGACCAATGCCTGTGGTTATTAAAGTGAGCCACCTTTTCCTTAAAACTGTGATTTCATTGCTTCCTTCAAAGACTGAATTAATGCAAACTACTTGTGCCTGTTCCATAGCTCTTGAGTATCAACACAATTCACATATTTATTGCTCGGTTCCTGTATCCACTTTGTAAGCTACATGGTTTACAGTGTAGGCTCTTCAGTCTATCAGTAAGTACTGTGAAATGAGGCTTTAGGAGCCGACAGCTTTCCCTGCTTTCTAAACTCATCAATGAAGCAATTGGTCAGCAAGCTTTCGAAGAACATTCATTTTGGCTTTCTATGGAGTTCCATTTACATAAGAATGACCTGATGTAGTTGCAGTTTTAAGGAATTTAAAAGTAAATGCAGTTCCAGTACAAATGCAGTTATAACTATGTTTAGCATGCACTTAAAATTGGTATCTGTGAGAATAACGTTAACTAAACCTGTTTAGAAATTAATCTAAAGTAGAGGAAACTGTTTGCATTAGCCCTTACACCAAGTTCCATGCTCTTTTGAAATAGCCTCTTAATGACTTCCCCAGGGACAAATTAACTCCCATGTTGTTACAGCAAAGTCGCTAAGAGCAAGTACAGCAAATTTCCTTCTGCTACATGGCATTATTTTAATGCATTTTTTTTTTAGATGTCTCCATCTCTAGTGATATCTTCAACTAATCACTTTTAAAATTTGATATATTGCTTATTAGCCTGACAGAAAATGAAAGAAAGCATCTGACCAGTAATATCAAATTTATATAAAACATTGTGCTGATGTGCCAAGTGTCAGGGCTTGTAGAGTTCTTTAATTATTAAAGAAGTTGGCATCCCCTTTTCTCTGAATTGACTACCATTCCAGAAATCTCATAGTCCATCTCAGTTCTGGAGCTGTGTGGCTGAGGGGTGGCTCGTGACTGGTAGGCTCTGTGGGCACCTTTCTAAAATGTGGTCATAAACTTAACTTCTCTTGTTCTCCACTTGTTCTAAAACATAGCTTTTAATCTCCTGTTGAAAAGTCAGATGCATATAGAGAAATGGGATACCAGGCACCTTGTAGATCTGGTGAAATTTTCTTAAGTGTTTGTGGAGAGGATCTTTGAGGCTAGGTTTAGATTATTCTAGATTGTTATGTAATACCAAATTTACTGTGCACCACATCTCTGGAGACAGCCATGGCTCCAAATTTGACAAAACAGCGAGTCCTTGTGCAGAATGGGGGATTGAGCTTAAATTCAGTTTAAGTCTCCAGGGAAACAAATGCAAAGTGTTATTTTTTTCATAATACACATGACCTGTTTGAAAAACAATCCCAAAACTTCTGTCACCTAAAAATAAGAGCACATAAAAAAGCTGGCTACATGTCCAAGAGGGTTTTTTTGTTGACTTGATGGCTTCACAGGTGACTCCTGCAAAGCAGGAAGACAGGATTTGTGACTGAGGATGTAGTGGAAATGGGGGTTTCCCCTATTTAGATCACCCTAAACTGCCGCAAATGCTGGGGGTTTCCTTTAACACTATGATCAGAAACCATGAGAATTTTAATGTGTCTCTTTGGGCCTGTGGCTATGCATCAATTAACTGAGAAGCTGCACTATTTCAGCACAAAGGCAGTGCAACTTCGGTAGCTCCGGTAAAAGTTTTAATTTAAGCTAGTTAACTGGTGTAGGACTGATTGCCTTCGTCCTGTAGGATGATGCTGTGCAAGTGTATTGTTTTGTCCAGGTGAGCCGATGTGGGTTTACTTGGTATCTTCCCATCTTTGCCTTGCACGAACAACAAGGTGGGATAGGGAGCTGGATGAAGTTTTCTCACAACACTCCTATCTTTCAGTCTAGGGAAAAGAAGACTGAGGGGGGACCTAATCAATGTTTATAAATGTCTTAAGTATGGGGTGCAGGGGGAATCGGCCTGCCCCTTTTCAGTGGTCTGTGGAGACAGGACAAGGGGCAATGGCTGCAAATTGGAGCACAGGAAGTTCCGCACCAACTTGCGGAGGAACTTTTTCACGGTGAGGGTAACAGAGCACTGGAATAGGCTGCCCAGGGAGGTGGTGGAATCTCCTTCCCTGGAGATATTCAAGACCCTCTGGGCACCTCTCTGTGCAATATGAGCTAGGGAGCTGCTTTGTCAGGGGGGTTGGACCTGATGATCTCTCAAGGTCCCTTCCAACTTCTACAATTCTGTGATTCATGGCGCTAAGCTTCTAGGCATGTAAACAAAGTGTTTGCAGATCCTTCTATAGCACTGTACTTCCCAATAAGCAGGACAAATTGCACCTTTGCTGTAACTACAGTGGTTAACAGTCAGTGGACCACAGTCTCTGTCTACGGTGGTGAACTGTCAGTAGAGGGAAATAGGTGCTACCTTACTTATGGGCTTGAGGGGTTTTGCTGTATTTGAGTTGTATTCCTATCTGCTGATTAGACACTTTCACAACAGGGGAGCTGGCTGCTTCCTCTCTACAGGACATATCTGGGTAACTAGTTCAGACATTCTTATTCTCCAAGGAATGGTACCTTAACAGTTTACTTGTGTTCTGTTTAAACCCAAGCTTGGAAGGTGTGTGATAACTTTTTCCTCTCTGAGGAGTAAAATGCCTCACATGTGCCCTGTGGTAAGTATATACACACTGGCTGTTGCCACTGGCTAACTAGTGTATCAGAAACAAACAGGCTTACTTTGTGGCAGCTTACTCTTATGCTTTGAGAGTCTTTCTGCGTAGCTCTCAAGTAAACGTCTACACAAGTAGTTTTTTAGAGCCAGGTTCTTCCTAGTGGTGCCCATGACAGGACCGGAGGCAATGGGTACAAGCCAAAACACAGGAGGTTCCCTCTGAACATCAGGAAACACTTTTTCACTGTGAGAGTGACTGAGCACTGGCACAGGCTGTCCAAGGAGGTTGCGGAGTTTCCATGGACATTTTAAAAAGCCATCAGGACACGGTCTTGGGCAATGGTCTCTATGTGGCCCTGCTTCAATGAAGAGGTTGGACAAGATGACTTCCAAAGGTCCCTTCTCACCTCAAGCATTCTGTGATTCTTTATGAGAAAAGGCAGCCTGGCTTCTGGTTAGGAGGCATGCCGTGAAAGTTTATTGGTGTCTCTTAAAAGCTTGACCATGTAGGAAGGAAATGTAATCTGAAATCACATCTCCTATACCAGCCTCCTATACAGACAGTCTCGATTTGTAGCAGAGCCAGGATTAAGCTCATTGACTTTATATAGATGAATAGGAGCCTGTAAATCTAAACTTTCCCTCTGTCCATTATAACAGAGGTGCCTGGGAGAACAAACTTAGCTCTGTAAAATCTAAGCTGTTCTCAGAGTGAGTCTTCCTTCTCTTCCATTCCTTAGTCTTTAAAAGGAGTCTGGGATTGCCAGGTTTCTAAACTGGGTGTACCCATTAAGTAACCAGAGTGGGATAAGACAAATTTGGGCTGCAAGTATCTTTGCTTTTGATTTTAGTAGTTTCCTGTACCATGTACTTGTTGGTTATTTGATGCATTAATGTAGTTACAGCTTGGAGCACGTAAGATAGATCCCCATTATAGTATAAATTGTTCTATCCCCATGCCTCATAAGGCCTATTTGGGTGGTGTATGTAGAGCTGTTAACACACAGTAAGTGTGTACCTCAGCTTACACCATAGCGACTTTACCTCTAAGTGAGGTAAACTAATCATGAACAGTAGCCTTTTGCTTCATAATGAACAAACAATTCAGGAGCAAGCATTGTTCTTTACATCCAAACACCATCACAGTCTGTTGAAATCTTTGTGTGTAGTCAAACTGATGACCTTGGTCTTCAGGAGCAACTTGGGAAAATTCAGAAGAATCAAAGCGGTGTAGCAAGTGCACATAAATTAAGGGTTTAAGTTACAGACCACTGTGTTTCTAACAGTGTGCATCTGCACAAGAGTTTAATGCTCACAAAAGCACTAACTTAGCCTCTGAATTTGATTCCTAATTTTTCTCTGTGCCTGAGTAGGCAAGCCTTAAGCATCTCTTCAACAAAACTGGATAATCGAAACACAAACGGTAATGCAGTAAATATTTCTCTTCAGGTCTGTTTCTGTTCCCTAATGCTTTAAACCCAAGTTTTCCAAGTACAAAAACTTTGGGGCTCTGCTCAGCTTTCCATTGCTGCCAAGTTCCTATCCACAAACAGGAAATAAAGGGGATGAGTTCTCTTAGTGGCCCCTGAAGCAGCACATCAGGCAGAACTGGGTGATGAGGGCACCTGATTAAACACTGACTTTGTCATGAAGCTCTTAACCCTAAATTCCAGGTCTTTAGTCACACAGCAGCTCCCCTCCCTTGCAGAAAAAAAGTCCAGAAGTCTAGGGACAGTCCCCATCAGGGTTAGAAACATAAAGCTCCAAAACTTGGTATATTAATTAAACAGTCACGTTTTGACCTAACCATTAAATGCTGGTGTATGCAGTGACAGAAAGTATGGCTTTATTGTGCTATCAAAGAAATGAAGCAATTCATACTGACTTTATTTAAACAGAGTTTAAGTGGTCAACCCAAATATTTAAAATAACTGTAGAAATAACATTCCAGCTTACATACTTATCTATCTGCTTAATGCTGACAATACACAAACAGTTCGCTTCTTACACACACACAAAGTTTTTGAGCTAAATGATGAATATGCAGAAGTCAAGATCAAGTGTTTGTGTACGTGTGTGTGTAAGTTAAATTGAAGGGATGTTTGTTTCCCTCTCCCTAAACGGCACAATTGTCGCTCTTAAGCCAAGGGGCCACAATGTATTTTGAAGAACTGAAACCTTTAAACACATCCCTGCCTGCACAGCCTGACCAAGATGCCTTCAAAATATTAGTCTGTTCTGACTGAAAACATTTCAGCAAACAACATGCCTGGGCCAGCGTCCATGGCACTGGGAGAACTAGAGACTTTCTTTCCTAATCCAATTATCGATAAAAGCTGCTGTGGCAGCGAGATGGGGGAACAGTCAGAACTGAGCCACTGGGAAAGCTAGTAGCTGTGTCCAGGGAGAGGTTTTTAGCAGGAGAGGAAGAATGGGGTGCTAAGATGGCTCTAGGGATCTCCCCTCTGTACCCCGCGCTAGCAGCATCTGTTGCAGAGTAGTATGCATGCATAGCATCCCACTCGTGTGCTGACATCCAGCCCACCCTTCTCATCGCAGCTGCAGGCAGTCATACTCCTGAGCCCCTCTACACACTTTCCTCCTCAGAAGTTGGTCTGGAATAGCTACACTTAAGTGCATGCCTGTGTTTGTGCACGCCCTTGTATTTTGCAATAAGCATAAACAGTTTCAGCCTAACTTAAACAAGAGCGGTGCTCTGGAGTAAGACGTTTTGTGCTCTGGGACTTGCTCAGGACTAGCCCGTGCATATTGGATGCCTGTCGTACTGTCATCTACATAAACTGTCATGTCTAAACAAGCCCTTAAAAGATAGTGACAAACTTTCATTGGGACGTGTCCACTTAAGCTATGGATAAGCAAAGTTAGCTTAAACGTGTTCTGTTTTCTTAACAGGCAAGAACATTTTGATCCACTGTTTAGAAGAAACCTCACTTGATACAACTTGGGTCTTTAAATACGTCAGTAGTGAATGGGCGGGCAGAAGCATGCCAGGGTGATTAGAATATTAGGTTTTCCTGCTGCTCTGAAAGCCAAGAACATTGACCTTGCCAGCTGTTCTAGAAAGGACCGCCTAGCCAGTTAAACCTCTGGCATGTAAGGTGAGGAGCTTCATGTCAACAGCAAGATCAGAGGAGAGGGTGGAATTAAGGTCCCCTAAGCATCCCAGAATCAAGCTAGCATCAGTGCTCTTTGTTTTATGGTGTCTGCACAGAGGTTTCATCACCAGTCCTTGTCTTGTTAGTCCTACTAGTTCAGCCTTGCTTCTAGTGGGAGCCCAAACACAGACGGGGCTCCAAGGGACCAGTGTTTCCTCAAGGCCCCTGCTTTCCCAGGGCTTGCCTGTGAACTGCAATGCTTGAAATGCTGAGGGTTGCCAGCTTCATGTCCAGCAAGTGCTCATAGTGGTGGGAAATAAGCACAAGGCAGATGAGACCAAAGCTTCCAGTGGAGGGCTCATAAACCAGACCAGTCCAGCAAAAACATTAATACATGGATTTTCTCATCTCTTGCTTGTATCCACAATGCAAACAACCTGATAAGATATGCCAGCTTTTCTCTGCTTGCAGTGACTCCAAATAAAAATAATTTAAACAATTGTTCTCTGTATTTTATTTCTGAACTTACAGAAGTGACCACTTCTCTGGTTGTTTAACTAACAATCTTGACATTTAAAAATAACACGTGGCTCACCTAATACATCATCTGTTAGCATGTGCAAAATAAGGCACTTTGTTAGTCCCAGGGCTAAACTGGGAATTTCTGAGGAATAGTAAGGTGCTTCTGAAAATGCAGGTAGTTCAAGAAAGAGTTCAGTCTGGTCTAGCATCCTTTCACATCTTTATTTTGTGTGGGAAACTAGAACAAATGGAGGAATTGGAAGATGTCTAAGTGTCCTTATGAGACGGGGGAACAAACTAGGCCAGGACCGTGAAGAAGTTATAAGCTTTGGGAATAGGTTTTCAAAAATTACTTGAATATTATTTTTAGTATGGAAACCTTATTTACAGGCAGAGCACTTCCAAGCCACAGAGACAGCATTTTCACAGGGAAATAACTCATTTCTTCTTTACTGAAAGAGAACAGTGGTAACTTTCACCAAACCACCGTCCAGCTCTGGTTGGGGCTGGGGCTGGGACAGGGACTGGCAGAAAAGTTGTGCCCAAGTTTTCCATTCCTGGAAAAGATGTAAGATTTTAGTTGAAATCAACAAGTACAATAGTCTTGGAGGTAAGTCTTCCCAGTGTCTCCAACAAGCAGCTTTTAACTTTCTCTGGATTTTTGGTATTCTAAATATTTGCAGACCCCTGTGAAGGTTCTCCTCTGAAGACCCAGAGCATCTAATAGGAACAGTCAGGTCAGCCAAGGCAGCTCCTTTTTATTGAAGGGGCAAAACTGCACATGAAATTCCACGACCCTTGAGCTTATGGGACCTAAGTTTCTTGTTTTCTCAAAAAAAGCATATTTTCATTTTTGCCTTCCTCCTGATACTTGAATGATCAGATGTGGAGATGCTGTCAGTGTTCCTGGGATTCACCTTGGGAAGCCGAGCCTTTGTTACTAAATAATTGGAACCGGACCTAAAATTATTCTCTCACTGGGGACTCATAACACAATCTGCTGCCCTGAAAATTCTTACACGAAACAGCTTGTGGGACTGGGATGGCTGGGAAGCGGATAAACTAATACGGCACTCTGGGCCAGAGGGAGCAAGGCAGAGCAAAAGCTAAAGCCCCACTGGGAAATTCATTAACTGCAGCTCCTACAGCTGCTGTAACTTCCTGTTCTGTCACTGTCTGGAGTTTTTCCTCGAGTCCCAATCCCTGAAGACAATTCCTGTGTTATGGTCAGGACTCTGAGGTTTCTCACCTGACAAGGTGCATCCTTGCCTTCTCTCCCTGCCAGGGGTGATGGGTCTGCCCCAGTGCAGGGGGCAGGAGCTGAACCTCACGGGCAATGCGAGAGCTCCCCATCTGTCAGACGTTCTCATGAGGGAAAAAGGTAAGTTATTTGCCATCATCATCTCCCAGCTTACACCAGGAAGCTTCAGGTGCCCCCAATGGAACAGGACTGAGACCTACCACTTGCGGGCTGGCCCATGCACAGGAATGATTTTCCAGCCCAACATTCTGGCGTTGCTCTAAGACTGGAGAAGTTGCCTGTGGTTTTCTGTGCTGCATTGTGCACCTACAGCCCCATGAAAGCATCTCTAGCCCTGAAAAAACAAAACACAAGGCCATAGGCAGAGGACACTTATCTAACAGCCATTTCACCTGGCAGGAAAAGAGAGTGTGAGAATGTGTGTGAGTGAACAGGCGTGTACATAGATGGGTAGGAATCTCTGACCCACCCCAGGCAGAGCTGTGTCTGCAGGCAGCTCCAGTGCCTCCACAGACACTCATGTTTTGTCAGACACTCTTGACTTCTGCCCAGGTAGGAATAAGTTGCATGTGTACCTTTTCAAACAGAAACTGACCACACATGGGAGAATCCCACCTCTGGAAAGGAGAAAGCATTGTATCAGTTGCTGAGACATGGAGAGAAGCCCTTCCTGACCCCACCTGTACCCTGGTGTCTGAACGACATCTGGTGCTACCAGCCACATGCAGCGGTACCCTTGGGGAACGGCTCCTGATCAAGGGAAGCTCTTCGTGGCAACTGTGGTTACACTGCTTGGTTTCCAATTGTCAAGGTTGTTAGACCAGATCTGTTACTTGAAGCCATCCAGACAGGCTTCCGTTAGAATTACTGGGACTCACTGTAAGGTAGAGGCTTTGTCTGCTGAAACAGCCACTGCTCATTTACCTACAGCAGCACAAGGAACCCAAAGGATTTGTCTTTGACTTTCCACCCGGTGTCCTGTGCTATCCTGTCGTGCCACATTGCCTGTCCTGTGCCGGTGCTGAAGTCCCTGGTGCCTAGTAACCCAGCCCTCAGTTAAGCTCTCCAGTCGAGCAGAAGAGCTGGAGAAGAGCAAATGAGATGCAAAGGGAAGGCAGGCATACAGGCTTGCAAGATCTGATCCTCAAACGGTGCTGCATGGCAGAACTGCATCGCCATTTGTTAAATCACTGCCTGCTTGGTGTCTGAGCAATTCACTGGGTTGTTCAGGCTACAAATTCCCAGTAAAAATTGCTGTTTGCACCTCTCACTATACAAAGCAAAAATGGTTTGTGCATCACCTTAACCACTGGGTCATCTTGTTTCTTTGCAGACCCTTGCTGCGGGAGTACCTCTGCTTTCTCCCCTAGACAGTCATACTGGGTCAGACTGAACTGTGGACTTTCATCCTGGTCTAAGCCTTTGAGTTTGCAGCTTACCTCACTTGGACACTTCATTTAACTATTAAATTTGCTTCACAGATCAGATCTGCAAATGTCTAAGCAGTGAATGCTCCTGCAAAGAGCAGTGGTTATTAGCAAGTGCACACACAAGGAATACTGGCATTGGAAAACAAAGCTCAAACACAGTGAAACAGAATTTTATAGCTGTCTGCCACACATGAAAAGCAGATCCAGCACACAAAAATACCCCCTTAGTTCTTAAATCTGTATTTTGAACTGACTTTCAACCAGGTGTTTCCACTTTAATTTGATCCCAGGCATTCCTAGAGGTGATGTAAGATCCAGATCCACAAGGTAATAATGAAGTCAAGAGTTGAAAAATTATCAAGGCCTAATCTGGCAATTTAGTCCCTTGTAAATCATTGTGGTTAGTTATTGCAGGGCCATTCCTACCAACTAAGTTCTCTTGAGACTCAGCATTAACTTCGCCACCTGTTTGACTGTCAAAGAGATAAATTTCCTTGAAGGGAATCTTCCACTCCTCACTTTATTTATGACTGGGAGGAAGAGGATGGATCGACTGGAAAACTTCAACAACAAGAGTCTGCATATGCTGCATTGGGGAGTGATCCGATTCATTTAATCTGTTTGATATTATATATAAGGTCTCCAAATGAAGCATGTGGGATTAAGAAATTCTTCTGACTTGTTTGCTAGGCAGAAAGCTCTAATGAAATGTAGTCAATCGTTGCTTTTTCTTTTCTTTTCTTTTTTGTTTTTTAAACAATCAGACCCAAATGTCAGAAGATCACATCAGAGCGATTTTGTAACCTAACACTGTGTGTCTTTCAGAGCACCTGTGTACTCAGTGTCCCAGTGGCTAATACCCAAAATATGTATCAGTGAGTCTGAAAAGGCTCCTCCACTGGGAGATATAACAAAAAACCCCCAGGATAATAAAAATTGCTCAGTGGGATGGATCCTTCACCTAACTGTCTGGGTTACAGAAGCAAACCATGGGAGAACTTGTAGGCTCCAAGCTGTTAGTGAACTGAGTTGCTTGTGTCTTGAATCAGAGATAAAGCAAAACGCTTTCACAAGCTCAAGCCTGAAACTTCTACACAAAGCATAAGCTCAAATTGCTGCTCAGGCTGCTTTTTGGTTTTGGTTTTTTTTTTTCCCTTTTAAGGAAAGTCCTTTGAAACAACTGAAACTGGAGTGGACTAGAAGTAAAAAATAAAAAAGAGATTTTTGCTTGTTTGTTTAAAAATGTGTTATTTCCTGCACACACAAGTCGATTCTGACAATATTTTATTGAGTTTCTTTAGTTTGAAATGGTTCAGCTTGTAGTGTAGGGTTTATAGAGAGAGGCACTGAGTATGGCCACACAGACGCACGTCACAAAACTCTCGGCATTGTCTCCTCTCCTTCAGTACCCCGAATCTGCATCCAAACCACATGGCTTATTCTGTGTAAAATCTGTCCACATGGCAGACAATTTTCTACTGCTCACTGCAGTTTTGCATACATTTGTCATACGTGGTACTATATTAAACCCAGCCAATTGATGCTGCCTCTGCCAAAAGGCAAAAAAAGGCTTCCATGGCTTCTCTATCCTGTCAGTGTTCCTGACCACACAAAGCAACCAGTGTAAAGAAATCTTTTACCTGAATTTACACAGAGTCTCTCATTTCCTAAGCTTTTTAAAGGAACTCGTTTTGTTTTTCTGTACTCTTGGAGGCTGCTGGCAGTCATGGGAGACTGTGCTTCCATTGGCAGGAGGGCAGAATGCTCCTTGTTCCTCCCGGCTGATTTACCTGCCAGTGCAGTGAGAATAACCAACAAGCTGTTCTTTATCATCAGGGATTTTTTTAAAGATTTATGAGAAGGTCTGGAGTTGGGCAGGGGGGAAGGGCACATCCTTTCAGCCAGGGAGAATATCTGTATTGAGAGATGTAAACCAAGGAACAGATCGATGGAGAGGAACCGGCAGAGCTCTGGAAGATGTTGTGAGCAAAGCTGGCAATGTAAGTGTGCCTTAAGGAACTGGACAAAGTAAGTAAGCCGACATAGAGTTAAGGGAATGGTCAGGACTTGATTCAGAGATGTTTCTTTGCAGAGTGTGAATCCTGTGTGCTCCTTATGTTGAGCTGTACAGTGGGTGATGCTAGGACTGTGGTCCTCAGCTCTGCTCCCATGCTTCCTGGTGGGAAATGGGGAACCAGAGCTGAAGCCCTGAAGCACTTTTGAGGGCACTGGAAACGACAGAAGGTCTATTAAACTATGGATGAGGAAAGACTCAATATCCTTTCTAACACCCGCTGGAAAAGACTGACAAGCTTTCAGACACAGAATCCCAGCAACCCACAGCCCAAAAGACCTTGGGCTGTTTCGAAACCATTCATTCAGTTAAACTCATTACATTACTTTTGATTATATTAATGTTACCCCTTTTTTGACCCAAACTTTAGCCAAATTTGTGGAGCTGCAGGTGTTGCATGGGAAACTGAATATGGAGTCAGATGTCTCTCTGAGGCAATCCTGTTTACTTGCAAAAAATTTCAGAAACTATGCTTTCCCTGGAGGTCCCAACTGCAGGTGACAGTCCTTTCGCTCCCTGTTCCACTTTGCTGTCAGCCAGAGCTCTGCTTGAGACACAGCCACTCTCCAGGCTTTTCTCAGAATCACATTTCTGGGCAAATTTACCAATGCAGGTACTGCCCAGGCAGTGTAGGAAGGGGAGCCTTGGTAGTGCATTTTTTTAACTGGCTGGTCACTGAGTTAAAAAAGAAAGTACAGAGGAAGAGGCCAGAATTCAGCTGCTTTCCAGACAAGTCCCACAATGTTCAGCTGTGGAGCCATGGTCCTCTTTGTACTTGCCTTGCTGTTAGCAGAACCTCACTTGCTTCTGGCCCAGCCGCAGCCACAGAAGGCTCTCGGAAGCTGAATGGTGGGAAAGATGGTGGCACGGGCTTGACTACTGCTTCCCTCTTCAGTCAAAATGTTTCAGGTTTGTTTCCTAGAAGGAAGACCCACCCTTTGTCATGGGCCTACGGGCCAAATAAACAAGCTGTGGGGGCACAGGACAAGAGCATCTTGATGACCCAGTGATAAAAGGACTAGGGACAGCAGCTTGCAGATCCACTTTCTTGCTTTTGGTCAGACCGGTGAGCTTTTTCCTCTGTGCAACCAGAGATCTGGTTTCCAGATTTTGAGAGCTCCGGCAACCAGATGCCCACAGCTCCCTGACAAATTGCTTCTGCAGCACATCAGCCCCACTTGCTGCACATGAGCAGTCAGGTCCGTGTGTGCATAGGGTGTCCTGTCCATCCAGGCTTCTCAGGTCAAGCAAAAGTACAGGTTGGCTTTGAACTCTCTCCTCTCTTGCCTTCAACTTCTGTGGCATTCTTTTGCCTCCATCTGTAAACCAGCACTATTTGGATCCTCTGCTGAGCTGGGCAGACCGCAGGAAAAGCGTGTGGGAGACTTGCCGTTACAAGGTGTATCTGTGTACATTGAAAACAATTGCACAATCGGAGTCTTCAGTGAGAAGCACGTGCTGATAGGAGGGCTGGGAGACAGCTCTAGCTTTTGCAAGCCAGGAGCTTAGAAGCAGAATGAAAAAAACAGGTAAGAAGGGTAAGAAGCTACAATGTCATGAGCACTTTTGGAAGATGGGGTTTGGCTGGCCAAGATGACCAAGGACCCAGGAGGACAGGGAGGGCAGGGAAAGCTGATAAGGACAAGCGTTAGAGTGAATGGGGATTGACCCTGAGTGGAAGCTCTCTCCCTGTTCATAAGCGTAAGAGAAGTGGATCAGCTTGTGTAAGCAATTCATTCAGGCATTTCTTAACTGTTGAGTCCTTGGATCGCTTAATGACAATATTTTTCACGGTATTGAAACATAAAATGTGAACACATAAAATATACATACGCTTAAGATATATTAAAATGAAAAAAAAATAGCCCAGTGCTTCCAAAATAGCATTGGTCTTATAGAAAACAAGTTAATCTCTTCCCAATGTCTCTTTCTAAGTGTTATCTTTTGAAAAATGAGCAAGAAAGGCTGTAAAAGATAAAGCTGGAAAAGGAGAAGCCAATATAATCAGGGCTGGGCAGAAATTTGGGGTTAAGACTCACTGGCTACGTTTAAAATATAGCCCTATAGAGAGAAGAGTTTATGTGTTCAAGGTATGAATTAAGGCCATGTGAGTCCTGATTCACATTTCCTGGCCTGTGTCAGTCTAAGCCATTATAAAAATGTGGGTACAGGGGTGTGGGTGCTTACAATTCATGCCTTTCAGCTATCTGGGATACACTCCTGTGTTGTTTGTGTATGACATTTAACAAAGAGCTTGGAAGAACAAAGCCTGAAGAAGTCAATCTTCAATTATAATTTGGATGCATGCTCTCTTAATTATGAGAAAACAGCCAAATCAGACATTAATTTTCCAAACATGCAAGTTTAAGACGATTTACTGGTATTTGGGTGTGCACCCATGTACACAAACACAGACACAGACACACAGAGTTGCTTGCGTCCAGCTTTACAAGAAATCTCGGAAAATATCCCAGCCTGCTTTACAGAATTACAGTAAGAAGAATGTGACACCCTTTGCCATTATGTTTGCTGCCAGTGATTCAGGCGGGGGTGGTGGGGGAAGGGGAAAGCTTTTGGCACAGCAGCTCAAGGTCCCCCTACACTTGAACTTTGAATAAGCAGTGACTGTATCTTCAGGAGAACTGTGGGTGTTAGAGCAGGACAGTGAGATAGAGTGAGAGTAAAAAATACCTCAGCAGGGGCTTTCCTTCTGCTTTATGGAAAATGATGCAGAGCCGTTCGTTGTGATGGGACTGAAAAGGGCCGCAGGATTTGCAGACAGCGGTTTTGCGAGGTCATCATTCTTAGTCACAGCTATCTCATGGCAGCTGAGTAGCTTGTCTGACTTCACCTGGCTGCATTGCTCACCCAGCGCCCTGGGAGACTTTCCTCCCAACTAGGTTTGGATGAGAGGAGATTTTAAAAACAAAGTATACTTCCTTGTGACTAATTCCTTTCTGATTTCTTTTTGGTGATACAGACCCATCTCCAGCCGAAAGTGTAGCTGATACTGCATCGCCCCAGGGACTCACCCATTTGTCTTTGCCCTGGAGGAACAGCTCCAGAAATGTCTGGGAGGGTTGGAGCCTTTCCCATCACCCTTGCACGTGTGGGACTACCGGAAAGTGAGGGTTAAAGGGCAGTGTAACCCTGGCACAATTTCAGGATCCCAACCCCTGAGACATACCAGGGCTGGGAGATGGAAGTCCAATGCTCCCGGGGTTTTGCTACCGGCAGAGCTCCCTGCTTGGTCTGCCCATCTCCACTGTTGGGGGGGTTTCACTGTAGCTGGACTCCTTAGCAGTGTTTGCCCCAGCCAAGCCTCTGGGAGGAGGTGGTGAGCAGCAGAACCCCATCCCATGCTGGCACCATGCTTGCCTCCACCTGTGCTTATGGCACTGAAAAGACTCTGTTATCACAGTCCCCCAGATGTTTGAAATGAGGGATGAGGAACCCCAGTGCGAAAGAAAACAACCATGTCTTAAAAAACAGGGGAAAAGTTTCATTGCCATCAGCAGCCTGTGAGAAAGGTGAGCTGCCTGCCAAAAAAATTAATTTACCTGCACACACACAGATACACCCCTATCTCACAAACAGCACTCACTGGGTTCTCCCTTTTCCTGCCTGAACTCAACTAAAAATATGAACTTATTTTCTACATAGCTTCAAGTGTACCTATCTCATGATTAAAACCTGTGTTAAACACGTACAACCAGCTCAACTCTTCTCTCACTTCAATGGTCATTGGATCAGACCTGTAGCTAGTATCTAAGAGCCTTCTAGCTGCTTATGATTAAACTTTATCCCTGAAAATATCACTAAATTATATCAAATTCTTCTCATACTTCTTTCCAAAGGAACTCTACCCTTATGAGTTGAGAATTACATACTGTGCCTCATAGCAGGTTTTTAAATTACATACCAGAACTGTGTTTGCCACTTGCTAGCCCTAGTAAATTTGATATTTACACTGTCATCAGCTAAAGTGTGTTGGGCTCCTGTTGTGTGACTTTGGGGATTTGCTGGGTTTTCTATAAAACACAGGCCAGCTGCAACAGTGAAGGCAGTTCAGTTTAATAAGCTAATAAATACATTTAATGACCCTCATTATGTCTCGCAGTGATATCTGGTATTAAAGTGCAAGTGTTAGCCCAAGTATAACGTAAAATGGAAAGTCCCTTGCTGAAATGGTGCGGTCTGCTTGTGCATGTATATGTACATAAACACATGCACATATGCATATAAACCTATTGGAAGTTTCCTGCAGAAGAATGGTATGGCATTTATTTGCCATTAATTCTTGAGAGCTTTCAGCTATCGTTGCAGCTCAGAAAGAGGAAATCATTTTAAGTTGCAAGAAAGCTGGGTAGATAGGAGTCCTGGGATAGATCTGCCACAAAATGAAGGTAAATGGCTGCTCGCTGGCTAGCAGACACACTACATCCATGGTTGTGCCACTGGTGGGTAGCCAAAATAATTCCCTTTGGGGGTCCTTGCGCTTTCTAACAGATTGGGGGAAGAGGACCTGAAACCCCATGACTTTCACAGATTCATAGAATCAGTTAGGTTGCCAAGTCCACCACTAAACTGTGTATCTAAGCTCCACATTTATGTCTTTTCAATACCTCCAGGGATGGTGACTCAATCACTTCCCTGGGCAGCCTGTTCCAGTGCTTCACAACCCTCTTGGTGAAGAAATTCTTTCTAATACCCAAACTAAACAACCTCTGGTGCAACTTGAGGCCATTTCCTCTTGTGCTGTGGCTTGTCCCTTGGGAGAAGAGACCAATATCCACCTGGCTACACCTTCATTTCAGGAAGATGTAGAGAGCAATAAGGTCTACCCTGAGTCTCCTTTTCTCCAGTCTAAACAATCCCAGTTCCCTCAGCCTCTCCTCATATGACCTGTTCTCTAGACCCTTTGCCAGCTTCACTGCCTTTCTTTAGATATGCTTCAGCACCTCAATGTCCTTCTTGTAGTGAGGGGTCCAAAACTAAACACAGTACTCAAGGTGTGGCCTCAACAGAGCTGCAGCGGTAAAACTGGTTGCTGAGCCTGGATTGACAGTGTGCGAAGAGAGATTTGCCTTGGGGTTGACAAAGGGGGAAAACAAATCCATTACCTTCATTAACAGAAGTTGGAGATAATGCAGACAACAGAGGCACAGAACCCCCGTACACCTGCAGATCTGGGGGCTTTCCAGCACTTTCCTAAGAGGACACAATAGATAATCCTCTAGGCCAAGGTCCTAGGGCAAACTTCCACCTGCCTGGGAGACTGTTCTTCTTTTATCCAAGGAAGGGAGCCATGCTAAGAATGTCCATGCATCAGCTTGCTTAGCCTAACATATATTTGCAGCAGAAAAAGCCAAGCATGAATGTGAGGAAAGGCAAAACCTTGTGCATGACTGCACATCATATGGTGAATGCCACACAAGTCACAGCGCAGCAGTAGGTACTGGAAGTGGCCAAGTTAAAATAGCACAGCTCAGGGTGGACACCATTATCCTTGAGGGATGTCTCCAACACTCACCTGGCCCGGGCATGACACTAGGACTGCTGTCAGGACGGCTAAGTGGAGATTACATGAGGTTTTAGAAATCCTCTCACTGAGCAGGTTCATGGGCTTGAATGGCCAAAACAAAAGGGAGATGCTGTATGGGAAGAAAATGTGAAATACTCAAGCAAAATCAAGACCAATTTTTTATTTAAAAATAAATCCTTTCGTTAAACTATTCAGTATGTAGTTGCTGAATCAAAACATGACAATCACTAAACCACGTGGGCCCAAATGTCAGCATGTGCTCTAGGCATAGACCTATCTTTTCTATGCACAGTAGAGTAGATTAACTCATTAATTAAGTGGCTAGTATAATTTTGAGTGTGGCAGAAAGCAGGGGAGAGAAGCTTGAGTGGTGTCTATTGTCACCAGAAAAGCGAGATTATCCTAGAATTCCAACTATGTCCAATCTTTATTTTTAGTTAATATGTTAATCCGCTTAACAAAATCTCCCTCTCTTGCAATGCCCCTCTGCTTTCCTGCTTGTGGGATAGAAAAATTATCTTGATTATAAAAGAATCCTCTCAGTCCTTGTTTTTTGGTCATTTTAATGTAAACACAGAAACTTTCCTGTGCTGGTCAGGCAATGTACTAGCACCATGACTTTCATTTGTTTCTGCTGCCTGTGCACTGTAAGCTGATGGGAGGGAGCACTGTGTGTGCCCACATGCTCTCCATGTTCTGGGCTCTTCTCAGAGGCTTCATAAGTCCTGGCATTAGCTCTGCATTCTTCCACTCACCACACAAAGTCAGTCTTTCCCCCCATAGCAACCCCAGCCACCAACCTCCAGGCCTGGATCTACACATGGTTGCCCAGGGCCCCATCCAACCTGGGCTTGAACCCTTCCAGGGATGGGAAATCCACCACCTCTCTGAGTGGCCTGTTCCAGCACCTTACCACTCTCTCTGTAAAAAACTTCCCCCTAATATCTAATCTAAACCTTCCTTCCTTTAGTTTTAATCCATTCCCTCTTGTCCTGCCACTGTCTGCCCTTTTAAAAGGTTGATTCCCCTCCTGCTTATAATCTCCCTTCAGGTACTGGAAGGCTGCAATAAGGTCCCCCCGCAGCCTTCTCTTCTCCAGGCTGAACAAGCCCAGCTCCCTCAGCCTCTCTTTGTAGGGCAGGTGCTCCAGCCCTCTAGCAATCTTCGTGGCCCTCCTCTGAACCCTCTCCAACAGTTCCACATCTTTCCTGTACTGGGGGTCCCAGATCTGGACACAGTACTCCATATAGGGTCTCACGAGGGCAGAGTAGAGAGGAACAATCATAGAATCACAGAATTGTAGGGGTTGGAAGGGACCTCGAGAGATCATCAGGTCCAACCCCCCTGCCCAAGCAGCTCCCTAGCTCATATCACACAGATAGGCACCCAGATAGGTCTTGAATATCTCCAGGGAAGGAGAGTCCACCCACCACCCCCGGGCAGCCTGTCCCAGTGCTCTGTCACCCTCACTGTGAAAAAGTTCTTCCACATATTGGTGCAGAACTTCCTGTGCTCCAACTTGTAGCCATTGCCCCTTGTCCTGTCTCCACAGACCACTGAAAAGGGGCTGGCTATTTCCCCCTGCATCCCATACTTAAGATAGTTATAGACATTAATAAGGTCCCCCCCTTAGTCTTCTTTTCTCCAGACTGAATCATCTCCCTGGCCCTGCTGCCCCCCTGTCTTCTGATGGAGCCCAGGATACAGTTGGCCTTCTGGATTTCTCTGGCTCTAGCAAAGACAAGAAGCAAAATTTTCTCTTTGATCAATTGCTCTGATCAGGAGCAAACTGAGGAATGATAGCTTTTGGATAGAGATTTTACAGGTCAGGTGTGGGCCAGGCTATAGAGCATTGGATGACAGGGTTTCAAAGACAAGAGACTGCAAGTGGGGAGAGCCAGAGATGAGTATGGGACCTGTAAAACAAGCTGGTCACTGAGGAACAGAAAGATTGTCCTCCACAGAGTTCAATAACACTGCTAGTCATCATGAAAATATTGGAAAATGTAAACTATGTGTGAACTTCTCATTGGCTAGAAAGCTAAGCTGACTCCCAAAGCATCCCCTCTGAACTAGGGATGGGAACAGTATGCAACTGGAGGCTCTGAAGTGAGCAACCCACGTTCAGTGACATGGTCTGATCTCCTATCTACCCAGGCAGAGGCAGCGGGTTAGAGTTAACTGTTTGCCAACCAACATTGCTGTCTTTTTCTTCATCTCACCTTGGAAGTCAGTATGGCCATATGTGGTGACTTGTCTTGGGAGATCCCGTACTATTATTCCTAGAAGTCCTTGTGGTGGACAGAATCTGTGAGAAGCACAAACCCTGGAGGATCACACCCTTAGAAGGTAAAAAAGGAAGAGACCAGTCCATTGTAATAATAGATTCAGTCTTGGGGGTAATTTGAAATGTGCTTTCATGAGCCCCACAGGGGCAGTAGGCGTGCTGGCTGTGTTGCTTGGTGGTCCTTCTGTAGATGGACGTGGATATCTACAAGCAGTTTATTTTGTCAATTGCAAAGTGCCATGTGTATGCCCTCACAACACACCGACAGCATGTGAGGGGCTGGTGCTGAGGCAGTCTGGCCACTCTGCCAGAGCATTGGGTAGCTGTTCACAGGGAAGTGGGAATGGGTTCAAATTGTGCCAGGGAGGTCCAGATTGCGTATTATGAAAATTTTCTTCACCGAAAGAGTGGTGAAGCATTGGAACAGGCTGCTCAGGGAAGTGGCAAAATCACCATCCCCGGAGCTGTTAAAAAAATGGGTAGATGTGGCACTTTGGGAGATGGTTTAGAGGTTACAGTGATGTAGCACTGACAGTTGGACTTGATGATCTTGAAGGTCTTTTCCAACCATGATGATTCTATCATTCTATGCTAAGAGACAAACCTTGGAAGCCAGGGAGAAACAACATTCATGTTATACTTTTCCTCTCACCTATTACTAGGCAATATTCCAGAATCTTGCAGGATGCACAAGTCACCATTGTTTTGGAGATCTGTATGCTGAGCTGTGTAGAAACTTGTTCCCAGTGCTACAATCCCCACAATACTGCTGAGTTTTATGTGACAGCTGTTGTGTTCCCTAAACACCCTGGCTGCTGCAGCACATGACTCTGCTACTCTTGCTATTTGGTTTTGCTGCCTGAGTGAGTTTCCCTTCATAATGGACCATTGCAAGATAAGGGTGGGTGTGGAAGTGGGCTGAAATGTGACCTGGTGATGTTAGCATCAGCTGACCTGCCAGCTCACCACCTTCTACTGTGGGTGTTTCACATTATTTGTGGACTTCCCAAACCAGCATAGCCACACCTCTAGTCCCAGGAGAGCCTTCGAGCCTAGTACTGCCCCAGGGAACACATGCTGGCAACAGGTAACAAGCTCTCCATCTCTTTTGGACACAAAAGCATCTATGTACAGAATATCTTGTGTGCCACAAGAGGTTCACTTGCATCTTGCATAATAGAAATGTGCTCCCAGTGAGTCCTAGGGGATCACAACTTGCCTCCAAAGGAGAGGGCTGAGTTTAGGAGAGCTGTAGGACTCTGCATCCCCTCAACAGCGCAGCAAAGCCACTGTGACTGTTACAGCCTGAAGAGGAAGTAGACACTCATCAGTGAACCCATCCAGGTTCATGCGGCCTGCCAGTGCCTTTTAGCAGGAAAATCACAAACTGGCCTCTTATTCCAGAGAAACTTTGAGAGGCTTCTGCTGTTCTGTGGGTTCATGAGAAAGTGAAATACATTTTTCTTTAATTTTTTTTTTGTTTCAGATTTTAATGATGACAGTCCAGAAGTCTGAACCCATCTGGCTGCCACTGGCCCCATTAGCTTTACTTTGGCAATAGCTGCTCATTTGTTTTGACAAAACCAGATGATTCTTGTTGGGGCTCTTCTTAGTGTTTTGAAACCAAAAGGTGGAAGACAGAAATAGTGCACCTGACAAAGCAGGTAGAAGGGAGCCGAGCAGGCAGAAGCAGAATCAGAACTGGTATGTTTCCACTAAGTATCTCAATTTTTTCAACAGAAATCAGTTTTAGTATATTTGTATTTTCAGCAGAAAGAAACAAACATTTTATCTATAAAACCTTTAACTAGCTGTGGTGGCAGGGATGGTGCCACTCTCCAGGCCACAGTAACCATCAGAAATCTTTCCCTTGTCCTGAACCAGCTTTGAAAGAAACTCTTGTCAATCATCAGGAGGAAGACATACAGTTCTTAATACAGTCATGGAACTGTCCCTTCCGGACGTACTACACATTACATCATTGGCAACAGTTTGGTCTGAACATTCTAATCTTTAAAATGATGTCTGGTATTTATGGTGACTAAGAACCAAAGAAGAAAAGAGCTTTTCATTACCTACTGGTAATGCCTTCCCCAATTTTTATTCATCTTGATAACCTCAGCCATTCTCTGTTCCCACGTGAAAAAGGGCTGGGCAAGTCTGGTTGAAACCACACTCCTTCTGCCCAGACAAAGGGCTGCACCACATCATTATGATGTTGAGAATATTCAAACTGGGGATACTTCGAGGGCTGGGAGCCCATTCTTTCATGTGAAATGGAAGAAAGGCATTTCATTTCTTTGTATTCCTTTGAAAATGCCCACTGAGATGACACAGACACAAAACAGACCCAGCCTACACAGCCCTGACTGACAAATCCCTGTGTGGGATAGGTAGTGAAACCTTCCTGTTCAGTGAAACCCAGATTACTTGAGAAGCATCTCTGGAAAGAAACTTGAATGCTGTGCCAGGCAGGAAAATCAAGGTGTATGATTTATTGGTGTCTGGCCTGCCTCTCCAGTGCTCCTACCCCACCTTAATTCTTCCTTGTATGCTTTCTGTCTTAGGTTTGTAAGCCCAAGGTGTTGAGGGAGAAGAAGGCTGACTTGAACATTCATTTCCTGCAAGGGTTTCCTGTATGATGTAAGAACGAGAGTGGGAGCAGCAAACAGCTCCTTAAATGTTAACTGTATCGGGATGTTCGAGATTGTGTGAAGCAAATGGTATTCAGAGGCTTGGAGGAAAGGGGTTTTTTCCATCGGTGAGTTTAATCATTAGGGATTTTTTTTTTTAAAGTTTTCCTTCTCCCCAGCTCTCATAGGAATTTGAAGGTTAAGAAGGGGCCCAACGTACTAAAAGGAAATGTCCCCACTCTTCTAGTTTATTATTGAAATTGGCCAGATGTCATTTGTTTGTGACTAGAAAAAGGAAGTTATATTACAGAATGTGACACTTCAAACCCCATGGTAAAAACAAAAGTGAAAATGGAAAAACATTCAGCTGCACTCATTTACATTTGTGATCCACAGCCTGGGGCCCTTTGACATGGAGATAAGAACGGAATTTTATCACATTTAGGTACATTGTGAGGGTTGTGTGTCCTGTACATTCAATCAGGTCTTCATCAGATGAATATGAAGCCAGCTGGGTTGGTGGGTGGTGGAGCACAAGTGGAGGAAATGCACTACATTAATTGTTTTGAAGTAATCTAATATTAATGCTCCTTTATTTCCCAGTCCCAGCTGGAATGCCCTCTTGTACTTGGACTCAGAGTTGTGAAATGACTTGTATGAGATATGAGATCTGCTACGAAAAGCAACATGAAGTTCTTTAGCAATTAACTAATTATTCTGGGACATGATTCTAAGCAATAATCAGAATCAAGGAGGTAGAAACACCTTAACTTGTAGCTATCGCACTAAAGTTTATAAAGAAGAGGCACCATGCAAAACCTCTGCTACAGTTCATGGATCTGTATTAGCATTAAGGATCTTCTGCCCTTGTCAGAGAATGAGATGGATTATACTACCTTGCAGCGCTTTCACCAGCAAGGCTTCAACGTGCCCACTTGAAATCATCTAAGCCTTTTCTTTTTTCTGAGGTACACGAAAGACATAAATTCACCAGTGAACTCACAGGTCACAGTAAAAGGTTTTGCAGGTGTCATAACATCAGATTCAGGTTCCCTAGCAGCTGCTATGATCTTCTCTGGTGAAAGAACAGTCATGCTACAAGTATGATTCACCCTAACTTCTCCATAAGCCTGCCAACAGCCAGTGATAGTTTCTATGCTGTGAATAGCCAAACAGTATGAACAAGAAGCAAGACCAGCAATTCCTGTCCCATAGGCTTCCAAACACAAGCAGAATGTCACGACTTCCAGCCATTATCACCAAGTACTGGATGTGCCCTGAAAACCAAACAAAAAATCTCTGTGCTGTCACTCAAATTCTGTGCAAATACCTTCTCACATATGGTCACTTTCTCTGTGTGTGTGCATAAGACCAAGTGTTACTAACCAAAATGTCCACAGAAGTGGGCATATAATAAACATATTTATCAGCCAAGAATGACTGTCCTTGAGTAATTATATCTTGAATTTAGGAGTTCTTAGATTGAGAAAGGGGTAAAAGGGGGTCAAGTTTCTTTGAGTAATACAATGGAAAGACGTCGTAGTTTTGCCCCATTTGAGAGCCGGAACAAAAGAATAAAATGAGATCTATTCTGGACATGCTGGCTATTCCTGTGTTTGTAAATCAAATAGTAGCAAAGACCATTCCCAAGCACTGAAGCATGTTTACGTTGTTCAGTTGTTGTTGGGGTCCCTGGCACAGTTCTGGCTAATGCCAGGCAGCATTCTCCTAAAATCTTCCCAGCATGTGTCAGGAGATGGTGCAGGCCATGGACCAGATCCACTAGGTAGAGTGTATGTGCATTATCCCCATGCTCTGGTGGGCCCAGACATTAGGAGGCACCTAGAACACGCTTCAGGGTTGGCAGAGTTTGAGTTACTCCTATAGATACAGCTACCAGTGACAGAAAAAGTGAAATTATTTTTGCTAATCTTGTTCCCACTTCACTAGTCATACGATCAGCATGTTTTGGATGACTGTAGGAGACATACCTGAAAACTCCCAGAGACAAACTCCATTCTTTCTGAAAAAATACCAAGGAAAGGGAACAAAGTGCCCAAGCACTCAACAGAGAAAGCAGCCTATCTGGGATGGGCAAAAGTTGCTCTGAGCCTGAGGGTCCCCATTAGCTTACTCAGGTGCTACCACAGAGAAGCTGCTAGCTCTGTGCCAGGCCATGTGGAGGCAGAAGCATTCAGCTGTTTCATGCTGTATTTGGGTACCACTTTGAAGAGGTTTAGCTATTGCTAGTGACACCTGTGCCACAGGATAGGGCTTCTCCTACTCCAAGGTAACTCTCCATAAAAGAACTCAGAAGGTCACCTAATGGGTACATTTCTGATCACGCTGTCATCAAGAAATGGGATCTTATCAGAACATCCATAAAATGATCTTTGATAACAAGAAGAGAAAGTGTTGATAAGCTCAACAAAGGGATATACATCAGTATTCACAAACTGACTAATGGGATGTCCTTTGAGAAAGAAGCAATCATTCATTCCCCAGCAGATGTGCAAAGTAGGACTGATGGAGCTGAGTGCTTGCCTCAGTAACTGACTGAACAATAGTGCCTGCACTAACGGAGCAAGGCATGCTCCTCACAGTAACTGTGTGTGGTTGTGCAGGCACTGACGAAGAGTCATGTCATTGCCTGTGTAATCAGTACCTACCTACCCACATCAATCAGAAGTCTATGAACAGTTGTTGTGGAGGCAAACTAAATTCGAATAAAACATGGGTGGGACCATTTAAAACCTCCTGAACAACACAACACCTGTTAGCTACACCGAGTGCTGGTAGTGAGAGACAACCGTTGGCTCTGTGAGACACAACCATTGGCTCTGTCTCATGTGTGTCAGCATTATCCATCCCAGCTGGTTGAAATATTCCGGATTGCTTCACAGATCTGGTACAGATAGGCTGTCTCTGAGTCAGTGAACTGCCAGACCCCACAAAAACATGTTTTTCCTCTGTGCTGCCTTTCTTCACTAGTAATAGCCTAATTGCTTTGGAATTTGACACAGACTGATTTTGTACATTTTAATCTGATCAATTGCTCACAGCAATTTATCATTTTCCAAAAGCAAAGAAATAAAGGTATTTGAAAATTGAAGTCCAGTTCTTAAGCCTTCTGTTCAGGCTGCACAAAATACAGGAACCAAACCCTTGCCTTAAATGCACAGTCATAGAGAACAAATGTGAGTGGTGGACCTGACACAAATCAGAGTAGACTTGATCTAGTTTGGGTATTGAAATAACTTTCTCTTTGTTTGCTATGAAGCCTAAGGTCAAACCGTTCCAACTGCAGATAACACAAAATATCAGTATGTATGAGAGGTAAAAGTTTGATAGGCTTATTTGACTTTATTTTGCTATAGTAGAAATACCAAACAAGTGGCTGACACAGGACTTGGAGGGCATCATGCTGCAGGCAATCTGCAGGACCAGCTCCAATTGTGGTGCAGTTCAACTCCCCTTCCCTCACAAGCACGATTTATGCCTAGATGGAGCAAGTCTTTGATATGCCACATAGAGCAATCATCACTCTTAGCTGGCCAAGGCAAAGTCAAAAAGTAGACGAGTGAGTGAGTGAGAAGCCCTTTCAGTTGAAAAGACAATCTCAAAGATTTGTCTTCCTGGCATGTTCCTGAATTTAGCAGGACTTTCCAGCACAAATTAGCAGTGGACCAATTAATAAGTACTCAGTGGATTCAGGCTTGCAGACCAAGATCAGCCAGAGGATTCCAAGAACATTCCTAGAGGAGCAGTATTTGCCCTGGAACTGGACACTGTCCATCCAGAAATATACCAGATGAAGAAGCAGCTGCTAGAATGGAGGCAGAAAGCTGGCTGCCATGAACCCTGCACAGACTGCTCTGTGTCTAATATCTATGAGGAAGGGGGAATTGTGATCTGGCTCACAGATTTGCTAAGCAGTAAGGACAGATGATGAGTTTTTGCTGCAAAGTAAGAGACTCTGACATAATATGGCTGAAATGTCAACTGGGTGGCAAAAATCAGTAATACAAAGGAATACTAAGAATACAAGGTTGGACAGGGCAGAAGGACCACCATTGGTGTCATCTAGCACAGGACTTCAAAGGAAGGAGTCATAAGGATCATATCTATCAGTGAACAGCACTTGAGATTGAATGACAGAAGACAGGAAAGGTGTATGGCTATATCAAACATAAATAATGTTAAGATTATGGAACAGAGGGTCCAAGCCTGGAGCAGCCTGGAGCTCATCTAACAGAGTGATGAGGGAGTGTTGGCTCATCTATGCAGCAATTTTGAAAATTAGGGCAGTCAGCACCTCACTATTTGTGAAGGGCGGCTCAGAAGGACTCCTGCAGAGATGCTTCAGTGAGTACACAGAGCCAGCCCAGCTCCTCTACTGCTATCAGTGGTGTCAACCAGGTTGGGATCCTCTTGAGCCTCCACATAGGGGTCTCCATGCTGCCCTCCACTTCAAGTTGGCAACACAATGGAGTGGAACCTGGCCTAGTCCTGAAGGCAGCCAGCTCAGGCTCAGCAGGATGCATCTGTTCAGGCTCCATATTACAGAAAAACAGCTAACTCATTTTCAGGCCCAACCTGACTGTGACAACCTCAGCAGCCTCCTGTGGTCACTAATCTACAGTCATCCACTGATGATAAAGAAGACCTGAGTGAAGTAGGTCTTATTACAGTTGGATAATTATGGGTAATGGCAGCTGAATATATGTTTATGCCCTAAAAAGTGATTATACAAGACTTAAGCTGATTATCACTTGGAGACCTTTATGTGCCAGAAGCCAGCTGAGATTTAGAGCAGGTCTCACTCATGTTTAATTTCCTAAACAGCACAAAGCTATTAGGGTCAAGGTAGTGAAACATCAGCCATGAATATGCATATAACTGAGGAAGTTGTGATGTACCTGTGACAACAATGTATTCTGATGAACTTAAACGTGCAGCATGGAGCCGCTAATCACAGCTGTGTCAGAGAAATGCCAGCTGCTCTAAGTAGAGGTTCAGGCTTGTCATGTTCCCTTTTCTAAAGCATAATACAAGCTGCCTCACTGGGTGGTGGATTAGCCTTGAAGACTTCTGTTAGCCCTAAGCCAGGGTGTAGAGCTCCACAAGTCCTAATTTTCCTTATCACATCTATTAAATTAAATATTTGGGATGGTCACCTTTGTGAATTCATGGGAAACTGCTTCTAGTATGTGAGCTTGTCATCATAGTTCACCATTGTCTAATTGTAAAACCACTTAGAGAAGCAATGGCCAGGAAGAAAGTTTCATTTCACAGTGGTCCCAATCATCTAAGCATCGAAAGTTGCAAAAAGGGTTTGCTTAGATGGCTTTTACACAAGCATTTAAATGAGACAAGGCTTGGGAAATATAAGCCATGACGATGATTTTTTCAGAATTATCTGCACAGGTTAAAATGGAAAATGTGTTGCTCCTTTGGCTCAGAAACCTGGGTGCAATTTAGAGAAACACCAGCATTTGGTTTGTTACTGCTGAATGAGGTTGGGTGTCCCGCTTCCCTGAAGTATTTTGGAAATCCCTACTCCTTCTCTTCATGATCTGTAATGCAGCTTGTCTATATCGAGTTGAAACACTTTTTTAACATGACCTTTCTTGCCTGTAGCCTAACGAAAGCAACTGGACGATGCTGCTGAGCATGTGCTACCCAAGCTAGTTCAATAAGGCAAGGTACTGTTAAATTCTGATACTGTCAAGCAACACGCTGAATTTTCTTCAGTGGTCTTGAATCTCTGCGATTACATCTTTAACACATCAATAACTTAGCCTCTGGTTAGCAAGCATCACTGAAGCATGACTAATCAGCAGATGAAAGTGTCTTTGTGGGGATTAGCTTTAATGAAAAGAAAAGGGATAGTTATTTTGGTAGTTTGAAATCTTCCATAAATCAAAGCGAATACTGACAAAACAGGTTCATACGGTAAGAATGAAGCTATTGTGAATAAAATTAAGGGAACAGCTACTTTTATATAAATCACAGGCTAGGACAGCATTTGTAAGAGAGTTCATGGGAACAAGATCATTTAGCTTCTTCAGGTGTAAATAAGTGATATTTAGCTAATGTTAAAGCATCCCTGAAGAAAAACAGATGGATGAGTGCCCTTAGTAGGGAGTTTCTATTTTGATTTTCAGTTTCTTTAGTTTTTTTGCATGTAAAGAATGCCCAGTCAATTTATCTTAGCCACTTTGTTCTGTGCAGCACAAACAGCCAACATACAACTTCTTTTTTACTACTGTCAGAGAGGAGAAGATAGCCAGAGAAATTCTAGTCTGGGTCACTCAGAGCAGCTGTTTGTCTGGTGTAAATTAGAAAGTTTCTTGTTCTTCTATAATGTGGCTTGGAGGAGCTCATGGGGGCTATGGGGATAGTGGCAAATAGAAATGCAAGTTCCACACCTTCTAGAGACTATTCCTGCTCAGCTCCTGAACTTTAGATCTCCTATATACTCCTTTGCAGCTAATGTGCTGTATAATCACCCCTTGAGCTCCTCCATGCAGTGACTTAGAGCTTAACCCTCTCCAATGACTGTAAGGGAAGACTGAAGTTAGACTGTATGTGTCAATGTACCTAACAGCTCCTTCCCTTTATGTTGTCCTGTTGGTTTTTGCTGTGCCTTCTCCACTGCTTTATAGCAACTTTTAAATTTAATCCTTGTGGATGTGAGAATAAACCCCAAGCTCATAGTTCTGATACTGGAGTTAGTATCTCTGCCTCTGACTTAACTAACATCCATTCGGGCAGCCTAAGGCAAATGAAAGTCCACTCAGATCCAGGTTCCCTTGTTTTCAGCTATGCTTTTATACAGCTGTTGTATGGACTTTTGGAGAAAAAAAAGCTACTAAAATGCTTGGTCCACATGTTGCAGGAGCTGCTGCTGAATGGTTAATTGGAAAACAGAAATGCTTGCTGATCACGCTAAAGAGATGTGGCATTAGAAGTAAGTCTCTACATGGAGATGTCAACTTACAGTGCTGCTCAGTTACTGTATTGGAGGGTTTCCAATGCTCTGGGGTCTTTCATTTTGAGGTGGGTTGTTTTGGCTTTTTTCTTATATGGTCTCTTTCTCTTGTGCCCTCACAGCACAAGCTTCCAAGGGACTCCTGAGTGAGTGACAGAGGTCTGCTGAAGAGTTCGTGAATTCAGGTCTTACTCTGAACTTTTTAGAATACACGCTGTTTTCACAGTTTGAAGATAATTTCCACATTAACTGAGGCTAATGATCAAATATTTAATATGGATCACAATTCCAACCACTGCCAATTTTTCCCTCTTCCTCTACAATTGTTCAAAGCCAGTGGCAATTCATGCATGTGTGCACGTGTGTATCTGGGACTTAAAATCATAGTTCCATGGCTCCAAGTTTTCTAGGGAAATCAAAGCAAATGACTGCATGGTTACATAGTGACAAGAGTAAGATTTAAAAAGTTTTCATGGAAGGATTTACCATACTGCCTGGTATAATTGCACATCCATTCTGTAGTTTTTAGAGCCATGATGAAAAAATAAAAACTCCAGACCAACAAAACTCTGTAATTAATGATGTTTACATGATTCATAATTTACAATTGGAAGGAAAAGGAACGTTGCGTGAAAAAATGCTATGCACATTTTTGCACGACATTCTACTGATATATGAATCATGCTTGTCTTTGGTTAACTCATAGGAAATAATCCCAGTAATGCATGTAAGGCAGTCATGCCCACATGTCTGGAGTTTTTTATATCCAGATTTCAGTGGAAAGAGAGATACTTTTTAAACAGATGGCAAACAAGCCCTTTTCCCCCAACTACTTAGCAAATTTAATAACATAGCTAATTATAGGATTGTGTATGTTAATCTATTCATATGCTTGCTCCATATATTTAATGTCACAAGTCAAAGCGATCTATGGAATTGCTGGGCAATGGCAGCTAAATTGCAAACAGACAGTATTCCCTCTTTAAGTATGCTTTTGAGACCAAATCTCTAGGGATTTCTGTTGGCAATTCAGTACAAAAGCTCACATAAAATTATGTAGCTGCTCTGGTAGTGATGTCAAGAACAGCTGAAACATACTCAGAGGCTGCATCTGCCTGGTCTAAGGTGATGCCCCATGTCACATTTATTCCCTGAGGTTAGAATGAAGAGATTGAGGATAGTCATTCTCTGTGAATTTCCCCCTTGGGTGCTGGATGTGTCATGGGGCCATGATGCTCCCAGGACTGTTGGCAGGAGTGCATCAGCCATCTGCTGAGTTAGAAGAGCCATTCTCTTCCTCACTCAGACCTACTGCATCTCTTTTAATCTTTCTGGACTCTCCGCTCCAGTACGGAGGACCTGGCCAGAACTGATGAAATACTGGACCAGGTCATCATTGATTCAAGCATGTTGACCACCTACATACTGCTGAGAGCTGCCTGATGAGGCTCAGTGGGGTCTAGGAGCCACCACTGATATGAAACATCAGCCCTAGCTTTGACTGCAAGCAGAAGAGAGCATGAGTGCTTCTCAGTGGTGCACCTAATGTAGTTTTGCATACGTTACAGCTAAAGTATGTCTGACGCCATTCGTGCTGGAGGTCAGAAGCAACTTTGAAAACACGCCTCTATGAGGGGAGAGGCACACTAATTATCTGTGAGGACAATGGCTCATTTCACTGTGACTGACAGTCTGGAGTACCTTGTACCAATAAACGCCTGATCTCAAGTGTCAGATCCACTGAGTAAATATATATAGGGTTCTTACATCAAAAGCTGTCTGTATGGTAAAGAAAACAAGCTCAGAACCAGACTATCTCTTGGTTAGTTTTATATTTGTCATATGTAAAAGATTTGTCAGGCAGGGAGATCTGGCTGTTTACATCACCAGTTCTTTTTATGTAGAATTCAAAGCATATTACTAATAAAGTATAAAAATTCAGGTTAAAAAATGTGAAACTTCTAAGAGAAAACAGCAATACTGTCTGGAATGGGTTAAACACTAGAAAGAGATGAGAAAATGTGGAGTATCCAAGTTCTATAACCTGTGGATCTGCCTCCAAGTATCTGTGTGCTTCAAGTGCTCTTTGTCATCTGTCAGGATTATTTAAAAACTTTTAAAAATGTATGGAAACTAATTTAGTCACATATCACAGACCAGCTCAGGGAAGAGAAAAGTCTCACAAATCACAGAGAAATTAAGTTAGGAGGGGATTCAGAAAAGTGAGGGTTGGTGACGTCTGTTTCTGTGCAAGTGCCATCCTCACCCTTCAAGTGCAGGGGCGAGGTGTCTCTCAGTTCATTTAACCATTGTGAAACTCACTCAGTTCCCACAAAATGCTGAAAACCCAAAATATTCATACTGCAGAAAGTGGCTGGAAGCTAATACCCTGTTTGACTTTCCCTGCTAAATTCCATCATTTTGTGACTTTCATAATTCAAATTATTTTTTCCCAGATTTTAACTCTTGGATCTGTTAGGAAAGCAAAAGTAGAGCGAGTTTATGGGCTCCTAAGCTACCCACATAGGAACTCAATGTGTTTAGCTCCTGTGCTAAACACAAAGGAGCTGTTTTCCCCAGCCACATGGTCCATTTGCACAGCTCCTGGTGGAGTTGAGGTGCTGATGCTCTGGCTTGCTGCTTGCCCCATTTCTGCTGTGGGCAGTAGACTTCCATGCAAGAATCCATCTGAAAAAGCCTTCCAGGAAAGCTTTCCACTGAGACCAAGCCAGAAACTCAGTCGTCTATGCTGCTACCACTGACTTTATCGGGGCCTGATCCCAAGCCCACATCTACTCTGTCCCTTTACCCCAAAGGCAGGGTCTCTTCCCGGTGGATGTATTTCTCTGAAGTGCCTTGCAATACTGGAACAACCTCCCCCTGCCCCCCAAATCCTACATTCTTCCTGGAGTCTGTAGGTTGCTTTTAAAAATAGAGCATGCCCTGGCTGCGTGTCTCACTGGGCAGAGGGCCTACTGCCTGTCATCCTTGATGTCTCTCTTACTACTTGTTTCAGCTGGTTGTTTTCTTCGGTATTTAGAGACTCTGTTGTGTTCCACACTTTCAATTAAGGAGGAAAAATGCTCTCTGCTGTAAGAGTGAAACTGGTGGTTGTACACTTTGGTTTGCAGCATAAACAGTTGCACAAGGATTCATTGGCAACCTTCCCTTCACTAAGGAGGCTATCAGCTAAATGTCACAGATGTGTCTGGGCCTTGCCAAGAGCTGGAAATGCACTGGGAAACTTCTGAAAATGCCCTCAGTTTAAAATAAAAAAAAAAAGCTCTCAGGGATGTAGTGGACACGTGCTAGCTGCAACAGAGGATGAAGACTCTCCGAGCATATGGTTAGCATCTCTTCTTGCACATTCCTCCTTACCTCTGGAGTCCTCTTCCTCATGCAACAGGCTGTGCCTCTCCCCCAGCTCGAAGCAAGTCTTCCTCCTCCGCAGCTCATGTCTTCCGTGTGGCCTATAAAGCTAAGCTTTTCCTTCTTGGTAACAGGATCACAAATAGCGTAAAACATTAAGAATGCCCTAACCCCTTGACACCTTTGTTATAACCAAAGCAACAGCATGATCTTATTGCTGGAATGCTTGCCCTCCCTTCCCTCATCACCCATGACCACATCATGGTTTAACTACAGCCTAATCCGGCAAACACTTCCTACCCAGCAGAGCACTAACCAGGGCGTAAGTAGCCCACTGATATCGGTGGATTATTCCAGGTAGTACGTCCTAGGAAAGCTAAAGAAGTGTTTCTACCACTGGGCCATTTGGTTTGCAAGCTCTTGGGGAATATTATCTTTTGTTCATAAAGAATCATGCACACGCACGGTGCTGTATAAGTAATTAATAATAACAGAACTCACATCAAACCAGCACGTATGGGAATTTGTACCACTGGTTTTCCTGGCCACAAGAAGAAAAAACACAGAATTATGGAGTTTGGAGAAAGCCTCCTGATAGCATATCTAGGTTTGTGGAGTTCACCTCACTTTGAGAAAGTGTTTTCTCTTCCTCTGCACCAGAGGAAACATTGAAGGACCTTCACCTGGCAAGAAATGCACAGGAAGCATATTTTAAGTTAATCCAAAATCTGATTAATATCTCCCAAGAGTAAAGTAAAGCTCTTATCACCCTGTCTAACCTTTAATTGCATAACACAGGAGGTCTGGGTTTTATCAAACTATTGACTCTTTTTGTGTTAAGATTTCTTTGACTTTCAGCAATGTTGCACAAATTGTTCCTTGGTGAAGGCCTTAAGCAATAAGGCTGCTAATTTTATTTCCGATGCACTCACCCTTTTTGTTCTCAAATGTTGTGGTACAGTTTTCTCCCTGAAATATGACAGAATGGATCTGGATGGATACAAGTTATAAAAAATAAAAGATTAAATAAGAGAAAACAAATAATATGCAAGCAAAAAAACAGAGCTGAGAGGCCACAGCATGGAGCTCTATTTGACATTATAATACAACTAGTAGATTAAAGAGAAAAGTATGACTAAGACAGAAAATGGATCTAAGGTACTTGTTAGAACACAGTTCCCTCCTAACTTCAGATGTAATAGGTGGTTTCTGGTTGCAAGAATCCATGAGAATGAGCCTTTCTGTAAAGATACAGAGTATGCTATGATCATACATTTCTTCATCTTACATCACCTGTTGCTCAGAGGAAAGTTTATCATGCAAGTGCAGTAGTCATAAAGGAAGGTAGCTTCCTTCTCAGTAAGAAGGCTTCTGTTTCCTCATGCGGCTGGTGACATACGTGCATCATATTGAGCTGTTGTACTTTCCAGATGTTTTTGCAGACCAGACTGAATTGTTAGAAGCAGGGTGAGACTACCATGAATTTTTGTTGCACTGGGTGAGACTACCATGAAGTTTTGTTGCACGGATAATGTCTTTTGTAGGCAGGTAGAATATACTTTTCCACCTTCAAAGAATGCTTTAGTCACCACAACATGGAAGTCACTGGGCTACTTCCTATTTCCATGGAAACCACTCTATTTTGTATAGAATAAGTTAATATTTTGTTTGGAGAGTACAACATGAAAAACTGCCTCTTGATTAGGTGCTACTTGTAACATCAGGCTCCTTCTGCCTACCCTGCAAGTACTCTAAGCACCGGGCAATAGCACTACTTCTCCTTTCTCACTGATACAGCAAATGCTGAATAGATCTGCACAAAGTGAAGAGGACCGGCTAGAGAGAGATGGATGACACCCTGCTTCAGCGGAGGCTGAAGCTTGGTGGGCCAGGGCATTCTGCAAAGCAAGCTGCAGAGAAAGTTGTTGAACTCCAATATTAGCTACTGAGTAAAAAGCAGATTTGTGTCAGCAGGAGTTCCTCCTTCAACAGTACTTTTTATCTTGCCCAAACTGGTAAGAGGCTCTGAACATCTACAGGATAGAGTATCTTCTCTTTGGGAGAAAGGCACCATTTACCTCAGAAACCCAAAGGGTCTGGAGTAGGAAATAGTTCACGTGGCTAAGATCAAAGTGCTCTGAACATGCCCAGAAACGTAACAATCTTCTGCTTTGAGAAGATGTCTGTGGACTTTAAGATGGTTTGTGTTAGATCTGAGGTGCACCGAGAATTTTCCATACCTAGCTTCCTCCTAAGTAAGGCACTTAAACATTTGCATATCTAAATGTAGGTGCTTCTTCAAATAGGATTCTGCTTTCAGATGAGCAGGTAGATCGCTTCTGTGCATAGATTTAAATGCACACAGACACAACACAGAGACAAATATATGTAGTTTGAATCCATTCATTCACACAGAAGCACACAAGTATATATATAAAATTTGAGCATAGTATGCATATATAATTATATAAGATAGAAAATATGTTTTGGAAAATTGCTATTTTGTGTTTATTCTTCAACTGGAACAAAACGTTAAGGACTTCTGTTTGTAGAAAGAAAGCAAATCATGATTTATCTGGGAAAGGTTTATTTGGGGGTTTTGGTAAACCAAATTTTAAAATAAAATAGTAAAAGAAAATAAATCATTGGAGTTATTAAGTCTCTGGTTCCCCACAAACTTTTGTTTGATGAAAATGTTTTTACAAACTTTTTGAAATCTGTGTGGAAATTTCTGCATCACTTCTAGTGCAAACACAGCAGTAAGGAGTGCAACTGGTGTGGAAGGAAGGGACAGAAGTGTCCTGCACTTACCTTCAGATGCCTGCAAAGTCTGCTGCAGCATTTTGTACGTAAAGTGCCAAGGCCTTGACAGTGCCCTCTCTCCTCCACAAGCCACTTGCTTTTGTAGGTCTTCACAACAGGCTGATAGATCTGCTGGCATTTCAGAAGCTGTTTCAAAACTACTCCAAAGGTGATATTCAAGATAATTATGCCCAGTTGGGATCAGAATTTCAGAAGACGTCAGAAAATCTCATCGTTTCTGTTATGTTTTAACTAGGTCAGTGCTATTAGCGTTCTGGCCCTGGGTTATTTTGTCTATGAGTTAGGAGAAGCATTGAAATAGTAGCAACATCTTTCTCTGTGCTGTTGATCACATGCAACAAATATTTCACAATAATAAGAGTAGCTTAGTTGCAGCAAGCTGCACAAATTCACTGCACAGCCTTAGGCTTGGTGACTTTTCTTTTGTAAGGGACTATTTCTTTTCTGTGCTCCTTTACTGGTTTAGTCCTACCATGTATTGTACACAGGAAATGTGGACTCTCCTTACCAGACACCTACCTACACTGTTTCTAGTACATCTGTAAACATTTCCCAACTCTGTGAGTTATCGTTGGGCTTGAACTTTCAATTATCAATAACCCTAGCAATGAGACAACTTGGGACTTGGTTAACTAGGCTGTGTGTAAAAGCTGATCAGAATACAGCTACTCTGATTCACTGTGGGCTGGAACATTTTCCTTGGAAAGAAAAAATTTCTGTACTTCTTTAACTTTATATTTGGAGTAATATCACTGAAATCAAATTCAGGTTCTATTGAAATCAAATGTCTACTTTCTTCAGTACTGTCTTCAGTAGAGCCTGGATGGAGCTCAGACTTTCAGCTACAAAAAAATCAGTTATATTTTAAGCAACAGGTAGTTCATTTTTTTTCACTACAGGCAGATGTCAGGTTTTGATTTCTTTTTCCCTACCATATTTGAATATGGTAGGAGTTATTTGCTTTGAACCACATGTGAAGAGCTCCTATAGAATCACAGGCTGGTTTGGGTTGGAAGGGACCTCAAAGAACATCTAGTTCCAACCACCCCTGCCATGAGCAGGGACAACTTCACTAGACCAGGTTGTCCAAAGCCTCATCCAACCTGACCTTGAACACTTCCAGGGAGGAGGCAGCCACAGCTTCTCTGGGCAGCCTGTGCCAGGGACTCACCACCCTCATAATAAAAAATGTCTTCCTAATCTCTAATCTAAACCTACCCTCTTTCATTGAAGCCATTACCCTTTGGCCTGCATGCCTTGATGAACAGTCCCTCTCCCACTTTCCTGTAGGACCCTGCTAAGCTTTAAACCTAAATAAATTTTTAAAAACCTAAGTCTATTTCCAGCCCAGTTTGACTACACTCAATTAGGAGTGGGGGGTGGAAATGGTCTGTAGAATTAGGAAGGGACTATAGGGAGTTAGACTACATCAACTTTATTATTATTTCCCTTGAACACTTTTTAACAGGTACCAGTGGCTTATAAAAAAAGATCTGTGCTGCATATATATAATTGCAAACAAAAAGAAATAAGCAGGTTTAGGTGATCTGTTTTAATACACGAAAATGTTTTTAATATTTTTTAGTGAGAGGCATAAATTGTTTTATCCAGGTTAATTTTCCTCCCATTTATTGTGTGCTGTTGGATAAAACTTAATGGGCATCCCCCAGATCCTGGTTATTGTAAATAATGGAAAGTTTGGCCCTTAAATAAGTTATATTTTCAGGTTAGCAACCAGCGTGTTTTGCTTTTCCTCTTCTCATAAATCAATTATTGAGGTCTATTTAATTAAGAACAGATTAGAAACATTTTCATTGTTGTTTTTTAACTTTCCTTTGTACTGAAGTGCTATGGAGTTAAAACACCAAGCACAAAAGTGCACAGCCAACCATGACTAACTGCATAAAGCAAATAACAAGCTGTATGATCAAAAACGAAAGCCAGTGCCATTCATGTGGAATAATAGAAATCATACCACCAAGACTTCATACACGTCTCATCTACCGATGTACACACTTGCCCAGCTTGTATCATGCCTCAGGAATGCAGTTACAACCAGAAAGGGACCTGCGTGAGAGGTAAATACCCAGAGGAGAGGCTGTGTTTCCCTGTGCCACATCCTGACGGTACCTTACCCCTTCAGCTTGGGGTTTGGCTGTGGGGAGGGAAAGGCAGAGCAAGGTGTTGCTCAGGGCATGCTTCTCTCTTTCCAACTCTTCTGGAGACGTTGTCAGGGAGCTATGGAAAACACATGCACCAAACGCTGTTGCTCAGTGCAGATAGCTTGCCACGCGTGAGCTGGAAGGACGGTCATTACCCATTCCCACCGTTCACAGAACAGTGATCCCACAAAGCACATGAAATCATCATGCTATGTTGTATCCAGGGCTCTGACAAGTCCCTGTCTTCACCATCATTAAAAATAACCTTCCAGCCTCTGCTGATTTTCCTCAGGGGTTGCAGAGGCCATTCTTATTTAGGCAAAGAATATCCTACCTGCTTAATGGGGTGCAACTGAGAGTGGGGAAAGGCTAGATGTTTCTGGGAGAGGATAAAATGATTTTACCAAGACTACTTTTTTTCCCATAGGCTTATGAAACAAACAAAAAAACCCCAAGCCTCTGCCTGTTAACTCAAAACCAAATCCGGCTAAAAAGTTTTGTTCGTCTCTTGCTGCAGGAAATGGGAAACTTTCTTCTGTTTCATGGGGAATTGGAGCAGGCCAGAGAGACAAGAACAACAAGAAGCAGTCACCCGCCAATAAAATTCATGTAGTAAAGTACTGTCAGAGAGATCAAGGGCTTTGTATACCCTTTAGGAAGGATTCGATTTCATTTTCATTTCAGGCCAAGGAGGAGGAGATTCCATATTCCTGCAGTCATTCATCCCAACTACTCCCCTACTGATTTTTAAAATCTGCTGTGGCTCAGCCCTTTCCTCATGCTTCAGAGGGGAGAGGCGGCAGAGAGAACAAGAGACTCCTCTCCATTCATAATCCGAAGACCCTTTAAACATGCTGCTGATGAGCGCAAAATCTTTTAAGTCTTATGACTTTGATCAGGGGACATTATATTCTGGCATAATTCTCCCTTGAATTCAGCAAGGACTCTAGCTGAGGGGTAAATTCAGCTCCACTGTAATTGGAAGGTGAATGTTGGGATGGCTGGGGACAGAAATCTGCCCCCTCTTCTCCGCTCTACAGCCCTGATACTGCTGCATTTTGCATTTGTTGGAAGCAGCACATCTGTCCCTTTGGAAATCAGTGCTACATGTGCCAGTGCGAGAACAAAAACTTCCAGAGTGTGTTGAGTTGTTGACAGGCCAGTATGCAATTGGAGATGATAACAGATATAAAATTAACTGTGAATTCTTGCCCTTTGAGTCGCATCAGATACCCCTGTTCACTCAGTGATGAGGCTTTTCCTGTGAAAGTTCTTAGTTCAGTGACCCCCAGCTGTTGAGAAAATTTTCTGAAAGGATACCTGAGGGTCCTATTTTCTCTTTAGCATAATTCCTCCTGATTAATGAGTGTGATAGATGCAGATCTGATGACAATTTGGGTCCCGTGTCCTCCAAGATTTGAACACAAGGTTCACCAGGATGCCCTCAATAATCTGCCAGACTGTCTATCCTAAGACTTGTTCCTTATTCCTGCCTTATTCCCAAGCATCTGTTTGCACCTCAGATCCACATCTGTAAAAAATGGCATTGATCATCTTTGACAATGCTCTGAGATCCAGGACGTGAGGTATGGGATGTGTGCTAAACAGGGTACTAAACCATTCCCGGTGCTTTGCAAACACAAGTTTGACAAAGACTCTATCTCAAAGAAGGTTTAATCTAAAAAATAAAAATAATTTAAAGAAATTAACAGCTGTCAGAAAACTCAACCCCTTTAGAACTAATAATTGCATTCAAAACATACTGATACTCTTCCAATGTCCATCATTAACTAATTACAAAACCAAACTATGTATAAACTTTGCTCTGTTCCACATGCACCTATTTACCAACTCTTATCTAATTTTAGGAGGCAAAATGAGAAAAAAAAATCAGGTTACTGAAGGAAAATAAATCTGGTTTAGATCATTGAATTTTTAGATGCTGCCAGCTCAGGTACAGGAGTGAACCACCAAGGCCAGATTGGAGACAAGTCCACCAGCTGCTACAACATCTCTGGTGCAAGAATTTTCCCTAGGCTCTTGGAAGTTGCTAGTCATAATCCCAAACTATGTTTTAAGTTAATTTCTGTATATCTGTGTGCAAATACTGTGGCACTTTCTTTGAGAAACTTCTTGTGCATGATATGCAGGTGGGCAGAGTGAAACCTCTGCATTAAGACAGAACCCTGGGACTGCCATAGTAACACTAAAGGTGTTCAGCTTTTGATGAGCTCCATAGTGAGGTCTCATTGCTCCCATCGATACCTGCAGGGAGTAGGACCTCTTTCTCAGATTTATGTCAGGAAAAGCTCTGTCTCAGCCTTCACTGGAGCCTCTTTGCTGAGGCCTTTAACCTGTGGCTTGGGAGGTGCTTTCAAACTGCCATCTGTGTGCACTTTACCTCAGGCCGCAGAGAACTTCCTGATTTGTGATTACAACAATTATTAGTCAACCCTGCATTTGGAAAACAGTGAGAAATCCTGTGGCTTTATGACTCCCACACCAAATCTGCTCCATGTTTCTACGGAATTGAGAAAAAGGGCAAGTCTCCCAGCTCAATTACTTGTCTTTAGTCGGAGAATCAAGCATGCCTCTGGCCAGTAAGAGGACCTGAGATAATGATGGTTTCACAGACATGATCTTTCTTTACTATTATCCCAATGGGATGGGGTAAATGAGCCTTCCCTGCAACTAGCTAGGCAGCTAGTTGCAGACATTTGGTTGCAATCTGCTCATGCAGAGTGAGGCAAAATTTTGCTGTTTTCCACATCCACCGCAGCAAGCCTGGTGCTCAATGCAGAGGCCATCTGCAACAGAGCAACTCACCCAAAGCTCACTGGGCCTATTTTCATGTCTGTGCCTAGGGAATGGCACCAAGTACCTTGAACTTCTGAACAAACCAATACAAAGGGGTTATCTGTAGTGGGTTTATCTGTAGTGACAGGACAAGGAATGCATCACAGAGGTGGTGTTAATGCTAGGGAGATCATACTGCCAGTCTCCTCACTACATCCTCTCCAGAAAGCTCAGCCTCTTGCCCTTAGGGCAGAATTGTGAAGGAATGGGCTTACCTTTTTGTGTTGTTTTTGCTCTCCATGGAAGGGGACAGTAATGCCATTTGAATTCTACACACTGGCAGCTACTGCTAAAGCACAGACTGAGCCTGTTTCTAAGCTCTCCGAGCTGGCTGCTGATGTGAAAGAGCAGTAGAATTGCTGCTGCCATTGCCAGTTAGGCAGGTAACATATCCCTGAGAAGAATGGTGTGCAAAAGCGAGGTATGTTTATATGCCACTGCCAGGTGCCAAATGCCTCTGGAATTCTCCCAGTTCTGTGGGAACTGAAAGACTGAGCTTGTCCCTGACTCTTTTATTGAGTCAGACCCCAGAAAATGGTGAACATTTAGAACAAAGACTCCTGATCTGCTGAGGGGAGAGTGAATCATACTCATGAGAAAGATGAAGTAGAAAAAAGACTCTAAAGTTTAGTGACCATTGCTTCTGTAAGAGCATGATGCATGCTACCCTGAAAGCCTGTCCCAGAGTTGAATCAATGTCACCGTACCTTGCACCATTTCCTTACACTGCCGTTTGCCTGCTTTCCTGCGTGACTCACTTGGGTTGTGATCCCTGGTTTACACACTTCTAAAACCTTGTGCAATGTTGTTGTGACATGCAGTTAGAAGCTTTTTGTGTTTATTGCATTAGGTTTACAGAGAATAAAATATCTGGATTTTGGATAAATAAATTGCTTAAACGCCAAGATGACTGGTCTAACACAGTAAGGCTGTAGAAGGCAGTGGCATACAGAAAGGTAGGTTGAACCCTGGCTTTGGCTGGGTAGCCAGTTATTTCTTAGTTTGTGATTTTCTTTTTTTCCCTCCTTCATTCTCTTAGTTGTTTACGCATGAATGATAAAGAAAGAGGCAACACTGTCACTGTACACATGAACTGATGTGGTTTTACTGCATTTGGACACACGCTTACAAGAAATATGGCAGTACAGAGCATCCAAAGGTCTTATCTGCGCTGCCACTCCTTTCACAAAAGCACGATCTTTACATCAATAGTTTTCCATCCCCAGCTTGATAACGTTGCAGTCCTACCTTTAGCTCTTGGTCTGAATGCAGAGATTAAAAACACTCAGTTGATGCAAACGGTGGGTTGATACAACACACAGAATGGGGTGTAGATGTGCTTCACACAACAGAGAGCAGAATTGAAGGGGAAAATGTTGCTTGGAGGCAAGACGCCTCTTTAATTGATTATGGCAAGGAAAACCAAATACCATATCTGCTTCTTTTCCTGGAGTATATCAAGACTGATCATAACTAACATCTGTTCATGTTAAGCAAATACTTGTCATGATTTAAACTTCTGTTTGCATACAACTCTGCGTAGTGCATCTTAAGGTCATACATATTCATATAGAATGAAGAATGCATTATGTCTGCACAAAAAGATAAGCTGTATGACTATATATGAAGACAACAACTACAATTCTCACAGCACTGTCATTGGTTAATTTTAAAATATTCAAGCATTATTTAAAAAACAGTAATCTGAACTTAAAACTACACTATGAAAACTGAACCAATGCTGACTTGTTTTCCTCAATATTAATCAATTTTTAAGTTGTCTTTTTTTTTTTCCTAACACGTTTGTTAATTAGCTGTTATTTTAACCTCCAGTAACATGATCAGACTTCTTCTGCCTCTGGGCAACTGAGTTATGCTCTGATCTCAAGTTCTAAGGGAAATGTTCAATTTTATTTTTTTCCACAGTTGAATAAACAGTACCATGTATACTATCTCTTGTGTTAGAATAGCGTTGTCTTCACATAAGACTCAAATAATGGTATTAGTCATTCATTTCCTTGTACACATACACCCTATTGCGTGTTGACAGGTTTATAAGGATGCAGTGGCAGCCATGGGTGCTGGGAAGCTCCTAGACGACAGCCTTTGAATCCTTGCAGTCCTGAGCAATGGTGCCTGAGTTAGTCTGTTTATTGTCTGCTTTCTCTCCCAGATGCTTGACTTGTCTGAAAGATTAATACATTAACAAGAGTGGTAAGGTCCAGGGTTGCACATCTTTAAGACATGTTTATTAGCAGATGGCACATGAGATTCAAAGGTCACTGTGGAAGGTAACATTTTAAAGTGAAACAACAATATTTATGTTCAAATACTATGTTGATGAGATCATATGGAAAAATGTTTCTGATTAAATTAGTTTCTAAATAGCCACGATATACCTATTAAAAATTCTGAATGCCACTTTTAGTCTTCTTTCTCTTATTCTATTACTTTCTTATTTATTCAGTAACACAAAACTACCTTTTATGTAAACAGACTAGCAGCTGGGAAAAAAATTATCTGTACTGGATGAACAATTCCACTTTGTAAAATAACTGAAAATCCAGTGTGAAACCTGGTTCCATTGTCTACTACTTAAAGCTAATATTCCGCCTAAGAGTTCTTTAAGACCTGAAAGAAATTTCAGCTTACTTTTAAATTCTCTGGGGTAAAATTCTTCTTGTGGACATAAAGACTTACTGGCAGATAGCTATCCTTATTTACAAGCAATATAGTGCTACAACACATTCAACAAAAATTATATTACGCTGCTTATACAGAATCCATACAATGAAAAGAAAATCCCTTTCTTTAAGGTTTCCATAGGAAGACCGACTGTCTCATAGCTCATTAGTAAATATTCAAAATTAGGAATGCTAAACCTGAAATCTTGTTTATCCTCTCAAATTGTCAAAAATTGTATGTAAATTCCAGAGGTAATATTTTTGCAAAGGTTTAAAAGGGCAGCTAAGCTCTTAATTAACATTTCTTATCTACCACACCACACAGGCATTAAAATGCAGGGGATTTAAATGGTACTTACTTTTCATGTGATCCGTTCTCAACTTTCATAGCCCCTTCCACTGGATCCAGTCCTTGTTCTGAAAACTGTTTCAAGGCACTTAACGCTGCCTAAAGAAAAAATGAGTTGTCAAAAACCCCACTGACACAACTGTATTAACACTAAACGGAGTTGTGTGCTTTGGTATTTTGCATTTAACTAATTTCCTGCATGTTGAAGCCATTTAGGCTACAGAGCTAAGAGAGAGGGTACACAGCAGTGCCTTGTTTGGCAGCTGCACTGGTGTATGGGTTTGAGGATATCTTCTTCTTCTTCCTGGTTAGAGGAGTGACTTTCATTTGTGTTAATGCAAACTTCACCACCTACACAACGAACAAGATGTACTTTTAGGATTCTTGCCTTTCTGGCCTGTAAAGTCTCTCCAAGTTCTCCATGTGCTTTCCTAGACTCATGCTTCCCGAAGCTCCAATGGACCAACTTTTGTTCTTGTAGATGACTGCAGAAGGTGTGAGCAATAGGAAGAGAGTCAGCAGAACACTGCCAGTACTCCAAGGCTGGATTTCAAACAACGCCATAGACTGATGTCTTATACATAAAGTGAACCAATATGGGATGATGATTTTGAAGCATCAGCAAAAGAAGAAAGATCAATTTGCAGTTGACATTTTTCCACGTAAGTGTATCCTCTGTTGATCAGCTTCTCTTTCATCTTCATGAGTTTTGCTTTAGGACTCAAAATTGTTCTTCTCTCACCCCTAATTGCTTTGGTAAAAAATTATTTTTTGTAATTCATTTAGCAAAGATTAATTATGAAACTCTCAGGCACCATGTGGCTGACTTTGTAAACACACCCAGCACAACAAAACAGCTGAGGTCAATTCTGTCTTGAAGGTGAAATGAAAACTGGATCTTTTTTCTCTTCAATCACTCCCACCTAAGATGCATTCAGCACTAAACATGAGGGGGGAAAAAGGTAACTTTGTTCACAGACATTGTCACCTAAGGTAGTATCTCAAACACTGGAACTGACTGCAGGCCCTGCAGCACTGTTCTTCCTGGTGAGGCAACAACAGCTGTTTAGAAAATTGGAAGTTTCTGTCTTCTTAAAGATTGGGATAGGAAGCATCCCCATCTCTACCTTCATTTCCCATTCCTCTTGGAGAGCAGGGACTCTGTCCTGAACAGGAGCTGACATTGTAATGAAGTACTAGATTTGCTTTTGTACTAATTCTTTGCCTGGATTCTCTCACCAGCTCCTTCCCTTGAAAGGTATGTTTATCCAACTTAAATATTATTAGACAATGTCTATTTTGGTGAGATGAATACCAGCACAAGAATTGTCAGGTTTCCCTGCAGTAAAAGACCATGTATCCCAGGTTTCCTTACAGTTATGACCAGCTGCTAAAGCTTCAGAACGAAGTACAAGGCATTCCCACCCATAATGCGTGAAGGTGAAATCTTTGCACTCTATGAAGCTTTATGGTTTTTTCCCTAGTAATCAAATAAATAGCTAAACATGTCCTGGTAAACCTCAGATTATGACTGTTACTTACCCATCTACTCTACCTTTACCATGTCTTCCAGGCCTCCTGTAATCTGACAACTAACCCACTCTCTACTTGCTCCTTCCCATCCACTGAGATAATTTCTCCCTTCATCTTAAAACCTCTGCTTCCTACATTTTTCTTTTTATCCCTTTTCCATGCTATGGCAAAGGGCTGAGCCTCAGCTTCACCTCAGCAACAAGTTTTCCCATTACAGGACCCTTCACTCATTCCTCTCCCTAGGGACTTGATTCCCCCTTTCCTCATTTCTTCTGCTTTTCTTGACATTTTGATAGATTTATATTTTTTTACAAGACAACTCTTTATCCACCACCTCATAGTGTCCCTTGATGTTATAGGCATGTGGTCTCAACATCTACAAGCTTGAATGACCATTGGCCTTTCCATTCTGGGTCTTGTCTGCACAGCAAAATCACTGTTCAACTGAAATAATTTCTCCCAGTAGCAACAAGGGTTTTCATCTACTCTCCTCCCTCTCAACTATCCTGCTTGTTCTAGTAATCTGACACCTTTTGCCATCCCAGTTTCTCTCTTCTCCTCCTCTCCCTGGGGTCCTTTTCATCACAATACAGCCACTACTCATCATGTGAGAAGGAGAGTCATTTGGGCTCTTGGGATTCCTTGCACAGGACTGCTTCTGTATTGTACTTCAGTGGTCCCTGTGTTAGCAACTACGAGAACCAAACAATTCAATGGGTAGGGACTGGCAAAGAAGAATCTCCTGTCTTCTCACATCCATTTTTCCTGATGCACATTAGAAAACAATCAGGATGTCCTTTCTTCTTATGTATGGTAGTCCAAAAACCATTATCAGGTAGCACTGAAAGGAGAGAAGGAAGCTGAGACATCTGCTCCTCCTACACAATTTAACTGCTACCTCATCTGTTTTTGAACCCACCTTGTTTACTTTATCATATCCAGTCTTTGCTTCCGGGACTGATGTGTGAATTGTAAACTTGTTGTTGAAGAACTGCTTGTTCAGATTATTTGTTTGTACAGTGGCTTGGATGAAAAGGCCCTGATCATAGTTAGCAAGAAGCAGTGCCAAGTAATGTTTCATTCAAGATTAGATCACAGGTTCACCATATGATATCCAGAACACTCTGATCTTGATCAGTGGTCACTGAAATCCCCAAATCATCAAGAGATTAAATAGACCAACCCAAACTTCCTAATTCCTTTCTAGAATTGCTCTGAATATGAATACATCTGTTACTTACTACTGTTTTACTCATAGTACTGGCTATCACAAGGCATACCATGTACATTACAGAGCAGCTTTCAGGGCTGTTTTACAGAAAAAATGCTTTGGAACTTCCTGGAGGAACATTAGCCACTATTTCAACAGAAACAGCTCATGAGAGCATCTTTTCTCTTCCAACAAGGGAAGAAGTGCTACAATATAAAATAATGAACTCTGTGCCTGTAATCATGGACCATTGCTATATGGGTGCCAAGGAAGTAAATATGGAACAATTAGAGGAAACCTATCAAATGAAGTTATAATTTAAGGTGTTTAATGACAAGCATAGTTAATACCAAGACAACATCCAAATACTAATCCCTGTAACATGATGTAGTCTCATTTCTCCATCTCACTCTTCTTCAAGCCATGCCCTTCCCAAACTGAAATGTGATATGATAGATAAGTCTTACATCTAACATACTTCTAAAACTCATTGCAGACTTCCAGTATCTGAAGAGAGCATACAAACAGGAGGGGAATCAACTTTTTAAAAGGGCAGACAATGGCAGGACAAGGGGGAATGGTTTAAAGCTAAAGGAGGGAAGGTTTAGATTGGATATTAGGGGGAAGTTTTTTACAGAAAGAGTGGTGAGGTCCTGGAACAGGCTGCCCAGAGAAGCAGTGGATGCCACATCCCTGGAAGTGTTCAAAGCCAGGTTGGATGGGGCCCTGGGCAACCTTGTGTAGATCCAGGCCTGGGGTTGATGGCCCTGCCTGTGGCAGGGGGGTTGGAGCTTTATGATCCTCGGGGTCCCTTCCAACCCTTGCCATTCTATGATTCTATGAAAACCGAATATCAAAGCAGGGTAGTCACAAGAGAGCTGTACCTGTATCCTTGATCTTCCAAGTAGAGGTGTCAGGGTGTTTGTGTGAGTACTGGTGAAGAGCCAGCCCTTTGCACTGTTCCTCTATGCTAGTTTTCTCACCTTTGCTTCACCGGAAGCTGACAATCTCTTCAAAAACTCATGCTTCTCACTACCAAGTCCCCACTCCCCACATTTTCTGCTTCAGTCCTCCATCTTTCCCAAGCCACTCCAGTGCCCCTGCTTTTCTGCTCCTTACAATCTACCCCAGAGCTCTGACTTCTTTTACAGCAATCACCTCTACTTATTCACAAATGCCCTGCTAACCAGGCCCCGACTTTTTCCTGCTCCTAAATGCTCTCCCACCCAGGACCTCAACTGCTCCCACCTCCCAGAGCTAAACTTTCCTTCCCCAAGTCCTCTCAACCTTCTGCACCTCAGTCCTTCTTTATCTTCCAGTTTTCAAATATATTCCAGGTTTATACAAGGTCTGATTTCTTTTGCATGGAACTAGGTCTCTCTTTCCATAAGATGCCTGTGGGCAAAGCCTAACTACTTACATCCTGACTTTTGCAACAATGTTTGAATTTTGGGAAAGTTTCTTTCCTTTTTAAAATATCCATTCAGGGGATGTGACTGAAGGACAGTAGATGAATGGTAAAGAGAGCCTTGCAGTGTCTTGAAAACTCCCCCTTTTTGTACTCCCAAATGTACAAAGCCTGCTTACATTTGGAAGGATCTGTAAAGATGAGAAGCTGGTAAGTAAAAAAGGCTTTGGATCTCAATAGATGTCCTTAATGTCATTTTCCTTGTCATGCCCCTAGACAGACATGAAGATGGTGGATTCAGGAAGGAAGCTGGTAGCTGAGAGGCTATGACTTGAATAGTCAGCAGAGTGACACAGAATCCAAATAATCTGCAGCAAAGAAGAGTTACAAGCAGGCACCAGGCTAATTTAATCCATGATTCAATTCTATTAGTCCCTATAGATTTACACCATTTGGCTTAAATATAACTTGTGAATGGCAGATAACTTAGGTTAAATAAAAAGGAAAGAAAAGAATGGAATATTTGACAGTGAATCTGGTGAACAATTTCCTCTTTTAAAGGCTCAACACTTCCTTCCATTGATATTTTTCTTACAATAGAGCATCTGCACAGATATAGAGAAATTTTTCTCTCCCCCAGAAGATTTTACAACTGTTTTGTGAGTGAAGCCCCATAGGTTACAGAACAGATGTCTTTACACATTTCTTGTATCACTTGTTTTCTGTGTAGCTACAACAGTGCCAAAAATACGATGCCAACAGGATGCACTGCACTGCTAACTGTTTGTCTTGGCTGCCATTTCCATTATTAGTATGTGTGTGTATCAGGATGAGGATGGATGTTTCCAGTCATTTTTTAGCTTTCCTCAAGTCAATTGGCAATTAATAAATAGCATTGAAACTTGTGAATATTCTTCCTGTTTCTCACTCTGGGGATTAAGCGTCTTATAATGACAATCTAGTAACATTAGATCATTCTTTTAGCAGGAACAGCAGACAGGCACTACACTAGCATTTAAGAACCACATCCTCATGATAAAATGTTCATGTTTGCTTTAGCACAGTATGTGGTTTGTGTTTTCCCTCTTAAATCTATATTGCATTTTAGATTATCTCATGAAACTGAAAATTGTAAAAAGTTGTTCTCTGTGGCCCTTCCAGTTGACTTTACCAAGGAGGTCTGAGACAAACCTAATAAACACATTGGTTGATACTCTTAGTTTACTGGTGATATGTCTCCTAAAATCAGTATTCTAACTACATAGAAAAGCCATATTCAGCTTGCCCTTAATCCATGTTTTCTAAAGACATAAAATTATGGGCAGAAATAGTTATACTGCAAAACTGAATTAAGTCAGGGTCCAGAGTAGGTGATGAAGGACAAGATATTGCTGTCTTTAGTAGATGTCAAAGCTAAGTTTGCAGTGTGGAATGATTCACTGTGGTCATACCACCTGTAGCCACATGCCATATACATGAACAACCTCAGGCAGTGCCCAGGTTTAGGCTTGATAAAATTTTTGTGTGCCAGGCTAAAATGATAGACAGATCTAATTCTAGTCCTTGATTTCACAAGCCAAAGGACAACAGCAGAGTTAGCACAGAAATGAGCTGGTAGCAAAAGTATTTATAAACAATCAGTGTTCATCTGTTTTCTAAGGCAATAGAAAAAGTGCCCCCTAAAGCAGGGAGGTTCTTCCTCACTTCCTGAAAGTTGAGGCCTCAAAAGTCACTATCATTTGTGCAATAACATTGCAGCAAAGCTGTTTGCAGCAGGAATGAGATGTTCTTCATGACTTTTTAATATGTGGATGTCCTAGTTCTGGCCAGTTCTCCCCAAGCTGCCAGCACAGGTGAGCTGAGTTAGGCTGGGCTGTTTTTCACACCACCTGACATCACTTCCCCATAAAGGGGCTGGTTGGGGACAAACACTCCTGGTGTCTCCAGGGTGGTCTGAGTGTGGCTGGGGCATTGGGTTGGTCCCTATGTTGGTGCAGTACTCTGTTATCACCAGGTGTAAATGAAATTTGCCACAGGCTGTTATTGTTCACCTTTCATGGTTATTTTGTCAGTAAATTGTCTTTATTCCAACCCACAGAGGCTCTGTCTCTTTGTCCTCCAGGAGTGAGTGAATGGCATGTGGTGTTCAGCCACCGGTCGGGGGTGAACCACCATAGTGGATTTAAATTTCACATTTAAATTCTATTGAAAGAACCCCAATGATATTATAGCTGCAGAGGTGAGTTTGAAGTACCCCAAAGCTAAGCAACTATTTAAATTTGTGTGTATCTAAAACAATTGTTATTGGTGATTGTTTCTGCTTTCTCTTGAAGAGATTTTTGACTGTGCTTCCACTTGGCTTTAACTTGTCTACACCCAAAATTGCGTGGAAGGGACTTGCATATATACACGCAAAGTAGCTAAAATTTGACTCCTTACCATAGCCACTTAATTCTCTTTGATTCACCAGGTTGGCCACATACAAGCTAAATAAAAGCTAGGTGATGGGTATTGCAAACAAATCCCTTTCTCCCACTGCTTCTGTTGTGAACTAATTTCCTATATCGCAAGCAATAACTTCTGCTAGTTCTTGTCACTTTCCTCGCAACGTGCCATTCTCCCCAGTTGATTAGATTTCATGTGAACCAGTGTTAACATCTGTTTAAAAATTAAATTCAGAAAGGCTTTTCACACTGTACATTGTAAACCTTAATTAAATGACTTTAAGCCCTTTCCTCACATAGTTTATGATATGCATGAAAAACACAGGGTTATAATCTGATTAATTAATGTGGTTTAGAGGGAAATAGCATTTTCCAAACGGATTAATCTCTGCACAAAGGCACAGTCACCTGATAGGCACTACATTTACAGCTACTGATTGCACCTGTCAAGAGAAGGAGCTTTGAGGACAGGAGTCCAGTATCTTCAAACAAAGAAGGATGATTCATAGATGTAGCTTAGAACAAGTCCCACATGGTAATTAATGCTACCCCCAGGCAACTCATGCAGCCAGCATTTAAATGACACACAATCCACGTACATCCCGACCTTGCCAGCTTACTGGGGGAAATCCTAAAGTAAGGATTAACTGTTCTTGAACAATTTTTCCAATATATTAAACAGAACTTCTATCAACAATAGTGTTCATGTCATCTTCTTCTATCTAGTTTTATTGGACGCTTAATGGATGAGGGGGAGGCTGTGGATGTAGTCTACTTGGACTTCAGTAAAGCCTTTGACACCATTTCTCACAGCATTCTCATTGAGAAACTGGCTGCCACTGGCCTGGACAGGTGGACCCTCAGCTGGGTTAAAAACTGGCTGCATGGTCAGGCCCAAAGGGTGATGATAAAGGGAACAAAATCCAGCTGGAGGCCAGTCACAGGTGGTGTTTCCTGCGGCTCAGTTCTCAGTCCACTTTCATTCAATATCTTTATCAATGACCTGGATGAAGGGATTGAATGTTCCCTCAGTAAGTCTGCAGATGACACTAAACTGGGAGAAAGTGTTGATCTGCTTGAGGGTAGGGAGGCTCTTCAAAGAGACGTGAACGGACTGGATTGATGGGGTGAGACCAATGGGATGAGCTTTAACATGGCCAAGCATAGAGTGCTGCACATGGGACATAACAACCCCATGCAGCAATACAGGCTTGGGGGAGACTGGCTGGACAGCTGTCAGGCAGAGAAGGACCTGAGGGTGTTGGTCAACTGCAGACTGAATATGAGTCAGCAGTGTGCCCAGGTGGCCAAGAAGGCCAATGGCATCCTGGCTTGTATCAAAAATAGTGTGGCCAGTAGGTCTAGGGAGGTGATTGTGCCCCTGCACTTGGCATTGGTGAGGACACACCTCGAGTACTGTGTCCAGTTCTGGGCTCCTCACCGTAAGGACATTGAGATCCTCGAGCAAGTCCAGAGAAGGGCAACCAGGCTGGGGAAGGGGCTGGAGGGCAAATCCTATGAGGAACGGCTGAGGGAGCTGGGGATGTTTAGTCTGGAGAAGAGGAGGCTGAGAGGAGACCTTATCACCACCTACAACTACCTGAAAGGAGTTTGTAGCTAAGTGACAGGTGATAGTACAAGGGGAAATGGCAAGTAGCTGTGCCAGGGCATGTTCAGATTAGATGTTCGGAAAAAAAACTTACTGAAAGAGTTGTTGGGGCCTGGAACAGGCTGCCCAGGGAGGGGGTTGAGTCACCATCCCCAGATGTGTTTAAAAAAAGGGTAGATGAGGTACTTAAGGATATGGTTTAGCACAGGATAGGAATGGTTGGACTCAATGATCTTAAAGGTCTTTTCCAACCTTGTGATTCGGTGATTCTGTGACACATGTACTTACTCCTCCATGCATATCAATATGCCAAGAAGTGGAGTGTAAGACACTATTCAACATGGAATTTTATTTCTGTAGTTTTTAGATGTTTAAAACATGCAATTGAGACAAAACTCAAGCATGGTTGAGAAGCTACAGACAAAAATTACAGGCGATTTCAAGAAATATGGCTTTAAACCTAAAACTGAAAACAGCAGAATGTATAGCCTCAGGCAAAATCCTGCACCAGCAGGGAAGAAAGGCCATGAATCACTGTCTCTTTCATCACTGATGGCTGGAAAATATCCTTGTCAGCTGTGTTCTCAGAACAATTTTGTTCATTTAATTAATTATTTATTTACAGGCATTTCACCACATCACTGCCATGGATTTCCAAGTCCACTGTCATTAACCCTATCTGTATTATACGAGATTCTGACCTCTTGGTTGTAAATTGATGGATTGAGGTTCTCAGCTGTGTAAAGAGTCCATGGTGACTTCTAAAATATGTTGCAATGGACCATCCTCTTGAGTTTGTGTAATCTCCATAGTTCTATCCTGTTTGCAACATCACTGCCACCACCTTCACTGCATAGCTAGCAGTACATCAATGAGGCAATGGCCACGCTATTCCCTACTAAGGAATGGGCCCTGATCCGTTATGGTTAAATTTAGCCAGAACTGATTCAACAAAATGAATGAGCTCTAAACTGAGTTGTATTTAAACAGCATGTAAGTATTCTGTTATTTAAGTGGTTTTCTTAGGCAAATGGTCATTCAGAGTGGCCAAAAAAATAGGTACTAAATGGTTGGTTTGAATTCTGAATGATCCACACCAAAACTGAACAAATTTTAGACTATCAAGTATTACTCTAAGTTTAGTTCAACGTGGTCACTCTTCCATGTACAGTGAACCTGTAAAACACAGTGACTCGTGTTTAAATGCTTGTCACTTCTACTTGCAAATATCCTTTTCTTCATAAAACAAAATGGCACTAACGACCAGAGGTAGTTTTATTATTCCTGTTTTTAAAGAAAAGGAAACTGAAGCAAAGAGAGAGTGCATGAGCTCTCTCACAGGCCCAAGGTCAGGCAATAAAAGTAAGAATCAATTTTACCAGTTTACATGCATTGCATCATAGCTCAGGACAGACAGAGGGAGATTCTGAAAAAAAAAAATAGCCCACAACGCAGTCTTCATGGCAGCTGCAATTTTAATTCAAATGCCTCATTCCTCTCACTATCACCAGCAAGCTATAATCATCCCATTAATGTGAAGCACTTGCCATGATGTAGTAGAGAAAAGGACTCCTTTAAAGAGAAGAGGGGAGGTGAGACCCTGTAACAAATTTGGTTTTGCTCAAATATTCTAAAGAGTGGTGTTTTCCCCCACAGCCTTACAAATTTTTGTTTGTTTGTTTGTTTAAAGTGGGACATGTTTATATTTCTAAAGACTGTACAGTTCACTTTAGACAGGGGAAAGAAATTTTGCTCTCTCAGACCAAACTCGTTACCTTAGATTTTAAGTGCCTGTCAGCCTAAACCTGACTAGAAACTTTGGTTTGGAGACAAAAGCAATAGATTACGCTTAATGCAAAGGACTGCCCATTGGGTCCTCCAAGCAACACGTTATAGCTGGAACAATGGGTGAGTTTAGATGGGGCTGTAGATTTCTGCATTACATCTGTCACGAAGCCCATGTACTTGTACCTCTGTGTAAACTCTACTCCTGTGGCCCACATATAGGCATTGGGAGGAGGATACTTGCACTCTCAGAGCACTAACGACCAATCCCCCTCTTCATTCTCCAAGTCTACAAGCATTCATGCATGTCCAAAAAAGTACCAAATTTACATTGACAGCTAAAAGCATTATATTTAATATATATGGCATGTAATTAGAAATTTGAGTGATACTCCAAAAGGCAATTTTTTAAAATTCTGATCTCAGGGTATTTTTATACTGCATTAACTGGTATTTTTCTCCTAATTGAAGTTGATTTAAGTGAGATCAGATTCAGGCCCAAGAACTACGGGGCGAACTTCTCATCTGAAGCAGTTCATAGCCTGATTTTGTCCTTGCTAACCGCTGATGGCTTGTCCTCATCCCATTTTAACCTACAGCCATCAGCTCCTTTAATGGAAGTGTCTATAAAGATCTTCTCTAAAATATGCTTTTCCAGCACACTTAATGTCTTTTAATGTCTTTCCAATTAAATCCAGATGTGAAAAGCTTAAGGAACAGTTCTCAGGACTGAAAAAGATGACATAAATCTTGCAGCTGACAGAGATCCCACTGAGCTCAGTTGGGGAAACTCACAGAGGACTTCTTGTGGGCCAGAAAAGCTGCTGGGTATAAAGACAGATGTGTATACTCCTATTAAAAAAAATTTAAATAAAAACTGACTCCTACAATGAGGTATACACAATTATCAGGGACATTACTTACTCAATCCCTCAATGTGCTGAGCACATCCTGTGCAGTATAGATTTCCCTCATCTTTTCGGGAAGTTTATCAGAGTTGAAGGGGGTCACATCTGTTTGGTAAAGAGCCCTTCACCTTTCAGGACTGCATCTTTTAAACCAGTGTAGGGGCTGATTCTGGAAAAATGGTGTCTTGGTCCCATACTACTATCAACAGGGAGATAATGTACTCGACAAAGCAAGACTCTCAATTTCTGCCCTCTCTCCTTTACCTCCTCCATAATCAGGTTAGCAGATTATATTGCAGTTTCCTACAGAAGAGTCCCCAAATGTGCTATTAATTATAAATTCTTGCCAATCTGATGGGAAACTGGGCATTCCTAGTAGCTGACTACCACTGCTGGGTAAGTGCTGTTTGTGCAGCTGTCAATTTGGGGTTTGTTTTGCTGTGATTACTCGTACACTCTCAGGATCTTTTTATTTTTTGTTTTAACAACAGTAGATAATCTTATTTTGCCCCTCCCGAACTGTTTGTAAGTGTGGGCTCAGCTCAAGCCACATCTTCCAGAGATACAGGAAGCAACCCACTCCACACAGCTTGTGTTAAAGAAAGTTTCTAGAAAACTGCCCCAAACTAATAGCTTTAATACTTTCCTACCCTCCTGCAACTTACTTATTTTGGAAATTGGAAAATTATCCAGACAGTCAATTATTATTTTTAAAGAGTTACATCTTCATGAGACACCAGAAAGAAAATCAAGGAAAAATGTACCAGGATAGAAGAAAACCCTGTTTCTAAGTGAAGATGAAGTTTTAATCCATGTTTATTAGTGGCAGGAACTTCTGAAGAGACATTTTGGACAGTGTTAATTAATTTCCTTTTTTTCTAATGCCCATAAAAATGTTTTAGCATAGTATGGTGTCATGAGGGAGTACATGGAACCATGAAACTAGATACTTAAAGGACAACCTCACATACTCAAGTACAATAATAAGTGATCAAATATGGGTTCTGGACAAGGATGCAAGCACAACACCACTACACAAGCAGTAGGCTCCTAAACATACATACAAGAGCTCCTGATGCTAAAATTCCTCCAATACTCAGCTTGCTTTATTTTCCACAATGGCCAGCACTTTTCAGGCTATCACTCCTGCAGGGGTGAAGGCTGGATCTGACTCCCACCGAAATCAGTGCTTCATGACCATCACTCAGGAGACATGAGGAATGCCCTTCCCTTGGAATGAGCTGCCGTCTCTGTGAGGATACCACTCTTGGCTAGCTCAGGGAATGAGCTCAAATCTCTTGTGTGTTGCTGCCAGGGACCACCAGGCCAGCTCTGATTTATAGCTTTTTCTTTGCAGTTTTATGATACAAGAATGTTCACTTGTAATTACAACAGCATTTTGTTGGCTCCCTGCCTTCACTTGGGTATGCACAACACCATATCCTTCATTCCAGCCTTTTTATGTCAAGACCCAAAATTTGAGAAGAAAAGTACATCAGAAGTATTATGAAGATGCTGCAGAGCTTGCTACTCCCCAAAGAGGAATCTTCTTCATATTTGCAGGGGGACACACATGTGGCTAGTTGGCTAGGACACTGAACTAGACGTCAAGAGGAGAGCTGATCAAAATTCTTTATCAGAAAAAACATTAAATCAAGACACAAATCTTTTTATGAGAATATGGCTGTTTTGAGAAGAGGTTTTTCTAGGTCCAGGATAGACTGTTCAGTCAAAATATCACAGGCAAGCACTGTACGTAACCACGAGGCTGATGACTATGCTTAGGGTGGTATGTTCATATACTTGGCATTAAAAAAATTCAAGATGTCTCTAGTTCATTTCAAAGGAGATGACAATACTTGAACACTTGATGTGTTTTGTGAGATTAAAAAACTTGTTTCACTCAAAAGACAGTGACTCTGCCACTAATCCACTTTAGCTCAGCATTTTTCAGACATAGACTTAACTCATGACTTTGAGTATATTTCCACCACTTTTGGTGTAAATTTGATGTTGTCATTTTCAGTAGATGCATACACTTTTCAGAGGAAATTCCAGGTATTTTAGATACCATTTAATAGTTAACTGTCAAACAATTCCCAAGTCTTTTAAACAAAGAATACTTCTGTGCTAGCTTAATTTATAGAGCTATATATGTCCCATTTAAAGTGGCTGTGATTAAGAAGAAACGCTAAGCTTAGATTTTTCTACTAAATGAGAAAAGTTTAAAGCCAATAAACTGTATCTAGGATTTTAGTTGGGAGATGAAATAAAGGACACATTTGTTCCTGGTCACTGAATTTTTAACCTGGGTCTGTTGCTCCTGCTGTTAAGCTCCTATACATTCCTTACTAGCCCATAGTGTCCAGCAATCTCAGCTCTCAGAGTCTGGAATTAAAGGTTAACTGCAAAATAAAATCACTTTTTTTTGGTGAGAGCTAGTGTATGGCAAATACCACATATTCTGACAGAAGGGAACAGATGAAAAGGATAATTTCTAAAAAGAGGGCTTCTTCCACTCATATATATGTATTTTTAAATTTTAGATCAGATGTATAAATTCCAATTTACCATTTGAATCTAAGGATTCTGACAATGTCTGGAAAACCTGGAAGGTGTTGCTGAATCTAGTGGATAAATGCAACCTGTACTTTGTCCAGCCTTTTAGTAAAGGAAAGCAGAGGCTGACCTTAGGTTTAGACTCAGCTTTCTATCTCAGGTTTGAAAATACTTTTTAAGTGCCCCAAAGTTTGCTTTTATTACACAGCAAGGAAGAAAGAAAAAGCTTGGGCTTACAGCAACAAAAGAAAGCTATGATATTTCTGTCCTACTCTAATCTTTTTCAAGCTTATATTTGTATTTTCACTAATATACTTTTAAAACTAAAATATTTTAAACGGGGTTTTTTTTGCAATAGAGGGGCAGTATCATGACTTCATCGTTTCTCCTTTTACCTCAAAATCCTGTGAGGGTATTTGAGTATTTCCTAAAGGTGAAATAAAAAACCAATCTGCCTTCAGTGAATCATCACTCCAGTGATCAAGTGAAATGACAGCATTGCAGAAAACTCTTGCAATACATATTTTTCCCCGCCTAGTCCATTGTTGCCATTTTACACACAAATTCAAGTATTTCTTTAGCAAATTAATCCTGAGGTGAAGGACCAGTCTTCACCTAAAATCTATAGCAGCAACCTTCCCATTCATTTTGTGAACTGACAGATGCACTTTTTACTGGATTATTTTGTGTTTTATGCTCCTTGCAGCTCCCCTTTTAAATGGAAAGGCCAAATCTACCTTCTGATTCAGCTTCTACTGCTGTTTAAGTAGGAACTGGCTGTGTGCACCTGGATTTGTTCTACAGTCATTAACTCCTACTTCTGGCTGCTACTGCAGGTAGAAAGATAAAACTGGTGCTCATGATGTGGCACTTTCAGTCCTCTCCATGAATTCTGTCCTGTGAGTTTCTCTGGTAAGAAGGGTATATTGAGGGTACTAGGTAGCTCAAAAAGTGCTGAGAGATGTTAACAGGCAGAAACCAGATTTCTCCAGGAACTCTGACTTCTCAAATTCAGGAACCTCTCCAACTGGCAGCTCAGCAATACAGATTAGACAATCCTTGACTCTGATTAACTGAGCTCTGCAACTATGGATCTGCTTTTCCTCCATTTACAGTTACAGTCAGAAATATAGATAAATGTCCAACAACTTTACTGAACAGCTGGCTTTTAGTCTGGAAGATCTGCTAACAGCTATTTTATCATTTCATGCTAGCACCTATTATTAAAATCCATTAACCACAGCTGTCAAAAGGAGCTTATTGAAAATCTTGTTAGTTACAAAATAACCTGTCAGGGTTATATTCAATAAAGAAGTCAGGTGCTTACAAGTTTTAAATGGCACATCCCTGGAATAAAATCAAAGATTTAAAGATAAGTACTCGGTTTCTTTATTTGGTGTGAAGAGGAGAGCCAGGTTTCTCTGAAGAACAACCCAAGAAAGTTACCTGCTGAGTATGGAGCTACCTTCAGGCAATGAGGTACTCCAAGCCCAGAGGTGAACTCCCCCTCACTGGAGTTCAGCTGAAAAGCCAGGACCGTGTTCAGAGGATCTTGCAACTTGTCTGGGCTAGGATCTACAGCTGGCTCTTTCAGTTCTTTGACAGGCCTGAACAGAGCTCACTGTTTTCACTGAGAAGGTGACCACCAGAGATGTAGGTGGAGGTGAGATTCCCCTTTTTCATAGAATCATAGACCAAGATCAGAAGTGATGAATGCAGGAACTGCAATCCAATACTTCTGCTTTTCAGTAGCTTCTTTAATAATATAGTAATTGTCCTTCTCATGCTTTTCCTATGCAATCCGGAGTATTTTAAGTTTTTGCTATACAGTGGCTCTGGATATCTGGGAAGGTAGATAAATAGCTATACTGGCATTTAGACAGTCTCCTGTGACGTGTCATTACGAATACCTTAAAGCTGTGGAAGGAACAGAGCCTGAGTCCATGCTTCCTGAGTAAGTCTACATTACTGTATAAAGCACAGAAAACACCAGTGACTGCTCCAAATGCAGCTAAGAAGAAAAGCCTTTGGGATGCTGGATTATCTAATTTTTTTCCCATATGATGCATGTTAATTAATACACAGCTGTATGTTAATAAAATATTTTATTAAGATAATAATCCTTCACTAACCAAGATCATTTTATTCAAATTATTCAAAAAAGCCTGCATATGTATGCAAACCTTATGAGAGGGTTTCCAGGATCAAGCTACAAGCAGTTTTACTTTGCCATGATGGAGTAAAATGAAGTCATTTAAAATCAACACACTCACAATAAAAGCAGAAATACTAATGTAACTTAAATAGCAGTAGGGACTTAAGCATTATGCCCGGTCTTAGTTAGCTCCAAGAATTTAATACTTGTAGCTGTCATAGAAACAATACAATCATAGCATAAAGGAGACACTAGCTTTTTAAGGCTGCCACCAGAAGCAGAGAAAATGCACTCATAACCATGCCTATTATACAGTAATATTCTTCAAGCATAAATAAGACCTAACTGAAACCATGCTTGAGATAACTGTCATGCTATCGAGTTACAATAAAGAGAGGAGGAGATCAGACTTATTCTTCCCTTCACAATGAAATCAGTATAAACAAATCATATAATGTTTGGACACCAAACTCCTGAAACAAAGAAGCCTAGAAAATCTCTTTAAACCACCCACAGACTCTACATGCTGGCCTGTGATTATACAACTGGAGAAGATCATCCAAACTGCGATGTAAACCAATGTCAGTCTGCAAATGATAGTACTACAATGGTTCTAACAAAAAATAAAGCAAGTCCCTAGAACAGCCATCAGTGAGGAATACTTTCACATTTATCTAACCATTTTCCCCATAAATGAGGGACTTTTTTTAAAACTTAGATGAAGAACACAACTTAAGCCCCACACTGAGGACAATAGCTCTCTCCTGTGTCTTTACTGAACTGTAACACACACACAGCAAAACAAAAAATGAGCCTGAGACCAACAGTACATAGGAAGGCTTCTTAATGTGCCCCAGTGCCTACTGCATTTCAATCTGCTCCTCTGTGAAACCCATTTTGTCCTCATTATTTTTTATATGGGAATATTCACACTCATTTTTAGAAATTAATATACTAAACAGCATAACTCTCTCCTAGACACAAAAAGAGAGACTCAAACGCCAAAATCCTTTCAGTTCTTACAGGAAAATGCAGAGCTCCCACAGACTGTACTTCTACCTCAGAACTGTAGTCTTTCTCCTTGCCTGGCTGTAAGAAGCAAATTATTCTAGGTCTGAAAAAACATGTGTCCATCTCAAAGAGGTATGAAAGAGTATGGCCAATTCTCTGTCTACAGATATCATCTCAAAAGTGTAACCCACTGTGTACTTCTTAGTTGAGGCTTCACAAGATGCAGGTCACACAATATTAAGGACCCTGAAGCACTGGGATAATCCTGTTGCCCTGAAGATGGGGGTCTAGGATCTATCATTTTTTGTGTCTGTTTCCACTCTATTTAAGACCCTATATGGCTGAAAAATATTTTACTCAAATCAGAAGTTAATGATCACTTTCTCTTTCACAAATGCTGTGAAAAGCAGTGGCATTTCTCTCTTTGCAGATATGTCATAGACGAATTTGATCATTCATAACCATATTTAGTAAAGAAACTTACTTCATTAAAATCACCCCTGAAAATCGGTTAATAATTTATATTTCCCTAACATTAATCTCATTTTTGTCTTTAGGCCACAATTGACTGAACTGTAACTTAGTAACAACAATAGGTATTAATCACACAAAAGAAAACAAAGAAGCAGTAATGAGCTGACAAACCTTGTTAGTCTTCTCCAGTAAGGGTGCAACAATTAGTAACAGAGTGAATGAATATCAATCATCCAATTGTGGCAAAAAAAGTCTCTAGATATAAATAAGAGAAATTAAGAATACCAGCTGACAAAAGCTCAACAATCTTGAGGGGCAGGTGGGTGTGTGTGTGTGTAAATCTAGTTGCTATTAGATTTAACAGACTGTGAAATAGCAGTTTAATTATTAAGAATGTGGCAACCCCCCTAACTGCATTAAAATGAATAAATTTTAACTCTTAAGAAAGTATCTTCTGCAGTACTTACACACTGTTCCTTTTTATAGACATATATATTAATATATATAGTCTATCTAGACTCTATATGACTATATAGTCATATATATGCTTCTTATATTTCTATATGACTAACATTTGATCTTCTCTAGTTCATATTTACAACATCATGAGTGGCTCAAAGCTGTGCTACTGGCATCAGAGTTACTAGCAGTTGCAACACACTTGTATATCAACAGTGCTTTTCAGGAAACAGAAGGAAAAAAATGTCTTAGCTGCTTTTTGTGAGTGCTAGCTCTCCTGTGTTTTATCTACCACAGTGCTTTCATCAAAGCTAGTCATAATATATGAAGAGCTAAAGTAAAATAATTTTCCCTAAAAAAAATATTATTTTCAATATGCAATTTTAACTTGTGATGTTTAGAATTGAATTTAAATTGTTTTGAATTCTAACAAAAAACATAAAAGTAAAAAAAAAGAAGATGGTTTAAGTTGCATGTTCAATGAAAATGCAACTCCCACCCTTCTCTGGGGTAGGGGTGGGATGGAATTTTCAAGAAATTGTCATGTGCTGATGTTTTCTACAAGTTCACAATGTACACTGCATATTTTGACAAACATGCTTACTTTGCTAATAATTTCTAAAAAGAGTGAACCCCTCCTTATAACAGCTGCAGTGGCCCAGATGCCACAAAAGCAGATGCCTTTGGTATGCTGGGGAGGGGCAGGCCTTCTCTTTGGGCAGGCACGTGAAGGTCCCAACCAGCACCAGCCTTTCAGAAGCACACTGTGCCCGATGGAGTTTGTCCATGGGAGAGGGCAGAACTGGTTTAATGAAGAAAAGGAATGTATTTGTTACTGTATAGATGGTAATGGAGTTTCAGGCCTGGCTTGCTGAACAGAAAACAGCAGCTCCAGCCTCAGTCTCCCTGTTGCACCACAGTGCAACTGCACAGTTCTGATTTGGTCAAGGGATCAAGCTGTAGCCCTGTAGCCTTGAAAAATTGACTCCATAGAGACTATGATGTGAATCTGCAGAATAACAACTTACCAAGTAGTCAGAGTTGGTTGGTTTGGATGAACAGTAAAGTTTGGCAGGCAGGGGGGACTGCCAGTACTGTTGGGCTGGTGGGAAGATAACATTTTCTATTGTTGCCTCTACAAAGCCCTCAATACGCTGTTAGACTAAAAATAGCAAGCAACAAAAGCACTGATTTCTCCAGGAAAGCAGTGATTCTTCTTCCTTGTAAAGCATCTGTGGAAGGTCCTACTTAGTAGCACTGGAAACACCAGCCCTTAGCTTTCCGAAGGAAGCAGCAGCTCCTAGCCTCCTCCCAAGATGATTACTCTCTCCGTGCCTCATTCATGTTTTTTACAAGTTTCCTACAGCAGTGAAAAAAAAAATCAGTCGTCATGCTGATTTCACCGTTGCACTGTTTCAATCTGCAGGCTGCCTTGGCTGACACGGTGGATGCTATCCCTGGGCATTCTAAGAGCTTAGCACACGGTCTACTGGAAATGGAAGAAACAGGATTTTGCTTTTAATACTACGCAACAAGAAAAGGGTAAGCCGAGGGTGAGGTGAGGCCTGAGACCAGACAGGAACTGATCTGGGATCCTCATCATGCAAATGAGGGACTTGGTCATGCAATCTTCTCTTTGGAGAATGCTACCAGGCAGGAGTAATGACAGCTGCGCTCTCTTGCCCTGGTAATAGCAAAGTTGGATTCCTGTATACTCTTCAGTCGTGTACATTGTTTCACTACTTTGCATTTAGATGTAGAACACTCCAAGCACCTGCAATACGTAGCATTAAACCTTGTATCTACTAAATCTGCCGCCATAGAAGCCTTTCTGCCAGTGGATTTATTTGATGTGGTTGCTCACTACAAAGTGGGTTCAAAGGACAAACTCCCCTCAAGCCCACCACTGCAGAAACAACTGTAGCATTTTACTGATGTGGGCAGGGTCCAAGTGAGTAAAGGCAATTTGCAGCACACTTGAAAAATAAGTTATTTTTTTAAACAAAGTTCCTTTGTTCAGTTTTAACACATTTCTTGACTTGTATTACCCACTTCTCTCTTTCCCATTCCCAAGTAAGGTTCCATTAATCATCTCTCTAATGGAAACACTTGTCTCTGATCACTGAGCAGTGGACACAGGCATAGTCTTGGGCATGCACTGAACAAGAAGCCCAAGGGAAGCCTAGCTGAAAGGTTTGGGAAAGCAAGGATGCCGTTTTAAAATAAACTTTGGAGAGGTCAGCAGGACAGCAAGGGGTCAACACCAGGCAGCCAGTGGGTGGATGGCACAGGAGAAAGACAACAACACTTGTCATTAATTATATCTGTTGGAATGCTACACATTTTCCCCCCCAAGTGGTAGCACTCCAGACATCCAAGCACAATCTCTCCCACGTCCTACTCGACCCGAGGCAGGGCACATGCCAAGAAGCTTTCATATGCTAGAAGCCAAGAAGTAGCTAATACAAGCAGAGGTTAAAGAATTTAAATTGTCCCTCCACTTTGAAATATTTTTTTCTCTAGTTTAAAGCCATCCTCTTATAACTGTCTCCTCTACCAGTGAAATATATATTCTCTTTAAGCTAAATATGGCTAGATTTCTGTGCCCAGACCCAGACTAACAAAACTCTGACTTTCTTTGGAGATTAATAACTGTCAGGAACTGGACTGCTCAGAACAAGAACTCCCCTCTCAATGAGACCCTGATACTATGTACCACTTACCCAGGTCTAGATATATCTATCTATCTGATCTGCAAAAGTGTTTTCTCCTATAAACTTTTTTTTTGCAAAATATCTGCAAATGCCAGAATGGATCACTGCAGGTGATGTTCTTGCAAAACTTTGAACTATCTCTTTGGCTAAATATTTAATGAAGAGTAGCACTTTTTAATAAAACCCCCAATAAATTGTTGACTGGAGAAGAAATGGCAGGCTAATAATTCATGGATTAGTCCATTCCCACTGAACTCTGAATTAACCAAGGGCATAGTCTAAATTCATTGTTTATTGTGAGCAAAAGGAGACAGGTATCCCTGGAACATGATTTATCCTATCCTAAATAGATAGGTGGGAGGAATCAACCTCTGGAAATGCTTCTCTCTGTACTTTCATTGTAGAGAAAGCAATAAAACTAGCCTAATCTAGAAGCATTGTAGGTCTTTGAAATACATGCAAGATGTTTTATTGACTCTACAGTTTATGAGGAAGATGTGGGTATAAGGATTCCAGCATAGGAGCTATAAATCATGTTCATATTGTGAAAATCTCTGCACACTGCAGAGTGGCCTGAGATGTCTTAAAAACTGCTTGTAGGGGTCTTTTGCATAGATGGATCAAAAAAGCAGAACCCACAGGAGGATAGTGCTGAGGGAGAGTGGGGTGCCCCTGGTAATGCAGAACCCCGTTTAGCACTAATGAAACTAGATAATCACTTGAGTAAGATTGATCTGGATATGCAAAGCTTTGCTAATGGGTTCTGACTATTAAGTGGGGAAGAAATTAAGAGTCCATGCCTTACTAGGGTCACTGAAAAACACTGCACTACTCTGTGATCTAAGGGGAAATTCCCCCACAATGCAGGGAAACCCCCTATCCTAAATCAGTCTCTTTTACATTGCAGTAGGAAATAATATAACTTTTTGTAGAGAACAAGATCTTTAGAAAAAGATAACTCCTCCAGCAGATAAAAAAAGAGACTGTGACTGTGTTTTCATTTGAATGATGCAACAAACAGGGAATAATCAAACTGAGTCTTGCTGTCTGCCAGTTCAAGATCCAAGATGGCCTTTGAACCCACAACTTTAGAGCCCGAATTAAATTACCAAATATATTTGAGAGCTTTTGTTTAACCTTTTCTCTGTAGCTTTCAAGCTTTCATGCAGTCATAAACCACAGACAAAACTAGGCTAACTCTACAAACAGAAAAATATTGTGGAGGGAAACATATGCTGTGGTATGGCACAGTATCCACAGGAAAGTATTAATCACTTTTTTACTGAAAAAAGAAAAAAAAAAGTACCCAAATCTGAAAAAGTTGTAGCATTGTAAAAGTAACTTGTTGGATAAAGAACTCCAGAGTGACCTATGCTGTTTGTCACGCAGAGATCCGTTCTTCAGTACTAGCACTAAACAAGAGAGGTAAGAATAGAGACCAAGTCACACATAATAATTTAAAAAACAACTCTTCGTGTCTTCCCGTCAGAAAACAACAGCAAACAAGCCAAATAATGAGCCTGGTCGTGTTGATTTAAACCATTTGCAAAACTGCAGTTCTGAGTTGTGCTTGTATTAACCAGAGACCGGATGCCAGGCTTCCTTTCCTATTTTGAGAAATTCATCATAGCTAGAAACTGCTTCTACAGGAGATGGAGAGCCAGGCCTAAAGCACAATGCAAAAACAATGAAATAACTTCTTAAAACCCCAAAGAGAAGTGAAAAAAAATGCTGACCAAATCATCGGTTTCAAAATGAAGCACTCTCAGATAGCAGAATTCATTCCTCAGATTTCAGCTGAGACCTTACTACAAAAGTAAGTTGGCACCACACCTCAGTACAGTTCCTTCAATTTAGCTCCTCTCCCTCTCTGAAAATGTCTATTGATTTTCCTGGTCTGCGCTACTTGGATGACAGTTACAGGTTGGTGATATTTCTGTTCCATAGTTACAAACCACCTGGATTCATCAATTCATAAAGCCAGAAGGGAATCTGGATTGATGTAGTCTGACCTACATATCCTACTGTGATAGTGCTGTCCTTGAGTGTTGGCCAGAAAAATCCTGTCCTGCTCCACAGACTATTGGAGGCGTTTTGCTCAGAACTTGTCCTTTGTCATCTGAATTTCTTTCTCTATCTTCAGAATTTGGTTATTGGTTCTTATTATGTCCTTCTCAGCTAGATCAGAGTGTCCCTTAGGAACCAGTAATTTTTTCTTCATAAGTACTTTGACAGAGTCACGTCAGCTCCCATTTTTTTCCTTTAGAAATTACACCAAACAAGCTTTCAAGTTCCTTACCAGAAGGCATTTCTCTCCACTTCCTTCAGCAAATACTTTTTCTGTGGCTGTTTTCTGAACTTACCTCAGTGTTTCCATATCCCTTTATAAATGCTGACAGCAAGGCTAGATGAATTCTTCCAGCATCAGCTTGACCAATGCCATATGCAAGGATATACCTTGTAGCTCATACTTAACTATTATCCATGACATTTGTGGTCAAGCAGTGTAACGGGAATTTTTATTCAGCTGCCCATCTTACATGACTCCTGATCAGTTACTTACTTGCAAGCTAAAATTCTCCATTGTGTCAGTATGGCTTCGATCCCATGTTCCATCATGAATAATCTTGCAGTTAGCTCTGTCAAGACGGACTTTGTCGAATCAGTTAGGCTTACGGCACTGTACTCTGCAACTTACCGCCACTCTGATGCTCTTGTGTTACCAAGAGATGAATTGATGCTTGCTTCTAGACCACTAATGAACTCACTGCATATAACCCAGGAATGAAAATTAAAACTGAATTTTGAAGTGTTTATTTCTGTGTACTGTAGAGGAAGACCAATACACTCTATCACATACTGTAACAGATTTCTCAGGATAGTGCAGGAAATGCTGTATATATAATAAAAATAAAAGGTCACGTCACATTTTCTTCCCTAGTTTCCAGTTTTGTGTAAACTAATGGAGATATATGTATGTGCCAAGATGACACTGCAGGTCAAGCTCTGATTTCTGTGCAGATGAGGTACACGGATGCTCAAAATCCATAACCTTCTCACACTTTTTTGGCAGGTTAGGTTTTATCACAGAGATAAAAGCCTTGAATTGTGTGTATTAGTCTTTTCAACAGAGCTAACAAAGCAGAAAAGAAAAAAAGTAATACTGAGCCCACAACTTTGTTATAATATGAGAAAGAAGCTGCATATTGCCAGCAATGTGAACTATGAAACATGAAGCGTGAGCTTTCAGTACTATACAGCTCACTAACACAGAATATTCTGCTGAACTGAAAAGTTTGAAAGTGTCCAAGGAGATCTTGCCTACTTATGGTGGCTTGACTCTGTCTGGAAGCTAAGTCCCGCACAGCTACTCACCCCACCTCTCCCTGTGGGATGAAAGAATTGGAATGGCAAAAGTGAAAAAAAAATGATGAGTTGATCAAGACAGTTTAATAAGTGAAGAAAGGGTAAATAAAACCAGGAGATGCAAAGGCAATCACTCACCACCTCCCTCCAGCACAGATCATCAAACAGTCTGTGAGTGATGGCTACCTTGGAAAAACTCCTGTTTTATTGCTGAATGTGATGTTATGCCACATGGAATATCTCATTGGCCAGTTGGGGTTAGTAATCATTGATGTGTCCTCTCCCATCCTCTTGCTCACTCCAGCTTGCTTGCTGGGGGCAGGCCAGAGTGAAAAACAGAGAAGGACATGGAGCTGTGTGTACACTGTCGAGCAGCAGCTAAAACACTGATGTGTTAGGAACACTTCTTTTGGTCACAGATCTAAGCCACAGCATCTTGCAGGGTGCTATGAAGAAAACTGACTCCATCCCAGCCTGACCCAGTATACTCCTGCACAGCAGTGGAGTGATAACAGGTACTGAATTCAGATTGCTAACAGTTCTGCTCTAGCCCAAGTGGGTATTTACCTTATTTGGCTATAGAGAATATACATAAGTCATAAACAGCTGTATATCCTGAATTCAACAGTCTGAGACTGCAGATTGTCATAACCAACAGAGCTATGAATCCCCACTTCCTCTAAACAATACTGTTTCTTAAAAGAAAATAGAAGATATCTGTATAATAAATGATAGGATTCTTTCCACACAAGACAAAGGCTTTCTTTCTTCAAACACTAGTTGTTCCTCACTGAGCTCGGGTTGCTTTTTAAAAAGAAATACATTTTTACATTAAACTGATTTTTCTTTATTGTCTTGCAGTCTTGAATGTCATGCTCAGCTTGCATCAGTATTTGAAAATCAATTATTTCAAAGTATTAATGTTATAAAGAGTTAGTTGCACATATTACACTAAAAAAATATTGTTCAAAGCATTCAAACTTGGAATTATTTAGGGTGGCCTTATTTAGATATAAAAACAATGACTATCCTTAAATCTTACTCTTTTATTAGCTTACCAGTTTATTTTAATTCTCAAAATTCACATATTTCTATACAACTCACTGTATAGTAGCAGCCTGTACTGTCTCAATGACAGGATATTAAATACCCTGCACTCTGTTTCCATTTAGTGTAGAAAGGAATCTGGGTCTGTTGCATCCAGAAATGGAATTAAGTTATCAGAGAATATTGATTTCAACATTAAGAAGTGTTGTGGCTTTGATGAAAAATTGAATTGTGAAATAAAGTTAAAATAAAAATAAGATAGAATGTCATCTATTAATCTCAAATAGGGTATTAGAAATATGAGACAAAAATTAAGTTCTGAAAATTCAGGTTTCTGCATCATCCTCACTCAACTGTGATGTTATTACTGGCCAAAACCACTTGGTTTTGTTCCCATAGCTTAGCTAAAAGTTTATTTGTTGATATATGATCCCAGAAAAATCATTCTCTGAGTTGGGATAGGAAAACAGCTTAGACATCCAGCCCTTCCTCTGGAAAGGTTTTTGAAAGGCTCCATTGCTTTGGTCAGACTTTTGTGTCTGGGCTCATAATCTGGGAAAAGCAAAGCCATGAATCCCCCAAAGTTATTATTTTATATAAAGTGGCCTGTTCTTCGGCTGTTATTCCAACCAGGGAGGTTGGCAAGAGAGATCAAGGTTATACCTGCTTATAGTATATAGGTTCTTCCCACTAAGCTCCTGAAAGCTGAAACACTGTGGATTTTCTATCTTATAAATATCCAATTTAAGAAGAAAAAAGGATCAGGTAATCCATGAATTTAAGTGATGGTGGGATCACATTATGGGCAGAAACCTTTGGACCTTTCTAAGTTTTACATTCCATCGCCTGAAGCGTTTCCTTGAATTATTTCTTGCAGAGTTCAGTGTGTTGAACAATGAGATTTGAAGTTTGGAGGAGGAAGACTTGGATACACTGGAATTATTTGCGATGTGAACATCAGGTAGGAGAATGGCCACGGTGCACACTCCTTCTGCATTCTTCAAGACCAGATCTATTTCACTCACCTTGGTGATAGCTCCCAGGGTCTGCATCCAGGCAGCTCCTGGGGTACTTCCAAACACAGCAGGAGCAGGAACCCACTGCCTGCTCTGGGGGGCTAGCTGCAATGCCTTCCCTGACCTATGTGCTTGGATTATGGCTGGGAAACCTCAGGGTGGAGAGAAGAGGGGAGGGAGGGCTGCTGGGCACCTGCTTCTTGCCCCTGTGTGAGTCTGGAAGATGGCCAGAGCATCTACCGGACTCATGAGCTCAAAAGCACTTCTCAAAAGTGTTAAATAGTGAGCTCAAATATTTTCCCCAGTAGTTATATCAAATGTATCAGCAATTTGGAGAAATTAGGTGATAGGACATCTTATTAATCCAGCTGTACAAATTGAAAATTACATTATTCTAAATTTTTCTCTTTTCTAGACCTGCCACATACAGAATATCCTGCATCCAAGGTTTCAACACATGTGACAAATATTCAGGTGAAAGAGTTCTGTCTTATGAAAAGTCATATTCAATTTCCATTATTAGTTACTGACATTGTCCATCCTCTGAAGGAAGCACACAGGATGGTTTTGAAAAGTGGCCATGTATTCTTCCATTTAATATAAAATCTGTTTTTTCCTTTTTGTGCCCTGAGGAAAGAAGCACCACTTCCTTACGTTCTCTTGAAATATTTTCTTCTCACTAGTTCTGAAGAAACTTCACTACTTCTGATCAAGGAGGAAGCGGAGATGCCAACATTTGATGCTGATTCAGAGGCACCCACCACATGTTGTAAAAGCTGCTGCCTAAAAGGGATTATGTGTTCCTTGAACTATTATACGCTTAAGGAGATATGAATAAACTTCCAAATTCCAAAATGATTAGAAAAATAGAAATGCTCCCACAAAAAAGAGAAAAGAGAACCAAAAAGAAAGTTGATGAAATGGAACCAATTCGCGCCAAATTTTGCCAACATATTTTATATGAAAGAGATGTCAGATGCCCTGGAGTTATTTATACAACTAGTCTACAAACAAGAACTGTCAGTACTAGAAAAATATGGGTTTCATCTGCTTATTTTTCAGTTCCAGAACATTTATAAACCTGTAGCAAAGAATAATCCAAACAGACTTCCATGTTCAGAAGATTATACAATGAAGAATCAGAAGACTAGTTTGTTCTGCTATAATTTAGAGCAGCATTGACTCTAAGTCATGTTAGGGATTGAGCAGACCAGACATGATGTGCAGTCTTCTCCCACCTCATCCTGTAGATCCTAATTCAGAACGTGAAAAAAACATAGAGGCCAAATTTTCACAGCTTTTTTAAGGGTACGGTCTATTACATAGACGTGATGGTCAGCTTTCACTGGGGCTACTTTCGCAGTCACTATTCTAAATCATCTCTCTGAAATACATTTAATAACATCAGGTCACTAGGTGGTTTCTGATGTGTAAATCGCTATCTCCTTGCCTTGAAAGGTTCAGACAGAAAGAAAAGTTAGACCCTTAACTTCACTAGTCCCTGGCATTTATGAGAGGATTTTTTTTAATCAACAAAGAACCATAGTGGTTGAAAATCTGCATGTAACAATCCAGGAATTACTGAACCAAACTACTTCATAATATATTGCAGTTCAGTTTCAGTATAACCCTAAGCTTTATTGCATTCTTCTCCTCAGAAGCAAATCTGCCTGAGGCATACTATTTTTGACAGTCTAGAGTACATCCTCCATAAACCTAAATTCATATGGTAAGCTCTTATTCTTAAATCCAATTTTATCCTTATTTGAGGGGAAAAACTATAGATAAGGATCAGTTTCTACACTTGCCCATAGCTGCTTCAGAAAAAGGAATGCAAACTGACAAAGCTTCTTTATTTCTACTTATTATTCTAATTACTTATCCACAGTTTGGTTCATGATTGCTTCTATTTATACTGAGATCCTACACATAGCACTATTTCTGCATGACTGCTTGTCAAACAGACACCTCAAACAGTGATAAACAGCTCCCTTTCATAATTAGAAATTCAGAATTTTTCAGGGGAAACAAGTGAAATATTATTTAGATAGAAGGCGACTGAGCTGCAAAACAGAGCTGTGTACATCAAGTTTAGTCCTAGAAGCAGTTGGAAGTAAAACAAAGTCCTAAAATAAAGATCAGGGCTCACACTACATGAAGTAAATTTTTAGTAATAAAGCATATTTACACATGTGAAATATTCATAGCTTTTAACACATTCTGCATTATGCAGTTACCTTCCATAGACGTACTTTAAAAGTACTTCAAATGATCCCATTCTGACTAAAAGGTTACCTACAATTAGCATGATGTAAGTCCTTTTTTTCGCTAGGGAGCACAACAAAATTGCATGTATGTAGCTCTGCCTCTGTTTTGAAAGGTCATATGAAAGAGGATGAATGTGAAACACCATCTTTTATCTGCAAACCTACATTTCAGGTCTTGTTAAGAAACCTTTACACACAGTACAGTTAGGAAAACAAAACCTGTGCATCATTTCTGTTAGGAAATGATGCAGTTAAGTCAAAGTGACAGTCAAGTTTCCAACTGAAAATTAGGGCAGCTAATGGGGAGCATTGACACAAACTGTTTTTAGCCTCCGCGTAAGAACCTGACGTGCCAGTGACATGCCCTGCAGGTCTGACTCACAGGCTGCTCTGCGTGACAGATCCCTTCCCTCACACGCTGCAGAGCAAAGTGGCAGCAAGGAATTAACCAAGAGAAAGTTTGTCAACTCCTACGAATTCGGGCAGAAAGAGAGGCACGTATAATTTTAAGGGAGAAAGTACTTAATTTCCTTCTGAGCAAGCTAATGCAATGTGGTCCACTTGGTAAGAACTTCTTGTGGCAAGGTGTTGAGAGCACTCCAATTCAATGGGCTGCAGTCAGCGTGGGATGCTGAGCACATTTCAAGTGGCGCCCCGAATCATGCAAGCATCCAATATGCTCACAACAGTCTTACCAGTCATCCTAAAGGCTTGCACATAACCCACGGCCACACAAAAAGAAGGTTGGAACATATGGCAAGATTTTTAATTGCTCCGGAAGACATAAGAGAACTTTACAGGCATCTGCAAAATATTACGTATCCAAATGCTTCAAAGCTGTTTTGTAACATATCACTATCGTGCTGTGGGACTGATCCTGCTGTCCTTCTTTCGCTTCAGTAACCTCCAGCTGAGAATCTGAGAGTGCATTGGCCCCGCAGGTCTTCATTTGAGGGCATTTATTGAAAAACACCAGCAGAGAAAAAGGGGCTGTAGTTAGAAGATGCTGATGTAAGTGTAACTCCTTCAGACAGTAATGAAGGTATGCATACACAATTACAATATTTTGCAGGTTCAGATTTGTCCTGCTGCCTGCCTAGTCTGTCTGCTCCAGTTTAGCAGTTTCAATAAGGTGAGCACACTCCCAAACAGGTGGGAAATTCCTATAAAATTCCCCTCTTGTCCCCAGCCCCTTCCTCCCCAACTCATCCTGTGTGAACAACCAGCCCTGAATATGCTATCTAATCCTAGAAGCTGCTTCTACGGCTAACTTGCTGTCAGTTTTGGTCAGACGGCTGCTTTATCTTGCCCTGTACTCAGGGCTCAGAGTCGCACCCACTTTGACTGACAACACGAAGCAAATTGCATTACCCTGTTAATCTTTGAGATTGTCACAACGATTCAATGTGGCATGTTGGCAGTATGGTCAAACTCAGCTCTTCTGCGCCAAAAGCAAATGTCTCTTACTCTTTAGATAAAGGAAAGCCTTTGCTAAGCCCTTACTGTCACAACGCTTATACAGATATTTATTTTGGTGGCAATATCTGCTTAAGCAGTTCTTCTCTGCTCCTTTTCTCGCCACTCCCCCATCACCATTCCAGCCCTTGTGTTGCTCCATTAATTGTGTTACTAAAACTATCTATCAGGACATATCAGTGACATGCCTATGATTAACTGGCCAGGAATAAAAAGAAGCTATATTTAATGTCAGCCAGTTTTCCCATCTCATTCGTGCTACAGGCCTGAAGAGTTGTGCCAAGGCAAGGGGTGGCATGTCAGGCATACACATTAGTGTCACCACTAACAGATGGTCTGTGCAACCATGCCCGACGAACTACAGTAGAAACATGATTCATTGGGAAAGTTAATTTGGTTATACAAGCTGACTCACAACAGGAACCACAGGTTTATTGTGGAATAAGTCAATTAAGCTATTTTCTACAGAATACCAAGGCTAGTTTGGCAAGAAGGATAAGCCGATATAACACTGTGTCACTGCTAAAATTAGTTGTCTGGTCGCTCCCCTCAGGAATGTGCTCCTGCCACCAGCCTTTCACCACCACGAGCAGTCGATTAGCTCCCAAGTGGAGCCATAAATCTATTCACCTATTTTCACAGGGTTCATTTTTTCTAGTTCTAGACCTCAAAATCTAGTCCCCATGGGGGCAGGTGCCCGCACAAAGAAGCCAGGGTGACCATGCAGTTGGGAGTGAGATGGCAGGAAAGGGATGAGATGGCAGCTAGCAATTAAGTTGGTTTAGCTTTAGTGTCAAACGTCATAGTGACTAAAGAAATACAAAGAAGTACTACCTGCCTGTCAGTCAATCATTCAATGAGCATAAAAGGGTAGGAAGGTTCATTCTCCTGCCTTAACCTGGATGTGTTAGAACTGGGCAAAAAAAGTGGATTAATTTCTGCTGAGCTAAGAGTTCTGAGAGGATAAGAGGCACGGCTCATTAGCTCCCTTAGGTGTAGAGGAGGAGAAGGTGGCTTTTCACCTAGGGGCTTAGGTAAACACAGAATTTTGCAGGAACGTGCTTTCAACAGTCAAGCTTGAGAGGAAACATCAGACTGAAGTTTGTCTCTTCGCTGTCTTTTTAACTAACAGTGGAGATATATTCTGCAGAAATTACATGTATAGGTTTAATTCTTTTTAGTCACTATCCTGTGCAGGTTGTCACTTTTTTTTAAATAGCTTTTTATTCTTTGGTAAAAGGTTTCTGAAATGCAACTTCTCTCAGTGTTTTGACAATACAGAGACTTTGGCAGTAATAACGACTATAGAGTAAGAAGGGCTGATTCAGCATCGTAGCCTGAGATTTCCCACTTCTTGTAAGTGCCTATGTATTAAATGGGACAAGCTAGGCTGCACAGGTGAAGAAAGCCTTGTCATAAAATATTATGGAGCTTTGGAGCATGCTCTTCTACTCTGAATACCTAGATCTCATGGAGGGTGTCCTTGCCCATGGCAGTTGGGTTGGAACTTGATATTTTTGAGGTCTGTTCCAACCCAATCCAGTCTGTAGTTCTATTATGATTTTATGATTCTATGAACATAGACACAGGACAACAAAAGAGACAAACAAAAAAGAATTTGAATACATTGAGGGGAAAAAGGCTGGGTGTGCACTCCACTCCTTTCATTGAAGCTGCAGCACAGAGCAGGCAATGACTTCAGGTTCCCTTCAAGAAAGAAGACAGCTGCCTGGCTCTGTAGGTGGTCATTTCGGAGAAGAAAAACCCGATTTTCCTTTTCTCCTGCTAACATTTGTGGTCTAATTTATCAAAAGTTGTATTTTCTAAGTATAGGAAAAGTTTTAGGTAATTTTAAGGTAAACTTGAAGGCGTATTTGAAATTAATGTATCATTCATATGATAGGAGCCTACTTGTTTTTAGAGTGAGGTACAGACCTATAGCTCTTGCATCTTATAGTTAATCAGAGCACTGGAGTTTTTATTAGCACCTATTTTAAAGAAGTTAACTCTGAAATGTTATAATGCTGAAGACTTGTTTAAAGTCAAAAGAACTAGTGAATTTAGTCCCAGTCTTTGAGGACTCCAAAGAACATGGCAGGAACTCAGGCCATCCATGGGAAACACTCTGCATAGCCAGTGCTACCTTTGTGGCCATTGTCCTGGCTTTCCACTGAGACAGAGTGAAGTTTCACAAGAAGCTAGGAGGACACAGCCAGGACAGCTGTTTGGTGCTCAACGGGGGACTCAGAGGGTTGAGACGACAACAGATCTGACCAAAGCATGTTAAAACAAAAAATGTATACAAATTTATTCTATTAGGTAAATAGTCACTCATCTCATTTATTGTATTAGTTAAATAGTTGCTGGTCACAGTTGTGTTTTGTTTGTTCACACAGTTGTGTTATATAAACCCTTACTTGCTCGATGTACCCCCCCCCCAATGCTGTTTATCACCTCTGGGAGTAGGATCAGGATTCTCATTTTGCTGTACTATCTAATATCAATTATGATATGGCAACATCACTGCTCATAAGGCTGATGCTTGTCAGATCTCAATGGATGCAATCAACAAAACAGCAGCTATGTCTCCACCAACTAGCAAAAAGGAAACACAAGCTTTCTTCGGCATTGTGGGTTTCTGGTGAATGCATATTACAAATTAGTCTGACTGTCAGCCCTCTCTATTGAGTGACCCAGAAGAAATACAATTTCAAATGGTGGCCTGAGTAGTAACAAATTAAACATGAAATAATTCATGCAGTAGCCCTTCACCCAGTCCTGGCAGGACCAGGTGTTAATAATATGCACTACACAGTAGCCAGGGAGAATGGCAGAAACCTTGAGTGTCCTACCTGGAGTGTCCTACCTGGAGTCTCTGGCAGAAAACACCAGGAGACACCTGAAGTCAACCTCTGAGGTTTTTGAGTTGGTCATACAGAGGATCTGAGGCCTCTAAACTCCAACTGAAAGGAGATATTGGCAGCATATGAAGCATTGATCTGCTTTGGAAATGATTGGTACTTACACCCAGCTCCTCTTGGCACCCTACCCGCCGGTGTTGGGCTGGTTGTTCAAAGAGAAGGCCCTTTCTACACATCATGCCACAGATGCTATGTGGAGCAAGTGGGTCACACTGATCACACAGTGGGCTCAAATAGGAAAACCCAATCACCCAGGAATCCTGGAAGTGGATGGACTGGACAGAAGGCCAAGATCATCGAGAAGGAGGTGTCACATTCTGAAGAGACCCCACTGTATAATGAACTGCCAGAAAATGAAAAGCATTGATGGGTCCTGTCCCATTGTGGGAAAGCATCAAAGGTGGAAGGCTGCTGTACAGAGAACTATACAAGAAGTTGCAGAAACTGCTGAAGGAGAAGGTGAAACAAGCCAGCACAAGGAGGTGAAAGCCATGCAGCTGGCTTTAGACATTAATGATTGAGAAAAGTGGTTGGTGGTCTACGTCTACACTGACATTTACTGGTGGCCAATGCTTTGTGGGGGTGGTTGCAACGATGGAAACAGTGACTGGCAGTGCAGAGGCAAACCCATCTGAGCTGCTCCATTTTGGCAAGATATTGCTGCCTTGCTGGAGAACCTAAGAGTAAAAGTACGTCATGTAGATGCCCACGTGCCCAAGTAGGGCTACTGAAGAACATCAAAACAACCAGCAGGTGGATCAGGCTGCTAGGATTGAAGTGGCTCATGTACATCTGGACTGGCAATAAGGGTGAATTATTTATAGCTTGATGGGCCCATGGCACTTCAGGCCATCAAGGAGGGGACGCAACTTATAAATTGGTTCATGATTGACGAGTGGAATTGACCATTGGATACAAAACATTGGGATACACATTTAGCAATGGCCACCAGGTTACTTAACACTGGGGTGTTTGCCAAATGAGCTGGCCCTGCCAGCCCTGTTAAAACTTTGACATTCTGTAGAAGGGGATAAAGTTCCCATAGTGCACATGAAGTATATGTTTGGGAAGCCAGTCTGGGTTAGTCCTGCTTCAGGCGAAGGCAAACCCATCCATGGGACTGCTTTTGCTCAAGGATCTGTGTGCACTTGGTGGATGATGCAGAAGAATGGGGAAGTCCAATGTGTACCTCAAGGGATTTGATTTTGGGTGACAATAGCCAATAAATTAAATTGTATGAAGCCAAATTGCTAAATAATCTTGCCATTGTATGTCATCACTACTACAACTGCTATATGCTTTATCAACAGTATTACCATAAGAATCACTCAAATTAATGAAGCATGAACTTTGATGAAAACAAACAAAGTTCAGCAATGATGGAACTACTACTGGCTTCAGCAACCGACGCCTGGCAACTGCCTCACAATTGACATCTTCTACAAACTATGGGCATGGGTCATGCCAGATACATCAGCCACAAGCTCCAGATGCAGCACACAGTAATCCAACAGTACACACCATCTCTCCTGCTCTGAAAGACTGTGACAGATGGAACCAAAAGTCATGGATTAAATGAACTCAAAGGATGATGACCCATGGACTACAGGAATGATATCTTTGTGTGTGTGTGTATATATATCTCAAAGACAGGAAAAGGGGTGATGGTTAATTGGAAAGTGTAAGATTCTGGAATGACATAGATAGTATAGAAGAAGGGGTGGATATGTCCTGGTTTTCAGCTGGGATAAAGTTAATTTTCACAAGAAAATGGGAGGGGACACAGACAGGACAGCTGATCCAAACACAAGGGGAATTTCTCCCTCTACTCTGTCCTGGTCAGGCCCCACATAGAGTAATGTATCCAGTTCTGGGCTACTTGGTACAAAAAAGACAGGGATCTCCTGGAGAGAGCCCAGTGGAGTGTCACAAAAATGATTAAGGGTCTGGAGCATCTCCCCTGTGAGAAAAGGCTGAGTGAACTGGGGCTGTTTCCTTGAGAAAAGAAGACCAAGAGGGGATCTGATTAGTGTTTATAAATATCTTAAGTGTGGGAGACAGAGGGAAATAGCCAGCCTATTTTCAGTGGTCTGTGGAGACAGGACAAGGGGCAATGGCCTCAAGTTGGAGCACAGGAAGATCTGCACCAACATGCGGAAGAACTTTTACACAGTGAGGGTGACAGAGCACTGGGACAGGCTGCCCAGGGAGGTGGTGGAGTCTCCTTCTCTGGAGATATTCAAGACCTGTCTGGATGCCTACCTGTGTGACCTGTCCTAGGGAACCTGCTTTGACAGGGGGGTTGGACTTAATGATCTCAGGAGGTACCTTCCAACGCTTATGATTCTGTGATACCACAACACCCTGCTCAGCATATAGGGAGAGGGGAACTGGCTGGGGAGGAGGGCTCACTGCTCAGGGATGGGATGGGCATCAAGTTCTGGATAGTGAACAAACTGCACAGTGTATCATCCACTCTATATAATCTTTTATTAGAATTGTTCTTGTTACTTTCCTCTTCTTTTGCTGTGCCAGTAATCTGTCATTATCCCAACACATGAGTTTTACATTTTTATTCCAGTTCACCTCTCCATCCCACAGGGAAGGAAGGAGTGAGTGAGCGTCCGCCTGGTACTTAGTTGCATGCTGGGGGTAAACCATGACAACATACAGCAACAAGCTTGATGAATCTAACCTGAGAGGCCATCAAGAGCCTGAGAAATTTGTTCAGCTGTTGTAACCTGCATATAGTTTTAGCAATGCACTGAACACCCCGGTTAGCAGCTTACAGCACTGCTAGTGGATTTGAAGCTAAGTGCTTCTTCACTGATAATGTGTTTTCTCCCAAACAAGGTCTGTCAAGACAGTTTTTTCTTTTTAATTCTTCGAATCAAATATATTGGGTTAAACTACTGCCATTATAAATGGGATGGAACTGTGACTTCTCCATTGTGGAATCCAGCCCTTCAAAGTTTAGGCAGCAATTCCAGGTTGTTTTCTTATCAAGTATTGCTTATTCACCTGTTACCAGCCCCACAATGTTTTCATTCAACAGAGAAAAATTTGCTTGATTCCTACCTCTCAACAAACAGAAATTAACTGGCTTACTCGCAGCCATGCATGAAGACATTAGACCCAGCTGCTGTATATCTGCAGCAGGCCTCAAGTTAAGATTAAAGCTGTGTACAGTGCCAAGTAAATTAACCTAACCAGCAGTTTTCTCTGGAAAGAATACTGAAAAGAACTGTAATATACCTCCTTTAATTTTCTTGCGTCAGCACTAAAGATAAAATTAGGTATTTGCTTCACATCATTTACAAGGAGAGGAGAGGAAAAAAAAAAGCTTGCATGGGAAAGTGTAGCGAGGAGCTGAAGCGGTAAGAGAAAGGGCCGGAGAAATGCAGGCTTGCGGGAAGGAATCTGGGACAGAAGTAGTGAAGGGCATTAAACCTTCTCCTTTGGCAGTCACTTTCTCCAGGGCTACATCATGCAGTAACGCTCATGCTTAAAGAGAGCGGTGCACACAGAGCATCTCGGGACAGGCTCCCGCTGCACTTGCACAGCGGGAGAAAGCTTTCTCAGGGCACGGATTTCACGCTACTTCCGCGTGTGAGCACAGCACTAGCAGCAAAAACCCCCACATCCCATGGACATCCCCACCCCTCACCCTGAAGCTGGGTTCCTACACCATCCCTGATCTGGTATCTGGCACAGCACTGCCGGCAGAGATTACTAATTACGGCAGTGTGGGTCTGTAGTGCTGACACCTGCCCACTCAGACCAAAACTTGTCACTTCCTTCACAGAGGCCTCCCACAGACATCACATTTGAACAGCTGTCAATCACCCGTGCCCTGGGCCAGATCCGTGCAGGTGACCTGCGAGTGAAATATTTTCCCCTACTAATCCCTAGTAGCCACTGAGGGCTCTCTTTAACAATGTACGATGTCAGTATGTCAAACAAAAATGGTACTAATTTCTGGTTATGAAGTGAATGTTAAATTTTGTTTCCTAATAATTATTTATATCAAAGAAGAGGAAGACCAAATCAGTGACCCGTCCTTTACCTTTACTTTTCTTTGAGCCCTCTGTTCCCTGGGACAACAATAGCCATGGGAATCACAGCTCTCTAGGGCCCAGCGGCTCCACAGCCTGGCAAATCTGCTGTCTCATTTTGCTTGCAGTTATGCTCTAGCGAAGAAAGTGCAGCAAGAAAGCTGAGCATTGAATGGCCAAGGGGACCAGGAACCAAGGGACACTCCATCTCCCCTCTTTTGAGGGGTGATGACAAATCAGGCAGATTCTGTCAGCTAAATATGGTCTGGAGATGGCATCATCAGTCGGGACTTCTTAACCAATTGTAAGATAGAAAACCAAACCAAATTGTAAGCTTGGTAGTATATTAATGTTTAGATATTCATAGACCAGTTGATATGTTGAACCATATACTTGCTTCCTCTGCCAAGAAAATTATATGGATCTAGATACTTGGGATTATATATGAGAGAGAAATCTTAATGAATTCAACGTGGCACCTTTATGTTGCTTACTTTACATGACTACTCAAATACATGTATTTTAAAAACCAGAAATATATTCCTTCTGTGGGGAGACAAAAATATGGCTATTGTCCATCTGCTGAAAAAAAAACCAGCTTATGCGGCAATTTTTAGCTACATTTGGTTTAAAAATGAACTATGCATATAGAAAAAAAATACATCTTTTTCTAAAGAGAGACTTTCAAAGAGCCTTATGAAAATTAGCTGTGCATTGGAGCCAAATATTTTTCAAAAAGAACTTGGAAACAAAATGCTGGTATTCTTTCTTGGATTACTCTCAAACGGAGGCTTCTGACGATAATACTATGCAGCACTTTCATGATATGGACAATTGCCTTGGGACTGAGAAATCAATTCTGCAAAGCACTAAAAATTTTGAAGATCAGCACTTTGCGGGATTCCGCCAATACTCTTTCTGGGATCGGTTCATTGCTGAGACACCCAAACTGACTTAGTGCTACTGATGTATTTCAAATGTTAAACATGGTCTGCAGATCTGAATACTACTTTATGAAAGGATGGTTCCTTCAAGCATCTAGAGATAAATCCTGTTAAGTCCCTTTTGCAACGGACTGGTGTTTGTAAGCGCACAAAAATCCTTCAAGAAAAGCTGTGGATTAACTTCGTAGCTCATCAAGGTATATGTGCCATGCAAAACTGTGTTTTACTGGAGACAGCTAAATCTAGTGTTTGGAACAGATTAACTAATGCTATAGAGAAAACACTTATGAAAAAAATAACCAGGTAGATGTTTGTGGCTTAAGAAGGTCTAATGGCAAATAAAGGATCTATTTTATATGGCATATGCAGATTACAGCCATTTTATGATGATTTTGACCATTTAATTATTCAGAACAACTTAATCACCTGTTTTTCCTATTCAGCTGCAATACATCTGAAACAAGCTAATACTTATAGATTAAAGCGCTGTTTCAGATGAGTAACTAGAGTCTAAAACTTTATGGTGAAGTTTTAGGAAAGGATTAGCAAGAATAGCCGGGTGAGTATCGGTTGACTTTCCAATACCTGCCCATGGTTGCATTTTTTGCACTTGGCCAGTTCTGAAAAATCAGTTCCTCTGATGACTGTTTTTTTCTTTTCTTTTTTTTAAAACCAAAGCATCTACACATCAATTCTCTCTTCCTACTAACGCTTTCTTCTAACTACACTTTTTACACTTCTAACTACCAGTAGCAAAACAGCAAAGAGAGAGTTTCTAAAACTAAATCTTGTCAGAAAATAAATCATTGGTATGCCGCATAAATAGCTTCAGTCTTGGCATGCTAAATTTTCATGCTCTGATAAGATTTTGGCATGATCCTTTAATTCTTCTTGCAAAGAACAGAGATAATTAAATCATGAAGTTTTCTTGGTATTGTTCCCAATCAAAGGCAATATGACTATACCCAAAGCATCACTACTGCTATTACAATGTAAATAAGGCAGTAAAACCCTAATAAAGAGATAAGAAGTAAACCACTAGAGTGTGTGAACTTTGCAAAAGCTAAGTGACTATCTTCATCAACCCCTGAAAATAGGGAATAATAAAAACTACTTTTAAAAGCCTATATAAAGGCTGAAGAAGTAAGCGGCTTTCCTTACAGAGTTTCTCTAACTCTCCTCTGCAGCACAATTGGCTTTGTGTGTGTTTGGGGAAAAGGGGTCCAAAAGCTTTGTGAATTATTCAAGAAATCTCGAAGTATTACGGTGGACGTGTCCCAGAACACTTTGTCCCTGGCTCAGAGCCCCTGCTTTGCAGCACAGACTAAAGGAAAGCATGTTCTGAGCCTCTGCAGTTGGTGCCTACCGGTAATTATTTGCTTTGCCAGCACTCGCTCGCTCTCTACCCCTAAGTGCCAGTATGGGTCCAGTCTTCTCCACGCTCCTCTCTTGCCACGTGTTCCCTGCCATTCTGATCGCTCTGGACACATAGATTAGGCAGAAAAGGCAAATGCTCCAGACCACAAACTGCTTTGTTCCTGCCTGTAAGTGGGATGCACATGTGTAAAACTCTGGGTCATGACTGGAAGTCACCACTCTGATACCATTGTATAAATTCTTAGCAGGTACTAGGGTAGAGAAACAGATTTATTGGCTTTGTGTCCTTGGAGCCAGCTCTGGGCAGCTCCTTTTTCAGCTACAAATTTATCTGAGTTATGTGTCTGAGATAACTGACTCTATCTGCTGCCGTGCCATCTACCTGCCGCCAAGCCAGCCACAGTCTGTGGAAAGGAACTGAGAACCAGGACAGGCAACCTAATATACAAGTACAGCTTATTTCATAGGGCTGCAAGCACTTAATTAGATATAGTCCAAAAAACTGTAAAACTGAAGACTGAAAAACCTAGAGGCATTGGCTATGAGATTGCCTACACAACCTTGGTATGGTCCCTTATGCATGATGTTACAGTCTTTAAATACATGCTCATTCCATTCCTGTCCAATGCCACTCACAAGATGGGCATATTCATAACAGTAGGTCTTTTCCAAACTTGTCCAATCACAAGCCCAAAATTTCTTGATAAGGAAAGTGGCAGATTCAAAGGATAAGGGAAAGCAGCAGAGCCCACTCAGCAGAGCACCAGGGTTTATACTTTCATGTTTATCACCAGATTTTCTGACTTTGAGCAAGATGCTGAGCAACCTCATGCCCCATTTCCCTATCTGTAACATAAGCAGAGTGATATCAACTTCCTTGGTAGAGTATTTGAGATACACCGATGAAAAGTGCAATGCAATAATCAGGTCTCTCTTTTGAGATATAGGAGTTACACACCTCATGCAACCCTCCCTTGTGAGGTGGAAAGACTGAAAAAACTCCACACCTTTCAGTTTAAACAAATCTAAACATTCCTAGTCCTTGGATCGCACCTGGAACTATTTATTACCAAGATCTGATCCTGTGATGGGATTAGTTCAGCCTCAGTGTTGCAGTAACTCCACTGTGGTTTCACTCTTGTAACAGGGAATAAAAATACATACTTCTGGAGTTATGTTTCATATTAGATGGTGAGCATATTTGTATGAGTCCTCATTTTCCCATTCAGCTTCAGAGGATCCCATTACAGAGTTTTGTATGGTTATTTTCTACTTCTGCATTGGGTCAAGATTTCCCCAGGGTACACTTCTAATTCATGGTCTTCTACATTATTATTACCCTTTTGACCTAAATGATTAGCCAAAGTTTGAGGCCCTGAGGGCTGTTTCTGTTAGAAGGAGAAAATTATGAAGTCAAGCATCATTTAGGCATATCCAGTTAAAAAAAACCGCTCCAAATTCACCCACCCACAAATTTACTCGTTTCCTTGAATGCAGGAGATGATACAACAAAAAAATCTCTGCCATCTCTTCATGAAGACTTTTAAATCAGCATCCAGACCTTTCTGGGACTGTCACAGTGCTTCTCTAATTCTTTTTTCACTTTCTTTTCTTCCTTTGAGGGTTTTTTCCCTCCTTTACCTATTTTTTTCTTTCTTTTCCTTTTGTCCTTCTCTTTCAGACATACCTAATTTCCATAGAGATTAATTGAATATCCAGTCACACCCTTCTTCCACCTAATTCAAATGGCCGAGTGTCCCTGCTTTTATTTCGGGGGGGGGCGAGGGGCGGGGAAGGGTGAAATATGCCTGAGATTAGGGTGAAGGCTGCTATTGTTTGAACTGCTGGTAGTATAAATTTACCTGTTCCTTAAAGAAAGGGTGTAACATGCACCAAGTTCCACAGTTTTTCACCCAAAGACACATGCCAAAAGTTTGCATTTTTGGGATGCTGTGGAGAACCTCCTGTTTTACCTACGTACACCACTCAGCTGGCTCCAGAGCCTGCAGCCAAATCAATGCTTCTGCTGGTTGTGCCAGGATAGCGAGTGAAGGGAGCAGCCCTATCCTCCCCCTCCCCTCCTCTCCCTCACCGCTTGCAGGATAAACAGCTGCAATAGCTCAAAGGAAAGGGTGGTAGAGGGTCAGGAATGAGAAGCCAGGAGCAGGGGAAAGGCAGGACGGCGCTTTTGGCATTGGCGTCAGCACACCTGGGTTGAAGTATTCCTCAAAAAAGCCTCATCCATTGAAATCTCCCTGAGCTTTGTGAAAGCAGAAATGCTTACATAGTAGATGCCAGTAGCTGCCAACTCTCTTTGGAGAATTTGGATAGGAATGGCATGGAAAAGCTTTGAAATTTAAAATTATGTCAGTAGCATAAATTAGAGTAGCACAGAGGTTCTCAATGCTTTCTAATAACATATTTAAGTACCTATCCAAAAAATTGGAGGACAGAAAACACGCATATGATGAATTCTACCTGGGCCTGCACAGACACAGGGGGTTTTGGTATTTCACAGCCTTAGTAGCTGGAATCCTTGAAAATTTTAAGAATGTAGGAACCTCCAAAAGGCTGCTGTGAAAGAGAAGTACAATTTAAAGAGTGGCTTGCCCAAAGTTAATGGTGGCATTTGCAGTGCAGCACCCTTGTGCCCACATCCCCATCTCCTAGCCCATCTGATCACAGTGCTTTCCTCACAACGGGAGTCCAACTATTATCTTCAAAGGAGAAAACCCTGTGTGAGTAAGCTGTAAAAATAGCAAGAGAGAAGCACACCAGAGAATGCCCTGCTATGATTTCCTCTTGCAGATGCACATTTTCAAATAAATCTCTGGCATCGGTTCTTGAGGCAATACACACTGCATTCTCTAAATGACTTAAACAGTTGTGCTATACTTATAACCCCAATCTATAACACAAATATTAAAGTGGGAAAAGTGTGCATAAAATCTATATTACCGCATTAATCTCCAAAGGACATTTGGCTAATAGAAAATTCAGCATCATCTTCATCGATGGTTCAGGGAAATAAAGTTGCAATAAATTTCTGCAAGGCAAAGTATTAATGATTGAATGAGGCTAAGCAATTAAGATGTAACTTTTAAAATCGCCTTTGAGGTTAAATGTGGAAGAATTATGAGTAAAAGGGCAATTAAATGCCAGACTTTTCAATCTAAGTTCTCCTCATCAAAGATTCAGTTACCTAAATTGTTTTTCACTATTTCAGAGGAAGAGCCGGGTGTAACGATATTTCATCCCCCACAAGAGGAAGTAAAGAATACTCTTTCAAACAAAAGCATTACCAGACTATCAAAATCTTTACAAAGAAAAATAAACTAATCAAGATTGATCTATAAGGGCTGTCAGGTTCCCAAATTCCTAAATGTTAACATTAGGCTATAAAAGTGAAAAGAAGGGCAAAATGTAGCCATTATCATCTTCATATCACAACCTCAAATAATGTATAGCTTAATGAGATGTGAGTTGTATGAGCGGTGTACTTGATATTTCTATAATCTGTAACTTTTTATATAAATGTACATGCTGTGTTTTAAAATACTTTCCTTCTGAAACCTTTGTAAGATTTATTTTTGAAGAGAAACATGGATCCACGCATGTTCTGATCCTGCAGACACTTACATATCATCTGACTGACTGGTGCATATAACAACTCTATTGAGTAAAGCTATTAAAATTTAAGTGTTTTCAAGGATGTAAAGCAAATTTTTCTTCAAGAGACACATGAAAAATGTAATAGTAAATGACTGAAAAATTAAACTAGCTGCAAAGTATAGCTGTGTATGACAACTACTAAAATAAAACTTTTCATAGTATTTAAATGGTAACCTTTTTTTGCATTTCCTTTCTCTTTCCAATTGAAAAAGTCCTAGTGCTTTGGTGCAAATTAGTATCAAAATGTTATGTTGTCACATCATACTCCATCCAAAGTTTCCAGGACTTGCTCAGATGCAGTAACTTAATAACCTCACTTGTTTTGTGAGGTTTTATGCTTCTATTCCTAGCAGGAAGGGAAAAAAACCACCAAACCCAAACAAGGAAAAAGGAATTTAAGAAAACAGGTTTCTCACCCAAGGTCAGTTATGTTTCTATTACTAAGCTATAAGGTTTAGACTACTATATCTGCATCATATAAACAAATAAAGACCATATGCAATTTTCCCTTGGGCAGAAGGGAGAAAAGAAAGAAGCACATTTGACAGATGCTAGTCACATCACTTACTGTGTGTCTGGAAAGCCCTTAGAAGGCGTATCTATTCCAAAAAAACTCAATAAATTCAAAATTCACACCAGTTTTTTGCAAGAGCTCACAGTTTTTATTTTAAACTAGGAATGTGTTATTTTGCCCTAACTTAAAATAGCCACGCACAACCCTCCTTTAAAAAAATGCCACACTGAAAACTGTTCCCTTGGGATACACAACACAAAACTGATTCTCTTACTGACTGAAGCTAAACCAAAGTATCTCTAATTAAAAACCTTCTTACAAGCTGGATAAAAGAAGAGTCTAGGAACATGGGAGAAAGAGAAGTATGGTGAAATGTGGTGGTTTTTTACCTTGTACAAAAAATGTACATCTTTTTCTTCTCTTCATTAACCTTCATTCGATTAACCCTGCCACAGCCTCTGTAACTGTACCATACAAGCTCAACTGCGCGCTGGTTGGAAAAAGTCATATTCTTTACTGCTGCCATTCCCATCACAGTAAAAAATAAATCAGTTCTCTGATTTTCAAAAAACTTAAAAGCCTCCTCACGGAGCTGTTTACAATGGCCTCTCCAGCTTAACATTACTGAGATACGTAGGCAGACTTCCTGACACATGGAAAAGTGCAAATTACTTGAGTATTCAGCATCATAAAACACAGTCACTGATATAAAAGCTGAAAATGTGCATACCAGCTTTTTATTGTGCGTTTACAGCCCAATTCGAGTTTATGAATAAAGTTTCATTAAAAGCTGAATTATTGCATATTGGGTACGCTGGCATTATGTTAATGCTAAACTCAAAACCAGAACCAACTGCATTTCTATTTGCTGTACACAATCAAGCTTCTCCACATACATCTGTAATTTCTAAGAATTCCTCCTGCTCCTACAACAACCTTCTGCTAATTTTCTTCAATTTTCTGCTCCACTAACTTAAAAGTCATTTCCTTAAGAAAACAGATGACAGACAACCTGAGTGACTGATTATATTGTGCCATCACTTTGTTTTTTCTCTGAGGCCTTGGTTTAAGAGGATGGATGTTAGTGTAAATGACAGAAAGGGGAGCTTCGCATAGGATTTCACTTCTGTTCAAAGACAAGCTAATGCAACCTCACTGAGGTGCAATCAACTTGACAAATGGATGCTGTGCAGCCCTGTGCCTCCCACTGAAACCCGAGAGTCTGATTTACACAATATTCCCCCTGTAAACGGAGGGAAGCCCAAATTCCAATCAGACTTAACGCTGCTCGGCTGTATAATGGGTTGATCTGATAATTCCTCCCATATAATGAAATCTGATAATAGTGGGAAAAAATACATCAGAGAGAATGGAATACATTAATGAACTTGTAAAAATACACTTAAGTCTTAACAGATTTAATAAACAGAGGAGGGACGTCTCAAACCGGGAGCCTTCATATGTGGTCAGCAGTTCTTGAGTTTAACAATGAAGCTGACTGAAAATACAGAGTTTCTATTTACAATTGACTACATTCACCACACCTTTTTTCAGATGGCCAGGAAAAGGGAAAAAAAAAAAAGCATTTAAATATCAAAGTAAGCTTTGTAATATGTTTACATGTCTTGCCTTGTTCTGTTTCCTCTTCAAACTAAACTAATTCTATGATACAAGCTGTTTTCTCAGGGAAATGTGAGTCAGATAGAAATGTTTTCCTACCCGAGAAACAACGTTTCGTTTACTAACTGGAAAAAATAGGAAACATTTGCTTTCAGACTTTTAAGATATTTTTTTTTGGAATTGAGAAACAAAGACAATTCCATTTCAAAATGGTTTTCACACAAGTTCGACAGCTGGCACAGAAATTAACTGAATGTTTACACTGGAAAAAAGTCACAGAAATGTCTATTAAAATCAGTATTTTTTTGCGTATCACAATAAACTACTCTGAGTGTCATTGTTCTCTTCAAATAAACATTTTGCCTTAACAGCTACAATTGCAACCAGAAGCTGTTCTCACACATATATAAGTTCAGTCATGCAGGATTTTTAGTGTTTTATTTACTTTGCTGTTGTCACAAATAAAAGAAAAAAAGAAAAAAACTTATGCAAACATTTCATGCTGAAGTGAATGGATTTCAACAGCTGCTGATTTGGTGACATCGAGAACCCCAGTGGAGATGTCCTGCTGAATTAACGTCTTGGAAATGTTAAAAAGAAACTTCAAACAGCCCTTGTTTAGCAGGCGGTCGAGGCTTGCTCTCGGTGGGGATCATGTGAAGACTAGCAGAGCAGTCACTCAGTCATGAATCAGAGTTGTCAATAGTTGCCTATTTTCTCAACAGGTGTCTCAATCACACGCCATAATCCGTCTCCCATAGGCTTCTGTCTAACAGGAATCGCGATCGCGCAGGGCTCTGCTTTTGCTTATGTGAGGCACACATTGATTTCTTAATAACCAGCTCCCTCCGACCGTCCTCACTGACATTTATACTTGGCATAAACATGTCTCTCTCACGATGTGTGCTAGCAGGGAGGGCATGAAAACTGTAGCACGGGAGCGAGGAAGCATTTAATCCTTTGTTATCGTTGCAGGTAAGCACGGCAAACACCAAATGATCATCTGATGGTTTGTCAGATGATTATGCCATGTCATTATATTGAGGTGCCCTTTGTGAATGACTATGCAGTACTCAATTGGCACACAGACAGAAAAAGGCATCACTGACATAAAAGGTCTTAATGTAAATAAAATAGTAGGGAAATGGTTCATACTAACTAAATAAAAAAATGAAAAAGTTTAAACTAAAATCTCTGTTTTCTGAAAGGGTTGTGGGGATTTTTTTGTAACTAATTTTCAGTCACAAGTTTTTACAGAAGTTTTGTAATTAAATTGATTTTGCTGAGTTTTGAAACCCTCATTTCTTTTATATGACACATACATAGGTGTTAACTACAAAAGTAAATTAAGTTCTGTGGGTCACAGCTGCTCAGAACCCTGAAGAAATTCACAGAAATATTTCAATTACGTAAGTTTTGCCCTATAAAATAGTGTTTTTCTCTATTCTTACAGCAATGCTCTTTGGGCCACATCAATACTAAGCAATGCAACAAAAAAAGATTTAGAGAAATTTTTCTTAGTTTTGCTGTCAAAAAGCCAACAAACCAGTAAATATTTACTAATCACTTAGTAAGCTTGCAGAAATTATATCATTTATGATGTGGATTAGAACCAACCTTGTATCACCAAACTACCATGGGCTTCCTGTTGCTACCTTTGTTTTCCAGTTACATGTACACAAAATGCCAATGGTCTGAAGTAATCTTTTGCATTTTCAGGCCAGTCTCTTCCTGTATCAGTTGTAGAAGTATGCTTGTAAAGTAATGTGGGCAGGTTAGTAGCATTGTGCTTCCATTTTTTTAGCAACAGCTCCTGTGGAAACTCCAGCTTCTGCATGACTCGCAAATTAAACATAAAAGGGGATTTACCATAAAAAAAAGTATCATCAGCTTTATGCAGTGTTTTGAGATCATAAGCCCCCTCGTTATCTGACTATATAAAAAAGTTCCCTAAGGAAGATAAACTCTCCAAATATAGCATACAATTTAATAATTTCCAAATACCTTTGGAATTCATGTCAAATGAAGTTAGACAGTAAAAGTGGTGCAGTTTGATCATTCCAGCTGTATGTCAAAATTCTTCCACATTGTTGGGTAACATGAAAGTGCAGCACCAGTTCCTGTCACCCTCAATTTAAAAACTTTTGATATACTACCTCTGAGCATGGAGTTGTTTAAATACTATCTCTAACATCAGTAAACTGCATGTACCACCTGCACAGTGACTTGAATTACTGAAACACAACACTGCACAATTAAAGACATCACCTCAGATTTCAGCAGAGAAAACATTGTACTGAAGAAATTTATATCAAAAGAAAATATTTTAAATGTATTTCAAATGTGAAATATAATTTGATTGTATATCCGATGTATACACAGACGATTCATTTATATAGGATATACCATAGTGACAAGTTGTTTTAAGTATGTTGATAGATACATAGTCTGGGTCCCATCTTGAAAGTGCTATGTAACTGAGTGGCTTTATGTCCAAGTAATCCCCATGAATTAATTTTAACTGCTCTCATAAGCACTTGGTAATCTGACATATAAATTTTTTTGCAATGTGGTAAGAATTAATATCAAGTATATACAGTACTACTGATGTTGTACAGACAGCATGTCAGTATATATATTTTTTTTGCTCTGAGGTAATTTGTAAGAACTTTGTTCCTGCTCATAGCCTTAATTTTAACTTATTCAAGTTTGCATGAGTATTTTGGCTTTAGACTGGATTAATCAATTGTTTGCAACAGAACTGCTTGGATTCATGCTTCTCCTTGCACGTTTGTAGACAGAAGACTTGCATTTTATATGGTTTATTATTTTTCTGCAATTTTTGACACTATTTAAGGATATTACACAGAGAATATGCCAGATGATTATCTAGAGAACACAAATATATCCTCAGCAAATGCAACCTTTAAGGATATTTACTAATGAACTCACTGGGCACTGACTGATTCTGAGAGGGAGCCCAGCCTTATACAGACAACATTCACCAAACCATCCTCATCACACCAGCGTATTAACATTTTGAACTTTATTCACAGTACTCAGGGAATGTAACTCATGTAATAATGAAAATTAGGGGAGATAGAATCTTGTTTTCTATATGTAAAGACTGACTTTCAACACAGATAATGCATTCTCTTCTTATTACCCAACAACGAGCAAGAATTGACTAAAAAGAATGATCTATTTTGGAGCAAATCCTTAATGTCAAGATATAACCACTGTAAAAATAGACCTTTCAACAGGTAATCTGTAACGATACAAGCTCCATCTCATTCAGATGCAGCTTATTTATTCTAAGAAAAAAGGACAAAATTGAAAAATGGAACAAACTACACTAGCAGAAATAGTGCACAGGCTGCAAGCTCTTAGACATGTAGTCAGAATGGTGTCAAGAAACAGGAAAGTGTTACTTCCAGTAGGGATAGCATTGATATTCTAGAACTTGACCATGCTTAGCTCTAAGCTCCAAAGTTTAAAGGTATATCGACACATTAGGAAGCTCTGAAAAAAGAGTTAGAAGAACAAGGTATGTAACACCTTCCCTGCATTTCAAGACCAAAGAAGCTTAAGTTATTCTGCGTTTGAGAGAAAGTTTGGGTAACCTGCCAGTGGTCCTGCACTACCTACAATGACAGGGAACTGCAGGGAAATGTCTCCAAGTTAACAGAAAAAGACAAAACAAGATTTTGTGAAAGGTAGAAGAAGATCAGACAGGAAAAAAGGTACACAACTTATCAGTATGATAGGACAGGAGTGGTCTTGAGCCTTTTCTTTCTTCTGCCAGACAAGGAACATAATGGAAACTTCAGCTGCAAACTCTAACACATTTTCTTTAGCAAAGTTTCCAGCATCAGCGTACTACACCGGCATATTCACATTATCCATTTCAAGACCTGAAAGGACTTTTCTGACTCTTTTGTAGAATAGAAACCACAGCATGTCACATGGCTATACCACTCTTAGCTGGCAACATGGCATGCTTACCTTCTAACTTACACCTGAAATGGAGAATGTGATCGGGAACACAGGTTTGTAACATAAAGCCTAGAATCCATCTGATAAAGAGTATCTATCAAAATTGCACTCCTGCTCAAACCACCAGTCAAATACCATGCTGGGATTCTCTGGGCTGCTGCTGCTCTCTCAGTTGTGAAATGCCTTGTGGTCTGCAACAAGGTTTTAGAAGGGAGGTCAAGGAGAGAAGCACTACCCAAAACGAGACCTACAAGACACTGGCACCTCAAGACACAACCCAGCAGATGTATCTGTTCTCAGGAGACAGGCAGTAAATTCCTGCGAATCCAACCATAAGCCTTTACTTTCAAATACCTCCCTCCACCTCTTTTTCTAAAACCAGGAACAAAATTTTCCCATTCAGTCACTTGTGGCCAGCAGGAGGCAATGGGCATACAAGTACCAGCTACAATGACTTGTACAAGAAAATAGGCAGAATATAAGAGAATTCAAAATATTAATTATAGTATAAAATTTGCGATATGGCTGGAAACTACAGCTTTCATGCAGTTTGGTCATTAGAAACAGACGGTAGAAACAACAATGTTTGACTGTGTTCAGAGCTGCTGTGTTTTATCCTCACACACCTAGAGAAGATCACAGCCAAAACAAGGACAGGACACTGAACCCAGGCAGTGGAGCTAGTTTGGCATTTTACCTGAGATCAACCTTACATCAGTTCAGCTGGCGTTTCTGCCTGTCTGTACATTTGCATAGACCAATCATCAACTAATCTAACAGGACTTCTCATGCAGATCTCTGTGAGTATGAAAATGTTTACAGGATCAGGACATTTACTCATTTCTTGATGAACCAGGGGTGTGGATGCTCATTAGGTATCATCATAAACTGAATGTGCAAAGTTCCTGCAAAAGATAAAGTATGCATCCATTTGAAAGCTGTGGGTGCTCTTTCTTTCCAAATACCATAGTTTAAGGTATCTCAAATCAAAAGTCCAGAATTAGCCTTCAAAGTTTTGCCTTTATTTTTCCTCTCAAGACTTTAATTTGTACTTTAAACTTTGGATCACAGTCTGTACTACTTTTGAAGCTTCGTGATTAATGTTTAACTTTATTAAAACTGTCCAGATATCATCAGTGCTACTATCCTGTTACACATGGCACTATCCTTAGGCTGCTGATGGAATGCATCTTGCCTAAATATCTCAACAAGTGACAACCTTTGAAAGAACTTCTGGTGGGCTGTTACATCAAACTGTTTTGTACGTTTTCATGCTTCCTTTCATTACAGAAGCCTTTCAGGCAAATAAGAATAGATTCCTTCTTTTTTAGCCCTATGCTTTACCTACACTACTTTTTAAAGTAATTTTAAAAAATAAACTACTTTTTCATTTAGTCTAAATGGTCTTTAGACCATTTTAATTACTTAGCTTTAGAATAAAGTTCAGGCTTTATTGAAAATAGCCAGTTTACTCCTTATCACTTTCCTCACTGTTTAGTCACATTCAGAAACAAGATGTTCCTTAAGATATTTCATAATTTGATCAAATTCTATACTTCCTGTTTTTCCAACTGGTTTCAGTACTGTTCTCGTCGTTCCACTGCTTATTTTTTCTCATTTCCCAAGCCTTACCATAACTCAGTGCTTGTATTTCTGTATGTTTTAGAAGTTATTTAGATATGGAGCACTCTTGGCTAGTTACCCTAATAGGCATATCTTCTTGTACACAGAAAATAATCTGCTTCTGAAGTTAACACTTTGCTCGCTCTTCTTCCTTTCAGTGGCATTCATTGATATAAAGTATAACTGTGATGATTTTTTTCGGTCATTGACTTCGTACATGTTATTTTGGGTTTTGACAGGTACCTAAAAATCCTGCTGCTGTCTCACGACTTGCCATCACTGTTAAGATAGGAAGATGGAAGCCTGAATCCATTAAAGCACAGATTCATAAGGCAGATGGATGCAGTATGACCTAAAAAGTGTATTAAAGCAGTCCCTTCCCTAGCTGAAGAGCTAAAACAACTAGCACTTAAAAGGGACGTGTTGAGGGGAAAGCGTGGACACTTACTGATTGCCATGCTGATCAGCAAGAAGCTCCTTTGCTGCTGAAAATGTGTTCATGAGCTTCCCTCAACAGCAAAAGTTACTTTCACGGAGCAGCTCCAGCTATATTAAAGCTGTTCAGCAGTTGTTTTTATTTTTTGCCTTTCATTACATCTCTGTTACAACATTTCTGAGAGAGTGAAACTGAGAGTCTAAATTGCAAAGTTGCTTTAATAACCTTATTCTTTACTGAATGTTGGTCCCATTCCACTTAACCCTCGGAAACATGTTGACCTGAAGACAGACACAGTCATCCGAAATACAAAGGATGCAGACAAATTTTTTATTTTTCAGTACACAATATATGTCTTTTACTCTAACTAAATGTCACAGCAGAACAAAGTCTTTAAGAAAGGAGGATGATTTTTTTACTATTTACATTTGGTTCAGGTGTTACCTTTTCTAAATGCAAAATGTTTCATTTCAAAGTGTAAATGTCCCTTTTAAATGAAAATATATATTGTCCCAAACACAATTGCCTTACACTCTACTAAACACAGACAGGGATGGCTAGAGGCTACAAATCTCTAGGTTCTCCACTGATGCATTAACTAAACAAAAAAGACAACCTTACTTGTTTCAGAAAGCTTTATTAGAATAGGAATCTTTGAAGACAAACACAAAAGATTCTAATATGTTTAGATTTTTATAATGTAAACAACTAATTTAATGCATCGCTAGCAATACACAATAGTTGCCATCTTGCAACATGAATGCAAGTAAGAAACTGATGTAATCTGTGAGATATTTCAAAATAATTAATTTGCGAATGAAAAAAGAACTTTTATTGTGTAAACCCTCCTTGTTTGCTTTTTTTTTTTTGAGAAAGATCAGAAAACTGCAGCAGTTGAACCTTTGCTAAATGAAGGTAACAAGCAATCATTTGAATTGGCCTCTGAATTAAGAACGTGTAATTGCCTGAGAAAGGGTAATTGATCAAAAGGGTTTTAAGTGTTACTTATCAGGGAAGTTCAAAAAACTCCACAAGATCCAATTCATTTAAATGAGGGCCAAAAAACTTTCAAACTTCTGCCACTTTCACAAAGTAATTTGACTTGTCTAAACTGTGTATTTGCCACTGCGTCAGGCTTCTGCACTAATAGTTTTGTTCTGTAAGGGCAAATGGAGCAGCTTTAAGTATTTTTGGGTCAAGACAATGTTTGACACCTCCTTTTCATTTTCCTAACTGCTTCTCAAACCCATACCTTCTTGATTAACTATTCTGTAGCTTAGAAAAATGCTATCAAATGTTCCTTTCTGATTTTTTTCTTTGTTGGTATTTCCCTCAAGAGCATGGACAGATAAATGATAGTGAAATAAATTCCACACAGGGATCCCTGTTTATTTCTTATTTAATTTGAAAGACGAATTCTGGTTTTTGCACACTCCAAAATGAAGCCCCAGGTCCTGCAGTACTATCTGAACTGATTAACTGAGGAACCCTGGGAAGCCCCTGTCACATGAACAAGCTTCATGTAAGTCCAGATGTCCCCTAAATGACTGACAGTGTATTATTGTACCACTTCACATAAATGACAATGGGGTATTGAGCCAAGTAAGACAGCATAGGAATCTCCTCAATTCATAATTTCATACAGCATGCTGTGCTATAAAAAAAAAATTACCCAATTATTTAAAAGTATGAAATATTTAGGGAGCAGTCTGAAATATGACTGGCCTGCTGAAATGATGGCTGAATGGACATTCTATGAATCTCACACACATTTGAGTTACTGGGATGAGACTTGCAACCAGTATGAGCAAAAAGGTGCGCTTTCTATGAAAGTACCCGAGGTGTAGTGGTTACAGGGAATGCTCAGAGCCCCTCTGCCAGCAACATACAGAGAACTGAGCTTTTGCACTTGTCTTTCATTATCAAGCAGCTAATGTAAGAGATTCAGCAACAGCAGAGGCATAAATTATGCCAAAAAGCCCTTTATGAATCCATGCTGTGTAACCAAATTTTAAAAATCCTGAAACTAATGTAAAGCTTTTTCACAGGCAGATGGAAAGCTGGATGCTGAGGACAGGAATCTCTCACTGCGGTCTGCAGGTTAACACCTAGAATTACCCTAGCTGGCAACATCAAGAAGAAGATGATAACTCTCAGGGTACTGCTAGGGGACACAGTGACTCCGGATGAATATCTCTTACTGCCTTAAATTGCCTTTGTAGACTGACCTGTCAGGCCTGGCCTGGGGTCCCTGTGGCAACTTCCAACCTTGAGGAGCACAAGGCCAGGAGGTTTGAACAATGCCGCCACCAGCTGGATACGTACCACTGGCAGGGACGGGGTCGACTGTAGAGTGAGGTAAGTATATTCTTCCTGAAACATATACAAGACGATGGAAAGATGCAATTTCGTATTGGGTAAGACTGCTCCCAGACTTGGAACAGGTATCCTGCTATTTCAGCAGTAAATAACGTAGTGATGTGTTATAGTTTGCTTAGATTTGGCCATTTGCAGGGAAAACTAAAGGGCAAGGTTTCCTTGATGGGCTATATTGGAAAATCATAGCTTAAGGCTCTTGGACTCCCCAGAGGATCTGAATCCTTCTTTTCACCCCACCAAACAGTGCCCTAACTGCTGTTCTGTGGGGTGGAATACGGGATGTAATAACTGTGGGGTGTTAACAAAACAAGAGTTGTCCCAAACTCACCTGCTCACCCGGCTCTACTGAGCACAGTGAATCAAAGATGACTACTCTGTTGCTATCTGGCTACTCAGCCGTGCTGGGCTGTAGCAGGAGGAGGGTTCCTAGAAAGAATCCATCCTCCTCCAGGGACAGGCATAGAACAAAATTTAGATGTTCTGCATCATGCATGACTACCTGAACCACCAAGCTCTGTAGGTAAAATAGTTCATCATCTTTCCCACCAGTTTTGTGAACCTTGGTCATTTTTCTAGTTCCACTTAAAATGCCCAAGTACAAAATGAGTTATTTTTTTTGGCTAGAAGCATTTTTTTCTTTATTTTGGACCAATTTGTACTGGTTTTTTGAGAGGATGAAGGATGAGAGGAGATTTTGGACTGTAAAATCAATTATTTGTACAGCCGTAAGGATCTGTGGAAAACTAGGTCTCACAGTCTCTCTAATGATGGGAAAGAGAACAAACAAATATGAAGAAATAAGTATAAAAATTGAAGTTTAAGTTAAAAGTTCACTGGTTTGGTTTTGCTTGATACCTCCATTTTAGTGTTTATTATCTCAAGTCCTGGATCCTTGAGAGAGTGAATTACTTGGAAGCAGACTCCCATTTAGCATATGTGAAGGATCTTCCTGGAATGAAGCATTAGCCTTGAAACACAGACGGTCTGTAAGGGCTACGAAATGGAGGACACGTATAATGGAGCTTCTGAGGTTGCAGGAACTCCTCTATAAAGGGAAGATATTGCTTATTCAATACTTTGAAGGGAAAGTTAATTGGTGACTCCGTCCTGTCTCAAACAGTGGGATTTTCTGACCTGATGATCTGGGAACTACAGACTACGAAAAAATTGTATGTGAAATGACTTTCGGAAATGAACTACAGGAAAGAATATAAACACCTTTATTGCCTGGAGATGCCTGACACTTTCCATCAGGGCATCGATGACAATCATGTAAAAAAGGAAAATAAAATAATTTTCCCATGTAAACCATCACAGATCAAGCTGGGCTAAGTAGTCAGCTCTTTCTTGATGGGGTATTTAAAGAAACATCCCAGGAAGAAAGCAGGATGTTGTTGCACCATGAATATCTAGTAACTGAGTTTAATATTAGTGCTGCTAAACACAGCTCCACAATTTCCGCATGCTCAGCAGAGATCCAGGCCTTTAATGTACTAATCCATGTTACAGGTAGCAGAGCTGAGAGAGTAACTTTAGAACTGAACTTTAAACTGGACAGGACGTCGCCAAAATCTGCACTGAGCATGCATCCAGGACTGCGTTTATACTTTTCTCATTGCTTGACAAAACAATTCGTTGTTCCTCTGGCAACCCTACCTCTCTGCCCAGAATAGACATGAGTTTGCCAACAACAGCCTGAGAAAAGTGCTTGAGTACTAAAAAACATACAGATGAGTATGTAAGTTATGTAGACACAGCTGATGACAGGCAAGTTTGCTATGGGAATGTGGTGCTGGAAGGCAGTCCAACTTTACAGAAGTGTGTATACTAGCTCACTTACCAAGGCTGGGTACACAGCGTAGACCTATCTCAGAAAGAAGGAAAAGTTGCTTAAACTCTGAGCAGATAGTCAGAGGAAAATGTTACCAATCTGGTGAAAATGAAGTGGTGACAGAGAGGAGTTCTCAGTTTTGCTATCCCACCATATATCACAGTACATAAGCCAGACTATCCCCCTGTAATTACTTATAAAACCCGACCCTTTTCACTTCCCTTTAGGTCTATTGTCAGAACATTTATTACGAGGTCCTGGCTTTTTTGAAACGAAGGGGTGTAGGATGTCAGATTTAGTTTCTGCTGGCACTCTGTAGACCCAGGGGTTGCAAGATGATTGCACAAACAAAAACCTATGAAACTTCTCTCGTGCTAGGTGAATGCACAGGGCCAGTCATGTGACACCATTCCAAGAGACGTGGAAAAATTAGGTGGCAAACACAATTTTGGCGAAAGCGTGGTTCTTCAGACACAACATGTGCAAATCATTACTTTGTCTTGTAGAACAGTTAAGGAAATGTATTTTGGAATTGCAATTATATCATTAGTGTGTTAAGCAACTTCACTGAATGACAAGTGACGAAACATGTATCAACAAACAAGCTTAGTATTACTTTGATCAGTGTGTGGAAAACGCCATGGAATAACTCTGGCACAGGGCAGACAATAATATGGAGGTGCCTATAAAATAGGCAACTGGGCTTTGACTGAGTGTTCGTGTTAATTCATAAGGGCTGAAAGGTGTTATCAGTCCTGGAAACTAAAATGACATTGCTATTAAAATGAAAATGCTGCCTGTCAGGGGTCAAGATGAAAAGTCCAGGCTCATGCAGTCAGTCCCAACGGCAAGACAAGCTATTAGGGATGTCTTCTTCCACTTCATTTTTGGCTCCATCTCTGTCACCAGCTTTTGTCTAGTAGATGTATGTCTACCCATTTTTAACTGCTGAGTAGGAGAAGAACCTACCTCTCTTGTCTTCCCTCTGCTCTTCCCTGCCAGGAAAAAAAGCTGTTAGATTTCTTGACACTGCAAGTGGGTTGAAGCTCCTGCTGCAGTGTTACACGGGAGAAAACTGACACTTCTAGCTTTTCCAAACTTCCCCAGTACCCTTCCCTTTTAAGCTTTTTCCCTTCCCTAACAGCCACAGCAGCAAGAAAATTCCAGGTTTTTACATTTCACCATTGCCAGCTGAGCCTAAAATAACAGCAAAACAAAACAAACCCGAAACAGATTGAAAACTAAGGACAGCAAACAGCTGGCCTGAGGTCCATGGAAGGTTGGCTCTCTGCGTGTTGTTAATACCTTTCTTTTTAATGCCTTTCCTTTCACTTCCACATGCTACACAGCACCAAAAGCCTGCTATGGTATTTTAATGCAGGCAACTACTAAGGGTGCAGTTCTGAAAGAGCTAAACTTCTTTAGGTCAGGGCTGCTAAAGTGCCGCTCTTCCTCCCTCCTTCTGTGTTCACTCCTGTCCTCTTCCTTGTGCCAGATTCACTGTTGCACAATGAACAGGTTTAAGGTACTAAACAAGACAAAAGGTTCTACAAGAAAATCACTTTTCTGTACAGTTAATTTTTGCCTCATCCTATTCAAGTGACATCATACAAGGTGGGTAAGTTGATTTAATAGCTTGCTGCTGTGGAAGGGGATGGCTCCCCCCTCCTCTTCTCTTGGCTAGGCAGTCCTGATGTCTCCCTTGGTTCAGCTCTGGTACTCATGTAGACATCAGTGGGCTGGTTCAACCCACTTTGCTGGCAAAAAACTGGAGTTATTTTCTGCCAGCTCAGTGGTTTAGGAAGCAGCCAGCTTTGGAGGTGAAGTCAATGGGAAGGAACAGCAAAGGTAGAGTCTCCTACCTTGAAGAGATTCAAAAGCTGCCTGGACATGCGCCTTGGCAGCCTATTCTAGGTGGCCCATCTTGAGCAGAGGACTTGGACCAGATGCCCTTCAGAGGTCCCTTCCCACCTCAACCAATCTGTGGTTCTGTGAATGTCACCACTGTTGTGAAAACTCACCCAGCGTTGTCACCGGGATGTTTCCCTCCAGCTTTTTTTTTTTTTTCTTTTCCCAACAGAGGAGGGAACAGTCCCCAAAACATACCTGTTTTTTGTCATCATTTACATGTATGTATGATACCCAGACTGCAACAGTAGCATTTCATACCCTGCTGACATTACTGTGTAAACAAACATGCAGACAGAGCACTGAATCCTATTCTGCATCTTCAGCAAGAGGCAGTCACATTGGGAAGCTACTCAGGAAGCCCTAAATGCGATCACTGAAAGGGTCTGGCAGAGAGATAGCTGTGCCTCAGTTTACATTCTGCTCCCATTTGGCAGTTAATTAGTAACTCGCTTTTTGAGAGTGAAAGATTACACATCCTGAACAAATACAAATGTTTGATCTTGAGCTCATGAAGGAAAACTTCAGCAGCTGCCAGGGAAAAGCAAATGTTCTGTCACGTACATCCAGACTGGGATAATGCGAAACAGTACATGAGGAGTATGGGGAGAATGTACCAACATTTCCACACAGCCATGGGGAGCACAGCAGATGAGGACGAGGTACCAACTAGCAGACAAGAACATAGTGAGCCTGGCTAAAACCTGCTCGGATGAGTCCTGACTGCAACATCAACCAAAGAGGTGCAACTTTCCCAATGCAAGAAGAGAAGAGCGAAGCGTAGTGCTACATATTAAAAGCATATTAAAATCAGTTTATATTTCTGTCTCATTTGGAGCCATGTCTGAGCCACCCTGAAGGTTACAGAGTTGTCAACGACATCAGGCAGCCAGATCACATCAGCAGGAGAAGGACACCTACTTGCATGAGATGTTTTTAAAAGAAAAGGTAGGAGTCCTGGTGCTGAAGGGGCTGTGAGGGAATCACAAAGCTTTGAGAAAACTGCTAGAAGATTTTTACTGAGTCTAACTAAAGTCTTCTCATTTTACTGAAGAAGCCACTCCAAAGACAGAACTGAATTATAGTAAATCAAGTAGAAATGACCTGACAAGTCAAGCATGTAACACCAGCCAAAAAAAAAAAACACCTGCATTTTTAAAGAAAATCCTAAGTTTTTTTTTCTATTTTCATGACAGAAACATCCACTGTGAAGTAAATTAGAACATCTAGAAAATACTAATTTGGCCATAGAAAAAATAATTTTAAGCAGGAATTAATGTCCTATCCAGTAAATTTTTTTTTCCCTGACATGGAAAGTTATCTTAACAAAAAATCCAATCCCATTAATCTTTTCTTTTGTTATGTCTTTAAAGAAATTACTATCCTCTGCATACTCTCTGGTTACATCATTAGTATTTTTGGCTTGTTTTTTTTCTTTACAGGTAAGTCAGTCAGTGACTCTGGCTGGCATAAATTCCCTAGGTGCTGCCTTCAGAGCATGCACTACAAACAATTCTCAGACCATAACACGTCATAGATGTGGATCTTCATACCTATGTATTTGCTGTTGCAAGGTAAAGTTCTTCTTAAACCTTCAATTTCAAAGCTACAAACACCTTCCCTTGAGCCTGTCATCATCTCCAAGGTCTTTTGTCCCTAGAGAACTACTTCCCTCTTTGCTGTATTCAAGTGACATCAGGAGCTGCTCACCTCTGTGCATCACCATAGTTTGTTAATCCTGCCCAGAAATGCCTGTTTCCAGGTTGACAATGATGGCTTGCTACACCCCATAATTCAGCTTTCTTGTCAATGCTGTCTATCGAGCTTTCCATCAGAGATTTCTGAAGTGCTGAGCACGGCATCTTCCTTTGAGTACAGCCCCTCCCTGTCGAACTCTCTTATCAAGTCTATCTCACCAGGAGCTCTTCTACAATTTCTGCCCCTGATTATTCTCTTCTCAGCTATTTTTATATTTGATAGTAGTGGTAGATTATATATAATGTTACACAAACATTATCTGTCCTAGAAAATAAAAGGATTCTATTTTATGCATTGTAAAGTGTAGGAGAGTTCTAAAAACATGGTCTAATTTACAACACAAGTATAATGGATGGGGTTAAGAAAGCATGGATTAAACATATAAGCATAAAAGATTCATTGTCACACACAGCACGCCTCATTGGGAGTACTGGGTGAAGAAAACAGAAGTCAGTAATAAACAAAAGATTGCCAGCTCCAAAAAACACACCAAAATAATTAAAAAATTATTAAAGTAATGGAACTTTAAGAAAATGCCCTGGTCTTTGATCTGTCTCCTGAAATTTAAGTAGAGAACCAGTCACCCCATAATGAACATCAAGTTACCAGAGGTTAAAAATTCAGTTGTACATGCAGAGTACTCTACAACAAGTATTTAAATATCTCAAAATGGGTCCAGTCTATTCTTCTTCGTCACCAGGACAGACTTTAAAATTATTTTATTAAAACATGAATGTTTATTCTTTCAACTTGCCTGCTGTTGGAAGGCCTTAAGAATGCACCCAGTATGTTATTTCCCAGGGTTTTCTTAGCAGCTACAACAGGCACATTGATACGATGATAGCCATGAAGCAGAGCTCCAGTCACTTAGAGCTGAATCATTCAGAAAACTGGCAATTATTACAAAACCACTACAGATGGTAAGACTGAAATTATGTCATAGGCCATCCTGTATGACACAAGCTATCAAATTTAACCCAGCTACCATTACAGTGAGTCCAATAATTTGCCTTCAGTGACGTACATCTCTAACAAGTTCGAGTACTGACTAGAATTCTTTAGGAGAAGTAGAGATCTCTATTTCTTTCAATAGCTTGCTCTGACAGCATTACAACTTATAACTAAAAGTTCTTGGTATGTCTGTGCTCAAGAATTCAAAGAGCTCTTCATATAACCCAGCTCGCAAAAGCTCAAAGATATTTATTTGTATTAGTAACAAGCAATTTAGTGTTCAATACTTCAAGAAGCTAAGAAAGCAGAACCCTCTAAGATTTTAAGCAGTAGAGAAGACATCTTTATCCATTTGGTTGGGTTTTTGAGCACTCTCTTCCTCTTAGCTCTACCTCAGTCTCCTTATCCCACTTCTGTGTCCTTTAGACACTCACTGCTCCACCGCATCGCACTTTCTTAGCTTTTTGCTCCATTCCACCTATTTTTGCTTATATAACCACTTATCTTTGAATTTTTCCCTTTTCTGTCTCCCACTCCTCATACCTTAAATTTTCTTAGTGACATAAATAGAACAACTACCTTGACTTCCTTTCCATTACTTTATATTGCCCTCATTCAATTCATGCCTCAGCTTCACACTCTGTGTCTAAAGTCCATCATAACCCCAAAGAATAGGTTGTCTCCAGTCCCACAGCAGGACTCATTACCAGGTTTGCTTGAGAAAACCAACAGAAAGTGGTGACCATTGTAACTAAAAGTTGCTTGTAGATAAATTCTAGTGAAAAAAAACCCCACCCAAATAATAGTAGCCATTAAGGAAAGAGAAATTTATAGTTGTAGTCAGATACCAGGAAACAGAAAAGAAAAAAAACACTCAGGAAAATATATTCTAAACCCTAATAAAGTTCTACTAAAGACTTGAGCATACCTGAATGTAAAACCCAACAAAACATGTGGCAGGGTAGACAGCAGTGGTACTTTAGGAATGTTTCCCTTTTTTTACTGTTTACCAAAAAAAGAAAGACCAGCAATTGCTTCCACAACACTGCTTTGTGACCAAATGAGATATGCCTTGTCAATCAGACTTTTGAAATACACACTAATTAGTGTACAAGTATGAAATGTTTATTTTAATCTGGAATTGCCTAAATGAAGTATGTGGGGAAAAAATTTAAACTCATTAAAGCCACAAGCTAAACCAATCTAAAGAATGAAAACTCCCTACGGATTACGGGAAAAAAGTTAAGTGGCATGAAAACCTGCTGTGTCAAGTCCTGGAGTATTTGAAAAAGCAAGATAATGTACTTATGTAGGATTGCAACCACACTGGTATCTGCTGAGCAACAAACCTCCCACTGGATGTGAGCAGAGAGATACATTTCAAAAGACAAGTCCAAACTAAAAGGTAGATTATAGTGCTGGGGATGCCATTGGGATCCAGGTTATCTTTTTCTTTCCTCTTTTGTTTTTTGGGTTTTCTTTTATTTTTTCCCCCCATTTCTGTTACTTTTTTTGATCAAGGTATGGGGTTCATATGCCATTTGTCTTCTGACAAATCTGGTATACAGCTTTTTAAAATTAGATATTCTCACACTAGAGATTCCACCACTTTCCCCCAAACTATTCCAGAGTGTCATTCAGACAGACTTCCATTTAGCAAACTAGAAATTATAGAATCTATACTTTAGAATGAACATGAGAAAAATTATATTCATAAGCACAGAAGTGCACAGGTCCTGAAGTCAAATCATGTCAGGCCTGCTGACATAAATCAGCATTTCCATTGAAATCACAGGCTTTCAGGTGACTAGCCCATCCTAATTGCCATATGATACAACACAAGTTACTTGAAACTAACAGCTTACATAAGAAATGTTTCTAGAATTTAACTGTTACAGCATATGTCTGTCTTGCACTTAGTTCATTTGAAACTCTAAAATGTGGACAATTCAGCTTAACAAAGGTACAGCAGCTCTGTCTCTTATTTTTGCCATAAGAATAACAGTATCAACTAAACCTTCTGTGAGAGAAACTGTGGAAAAGCAAAATCACACCAAACACACAACAGGAAAAAAAAGGGGATTTTTTAACTTTTTTTTTTAGTTAGTTGATTAAAGGCTCAAGTTTTGCCATTAGTTAATTAATTCCAGTGCCTGAGAAGTACTTGATGTGTTTTCTGTTTGTTTGCTAATGATTAATTTTTCCCTATTTATTCAGGTGATGTCTCAATCCAGTCTTGCCACTCCCTTACCAAACACAACCAGCCAATAGCACCCTTCTTGCCCAGAAAGTGGAATTCCTCTGATATTCCAGAAAAGGATGAGCAGAAATTTGTGAATCCTGTCCAGTATGCGGATCTATTTTTGTGGACCACTGGCTGACACTTGGCTTTCAGTTTTGTTTTTTTTTTCCTCTGGCTTTCAGCTCAGATGAAACTTTTGCACAGGTGATGTGGGTTCAAGTAATGTAACGAGCACCCCATCGTGCAACAACAAAACATTTTTGTCCTTTTTAAAAACCATGTGGGAAATGACATTAAACCAATGACAAATATTTTTAAAACTTCAAATTGAAGCAAGGTTAGGAACTCCTAGCTACATAATGGCACAAAAAAACCTAATTCTGCCTTTTTTATCTGTATTTTTTCCCTCCCAGAATAATGTCCTGTTTGGAGCACCAAATGGGTATACTTGGGATCAAACTAGCCGTGCACATAATCTGGAATTCTCTAATTTCTAGATGCTTGCATTTGCAGGCTCAATAACACTTTTTCACGTTGATGTCTTAAATATATAATTATTCAGATGGCTTAAATGTGCTTTTTGCTTACAAAGTCTTTTTTCTGTTTACATATCATACTCTAGCCTAAATAAATGCGAAGACAAAGGCCAAGCTGGCTGGTAGCCCAGAATGTAGTTGTCACCAAACTGACAGGGACCACCTTAAATTCATTTAAATGTCTAAATATTGTATTTGAGTTATAACTAAATTTTAAAAAGCGATCTTTACTGAAAGAAAAATGGACTGACTTTAAAACAGCATAAACAAGTTGCTGGATGAAATGAGAATTGAATGTTGAAGCCTGGTCTGACTTACCACTGCTCTCCATTACTCTAAAACACCAAACACTTAAGGACAGGAAGTATCCTCATGTTACCATGTAAATAACTAATGTGCTTAGTTTATGTTAACAACTAACTTAGAAACTTCCAATTAAAAGAAAACCACCACCACCACCAATCAAAAATACGGATAAGAGTGTCTGAAACTTCTGCCCATAAGTAATGAATTCTCATAACCCTTAAGGTGACTTTTCCTTTTTTGCTTAGAGCATCTTACATAAGAGTCTGGTAAAGTGTATGGGAAATGTGAACACAGTAAGAGTTAAAGATGGCCAGCAAAGGCAAATAAAAAAGGTACTTCTTCCAACGTACTGAAGACCTGAAAGGTGCAAGGTTTGTTTTAAAGTTTTCTTCTACTTTATTCCTTTTTGCTTTTAAAATTTTTGGAGTAATAAAGTCTTGTCTCGCTTTTATATGTAAAAGAATGGGGAACAAGAAGGCTTGAATGGAGGTCCCCCTCAGTGCCCATCTGAAGCAGCAGGGTGATGAGTGAGAGTTTTTTTTTCTCCTGGCTTTTCACCATAAGCTTGAAATAAACATTTTAAGGACAGCCAAAACGGGAGTTGTACAGTCTGATTAAAAATCCCTGTCCCCTCCCAAAGGCCAGTTCCTTGTGACAGACGATGGCTAGACATGATGGCTTCATCTCTGCTTTTGCAGCTACCCATAATCTTCTAGTAAAATTAGGATAGACAAGACCTGATATGTATATAAAATTAAACAAAACCTTTGCAGAAACCTTACATCTGACTTTAAAACCAAAGCAAGTTCTTCAGGCTTCCTACTATTTCTTAAACATATGTAAAAGGCCACATAGTTTTGTCTCCTTTTCAGGTCACTCTTGAGATCCAATCAGGATTTTATTATAGCACAAAAGGCAAATCCCAGTGACAAGAACATGCCATATGAAAAGCACAAGATGTGTTGAAATTTAAAACTTCCTAATGCTGACATTCTGGCCTTACAAGATATTAATAAAATTACAAGAGTGTGGGGTGAAGGTATTATACCTGGTCATGGCTGGCTTCAATGGAGCTTCCGATACCTTGGAAAGTCATCTGCACAGGAGACAGTGTCAAACAGGTCATACACTCTTTGCCATTTTGTCTATCACTGTAGTGTACCTATAACAGAATAACATACGTAATCTGCTAAACACCAGGTTTGTACAAGGGTGTCATGCTAAAATACTGTCCCTTTTCAACAAGTTTGTAAGAAGAATTCCAAACATTTACATTGAATTCATCTTTAATATAAAACAAGGAGTGTGTAAAGTACTCTAGGTAGTCATGTACTGAACTGGGGCCAAATTTTCTGATATGTTTGTTGGATAGTTTCTAAAGAGCTGTGTCCTTCAGTTTCTGAGACCTCTGAATTCAAGACGCTGCATCTATACAGGTGTAAGAATCTCATTTCAAGTTATAGTTTCCAGCCTATATGTCATGTTAACATAATTTTGTAGCTTAGTTATAAAACTTTCATGTAGTGCATTATACCTTCAAAATAATGGCTTGAATTTTTTGGTTGTAATGCCACTGCTACCAAAATCCACTTTTAAAACTTTTTTTATATGGCTGCATGTCGTATATTTGAATTTGATTTTGTAATTCAATCAAAATGGCAGATAAAATGGAGAAGAATTCACATTCTTCTCAAGATGCCTAAGTTACTCTTTTCTAAGAGTAACTCATTCCTGACTGATGTCAAGGAGTACATGTTGAGCCTGAATCTTGCATGAAACACAGAGGAAGATGATGCTTCCAACTGAATTATTTTCCTTGCCTTCAGGTTCCCTTCGCAGTGCTTAAATCACCTAAAGAAAAGGTGGGTTTTACTACGCTGAGACAAAATGAAGTGAAATGTTGCCAGTGTTGCATTATTAAGAACAGGTTGCCACTCATGCCCAATTGCTGAAATATCACAGTTCTCTGTGCAGCTCCTGGCGTTTAGACAGGCAGATCACGCACTTTGTTCTACAGGAGAGGTGGAATTCATTTTATGGTGGTAATTTACATTGGCTATGTGACCCCTGTCAGAAATGGAAAGAGAGCTCAGCTCTGCTGGAGACAGACCTTTTATGTTAGTGTCTGTTTACAGCTGTATCACTCTCAGGCAGAAGCTATACAATAAAGCCCCATCTTGACATTTAGGCTGCAAAACGGAACTTTGCGATTTCTGAAGACAACGAGGAACCATATTAGATGGCGGAAGTGATGTATAACCACACTGAATTGCACACCGTGCGTGTGAAATCCCCGGTGCCTAACTCTTCCTTGCCACAGGTGCGAGCTGGGAGACACTTCAGCTGTAGCTGGGGGACACTGGCTGAGTGAGAGGAAAACCGAGTCGGTGAATTACTTGACTGACAACACATCGAAACAGTTTTGCTGTGGCCAAAAGTGAGACACAGAACATGAAATTCTTGTCCTGTGCATAGAAATAGCAATTTCACTCAGCCCTTCTTAAAGCTTTCTGGATTATCCCTGCCTCTCTTCCTCTCAACCCCCACAATATATGCCTACTAAATTGCCTGTGGCTCACTGCCAGAAAAGCCATACTACTTACTTAGAAACCACAAGAGGCCCCTTCACATATACAAAGGTTTAACTTTGATTAATCAAAAGAGGTATGAGGGTATGAAATTTGGCTTGTGAATATAAACCCAAGTTCTTGAAATGTCGGGGACTACTGTCATGACAAGGACTTATCCAGCTTCCACAACTGTGGTAACTGGTTGCGAGCTAGGTGTTGTGTTGGGTATGTTTTGTGGGAATGCAATGTGGAGAAATGGGGCAGAAAAGCTCAAGAGGACATCTCTGCAAAAGTGACATGGCAATAGGAGCAAAACCTGGTGACTGGCACATATGGACAAACAGAAAAATGGCACTTTCTGAACTGCACGGCGTGTTTGTAGGCTTATTTTTCAGGAGAACAGTATGAGTAAGGTTACACTTCACCAACAACCACTGGAATAAAGCAAGATTAACAAACTTGAAAGAACAGGAGATATCCAGGGGAAAAATTATGATCAGTATTATCTGCAATTATGGTTGGTATTATCTGCAATAGCAGATTTGTTCCATACCCCCTTTGGAGTCCCACATTGAAATTGTAATAAATTCAGGATTTTGCTATCTTTCTAGGCTGAACTTTCCCAAAGGAATTTAATGATACACTTGTGGCCTCATCTGAATCTATCAATCCCATTACTTTGTAATTTCTTAAACAACAATCCTCTAATTATCTCTTGCCCCACTGAAGCTCTTCAGCTGAGCCAGAATAAACCAAAGTTCAGGGGTTTTGTCAATCAAGAGTGCTGGGTATTTACTGATTTAAGCAGAATGTCCAAAATAGGCACTCAGAAATAAATGCCAGTAGTTGAATAGCTACAAATAGTCTAAGTAGCAGCAGATGCTTCTAAGTTTTTGGCCACCAGTATGCTGCAAATATTTCAGTTTGCATGCCCATGCTATTCTTACTGGGTATGGGAGGAACCTGAATGTCTATAAACCTAGTTTAGGAATATCATATCATCTAAGGCAGGGGAGCATGAAGTCACAGCAAATACTTGATTCGGTATCTGTGATCAAGGACTTGGTGACTGAGGGCTGGCCAACAGTGATTATGAGGCCATTACTGAGATTCACAGCGACTGTAATACTTTCCTAAGTTCCTCAGTGCTTTAAGAGTCAAGAGCGCTCAACCGCAGCTCATCTCTGCAATAACTCTGTTAGGCAGGTAAGGACACTTTGTGGACAGGCGTTAAATGACTCATCCTAATTCACTCGGTGCTGGCAGGAGTGAATGGCAGTGCTGGAACTATGACCCATCATTATGGCCTCTGGCCTAACCAGAATTGATCATTTTCCCTTTCCATACATTCTAGAGGTAATAAAGAGTTATGAAAATGATTACTGCCTATGCCCACGACCTAATTTTCAGCCTTCAACTTTTTGTAATGGAGGGACATTCACAAATTAGTTCAGTGTATTTTAAGGATTAAACAGCAATGAAAGTTCACTTATTAAAATTCAGAATGCTTTATTTGGGTATCATATAAGCAGAGATTTTATAGAACAGCATCAGGATCTGGTTAGAAAATAATGGCTGGCACACAGACGCCTGTAGCAAGGGTTGTGCAAGTTTCTAGGTAAAACACAAGACTCCAGCCTCGGACTATTCTGAGTGATTTACATGTAATTCTCCTCCAAGATGTGTTTACATAGCACAAAGCACTGCCACAGGAAGATCCTGGCAATAACTCTAAGTGAGCCTGCTCATTTACTGGGAAAATCATACAGCACTGCTAGCTTTTCTCCTGGGTAACTACATACAAGGAGTACCTGAGATGAATCACGTATAACCAGCCCAGGAATCCCAGACACAGCATTCAGTTGTGCTGTGTGGACTAGGCATGAAGCCTCACTGTGCAAAACAGAAATGTGCATCCCAGGCATCAAAATAAGGAAATCAATTCTAGAAGTAATTTTTTCCACGAGCACGTGCCATGGATTGACTCATACATGTACGCTTTTGTGTCCGATATTCTCAGGAGATGCAACTGTATACCCTTTTCAGAGATTACATCGATCAGGAACAAGCCACAGGGTACGAGTGTGGATACAGGGGTACTACTAACAGGCACATGTGTACAGAAATGAATGTGAAGCTCTGAAACCACTTGACAACTATGTTGAAATTTGGCCCTCGGTTTTAATATTTTAAATTGCTGAGGAGATGCAAATATTTTGATGGATGTTTATAGCTTCACATAAAGGAAGATACAAGATGAATGTTTACGACGTTACAGCTGAATGTGGAATGGCATAGCCAAAATTCTCAATCATACATGTTATTTCACAGAGGAAACCCTAAACGACACTGCCAAAAATTGCCTAAGAAATTACATCTAAGGTCACTTCTATCATAATACTGCTCCAAAAGCAGGAAATTTCCCATTTCTTTTGTATTAATAATGTATCTTGAAACTGGCTTTACTATATTACCCTTCCCCACGTGCAAGTGTTCTTACAGAAACTGTAAAAATAATGCAGGATTTGTCTTGCAATAAGCTACTTTAATACACTGGTTCAATACGTAATTTCAAATAATGGCCACAGTTAATCTGCATCAGTTATTCTGTAAAGACTGTCCTAGCTTCAAGCACAGGGTAGTGTGCTGGTCTTCAGTGGGCACTTCTGCATTTGAACATGTGTGCTTTTGGATGAACAATGGCTATGGCATAGTGATTCACAGCTGAGGAAGGTGTTAGACCTGTTACACTACTACACAGTAGCTAAGTTGATCTATAATACACCAAACTACTGTTAGAAACAAGCCAACTGTGCATTAACAAGAGATTGAGTGGAGCAAAAATAAAGGCTACTACTTTCACACACTGCTGCCTAGATGTTCACAGTTTGAAGCGCAACTTCTGCCTGGCCAAACACTTTCTTTCTCAAACATTTATTAACTTGAAAAAAATAATATGAATTACCAAAAGAAAGAAGTCATCTGTGACATTGGAGTTCATGTTTCCAAACCAAAAACTACTCTGAGTCAAAGCATCAGCAGGAGTCTTAGAATGCTAGACAGAAATAAACTAGGTAATAAAATGCCATTATATTCAGCAAGGCACAAATCTTCTGGATTGACAAGCGCAGACTATTTTGTTAGAACAAAGGATGGTATTCCTTTAAATCTGCCCCTTAAAGTGAAAGCACCCAACTTACTCCTGAATTTTTTACATAGGTTGCTCTGTATTTACAGCAATGAGCATACCAGAATGGGCTTAAAAAACAGATGTTAGAATAGTCATTTTTCTTTAGCTTCCTGGTGAGATACCTGTCTGCCCCATATTGGTCTTTTATCTTCCTCTTTCTCTTGTTCATCTACTGTTACTCATGCAATCTACTAAAAAAAATTTGAAACGGTTCTGTTTGGGCTGAAACTCTGTTTCATGTATATTTATTGGTAAAGAAATACTTCTGGCATGGAAATAAATTAAAGATACTTTCTAATGTCAACCATTTTCTCAAAGCCACTATTAGGAGTTTTCACAGTGTAGCATTCTAGTACTTAAAAGCATAAATCCTTGTATTATCCACAGGACTTCCCTAACAAATAACTAATTACCCTTTCAGACATGGAACGGTGTGACAGAGGCTCCGAATACTGCTTCGCTTTCTTACTACCTGCTTTACAATTGCAAGTATTTTATGTGTGAATGTAGGAGTACAGTAAAAACAAAAAAACTTAAAAATTGGGGGGAAAACATCCTGTTCTATGAACAAAGTATTCTATGAAAATTTGAAGCACAGTTATAAAAAAAAAAAAAAAAAAAAAAGCCTGAGATGAGAATAATTGTCCCAGATGAAAAAAATAAGACACACAATAAAAGAAATTTCAAAAAAATCAGAAAAATGCATTGAATCAAACTGTTTCCTGCAACGCTGGAGTTCCTTGATGTAGTGCGATTACTAAATATAGTATTTTACTAATCTCAGCAGGGAGCTGGCTAACTGCGTGCCCGTCAGATGTTTTTAATGGTCACCCCCCGTGGAACAAATCTAAGGAGTGCATGAAAAACACCCACATTTAAAAAAGCCCCTTTGCTAGATCATTAAGGAAAGATAAAGGCCTGTACATTCGGATGTGATATATAACACAATCATCGTGTCAAGAAAACATATGTTTGATTAGCGCGCCTCAGGTTCATTAATCGCTGTGTCTGCTTCACAGCAGTGGGCAAAGTTTCCACCGTAGCTACTGCACAGAAGGGTAAAGGCACTCGGTAGCTTAAAGACTGACAGCTCTGCAGTAAATCTTGAACTATTTCAACATGCTCCCCTCTTACAGTCCGAATAGCAGCTCTGTCCTAGTCTTAAATCTTCAGTAAAATATGGTCCTAGGGTTTAGCCCAAGAAATAAACCACTACAGTAGCTAAATAGGTAGCAACCAGCAGACCTAAGGCACTGTCACAGGTTCCTGTGGGAGCATTTTACATTCCTGACTATATTAATGCAGACACTTGGTATCTATGAACACATGTGAAGTACAAACTAACCTGATCCAGTTCACAAAGAGAACATATAAAATACCTGTTGAATGCAAACCAAGCCAATCGTTGGACCCAAAAAGCCTGTACATTGGGGGTTTCTTCATGCTATCTGGATATCCTCTGAATTCAGAGCTCCTGTTTCAGTGATGCAGGAGATCTGGAAAGCTGGCCATATATTACACTCAGCCAAGCAAGGGAGTCCCAGCTCCATCCTACCTCTGGATGTGACTGCAGAATCACAGAACATTGGGGGTTGGAAGGGACCTTGAGAGATCATCTAGTCCAACCCCCCTGCCAGAGCAGGATCACCTAGATTAGGTTACACAGGATGTTTGGTTCTAATTAAGAGAAAATTAGCTAACACCGCTGCTGTGGCAGCAGCATAAGGAAACTCAGTACAGTAAGGTGCTTACTGATTACCTTCTGCCTGTTAAACCTTAATGCAGGTGTGTATTTATAAAGTCATCATTCCTGTGGAGTGCATGCAAAGAGAGCAACTATCTTTTCAATGGGTGGCGGTCAAAAGCATGAAGAGACCTGCTGGTCTGATAGGGAAGCTGAAATCAGGAGATGGGATATGGTTTTCCATAAAAAATCACACAGTGAAGGATGGGAACCCTGTCAACCCTGGGATCTTCTGTTTTCATCACATGGCCTAAAAAACAGAGGGAGGTGAGGGACTGTGTGATCTGCTAATAAAGTGCATGGAGGACGAGCATAGTGTGGAGCATTTCTGGAGGAGATGGTGTCTCAGGTATCATCCTGCACAACTGGGTAAAGTGGCAGAGGTATCTGGTTAGTTTGGAGAGAGAAAGTAGTTCAGGTTTAAAATACCTTTCTAGCAAAAGCAGCAATGGACCTACGCTTCCAGGTACGCTCCTTTGCATCGTGAAGGTTATCACTGGAGTGAAGGGTGGAGCAAGCATTGGCTGTTGTCTGTGAACAGTGTGTGGAAGCCCCAGATGCTACATTAATGAAGAGGGAACGAGATTGCTGTGAAACTTTGAGCCCCAAAGTGGCTGCCCGAGTTTGCTGAACAGCCTGATGCTCATCCAGACACGGGTTTCATGCACTAACCTAGATACAGGGCAGTATGTGGAAAGAACCACCATTCTTTAATTAAAAAAACCCTGATCATTTCACTTCTCAAAACTATCCCGCTTCATTGCTCTCCCAATTCTGAATGAGACTGAAGGAAACAACATTCAAAAGCCCTCTGAAAGCCTTGGCTTTAAGCCACAGTGAGAGGAATAAACTGCAACTTGTCTCTTTTTCTCCTTCTTCACCTTTTCTTGTTCCTTCTCTTTTTAAGGGCTTTTGCTTGAGAGCAGTGTTCCCTTATTTTAATTAAAGCTAAACCCGAGCCCGCTAGGAATTCATCATTGCACCTTCAGGTTTTTGCCAGCTGAAACTCCCAGTCTTTCAAAGTTCTGGCTGTATTCCAAGCCAAGGTCTGTAGCTGAGTTATCAAGTCACGTTAGGATTTACTCCGAAAGGTTTTGGCAGGGGATGTGACCTGGTGCCTTTAGTGCTGGCTGCAGTATTTTGAGAGATCCTGACAGCTTTTAAACTTTCTCATACCTAAAGCCCCTAAATTCTAAAATTGGTTATGAAAATATAATTCGCATTTTTGCCATGGACCAAGTTATGTGTGGGGATATGTGAGAGGGTTTTAATAGTTATTTGCAAGATGCTGAGGAGAAAAGCTAAAACGTTCCCAAGGTGACATCCATACCACACCTGGGGACTCAGGCAATGCCATTTGCCAGTTATTCTCCATTCTTCTTTCCTTTTAGAAACTGAAACAAAAAAGCAGCACCTGGCTGTTTCTGGAGGCAAGAAGTGCAAAACTCCAGCAGCAGTTGAATAAAGGACTTTCTTTTTTGTGAGAGAGAGAGAGGTAACAATGGCCAGAATAGAAGAGAGCTACTTCAGACAGATTTCTGGCCAGATGCCAGGTAGCTGGAGACCTCGTGTCAGGAAATTTACTGCCCCTCGTAGCTAGATTTGCATTTGCTTTCCTGATTTTTCATGCTCTTAAATTAACTCAGAAACATTCTGCCTGCAGCAGGTACTCTCTCCCGCAGTATGCTCTGCGAATCAAGATGCTGAGCGTCCAAACCTGCCTTTCTTTCCTTACAGAAACTGGCATGAGAATGATTTTTAAGATTGTTTTTTTTATCCAGAATGGCCACCACTACTGCGACTGCCTTTGAGGACAAAAATCAAATAATACGGACTAGGTGGTTTATAGTCAGCAGAAACATTTCTGAAACTAGTAAGACCAGAGACACTCTGGGCAACTGCAAGCTGTGGCACTGCCTACCTTCTCTCTCAAGTTAGCCAGAGATGAAGTCCAGGTTCTTTGATTATTTTTTTTTACATGAAGTTCTCTCAAGACCACTTCTTGCTATCAGCTTGTTCTGTTTACTTTCTCCCTCTATTTCACATTCCCAACATGTTTTCTTACTTTTGGCTAGCCATGTATGAATTCAGGTTCAGAGACCTCGAAGCCCTTACGTACATAACACAGTCATTTGATTTCAAGTTGATTTTCAGTGTTGTAGGACACCTGCGAGTTCCTGAGAGCCAGGCAAAGACTCTCAGTTAACAGGTGCAAAGCACAGATGTCACCAAAATATCGATAAAATCCTGACTGATCCACTTGCCTTGCTTGGAGGAAAGCTCTTTGTTACTCTGCATTACCTTTACAAGGAAAAGAGCAGCTGTCTCGGATAAACAGGGAAGTTTTGCAGCAAATAACCTGATAAAAAAGTGTAAGTTTTCTTCAGAGCACAAAGACAGCAGGTTCACACGGATAAAAGTTCTCCTATTTCCTGACTTCTGCCCAGCAGTACACAACTGTAAAGACGCCAGTGAACTGGGGAAAGCTGTGCTGCTTTTGGCCAGAATGGAGACAAACTTCTTCACAGCAGCTTGTATGGTGCTGGTTTGGATTTTTCATCAAAATGTAGTTGCTCGCAGTGCTCAGACATCAAGGCGTTGCTGCTGCCAGCAAGGAGGCTGGGGGTGCACAAGGAGTTGAGAGGGGACACTGGTGGGACAGCTGACCCCAACTGACCCAAGGATATTCCGTACCATATGACGTTATGGTTAGCGTATAAGGTGGTGTGGGAAGACGGAGGGGGAGGCTTGGAGTTACGGTGTCTTCCCTGGTAACCAGTATGTGTGATGGAGCCCTGCTTTCCTGGGAAAGGATGAACACCTGCCTGCCCATGGGAAGTGGGAACTGAGTTCCTTGTGAGTGGCCTTGGCTCTAACTATTAAACTGGCATCAACCAGCCATTTTTGCACTTTAACTCTGTCTGTTCTGTCCCTCATCCCACTGCATGGGGCTGAGCTACTGCCAGGGATAACATGAAAAAGTCCTTTCTGCACCCGACGTGGGATATGAGGGGTTCAACATAACAACAGATTTGATCAGACCATCTAGACCAAACTTACAGCTGCATAGCTACTAATTGTCAGGCTCCTGTGCTTGCCATGAGGCTCACTTGCTTTGCTGCATATCTGAGTCTAGGACTTGCTAGTGGCTGCTTTTCACTGCTGGTGTTGTCTGTACTCCTTATCATCCCGCTCTGCTCAGCTCTGCCTGGGAACACACTGATAACAGCAATGGGCTGGCACAAGGCCAGGGAATTGCTGCTGCCCCTGGGCTGCTGTACTGAGCAGGCCAGAACACCAGTCCAGGGGACTGTGACCATGGGTAAGTCCATGCTAGAGTATGTGGCCATAGAGTAGTCCATACCTGAGCAGGTACAGCCCTGAAGGAACTGTGTCCCATGAATAAGGCCACAATGGAGTGGGAACATCCCTAAGGGACCAGGGCCTGTGGATGAGCCCACGCTGCAGAAGGAGAAAGGGGAGGAGCTCACTGCCCCTGTCCAATGGGACAAGGAGAGATGGACTTACACCCCTGAATTGCCGTGAACCATCATTTGAGTTGCATTTCAAAGAAAGTATCAGGAACCACCTAAACCAACAGAGGACAAGCCTCACAAGAAGTAATGGAAGTGCAGCAGTGACTCCAACCTGAGCTGACTTTGGTGCCAGAAAACTCCACAGAACATACCACCTCTCTCATCCCGAGCAATTACCACAACAGATGGGGGACTAAATTAACTCAATGGTTATCAGTGGACATTTTAAAGGGGTGGCCTATAGGCTGAGGGAATGATATTTGTGTACACATCTAAGAACAGCAAGGCCAGGGTGGTTATTGAGCATCTGTTAGATAGTGTGGGACCTCAGTATGATGTAAATGTTATGGAATAAGGTGTGGAAAATACACTGGTTTTGGGTAGGATGGAGTTAATTTTCTTCAGAGCAGCTTTTGGTTTGGATTTTTCATCAAACAACCACCATTGTTAGCACACCCATGTTTTAGCTACTGCTGACCAGGGCTTACACAGAGCCAAGGCATTTTCTGCTCCTCATTGTGCCACATCAGTGAACAGGCTGGGAGTGCACAAGGAGTTGGAAGGGGGCACAGCCAGGACAGCTAACCCCAACTGACCAAAGGGATGTCTCACATCATACAACGTCATGTTCAGCCACAAAAGCAGGGGAAAAAGTGGAGGAAGCGGGGGATGATCAATGTTATGATGTCTGTCTTCCCAAGTAAGCATTACACATGGTGAAGTCCTGCTTTCCTGGGGATGGCTGAACACCTGCCTGCCCATGGGAAGCAGCGAATGAACTCCTTGTTTTGCTCTGCTTGCGTGCAGAGCTTTTGTCTCCATCTTAGCCCAGGAGTTTTCTCACTCCTGCCCTTCTGATTCTTTCCCTCATCCCACTGGGGGGGGGGTGACCGAGCAGCTGTGTGAGGCTTAAGCTGTCCACTGGAGTTAACTCATAACAAAAATCTGGAGTAATTTCAACATCAGGCAATAGTTTGGTAATTGGTGAAAATGAAAACTTCACATTAGAAAGAAAAACAACAAAAAAACGGGTATCCAGAAGAGACAGAAACTGAAATTACAAGGACTTTGTCAACCATTTCTACTGGTGTCTGTACTCCCTGTGGGTAAGAGACCTGTAGAGGTTATTGTCCTGGCCACTGAGCACAGCACAGTACAAACACACAGGATGACCATACCCTTCTGAAAAAGACCAGATTTCAATACTTTTGGTGATGCCAGAGCACAACATCATTCCATGCATCATTTTACAGAAACAGGTGTGACCAACAAGCAGGTACAGTGCTAGTAAAACTTGACTACGACACAAGGCACCAGGGCAGGAACCAAAAGCCCAATTCCGAAGCTCGTTTTGCAGAAGTGGGTACTGATAATCCATGGCAACACAGTCACTCTTGAGCTACTTCAGGGGGTTTAACGAATGCTAATTTTTAAATACACATTCCCACTGCCCTTTGAGTGCTCAGAATAAGGTGAATCAGGTGATGGCAGTTCCCTCTGTCCCTGACTGCACACTACTACTTCACAGTGATTTCACTAATATTTGCTGTCTGGTCAACCCTGCTGGGAAAGAAGTCTCCAAAGCCTGGGGGGAGGGGGAGGGTGTCTAGCAGCACAGTTAGTACACAGAGTTACGGAGAGGGTGACTCCAAATGTGGATATTTCCTTTAACAGCCTTATTTCAAAAGTATTCTCTAACATTATTCAACATTTTCATTTTTTAATATCCTAATTTTCCCTGCTTTTTGGAGATAAGATCTTCCTCAAAGAAGCAGTTATTTATATATTTAAAACCAGATTGCTGACACAGCCTTCAAATCCATTTTATAGTAATGATTCCAGGAAACACGGTGTTATAATTTCAAGAGCTTCCTTTATTGTTCAGGTTTTTTCTAACCTGAGAGAGTGAGTAGACTTCTGTACTCCCCAGAATTGCCAGGATTTCAGTCCCAAGCTGACACCAGCCACAAACCTTTCTGCAGCCAACACGTTAAGGGACAGAACAACATCATCTGTTTTTACATTTTCATTTTTACCACTTGCTACACACTTTCCCTCATTGGTTTTAGCTGGAGACTTGTTAAAACATGCCTTTTGATTCATTCATGTGAAGGGAACTTTGCAAATACACTCTCTCTGACAAGTAACACTATAAGGTTATTTTCTGTCCTCCTTGTCCCATCCTGTAAGAACTGTCTTAAGTGTGAAGGGTGTTGGCCTCTTCTCCCTAATAACTAGTGACAGGACAAGGGGGAACAGGTTCAAGCTGCTCCAGTGGAGGCTCATATTGCATATTAGGAAAAAATTCTTCACCAACAGAGTGGTGAAGCATTGGACCAGGCTGCCCAGGGAGGTGGTGGAGTCATCGTCCCTGGATCTGTTCAAAAAAACAGGTAGATGTGGTGCTTCAGGACATGGTTTAGAGTTTATGGTGGTGTAGCACTGACAGTTGGACTTAATCATCTTGCAGGTCTTTTCCAACCATGATGATTTGATGATTCTGTAATTGCAACTATATTCATTACAACAGACACAGTACATAGAACCCTTCCCCCAAAATGCAGTAATTAAAAAAAAAAATTTCCCTCTAAAGTGATTTGAGGTAATCTGAGGTAAATCTCATCAGCCATAAGAGATGGTATGGATTTTGTCCAGCCTGCCCCAGCTCAGCTCCATTTCACCTCCAAATAAATGATTACTTAACACAATCACAAATTAAACTTCTAGCTATCCCTTTTCCAGTGTAGGCCCAGTAGATAACTCCTGAGGAAGAGGGGAGTTGAATGACACAGTGGGGGCCACTTTACGCAAAGCAGCAAGCCACAGGAAAGATGGAAAGAAGAAAAGAGAAGTTGCTGCTTTCTACCCTGACAGAGAAATGGAAATGAAAACAACAACCAAAAAAATGAAGATCGTCTGTTGTAAAATCTCAGGCAGGCCCTTTGGGATGGGAAGGTAGCCTACAGTCCATCTGAGGCAGGAAATGCCCACTGATTTTCTGAGAAACCACGGAAACTTCATTTTAACGTGCTGCTTCAAAGCCCGCTATTGAAGCTTTCACCTCCACCACAGCATTCTTGTTAGTCTGTTTTCATTTCTTCCCATCAGCCGCCTCAGCAGGGAGCTTCTGCTGAGAAGGAGATGTGATACTGAGCATTTCTCACAATGCTTTCACCTTATTTCTACTCACCAGAACAATAAAAAACAGTCTCACAATTCCCCTCCCTGTAGCCATTTGAATTTAGAGCCAATGGGGAACACTTGGGGGTTTTGTCCTGCATGTTTTTCTCCCTAACCTTGCAATCTGTACCAATGAATTCTTGCCATTTTCAAAGCTAATTCAGAGATTTATGTTCTGCAAGAGCTCAAAAGACTGGTAAATGTCTTGCTCCAGCATTCTTCTTCTTATTTATCATGGGTTCTTTTCCATGAATGTGACAAGTTTATGGAAAGTTTTGTAGTGCAGTCCTGTTGCCCAAATCCACAACTGTAGTGTCAGTCTGTTGCCTTCAGAGATACAACAGTTTGTACAAGTAAATGATCTGGTATTAGTTTTCCAGTCCTAAGTTAATACTGAAGATCACAGAAAACAAGTATCCTGGTGTGCTGGCAACGACCGATGAAACTTCAATTGAAAAAAGTCCTGCTTGTCGTGGGAAGAGAAACAGACTGAAAAGGGAGAAGATGTTGCTTTTACTGAGGTAAAAACCAGCTTCAGAGGTAAGAAAGAAGGGAAATAGTTGATGTCAAGACCCCCAGGCAGCACTTCCAAGTTAATTATGTATATTTCACTGGGTCATGTAGCAAACAAGAACTAATGAAAAGGAAGCTGCTTCCATCTAGTAGAAGTCATTTTAATTTAACTATGTGAGCAACATTTCTTAATTGTGACCTGCTTTGGAGAAGAATTTTGGAATTGAAACTACTGTTTCAGCCATCATCAAAGAAGGGTAACACCTGGGACACAAAACGTTAGTGAAGGACAATAAAGGCAACTGCATCAAATTTCAAGATACAATATGACAATAACAATAATTTATATTTCAATTATTTTCTATGGGTTTAACCCTGAATCCCTCACTCATATCTTCTTGTATTAAAATTTTCCACTGAACTCAAATCTGATTTTCATGACTGTGTCTAGGAGACATGCTGGAGAGAGGGTTTCAGGCCCAGGCTTTTCATCATTAAAAAGACCAAGAACTCTTTCACTATCATGAACACTGTCAACAAGTTCTGATAGCTATCTTCATACTGGTCAAAGAGAAGGAGATCTTGGCTAAAGCAGGGTCAGGATTCACAACCCTCACAAACTCAGGTGGGATGCATGTGAAGGTCATCCACCACCCTTTACTTGGGAGGCTAGGCACCAGTTCTGTGGTGCTGCCCTCATTAGCAGCAGCAGCTAAATTTGAGAGACCAGTAGATGGTATGAACAACGGCTGTTTAACATGTTACATTGAGTCTGAAGAAGCCAGACTTGCCCCTCTTTGCTCTTCCTGTTAGTCTGTACATCCTTCAGCGAAAGCAGTGAGTAGACACCAAGGGAAGTAATGTTATCAGTTCCACCGGAATGACAACCGGCAGTGCGGGAGGACGTGTCTGGACACAGGGCAGAAGTCTCAAAGGTAAGACTGACTGCAGGCAATGAGTCCACAGCATGGGGCAACAGCCCCAATTTGGAAAACACTAGGTAGGGTGCCTGGGTTTATGAGCAAACTGGAAGTCAGGTCCCTAATCTGAACAGGTGTTTATGAAAATCCCAAGAAGCATCTATCTTTCACACCCTCTAAATGACTTGCTATTCGCATTCACGGTACCTGAGACAAATCTGAAAATGGTATGTAGGTACTTTTTAAAGTTTTACCTGCTTATATGTATTTCTGTAGTGAGATCCAGGCACTTCTAGACCAATTTCCAAACCCTACCTCCAACAAAGTAAAATGAAAGTTTGTTTTGCTTAAGGCCACTGTAGGGAAAGGTTTGAGCTCAGTGTCAACCTTTGTACCAAGTGTGTAAATTTAGTTCAAGCCCAGCTCTGCTGACAATTCAAAACCATGACCTGAAACGTAGGGGCCACAAGTTAACCTGACTCTAGAGCATCCATCCAGCAGGACTTCTCCTGTGTGAGCCATCACTCAGAAACACACGCCTTTGCTTTGGTTGGGGAAATGAGCAACATTTAGAAATGCCCAACAAAAAAACATTGAAATTTATCATGTATAAAATGGAACAGTTAACCACTAAAAAAGAAAGCAGAAGGCAGAGGGAAAAAAAAAAACAAACAACAAACATACAAATTGTATAACCACTGCAACTGAAGGCCTACATCATGTAGAAACTATATCCTGTGTGATGTTTTATTATGTAGCCACCACGGAGAAAAAATTAAGATCTCTGAACCCTGCCAATGCAGCAAGCCAAGTATGGCTGCAGCCACGCAGCAGGGCTGACTGTGGGCACTCAATCATGGATTTTTAAAATTTAGCTCTTTGCTTCACAGAAAATCCCAGGGGGACTTCCCACTGGACTACCTGCAACTTCTGTTTTGTCTCAGTGAAAACCGGAGGCTCAAATTATTGATGTGTAAACGTTCTCTGAATGTCTCCATTAAAACAAACTCTGAATAATCTGCTGCACTTTAACTGGCAGCAAAAATAACTGTAACTTTCCTAATCCAGTTACAAAATAATGGCCAAAATACCACATAGGCACTTAAAAATCACAGTTTTACCACAGATGAATTTTCCTTTAAACAATCTCTGGGCAAAGTCTGCAAAACAATTACCTGCCAGATCGTATTCATAAATATGAAGCAAGCACTAAAAATGCTTTATTCAGAGTTTGTAAAGGCTTGCTTGAAGTATTTGTGTGCAATTATCACTGGTAATTTGAAGCCGGAGCCTTGAAAGTATCCAAGCTAAACACCTGTTTGTCAGTGACACTGAGCTGATGCTAATCAATTACAAATATCTTTAGAATAATAAGCTGCAAAAGATTTTAAAAAAAATGTAATTTTTTAGTACTTTTTCATACATTGGTCCCAATAACTCTTAATATCAAGGGCTTACAATAGAACATGGCTGAGATTATATACAAACAGTTTAGAAGAATTTAAATTAAATAACCACATTTTAAGACATGTCCCCTGAAGCTAAAGAAGTTCAAAAAACCCATTCAAATAAGCAAATAACATTTTTTTTACATTTACAAATGAAACACCATATGAGTATTTATTGATTTTTTTTTTAAAAATTCAAAAATACATTGTAACAGAACAGAATGTATACGTTCTTCAATGAAAGACAAAACTATGGTTATCATCTGGACCAGAATACAAATACATGCTAACAATTTAAAAATCATTTTGGGTTATTCAGGAAACATGAAACAAGCTAGCTGTTTGCGAATGCAGTAGTTTTCTACTTAGTAAATACGCCTGAGAATGTTAACCTGTAAAGAAATCGGCTTTTAAAACTCTTAAACACAAAGAGCTTTCTAGGCTGAAATGGTGAAGAGACCTGTGATATGCGCCTGACAGGCCACCGAGCCATTTCCCACAGAGATTCTGTTCACTGCTCCACCTCTGCTCAGCCACCTCAGCAGTGGCAGAGTTTCACATCGATACCAGGCTTACTCAAGCGAGGTGCTAAAGAGCACGCTACGGCGATGTAAAACCATCAGCCACACACACAGCGGGCAGATGTTCATAATCGAGATTCTCTACCGAACTCCTTGGTTTGTATCACAGCCAGGTTAAAAGTAGTAGTCTAGTGTAGGGTTGTGTTTTTTTGGCTCGAGGTAAGACCCTTTAAAAACAATTTCTACATAAGCATCTAGAATCAAAGCATGAAAAAAACCACCCCAGGACAAACACAACTAATCGTTTTACAGTGACCACATACTGTAGGCAAGTAGGAATCGAGACAGTAACAGAAACTGTGCTCTGGTTCTATGAAATTAAAGTGTTACTGGTAGACAACAAGCGACCTGACAAGATGTGAAAGCGAGCAGTGAAAACCTCATGGATTTAATTTCTTTTCATCAGAATTCATCTGTTTCTACTGCAGGCAGGTAAGAAACGGAACTCAGGAAAACTGAATTCCTATTAGCAGCTTAGCTCTACTATGGTGAGGCTGAGACTTTGACCGTTTCTTGCATTAAGAGACATTCAAAGTAATGGATCAGAAATAACATTTTATAAACGGAGACCAAAAGAAAGCTGAATGTACATTATAGACAGAAACAGTGTTAGGTCAAATCCACAACCAGTCATACCTGATAATACGCAAATGCAATTTAGCTATGCTTCTTATGCCAACAGAACATCTGACACTATTTCTTGAATTCTAGCAGCCTCTTTTAAATCACTTCCAACAACTGCATACTTTGCAAATTACATGGGCTTTGATGAAAAAAAAATATAATCATTATCAGGCATGCAAAAATTCTAACAGAAACCTCCCATTTCCAGAATTTGGTTACATGATCAAATTACATATGCTACAACATATGAAACCAACTTTTCAAATGAAACAAATTCACAGCTCTGAAAAGAAAAAGGGGGGAAAAAAAGCCCAAACCAAAACCCAGTAACCTACAACAGGAAAAAGAGTATTTCTACATAGCTGGTCCTAGCCTCCAATGGTGTGTACAACACAGCACAATGAGCTGTTCTCCATATACGCGTGTAATTTTGCACGTAATGGTGATTGGGAGAGGCTTCCTTTCCCCATTGTCCACACTGCAGAATGACTGGATGTACTACAGAGGCTGCCACTGTCCTACGACATGTAAGGTACTTGCCACTGCTGGGTACAGGCCATCTGCGCTGACCAAGCGTGGTACATCTTACATTCTCTAGTATGGACTTCCCATGTCAAAACCATTCTGCACTGCTCTGACACCAGCTCTGCTCCAAGGCTGCACCTTCTGAATGTAACGTTGTTCTACAGGTTACAACTAAGAGATGCAGGGTAGAAAGCAGAGTAATGCCTTTAACGACCTGGCCCAGAAGATAAGCACAAAGTTAAGGTGGTGCGTCAGTACCTTCTGGGTCAGAGTCTAAGAGAGAGACCAATGCCAGAGCAGCGTGCAAAGCTTCTAATGCCAAGAGGTGAAGACTCTCAAATAAATGCATGTTAAAAGCATAATTTAAGCCTGCAATTATTTAAGCAGAATAAACAAAGGAGACAAATATGGCCTGCAGTAAGGTGAATGGAAAAAAGGAACAAAAAAAGAGGAGGGACATGTACATTGGTGCTGGGTTGTATCTCCTGGACCCAGAAACTGCCTTGGACATGAACTAATTTTACAAGATAAGTTACATGCATGCCCACATTCAAGGGGGCAAGAGTGAAACCTTGATGGCAATGCTATGATTCTGGCTGAAGAGCTTCATTTTCCCCCTCCCATACCTGAAAGCCTTGAATCCTTGCCAAATACTCCAGCTGTTTTGAAGGCTGCACTGCAGGGCAGGGGGAAGCAGGAGATATTCCTTTTAGACCTATGGCTTCGGCAGTTGGGGACGTTCCATTCATGAGAAGTTCCCTGGCAATTGTAGCTGTGCTATTTGTTGTAGGAGATATGCTGAAGAAAGAGCTAGAAGTCTGGCTCATTTCTTTTGGCGACAAATAGCTTACAGTGGTACCAGGGGCTGATTTGTTGCGGCTTGCTTCCATCTCTTGATAAACATCAGGGGAGAGATGGAGTATTCCCTTTGGTGCTGAAAGTAAAAGCAAAGATCATTCTCGTTACTCTAGAATGGGTTTGACACATAGACTATTTTCATTAACTTACTTGGCAGTGGAAAACAAAGCAAGCATTTAAAAGCAGTACCTTTTGTCCACAGAAACTGTAAATGAATTTGCAGTACTGATTTAGAAACAAAGCAAATCTGAAGTACCCCTCTTCTTCCTCTTCCCCCACTCTTGTTAAGAAGGTACAAACCTGGACTTTAAAACCATGGCTAGCACAGAAGACACACCATGAAGAATCAGGTTTGGAGATCTCCAAACCACAAGGAACAAACAGCTGCTACTTCAAAACAGTGGCACGATCAGTATTTCACTACAACCTCCTGCCTCCTACCCAATACAGTCATTTACGCTGTGATTTTGCAAACAATTTACACTAGCCCATGTCAGCACAGTCGCCATCAGAAGTAGTTCTTTTCTCTCCCACCTACAGCTGCTGTTTGTTCTCTCCAGCTGCTCTACTGTGTGTGCCAGCACCAGCACCTGTAGGACCACGCAGGGATGCTCATGAGAATGAACTATGGGAGGCAAAAAAAAGGGCAGGGCGGCTTCTTGCCAGAGCCACACCGCCTCAACTGCTGGCTTGAAGCATCAGCTGAATTACATCCGCAGCCTGCGCTTAAATAATCTTCATTTACCCTGCAGCCACATTGTTACTGTGCTAACGACTCTTGTGTGACTGATTGCTGGAAAACAGGAGTACATATATCAGCTTCGTTGATATTCTGTGCAGAATTAAGGCTGAACTTTGTTAGTTTTAATGTACAATGAAGCATTTTGTTGGAAACATGAGTACCCAGTTTGCTGATCGAAGGGGGAAACCTCTTATAAATAAATTGAAAAATGAGCTTGAAATGTGTAATTTCAAGTTAATAGCATACTTTAATTTTCTAGCATATATCTGAAAATAGTGTAGGTTAATCTGAGCCATATGGAATTGCATTCTAGGGATGATAAACCTGTTTGTTAACTAATTTAGTAATCTCTAGAGAAATCAAGTGGTTCAATGCTTAATTAATTTTCAGTACATATTAAATTAACCTCAGATTGTAGAATAAATTCAAAGAAGAGAAGAAAATTCATTTCCAGATACGTAGAAAGGATTCCTCTAAACCTAGTACTGCAAGTAGTATTTTTAAATAAAATGTCTACCACCAGGAGAAGACTCAAGAAAAATATTACCAGTAATTAATGTCCTCATTTTCACCTACTTGGTGAGAATGGAACTGCCTCACTGCTGACTCAGCAAACTTCTTACAGGTGGATCTTTTAATCGATTCTCTCACACATTTGGCTTTTAAATTGATATTGCTTTCAGAGAGCTGGAACATCAGCTTATACCATTCATTCAGACCTATTTGCTATTCACCTGGCTGCTCTCCCCACCTGCCTTCATGGGGCTGGTAAGCCTGGCTGAACCCTGAACTCAAACTTTCAAGCTGTTTTTACTCAGTGTTACAACTGGCTCCAAAGCCGGTGGCCCCTGTGCTGAACTCCAGAGCTAAGCAGAAATTCATTGCTACAGGGAAACAAGAAGAACAGGGTCCCTAAAATTTCTTTTTCTCCATTTGGAACACTTTAGTATATAACACTATAGATAACAACAACTGTGCAACCACAGCATTATTTTGTAATACATAATCACTGTATGATAGAGTGATTCTATTCCCTTTTTCTGAGGCTGTAATCTCCAAGCCCTATTACTGCTGATGTCTTATACAAGAGATAACATGAAAGAAAACTAAAATAGATAATACAGGTATCCATAGTTGATGGTTGACATTAGATTACGAAGCCAAACAACAATAGTAACATGGAGTGGCAGGTGATCACCACCTCCTATGCCTTGCCCTGCTGTAAATCTAATGTCCTACACATATTTGAGAAAAAGAAAAGAAAATCAAAGAAAAGGTAAAACAAAATCCTTGATTAGAAATATTAGCCCACCTCCAATTTTAGAAAAATATAGTACAACATTAACTCAGAAAAAAAGTTAAAAGAAGTTTAAAACTAAGTCCAGAGCTGCAGATGTGTGTTCCATTGATGTAATATTACTTAAAACAAACATTTTACATGCTTTCTCAGCCATTTCACTGTTTTTACATGATCCACCCAAATATCTAACTGCTGTCTGGAACAATGGTTTGGAGTATTTCCAGATTACTAAGCTTTCTAAATGTTAAAATAACTAATATGCAGCATATGATGAATAAAAAGATATTGAGCAGAGCAATAGCAAATGCTCCTGAAGTACTGACTTTACTCTAATGGTGATGTTAAATTAATAATAGTACTTTTACACTTACGCAACACCTTTCTGCTAAAGACTTCAAAGTGCTTTACAAGCAATAATTAATTTAAATCATACATTGGCTCTGCGAGGCAGATATTATATTACCATCATTGATTATCTCTGGAAACAAAGTAATGTAATATGCCAGACATTATATTAATACAGTTGCAAGCTATTAACTTTTTATATTCAGCTGTTAACTTTCTATATATATTTCCTGAAGCTTCTTAACAAACCTATTTTAAAAAGCCAGTAACAACTTTGTCTCTTTGAAAATTTCTATCAAATTCATTGTAATTCATTATCTATTTTTAACATATTACTGAGGATTTTTTATCATCATTCCTCACTGTTGCCTGCTTACTTCAGCCCTGTTGAGCCACAGAACTCTGTGTGTGTGTGTGTGTGTATGTAAACAGTTTAGTTACAGTAGTAAAGATGTTATCACAAGACAAGAGTATGACATCAACTGACCAGTAAGTGTAAGAACCGAAGAATTTTTCACAAATTATCTTAATTAGTCTTCAAACAAGCACTTTTACAAAAACATGGGAGAAAGAACTACTATCCCCTAATACCTTTTTGCATTTCAGGAGAACATCTCTAGGTAAATGCTTTTGTATTTTTTTAGTCTTTCAGTTAAAAAGAATATTGGATATTTGTGTCTGTTAAATATTCATCCCATACCAACTTCACCATACTCCGAAGGTAGCATCATAATTATTAGGAATCACAAGGACTACAACACTACCATTTAGACCAACAACACTGCACCTTCTGCTGGATCTAATTTAGAGGTACATTCATGAAATGTGTTAAAACAATTTCTATTTATATTATTTAAACCTATGAATAAATATGTTATGAAGATATGCAGACTAGCTATGCAATGTAATCACTAACATTTAAAAAACATGTTTTATTTACCCTTGGCAATAATTGTTAGCAGCCTCTCATGATCTTCTGACATCTCAGAAAACGCCATACCTAAGACCTCTCTTACCTAAGAATAAATTTCTTGGTCTTCCATTGTCTAATTTTGCTGTCATGCACAAGACAACTGCAAAACAGTATAGACTACAAGGCAAATGTATGGTTAAGAGACAGAGTGGCCCAACTTCACAAGCCTTTCCTTTTAAGTGTAATGGTGCTTTAAGTCCACTCCTTTTCCTAGCAGCAGTAGTAAAGGCAGTCTCCAAAAATATGTAGGAGTGATGTTAATTTTACCCCTAACCCTTTCTCTAGAGAGTCCCTGTCTTGGTTTGGGCAGGGATATAGTTAATTTTCTTCCTAGCAGCAGGTATAATGCTGTGTTTAGGATCTAGGTTGACAATAATGTTGGTAACACACCAAGAGTTTAGTTGTTGCCAAGTAGTTGAGGACCTTTCAGTTTCTCACACTGCCCCACCAGTGAGGAAACTGGATGTGTACAAGGTATTGGGAGAGGACACAGCCAGGACAGCTGACCCAAACCGGCCAAAGGGATATTCCATACCATATGATGTCATGCTCAGTATATAATGTAGGGTTCACCAGGAGGCGGCCAAGCTCAGGAACTAGCTGTTCATCAGCTTTGGATAGGGAGCACTTGTGCTGTGCATCACTTGTTTTGCATATTAATAATTTTTAATCTCCATTTCTACCCTATTAAACTATCTTCTTCTCAAGCCATGGATTTTACCTCTTTTCTTTGTGATTCTCCCCACCACAGTGGGGTGGTGGAGTGAGTGAATGGCTGTGTGGTTGCTGAGCTGCCTGCTGGGTTAAACCACAACAGGTCCCCTTGGCTGGGAAGAAAAGAGGCCCTTTCTACAAAAGGACCTTCATTTGTTTTGGAGTTCATGGAAAACAAAACTATCAGAGGGACCTTCTGTATGGACTTTACTCTTTCTCAGACAACCCAAATTTTCTCCCTAAGCTCTCACCTGTCCTACAGGAAAGCTACACTTGTTGGTGCATCAGGAACAGGGTCAGATGGTGTATGACATCCCCTGACACCCCTGAATTTCTCTAAACTACAGTGATACAGGGCACTAGCATGAAGGAGTACTTTCATGTCTTGTGTAACGACGCAAAGTAAACTTAATATCTGAACATGTCACACATAGAATAGTATCGCAGTTTAACACCCTGATACCTGAAATAACTCATCACTGATGAAAAAAAGATTGTTCATAAAGAGATAATAGGTATTTTTAGAATGGAAGAGAATATTAGGTACCTAATTTTTTTTAAAAGCTTTCTTTCAGATTATGCTACATATACTGACATTAAATAAAGCCCTCATATTTTACTGGTTAAAATACGTGACAAAAACTTGTGGTAAGGCAGGAAAAGCTAGATACAGATCCAATCCCTTCTTCACTACTATGTAAATGAAAATGGACAAAACCTGGAAGCACAGAGGACTTCCAAATGCAGTAATTCCTCCACAGAACTGACAGGTTCTCAACATGCCCCAGAATAGGGCACATTACAAATCCACAGAGAGCAAAAGAGAGAAAAAACCCCAAATAACTATTTCAATAACAAACCTGAAAAATGTAAATATTATAATAAAAAGGAATTATCATTTTCTTCTGCGCCCACTGTAAAAGCCTATTTATACACAAAAGTATTTCCAAATTTTATTTTATTACCTCAGTAGGAGCTCAGAAAACGTCAGTCAAACAACTGAATAGGCAAATAGTATGGCTGTTATGTTCTCAGTAATAGTCTACAAACAATCTTGGCTTGAAATACGAAGATGCAATCATTACCTACTTAGTACAGCTATCTGTGGTATTTCTAAGTCACCAGCTACTGCAAGATTCAGACGTGAAAAAATGTTTTGTCATTACACAATGTCCTTCAATCAAAAGATCTCGTCTACATGACCTTAAACAAACTGACGTTATATAAAGTCACTCATTAAAATTCTAGTTTATTTAACCCTAAAATAACCATGACATTGAAGTAAATACTATTTAGCTCTTCACAAAGTCAAGCACTGATACCTCTAACTTCATTGGAACATTTTCTGTAGAGCCAAAAAGGAAACTGCAATGTCGCAGGAGACTCAAATTGTATAAATCTCTAACATTTGGTGTTTAACTCGTATGAGGAAGTCCTTTGAAATCTCCCACAGCTTTTCTCCTGCTTGGGAACAGAAGATTTTGGTAAAAATAAGACATAGTGTTTGCAGTGGGAAATTCCTACAGTATATTCTATGAAATATTCCAATATGCAGATGAAATACCTACACCATTATTTTTAGCTTGTAATTTCTGCATCATAAAGTTGCCAACAATGTATCAGTGTACCAGATAACTGAAAGTTAAGATGAAGCAGGCTGTGAAAAAGAACCAATCTAAATGAAGAAGAAAGGACAGTATTCTTATCAGTAAAGAGGATCAGCAAATTTGGAGCACAAGCAAATGCTTACAGATCAAGGTACTTGTAAAAGCTGCAAGAAAACTATTTTTGAGAGAGTGCCCAAGTGCAACTTGGAGGTGACCTGGGCAGGCAAGACTACTCATTAACAGACTAAGAGGGGAATGAGAATTGTGATGAAGAAAACAAAGGCATGACCCACGTGTAGAAGAGGTGAAAGAATGAGCAAGTCTACTAGACAAGGACAGAGAGGTTTTGCTGAAGTTAAGAAGGTCAAGGGGGACATCAACAAGCACAGCATAGGTATGAGTGAAGATGAAATCAGAGGAGGAAAAAGTGGTGGGGGAGTGGAAGTCACAGGGATAAGATGTTTGATATAAAGGAAAGAAGATGGAGGAGAGAATGGAGAATGAGGTCTTGGTTCTGACAGCACTAGACACTCAGTTCAAGCATTTCAATTCTTCAAGGACATTATTATCCTAGACTAAGAGTGAGGTACGTGGTGGGTTCCAGCTTAGGGATAAGGTAGTAGGAAAGGGAGAAGACTACAGAAAAAAACTTCAGAAAAGTTTAAGTATGTAGAGAAACAGATCATTGAGATTAATTGTGTCATACTGCTCCATTTGTCTGGCTGAAGACAGAAATCCAAACGTAGATAATTTGCAGAATTACATTATTAAATCTGACTTTGAGACGTAACACCCGTAAGAGCACTCTGTGCTGCCATTTCAAATGCAGGGTTTTTTCCAAAGGAACAGACTAACAAGCCTGAATGGATGTCATTCATATAGGGATTTTAGGGGAAAAGCAACAGGAGAATCTATCTGAAATTATCTCTACCCATAGATCTGGCTATCTACTGTCATGGTGCCTGTTCCCTCTTTATACATTTTATACATCAACAGCTTAAAAGCTAAGCAGCCTCTAGGAAGCTATCTTGGGTTCCTTCTCAGCCAGAGGGCATCCAAACCTCAAGCCTCACAACCCAAGTGTATGTCTTGCGCAATCCACACAACTCAAGAACTAGGCAACAGGTTCCCTGCAACAGTTTTGGGTGGGTTTATATCTATAAATATGCAGAACACTGTATCTGTAACCAGCCAGGGAACACCAGAACACGTATCTGCACCTTCACTTGCAAGTGCTTTAAGTAAGCAACAGACATGCCATAAAGTAATGATTCCTCTAGATCACTCCTTCTCTGTGGATTTCTCTCATTTTGACAGTAGCTGATTTTTTATTTTCTACCTGAAAATCATAATGTTGCTAGATACACATCTCCAAAAGGTGTATGCCATAATCCACATGACTGCTCCCCATGAGTACTCTCCTTCTGGTTGAAGAAGAAAACTTAATCTAAGTCTCTCAACTTTCTGTACGTGATTAAAATACAAGGTACTTTTTAGAACTACATTATACTCTAAATTCAGCAAAGGAAGCATCTTAGCTGAAGATGAGGTACTTTAAATGTCTAACCAAGCATCTGTAAAAAGGAAAACATGGGGAGAGGAGCAGGACCAACCGCAGTCCTGATTTTACACACCTGAGTTGTGCTCAAATCCCACTTACACCCAAAAAAGCTGATTTGGATCTTGTCACTAGCTCTCAAAACAGCAAGGAAGAAATAAACACACTCCCTTCCCTGTGTCATTACTATTAGATGTTTTTTTATAAGAGGTGTTTTAGAAGCTTTTCCAACTATTTTGAAAATTGTATTTGAAAATTGAATTTGAAAATTGAAGTTGTATTTAATTGGTATTATTCTGGATAAATTATCTCATTCTCACTGCTAGATGAAATTGAAAAATAACACATAATTATTAACAATGTCAAAGACAGCATAGATTTCCTAGCTTCAGTGGCTCATGGAACAAACAAAATTGGACAAATCTCCTCTGCTTCTAATTTAAAATTTCCAATGTCTTCAGCTAGAAAGAAAATCTTGTTACCTCAGACTCTTGCTATAAGAAAATTAGCATATCAACCCAACCACCACAGAGGGAAGGTGCTTTTTAAACATAACCAGCTGCTAGACTGCTTGAACAGCCGCTATCCAAAGTCGTGAGACACACAAGAGTGTGTGTCTTACACAAGCAGCTCAGATGATGGAACTGCTGCCTGAAACACACAGTGATGGTAGAACATTCACCTGATGGTCTGTTTGCTACCCACCCCACCCTCCTTAAAACAAAACAAAAAGGCCCAAATCAAACAGATTGAAAACTACTGTTCTGTGGCCTGTGCTTCACCAAGTAAGTGGTGTTGTCAACCCATCCTACTGTGGTTTCTACTCAGAATGACAAATAATTCAACAAACGTTTAGTGATGTATCAATCTAACTCCTAGCAAGAATGTATTATAATCGATGAAGTCTACTGAGATTGGAACCAACTCAGAAGTGAAGTTCAAGGAAGCAACAGTACTTTTCCACTGCAAATCACCTTTGAAATACACCCCAAAAATGTAAATGTTCCAGCAAAATACAACACATATAAATTCCAAAAAAAATTTTCAAAAATACAAAGCAAAAACTTTGCTCCCAAACTGCAGACTTCAGTTATTGTTCATGGAAATACAGGGGTATTAAATTATATCCACCAGATATTTTTAATATTTCTCATATTCCTAATCTATTGTTTAGGTAGATTTTTAAAACCACTAAAATACATATTATTTATGGAAAAAAGCTCAAATTTCCTTATCACAGATCCAAAAAACTCTTCTGAATAGTTATTAGCTTTTTTTCCTCATTGCCTTTTTTCTTTTTTTTTTTCCTTTTCTTTTTTTCTGAGAACAATTGCATGAGATCAAGTATCTTTGTTCCTTAGGAGATCATCTGCTCCTGCTGCTCATTTACCATCTGAAATCATAATCATCTGTTGGTGACAATCTAATCATTTTCACAGTAACTAATTGTGATGTCACAAACAAATGATTATGATTTCAGGTGGTGAACAAACAGCAGGAGCAGATGTACTATGAAGAACAAAGACTGTAAAGTCATGCACGAATCCTTAGTAATAAAATGTTAGGCAAGAAAAACAAAGAGCCTGTCCTTGACAGAGAGGTAGCATTGCTCTGAATCTAATTTCTTTATTATTGGTTTTTCAATACTTACTCAGTGATTCCAAAAATTGCTGGAAATAGATAAAGGAAAAGCTATACTATGGGAAATTGAGGGTGGGGAGCATATAAAAACAGCTAGAGATTTTTTTTTTCCTTGTTAGAATTACAGTATATAAAAACACTGGGTTTTTTTGCTTTTATTTTTACATATTTCTGTTCTTCATAGCTCATCTAGAGCTTCTCCTGGAACACATCCTTTATGATGTTTGTGATTAACCCATCCAGAAATATAAAACCAAAACATATCCTCAAGAAAATCCACTTTGCATTAGGATTGATTCTTTGTTTCATGTCTTGTTTTTGTTGATAAAACTGCTTAAATCAAATCCAGAGAGATAAATGAGCATTCTGTTGACAATAAATATCTCCTGTATGAGCTGCAAATGCTTGTGGTCTGCCCACAGTGTCTGGATGTCTCTTCCTGAAGCATCACAGAAAAAAGTCATTCAATGTTCTTGCTATTTCATGTGTGAAAAATGTCTAAGGCATCTCAAACCAAGAAACAAATAGCTTCTTGTTTCATCTTTAGGACTGTGAAATGAAGAGGAAAGGTAAACTTGTGGGAAGAAGCTTTGCCAGTAAGTAGGAGGAACAGAAGTGAAGCCTGCTGCAAGGATAGCTGGATAGCTGCAAAACTCAGAAGTTAACTTTCAAGGACATTTAACAGAGAACACTAAAAATGCATTGAACTAGTACGTAGGAAGATACAGACCAAAGGGTATTTCCCAGCAAAAACTAACTACTTGACAAGGGTACAAGGAAATCTGTTCTTCAACTGTGCTAAAATGTAACTGTTCTGCTTTTTCTTTTCGCTGTACTAAAGTGCACACCTGCACCTTACTATTCCAGTTTTATTTCACATGGTTTCAGGTGAAGACGTACTGCATTACACGCACAAAGAGTACCTGCCTGGAAAAGGAAACGTGCTAACAGGGCAAGTTCTTTACAGAAAGAGTGGTGAGGGGCTGGAACAGGCTGCCCAGAGAGGTGGTGGATGCCCTGTCCCTGAAGGTGTTCAAGGCCAGGTTGGATGGGGCCCTGGGCAACCTTGTGTAGATCCAGGCCTGAGGTTGGTGGCCCTGTCTGTGGCAGGAAGGTTGGAACTCTGTGATCCCTGGGGTCCCTTCCAACCCATGCCATTCTATGATTCACTGTGTGGAAAAATAGCACGTAATCTTCTACTAGAAGAGCAGGCAAAGTGCTCATAGGTAAATGTGTGCTGGCAGACCATCCCCCCAATAAGTATTAGAATATGATTTTAACAAGAAATCATATCTAAGGAAAACTGTTGAGAAACAGCCAATGGTACTGTGTAGATCTTCTTCAAATGCTGCAACCCCTTGACATAAGTTACACTCTGAAAAACAGGCCTCTTCATAGAGCCATTCAGTAGGAAGGTATCAACTGCACTAACTGGTTACCTAAATAACACACAGAATCACAGAATCACAGGGGTTGGAAGGGACCTCAAGAGATCATCGGGTCCAACCCCCCTGCCAAAGCAGCTCCCTAGCTCATACTAAACAGATAGGTGCCCAGATGAGTCTTGAATATCTCCAGAGAAGGAGACTCCACCACCACCCTGGGCAGCCTGTCCCAGGGCTCTGTCACCCTCACTGTGAAAAAGTTCCTCCGCCTGTTGGTGCGGAACTTCCTGTGCTCCAATTTGCAGCCATTGCCCCTTGTCCTGTCTCCACTGACCAAAGAAAAGGGGCTGGCCAATTCCCCCTGCACCCCATACTTAAGATATTTATAAACATTAATTAGGTCCCCCCTCAGTCTTCTTTTCTCCAGGCTGAACAGCCCCAGCTCTCTCAGCTTTTCCTCATAGGATAGATGTTCCACATTCTCTAAGCTTTCTACCCAGGAATTTGTGGTTCTTTCCTATGTATTACAAACAAATGGTGTGATATTTATATCTTGAAAAATCTACAGGATGGAAACTATTATAGAGCTTTTCTATATAAAAATATACTTTGTGTGCAAATCAATACATGAGATTCATAATTATATCAGAAAGTCCATTTTAGAGACCAAGAGAGGTTTTGATGAGAAACTCAAAAAGAAGACCTATTAGCAAATCATTCAGCCCAAGGTGATATCACATTAACACTTTTAAAGAAGAAAAATGCATTTCTAGGTCTTCCATGAACCCTGGATTAGACTGTAAGGTGAAGAAACACTGGTCTGACTTTAACTGTAACATATCAATTCTCCCTAATGCCTTTATGTGGAAATCACAGCTAAGCTGTAAATTTTAAAGAAAATACCCCAGAAGAAAAAGCCCTTTATGGGGAAAAGATTTAAAAAGAATCAGTAAAATATATCTGTGCTTGTTGATAACATTTTGGGTTCAAACCATTCCTATTTTTCAAAAGGATAGCACAGTCCCTCTGAAATAAAAATGATACTTTAAACAGCTGACTATTAATATTGCCTCTGGATTGGAACCCTCAAAAAAGGATTTAAGGAGTCTGTCAACAGCACTGTCACTAATAAATGCTCTACAGCTACTAATACGATAGCTACATATCTTTTGATTTCCTATTTACTTGGAGATCAGTAGAACAGAAATGAAGACAACTAGAAATGCATTTCAAGTTTTAGAAAAGCATCCCAAAATTAAAAAAAAACCCTCTTTCTGTCCCATGGCCTGTGGTAGCATCAAAAAGGTCTGTGAGCAGGCAAATCTATGAAAAATAAGTTTTTTTGCTCAGAACACAGGTTTGAAATATGGGGTTTTTTAATCTTATCTCCTATTGAGTGAGCTTGCATTTGTGTTCCTTTCCTAGATTTCCATGTAAAACTGCCAAAGTTTTTTTACAGATGAAGCCTAATAAAGGGATTGTTTTTTCTTGTTGGTGTAGTAGATTGTTGTGATGTCATCTATAGATATCTTCACTACAAGACACTGCAAGGAAAGGAGAGAAAAGCTACAAGTCTTACTCTGTTGTCCCAAACTCCAATATGTTAACGTTTGAAGATGTGTTACAGGCCACGTCCTTCAAGATTTTGACAATGCAAATAGAAATCTTCTGGAAGTATTGATGGGGATTGATGAAAGGGATGGAGGGAAGCACTTAGTAAGTCTTAGATCTTGTAGAATCCTTCCTTTTAAGGAAACACAATGACATGTGCTGAATCCAAGATGACTTTAAATAGTAGCAAACTTTTATGTAAGTTGAAGCACAAATTATTCCCCAGGCCTAGTGTGTGGGAAGATCACACTGGAGCACTACTGACCCCCTTACAACCTGCTTGTAAGACCATGTCCTTTAGACACATGTAGGCAAAAAAATCAAAGTTAGCTCATGTGTGTTTGCCTCTAGTGCAATCCTTAGCTGAGAGATATAATGCTCTTCAGAAGTTCAAAACTGAACGCAGTTCTTGAGAAGAATCATAGAACCACAGACTGGTTTGGGTTGGAAGGGATCTCAAAGACCATCTAGTTCCCTTCCCCTGCCATGGGCAGGGACACCCTGCACTAGACCATGTTGCTCAAAGTCCCATCCAGCCTGGCCTTGAACACTGCCAGGGAGGGGGCAGCCACAGCTTCTCTGTGTTCCTGTGCATCACCACTCTTATAGTAAAGAATTTCTTCATAATATCTAACCTAAATCTACCCTCTTATACTTTCAATCCATTACCCCTTGTCCTATCACCACACTCCCTGATGAACAGTACCTCTCTGGCTTTCTTGTAGCCCCCTTTAGATGCTGGAAGGCTGCTATAAGCCTTCTCTTCTCCAGGGCTGAACAACCCCAACTCTCTCAGCCTGTCTTCACAGGAGAGATGCTCCAACCCTCTGATCACCTTTGTGGCCCTCCTGTGGAGTTGTTCCAACAACTCCATTTTCTTCTTATGTTGGGGGCTGGACACAGTAATCCAGGTGGGGTCACATGAGAGCAGAGCTCATCACAAAGTGAAGGAAGTACTATTTATATTATCTTTACCACTCTAAACAGGAAAAATCTAGTTATGAAGTCACAAAGGTCTGTCTTATTTATCACCAACTGCAGTGAAACTGAAGCCAGTCCTCACCAACGAGGAGTCTCAGGCCTTTGCATCTATAGACACATCTCAAGGAAGACAGAAACTACCAGTAATGGACCCTGATCAGAGTCAGGGCTGTATGAGTCCATTGGACCAAATGGGATACATCTTAGTGTGCTGAGTCAACTGGCTTATGTCATTGTGAGGGCACTTTATTATCTTCCAAAAGTCACAGAGATCAGGAGACATCTTCAAGGCCACTATTATCATCAGAAAAGACAGTCTAGTCAGCCTCATTACAGTCCCGGGGAAAATAATGCCATAAGACTTCTTAAAGGCATTTACATGCACACAAATGAGAAGAAAGCCATTGTGAACAATCAGCATGAATTTACCAAGGATAAAAATGAGTCTCAACAACCTGATTGCCTTTTATGACAAAATGACTGGATTTATGCATGAAGGAAGAGCAGTGGATGTCATATACCTTGGCTTTTGACATCATGTCTCCCACAACATCCTTGCATCCAAATTGTGATATCAGAGTCTAGATAAATGAATTACAAAAAGATGAAAATCTGTTTGGATGATCAGGTTTAAGAGGACAGCATCAGGCTTTGAGAAACCTAATTGCAGCCTTCCAATACCTAAGAAGAAGTTGTGAAAAAGTTGTAGCCAGGCACATTCCTGAGCTATGTAGCAGACAGAAGAAGTATTGTAAAAAACAAACATGAGATGTTCTGATTGGCATAAAAGGAAAAAAAATTCTATGTGAAGATAATTAAGCATTGAACAGGTTGCATAGAGAAGCTATGGAATCTCCATCCTTGGCAAACTGGAGATAAGACATAAGCAGCCTTGTCTTAACTCTGTACTGGCCTTGCTTTGAGTAGACAGTTTAGATGACCTCCTAAAACCCATTACAACTTGAAGGATTCAATGAGTAAATAAAAATGTCCTTGTTCCTGCACTCATTCATATCTATATTCACACAGAGGTCACTCAAGAGTTAATTCATCTAATTGCAGATAAAACCCCTAAAATATGTACAAAAAGCATTTCAATTGTATCAAATAATCCAAATACTACATAGACAAAGAGAAGCATAACTATAAATTTAGAAAGCATGGCTTACTGTTACTTGTTGGCTCGGGAAACCCAACATTCTGTCCATTCCAACTCTTGTTTTCTCCAAGCTGGAACAGGTAGAAAAAGACAAATATGTAAAGAACAAACTAATTCTTAAACAGAACATGCATGTTTATAAATTTAGTTGAAAGATTCTAAAAAGGAATGCCACATCTGCTCACAAAACTTAACAACACATCTCAATTTTTGTCTAAAATAGGTTATTTGAGGAATGTACCCTTCATGAATAAACATTAGCAACTATTGCCTAGCACTGAAATATAAATGTTTCCCCAAGGATTAGGCTCAGCTCAGTATGTTACCAAATCAGACCTAAAATCAAATGTTTTAAGCAGCTCTCAACTGAAAACATACACAGACAACAGAAATTACATACTAAAACAAGAAGATTCTAATATATGCCTATGAAAGAACACATAAACATTCTCCAAGTACTTTGGGTGTAATTTGAAAATATTTACTTTCTAGGAATTCATTTAGTTACTGAAGTGGGTGCAAGCTCGGATTGCAGTTTTCCATTATTTTAATACAGAAACTTTTTTGAGGAAGTCTTAAAATAATTTTAATATGTTTCACACCAGTTATTACTTCGATACAAAAAAGGGAAGCAATTAACACAGAAGTTAAAAACAAGGCCATTCCTAAAGTCTACACAGTAAATAAGATGTCAGTGTTCTAGATTTATGCCTAAGTGTAGATAAACATGTCCAAGCTTCTTCACTAACTAGGAGCTACTGACAGTGAGTTCAATGACTGCAAAACAAATGATCCTTTTCAGTTTCACTGGGATTTTGTATGCAAAAAGAAAACCTCACAGCCAGGCAGTCTCTGCCCTGACAAAGTTGTTACCCTTTGCTCTGGAAGAAAAGGGTTGATTGGAAAGTGGAAGAGACACAAAAGGAGGATCAACAGGCTGAAATCTGCCTCTGCATCTCAGAGCTTGTGTTAAAGCTTTTCAGATTATTATCACGTCACAACGCAGACTACCAGATGATATGTTCTCTTTGGGAAAGAGGAGGGAAGAGCGCCCTACGCCAAGCGGCTATTCCAATGATTGCTTCCCTCTGCCTTTCCTCATCATGTACATCCCAATGTGCTTACAGCCTAGGGAACATGCAGTGAAAATGGGGAGACTTTTAGTGGAAAGGGAGGACAGGTATTATGGTTGGCTCTCAAACTGGTCACTCACCTCCACGCACCTTAATTTCACAAAACTCCTGTCATTTATATTATGAAGTAGGTAATGTATACACTGGAAAACATGGAGGATGACAGGTCTTCAAATGAATAAGCGATATGAAACCTAGAAATATCTTTGTATTTATTGTTGTCTGTGACAGCAGCATGGTTTTGTTATGAATACATACTGTGCATCTGTAACACCATCTGAAAATCAGCATGAGCATGGTGCAACAACATCAGAAAAACATTCCCAACTCTCCTTGTTCCTCTCTTTTTACTGTTTATTAACTTGATCAAGATGGGGAATTTGACAGGAATTAGTCTACTAGTCTATCCTTAGTGCTGCTGTCTAACATGAATGCAGTCTACTCTGTTTTTCTCTTCTCCAAGAGAATAAAAGTAGCAAGAAGAAACAAACATGGAAGCATGTAAAAATGGAGATATTACAACTCTTTGTTCTGATCCACAGAACTAAAATTCCAATAGCTGCAAAAGGTATGACAGGGCACTTTCAAATTGCTCTCCTCAGGACTGCACTACCACTACTGATTTCTTCCAGGAAGCCTTTAATTTTATACATTATCTTGATTGCCTGTTTACCTGTGCTGCCATCAGCACCGTGCATGGCTCACATAACACTCTTAGGTCTTCACTAAAACAATGAATACTGTCACATTTTATGCACTGGGATTAGTGAAAAACCACTGAGTTTGGTTTTGCACTGTTTTTTTAGGGAGGAAGGAGGAGATGAAAGGAATTTCAAAAGGGCAGGGGAAAGAGAAGTGTCCTTTTTTAAAAGCATCAGAAACAACACAAGTGAAACTGTCTATTTAGATGCCAATCTGATACATCAGCTAATCTACACTGGGCCCCAGTTTGGATTCAAATAGAGAAACAAATATCTTGCAATGGTACATCTTTATTGTGCAATCTACATACAAGGAACTTTGTAATGCTCAAATTGGTACAGATCTAAGGGCTATTTTCCTCTCTTCTCCAGCACAGTTTAGTTGGAAAATTAAAATGCTTTCATCTACACAAACTAACTTGTGTATCTGCTTTAAATATGTTCAATCTGTTATATACAGAAGATAAAGCCAGATGTTCCAGATATTTTATGTCCTTAACCCAAATAAAGCTATAAAAATTTGTTCTATGCTCTTGAATACTCCCACTACATAAAATTTGAGTAGTTCACATTTTTTTGATACAGTATCATGTTTGCTCATTGTGTTCAGAATATTAGGCCATTGTATGCTATTATGTCAATTCTGAGACATTTACGTCTGCAAGCATGTAATTAAACCTGTTTCTTTAAAGACAATGCACTTGAAAGCAAAAGTTTAAAAAACACAGGGAAATGAAGCAGCAATGCCCCTCTTTAGACACTCAAGTTTTTCTAATGATTTTGATGTAGCCACAAGTTTCCACTGTGTAGAGCTCTCCAAAGCAACTATGCTGTGGGCTGAATTTTTTTCAGGCTTTATCTCTGAAAATTACTGAGTAAAAATACTTCAGCCAATTCAAAATCCAAGAATAAAAACTTATTTTCCCTATTATGAAAAACTTTTTTTCCCTATTAGGGGAAAAAAAAAAAAGAAAAAGAAAAAAGTTGACTTTTCTATTTTGCCTTGTTTTTCAAACAGCCCAGATTGGCAGTGAAGAAGAAGTTGAAACCAACAGAAAGTATCTTCTACAGTGGAAAAGTCTTGGCATGGGCATCCTAAAAGTTAGTTCTCACCTTTTCTGGCTGGTCTTGAAGAGGAGTAGAGGCTTTGTAACCCAGCTGTAGCAACATTGCTTCCGCTGCATTTCTTTTAGCTATTTTCTTGTTTGGGCCTGTCCCAGTAGTAATCTCATTGCCTACTTTCACCTTGAAAAGAAAGCACCAATCATAATCACAGTAAGTGCAAGACTCCTTAACATCACCGTGTAATAATCTTGCTCAACTACCAACAACCATCAGCTCTTCTGATGAAGACACAATCATTGAAAAGTAAGAACAGTGCAGAAGGGGTCTGTAACATAGCCTCACACAGTGGAGCCTGTTTAGGCTTTTCAGAAGGTCCCCAAACTCGTACCAAAGAGCTACATTTTTCTGTATCAGTGCACTCACAGTTGTCCCTCTCTTCCACCAGGCTCTGTGACAATCCCATCCCCTCTGATGAACACCTCCCTCACTCTTACTCCCCCGTCTTTCTTAACACGGGAAGCGCTACAGGATCTGGACTGCCTTGTCTTTGTAGGAGTGTTGCCTGCAAGAGCCGCCAGCATCATCAGGAAAGTATCCAGAACAACAAAGAGATTTAAATCAAAGTGGTTTTTAAAGAAAGATGAAAAACATGTTTGCATTCTTTCCCCTTCGTTGAACAGCAAGAAACACAAGGCCTAGGACAGCTTTCTTTTCTGCAGTTACACCTGACATGCTTTTATCAAGACTTCCAAGTCTTTGGAAAGAAGGCTCCTCGTTGGACCTGCAGCCTGTGCTGCACATAGTGTTTCTGACAAACAAGATGACTTTCATGAAACTAAAACCTCAAAATAAATTATAGACAATGGATATCCACAAAGACTGAAGTTCTAACTTATTCCTTCTGTTTGGTATCATTCTTGAACTCCTGAATCTACATGGCTGTCATATTAGAACCATCTTTGCTATTCACTTATGCAATATTCATAGGTCTTTGGTAGCTACATATGGTGCTGTCCATTAAGCCAATTATTTGCCCAACTTTCTCTTAAAGCAGCAGATGATTTCAAAAGGGCGTTAAAATAAGGAAAGCAAACCAAAATAAAATCAGTAAAATAGATGAAGTGATACGAATAAAAGAAATCTTAGAGGTCAAAGACATGCAACAGTCTGGAAGGAGCTTTAAAAAATTTTAAAGATAGGCATACAATTGCTAAATAAATACTAAATGTATTTAGTAATTTATGTTATTCAGTAATTATTCACGTCCCTCAAATTATCATGCATATTTTCCTAAGAGCTTGAATTTTTCTTTACACAAACACCTATTAATTCTACATACAAAGAAGAGGTTGTAGAAAATAGTAATGATCATGAATATCCCTGCAAAGTATATATATAGTTAAACAAGATAAATAGTAATAATCTTGAAATAAAAATCTTCTATGCAGTTTCATAATCACAATTATAAAATAGTTTATATGCTATAAAATTGAGGGACTTCAATAGGACATGGAAAAATTGATAATTTATAACATAGCTCACAATAAATCAACGTGCTGCTATTTCTCAGACCTGTAAAACTGGTTTAGCTATTATTATAACCTCTATGAAGGATTAAAGGTCTGACTACAAAGAGAAAGAGCTTTCTGAAATTAACTTTGGGAACAGAACACCAACTAATGTCATCAGAGGTTTTCTTCTGTTTATCTAGTGGTCAGGACAAGTAATTGGATCCATTTCATCACATCTAAACTTGCTCTTTGTGTGACAGATAAAAATGAACATATTATCTCTGGATATTTTACTTCCACATTCAATTAAATTAAATGAAAACATTGTTTAAGTAGTTTACACAAAGGCTTTTTATTCTGATAAGGTTTTTTGCATGTAATAATGAATCCACTGAGACTTTTTTAAGGCAGGAGAAAAAGCAGTATTTCAGTGTGAAAAATTCACAAAAGGGTAAAAACAGTGCTTTGGTGTTTAAAAAGTATATACAATAAAGCAACCGATCTATAGAATTTCTTTGGCTCTTTCACAAATCTTCCTAGAGAAGTGAATCTTCTACACACTCACTGCTTTTAAGATTTTTTTTCTTTTTTTTTTAAAATTTAAACATTTTTGCCATTACTGAGACTCCTCCAATGGAAAACCAAATTCTCGGCCCATCCTTCTAACACTGTCCTCTGTGGACATTCCCATGGAGGTACCATCAGGGGTAAGTGGATGGTCTGTGATAGGATCACTCTTTTTCAAATACTTTCACGTCATATAAAAAGTTGGAAATCCAAGTTTATACTCAGAAATCAGACTCTGCAATAAAGGGAACCTAGTACCTTCTTTTGCTTCAGAGAGAAAAATAATCAATCATCAAGAAAGGTGACTGAGGTCCAAGGAAATGAAGACTGCTAGCCTATCTCCATTGACCTGATGAAGGGATTTAAAGATTTAAGTAAAAACATAACTAACTTTCTGGAGAAGGAGGTGCTGGAACATCATAAATTCTGCTTGTGATCAAACGTGACATTTTGGTGTGGTTTGTAGACAACAAGTCAAAACATGTTCAGGTACACTGTTCTGAATTGTTCCAGCACAAAATTACCCCTGAGTGAAAACACAACAGTAAAGAATTCTTTCCTGTTCCTAATCTTAACCTGCTGTTGTGCTTATCATGCTTATATCAAATCTTTGTGAATGTTCTTAATTTAAAAATTAAAGAAACATTAATGACTTACTGTTCCTGTATTAAGTCCAGAGCCCTTAACCAGACAGGCTAAAACACGTGATGAAAGACTTTTTTTGTGGTTTTTCAGATATGAACAAAGCCACAAAGATACTAAAAATCAGGACTATTTTGATAGAATTGTTTTGTTAAATAAATATATGGAGATATTAATACCTCTATTTCAGAACACATGTTTGTATTGCTGAAACTGATCAACACTAGCATAAAAAAATATTTTAAAAAGCAAGTAAAAGTAAATAAACTATAAACCATCAGGGATCAAGGCAGAAACCATCAGGTGAAATAAAAATTCGAAGAGTACTGAAATGCAAAACCACTACAAGGAAAGCACGTAGAAGGCACATAACCCAGTTAACAGTTGGTTCACCAAGAGAAAGAAGAAAGTTCAAACAGGCTTTCTGATACAGTATTTCAAACTCTTCTTGTAAAGCAAAGAGCTAAACACAGAGGGACCCGCCTCCCTTTATGTCACCATACTGCTTGAGTTTGAACACAGCAAGGGTGTTATTTCAGTGTGACAGCAGATGATACCTGCATAACAAACTCTCGGCGGCGAGGCATTCCTCTCTCTGAAAGAAGAACATACTCTGGCTCCTTCTCCTTTTTGGCCTGCTGGATCTGAGCCAGACGACTGATGGGATTCATTCCTTGGCCATATTCTGGTCCAGTCTAAAACAGGTTTAAAAGAAAGAACCATTATTTTGGCATATATTCACACAAGTAGTGTGCTTCTTGAATAAATGTTTTACTGGGGTCACCTCTTCTTTAACACCCCCTTTGAGAGAATCAGAAGTGAATGTCTTCCCACCTCCTGATCATGAGACAGAAGAATTCTCACACTGAAAACCGTGGCAAAAAAAAAACGCACCTACTGAATGCCACTGCTGGAGGTATTGTGTACACCTAGCACCTGTAAGCTGTCTATGGAGGTAGTATGGGGATGGATGAAAATTAGCAGATTCACCAGTCAGTTGTATCTCATTGCCCTATCTCTATGATTACTAACCCCTTCAAATAGGTTACTACAATGCTGGAGCATGCAGGATGCTAAGAAGAGGTGGGGTTTGTATGGGGACAAAAAAGATTTGCCATGTAACACAGAAGCTGCCTCTGTCAGCCTTCTTGCCTTCCTTCTCAGCACTCCTGCCTTCCATCCAACTAAAGGTGTAGAAGGTTTACTCTCTGTGTCACAGGAATTCACACTCACAAGTGTGTAGTGAAGCTATGAGAGAGCTAGGAAACATCTCCAATGACTAGAAACGCTGCATGTTGTGAGCCACCCACAAAGTATTTCAAATGCTTAACAGACAATAATCCTCACAGGAACATGTAAGAATGTGTGGTTGGGGGGGAATTAATCTGATAGGGAAAATTGAAAGACTGAAAGACTGGTTTGTACAAGATTACACAGACAGGTGAAAAATGAGTCCTTATAAACTATCTGAAATCCTTTTAATATGTTACTATTCAAGTGGCAAATGCTCTTGTAAAGCAAATAGATAGGAAAATATTTCTTTGTAGATCTTACAGAGTAGAAATTAAGACCCCCAAAAGTCATATTAAACTGATTTATAGATACCATAACACAAGAAAAGCACTTGCAAATGTAAATGGCATTTGAATGTAGAATTATTTTTATGTCACTGAGGTATTTCCTTTTTATGAAGATGTTTTCAGGATAAGAGAAGATCAGCAGTCATGCTTGTTAGAGCTTCTCAAATAAGAACAAACAAGTGGTCCAGAGCCTAAAGAGATGATCAGCAACTGAAGACAAAGACAGAGGGGTATTACATTCAAGAAAGCTGTGCTGCAAATCTTGCATAGCATAACCTCTCAAGTTGTTCGAGAAGATGTGGGTGAAAGACTTGAAACACTGTCATGCACAAGGGCAGCAGTGTGGGCAAGAAGGCAGGCAGAGACAAAACACAGAGCTGGCTAAATAAAGTGCAGGCCATAAGATTTAGCCTCATAAATATATATATGCAAATAAAAAAGAAACTACTGTTGTAATTTTTTTTTGATGTCCAAATCAAGTGCATGTTAAATGAACAGAAATGGGCACACTGAAAGCACTCCAGAAGTGTGGATATTAAAAATACCCAAAAAACAAGACAACCCCTTCTACATACCCAGGTTATTTTGACTGTTAATGTCGAGTAAGGCCAACTTTGGATAATTCAGTTTAAGACTGTAGTGGTAACTGGTATATAGCAACATAAGAGATTTATACATAATTATATTCTTTGCATCTTTCTTGAGAAAAACTTTCCAAAATGAGCCAGCCAGAGCCAACAGCTCTTTAAGATCTTGCAGTTTCAAAGCTGCATTAATGCTGATAGTTTTCCATTAAACAATTTGTGATGCTTATTTTTTTCCTAGCCATTTCTGAGAATTAGATCCCTAGAATTTCAGTAGGACCTGGGTATCTAATTAAACAAAGGGATTTTTGAAAATTCCCTCATTCTGTTTTGAAGGCAAATGAAAAGAGGAAGATCTTTGTACATTTTCCAAACCCAGTTTTGCACTCTTAAAAGTATTTGCTTGTTTTAGGTGGCTTTTCTGTTGGCTGCCCTACAGAACCCTGCAATTGGTGTACTGAGTATACAAATTTCTAATGGTCATAGTTAAAGTAAACACTGATTTATTATTTTTACAGTCTAAGAAGAGGCAAATATAGAAAAGGAGATGAAATTTAGGTCCTAAAACTATATTCTGAAGCATAGGTTTTGGACATGAGGTTTTCTTGCTTCTTCCTGTCTCAAGGTTCCTGATCTGCACAGTATGGGGTAAAAATGACTCATTAACACCAGAGAGAAGGTGAACAACCCTCCACCATTATTTACTCCAACCTAAAATGAGTATGAAAAGCTGTTAATGTGCCCTTCATATACCTAAGTGATGACCTAGCATGCCAGCCAATAGAATATGATGTACAAAGACTGTAACTATTTCCTCACAAAATAATACTTCCTAAAAAAACATTCAGTGTAGCAGATTCTGGCCACTTACAAAGGCTTATCTTCTGCACTGAAGAGATAAGTTAATCTGTTCAGTTGTTCAGTGCTGAGACCAGCTAATCATGCTCATAAATATACGGATACTATGTGGTTGCTTTTACTAGATCATTTAGAAGACCAATTACTTCAGATGACCCTTTGGTTTTGCATGAATTTATGATTAGGACAAACCAGGGCTAGTCACCACAGACTGAATGAATTGCAGAAGTAGCAAATAAATCTACTGCCACCAAGAATAACAGCATCATTTAAGAAGTTTGAGCTCACAAGACTCCAGAGCCTCAAAAGGAAGCCTCATTGACGCAGCAAGAAGCCTATCAATATTCTCTGTAGCAGGGCATGTTTCAATGGAAAGCTGGTTCAAAGTCCTTAAGTCCTCCATGGGCTGGTGTCCAGTCAATTTTCTATCTGTATTTGAGAGCTAAAGAGCATTATCAAACACAGGCACAAGAAACAAAAAAAGGTATTGTCCTTTGGTGCTTGACAAGTGACACACTAGGCTGAGACGCCAACACACTCCTTGCTTTCTTTCAAATCTTTCAAAAATCAAAACAAATTGAAGCTGAAACCACAAAACTCTCTAATCTATCTCCATGAGGGGAAGAAGCTGGACTGTGTACTATTTCCTCATTATCTACTATTTCATATATCTCTCCCCACCAGCCCCGGGGGAGGGAGGAAACACCAGGGATAGAAATGCCACAAGGTGCTAGTAAAGCCTCCTAAAGGAGAGGGTGCTAAACATTCACGTGGCTGTACAGAGCTGCTTGGAGGGTGGGATCTTCCATCAGACCTGAACCAAACCCCTGAAGACTTCAGACTCAGTTCTTAAGTTGAGCACTTTACAAGCCATTATATTTGAGGATTTCACAGTGTTCTCAGTTCAAAACAGTACAGGCAGATCAGCACAGGCAAGCAAGTAACAGTATCAACAAAAAATGACAAATAAGCCTTTACTGATTTAAAATCTGAGTAACACTCTAACTTTCTGAGCAAACACACTTAATTCTGTCAAAGGCAAACACATACCTTCAATATTGTTTTTGGACGTTTTTTAAAGTAAAGTTTTGGCTTTTCAATCACAGGAAGAGGAGGAAGTTTCTTAAGTTCTTGTAGGACAGCCATTGCAGCACGTTTCTTTGAGAGTTTCTTACTGTTGCCTTCTCCTTCTGCAGTGAATTCTCCTACTGTAACTCGTGTAACAAAGCTCTTCATGTGAGGCGGTCCACTCTCTTTTATCACCTTTCAAGCAAAAATAACAGAGGCAAATCACTGTATAAAAATATAACTTAATGTTGGTTCTTCTGCAATGTACTTACTACTAATGTGTTTGTCCTGCTTAGATGTGTTTTCATAAAATCTGGACAACTTTTAATGACAGCATTGGGTTTGAAGACAGAAAATTAAGGCTAATTAGATAAAGCAAAGCTAATCATCACATCCAGTGTTTCACAGAAAATACAGTAGACTTATAGGGCCACGAAGATGATTAGAGGGCTGGAGCACCTGCCCTACAAAGAGAGGCTGAGGGAGCTGGGCTTGTTCAGCCTGGAGAGGAGAAGGCTGCGGGGGGACCTTATTGCGCTTTCCAGTTCCTGAAGGAAGCATACAAACAGGAGGGGAATCAACTTTTTAAAAGGGTAGACAATGGCAGGACAAGGGGGAATGGATCAAAGCTGAAGGAGGAAAGGTTTAGATTGGATATTAGGGGGAAGTTTTTTACAGAGAGAGTGGTGAGCTGCTGGAACAGGCTGCCCAGAGAAGTAGTGGATGCCCCGTCCCTGGAAGTGTTCAAGGCCAGGTTGGATGGGGCCCTGGGCAACCATGTGTAGATCTAGGTCTGAGGTTGGTGGCCCTGCCTGTGGCAGGGGGGTTGGAACTCTGTGATCCTTGGGGTCCCTTCCAACCCATGCCATTCTATGATTCTATGATTCTATGATATTTTAAAAATTATTTATACAATGACATGATACACAACAATAATGCATATTTAAACCAAGGCTGCTGGGTTTTTTCCCTTGCAAAGTGCTGCATGTACTAAAGAAATTCAAGAAGGTCGACCAGGCTTTGGCTATTTCTTTACACATAACACATTCAAAGCTATATTTACTTGGCATCACTTCAACATATTTTTTAATTTGTTTCTACTACCATTAAAACATAGGATGTTCATGTATGGTCCCAAACTTCATTCTTAGAGATCTGTCTTTTAACAATGTCCTAGCTGCAAGGCAGCGTGACTGTTCTCAAGTCCTACCTTGCCAGAGTACACAATGCAGAGTGACATCCCATACTTTTGAAAGGCTGCCACTGTGTTGCTTCCACAACTCTTAGCTGTCCTTCACAACAGTACCAAAAGGAATCATCAAAAGAGCTACCACAACTCACACAAAAGCTAACCAGTCCCGAGAACTTTCTTTTATTCATTCCCTTCCAAACATGTTCAGGATGCCAATGAGAAAAACCATTTGAAGTACTTCTCCACTATTAAAAGTTATGATAATATGGAAAAAATGAATGTTCTTGAATGCTTTAGCTTCCTTTAGCTCTTTCTGTGTCTTCATTTTCCCAGAAGATGCACATCTCCTCTTAGGAAGCTATACTGTTGGGATGCGTTCACCAACACATCGCTGCACTGCAAGTGCTTAGATAGCCATTTCTTCACGTATGCACCATTTACTGGTCTGGAGAATGTCTATCAGGAATTAGAGACCTCATTTGGGAAAAGGTTCAGTTATTTTGTTTGATGGGCGGAAGCAGCTACCTAATTTAATCTTTGTTACATATAATGTGCATAAGGAGACATTAGAGCATCTGACAAGCACCTCTTTGTAACGTCTTCAAAATCAATACAAATACTTATTTTTTCAATAGGTGCAAGTGCATCAAACCTTTTGTTGGAAAAGCGTTAATTCCTGAGTGCAAAGGAACTGAGGTAAAGGTGCTAGGGCCTTCTTGGTGTAATAACCATATTTTTAATGGGCTGAAACCTTCAACCTTAATACTATTAAAACATGTTTTGTATTAAAGTTCTTTTTATCTAGGTCACGTCCCTTGCATTATTTAGTTTTGCTGCTACACTGTAATGAGGTCTCCTTAGGCTTGTATTTCTTTTTTAAGCTCTCTTTCGCAGCAACTTCACCCAGCAAATACAATTATCACAGCATATACTGATAAAAAGACACAAAATTAAAATTAACAGACAACTTTGTCCACATTTTCCCAGAATAAGGACAAGATCTGTGCCAGCATGGGAATTTTCTGTTGTGGCCTGTGAGTGTTCCCGCTCTAAGATTCCAGGTAATAATCTCAGAAGGGTTTTCAGGAGCCCCTTGCTTGCAAGTTGCCCGCTGGTGCCTCACTGCATGAGAAGGCAGCGGTGCTTTCAAGGCACTGCCCCACGAGAAGCTGCACTGCCAGCATCAGAGTGGGGACAATCCCATCGTCAGGATCTCTGGATCTCAGGCACAGTCAGGCTTGACTGCAGTGCTGAACACCTTCTCCTCGCTGCAGCATTTCCCACCCTCTTTTAAAGGCATAACCTAATCCATCCCTCTACTTCGCTATCCAAGTATTGCAACACGTTGGCTGTAAAACACAGCTAAATTAACCTTACTGAGGTCCTTAATCTCTACATGGTCTTACTAATACCATTATATAGGTGTTTCTACTTAAACACAGTACAATGCATTAATAAAATATGAAAGAATGTCTATATTGACCAGATGAAAAAGGACAACATAACCTAAGAAATTTAATCGCTGAGTTCCTAAAATATTAGTTTTATGGAAGTTTTCTCATATATCTATAAATGCACACAGACTCACACATATAAAAAGAATGTTAATGCAAAACCAGATTATATTTTCATATACATTAAAATATACTTCTTAATATAGAACTAATGTATTCCGGTGTTTTTAATCTTTTAAACTTTTAAGTATGTGGCACGAGGTAAATAATTGCCTGGAAAAACCTTCAAAATTGTTTCTTTGTTAGTGTGTAAAAGAAAAAAAGTCTGTGTTGTCAATGGAACGAACCCCATAGGATTCAGATGGGATCCGGATCAAGCTAAACATCCAAATTTGGTAATTTAGCAAAAAAAAAATATTTACATAACAACATTTTTGGTTAACCCCAGATTTAGATCTTTTTACTCCACATGATTTCAAACAGTTGTGCTCTAAGCCTAGGGACAGAAAACACTAAAAAGAAATTCAGCCTTTGCTATCAAAGAACACTGTATGCATTAAGTTATTTCCTCAGTTGAAAGATAGGACCTGTGGACCAAATCATAGCTAATTTAAAGCTGAGATTTTGATTAAGGGTGACAGTTCAATACAGTTTTCTTTTTCTGTTCCACTGATTTAAAGAATAACTCCAGCAAGAGAAAAAACATGGGTTTGAAACACATCTAAGGTCAAGTTACATCAAGAGTGAATTTGGCTCAACTTAATGAATCATGCTGAGAAATGGAAAACAGCAATACGATCACAATGAAAGAGCAACACTGCTGCAATTACTAATGAGACTGCAGGTAGAAAATCCAAAAGACTATGGCAAGATTAAATGGACATTAAAAAAAACCAACATAGGAAACAAAAAGCAGGTCAACTAAACCTGTCACCTACATCCATGATTATTTACAAGTTTTAAAAAACCAATATATTTCTACCTGCTTGTGCAGGCAGACATACTAGACTTAAAGAAACAAACAAACAAGTCTGGATGTTTTATTCATTGAGTGAGGAAGGGTGACCATCATGCAAAACCCAAATGAAAGCTGCTCAGTACATCAATCATTCAACAGGAAAGCCTTAATCCCAGGAAAGCAGGAGCCAAATGGGTGTGAAACTTCCTGCTGAGAACTTGCTTGGTTTCCCAGTCAGCAATTTGGCCTGTTTCTGGTTCAAAATACAGAGTCTCTGCCAGTGATATGACTGGGACTCAAGAAACTAACTGTTTTTCCCAGGGAAACACTGGAAAGGGGTATGGAGGGACAGAAAATTTGCCTGTTCAGGCACCCTTTTCCCCTCACTCCTGACACAGAGAATGAGATAAAGATATCATTGTATTTGCTATTGTACAGAAATTATATGCCAATCCAAAGAAAAATACTGAAAATAAAATTACAACCTGGAACACCCCAACATGTTCTAATACCTGAAGCTGTTGCACTCACCCAACTCCTTACTGACAAGTTGGAAATTAGAACATCTATCTTGCAAAAGAACAAAAAAAGTGCAAGATTTTAAGCCTATGGTCAATAAGAAGGAAAATGGCCATTTTACAGCTATTCTAACAGTTCCTACAGCAAACAGGTTTTTATCTCTCCTCAGAGATTGTTCATTGAGAGTCCCACAAATGCCTTAGAGGAGTTGCATTTTGACTTGAGCGTTGATGAATAAAGGTTAGCTCAGGATGCCCCAATGGGTGAGTGGGGCAATAAAGCTTGTTCTTGGTTAGAATTGAATGTTTTTTCTTAGTTAATGATTTAATAGACAGAAAATCCTTAAAACCAGTTCTAAATTTCCTGGGCAATTAAAACTAGCCATATTACACAAAACAGAGGGCAGAAACTCACAGGATTCTGCACGCTCTCCCTTGTTTCCACTCCCTGTGCAATTCCAAGGACACGTTTAGATAGAACTGTACATATCTTTATGACCATTACTTCATTGCATAACACAACACTGCTGGAACATCTTCATCAGATGAAGAAAAGGCAGATCGTTTTATAGCTCAAAAAAAAAAGCTAGAGAAAGCTTTGATGCCTGCTTGGAATAACACAAAACCATTTGTAAATAAAATCCTATTAGAAACATCAAATCCTGGGGATTACCCATAATTGCTTAGCAGTTTTATTGAAATATAAGTCAGTACCAAGTTCAATCAAAACTCTACTTAAGAATGTCACCTCTACTTAGTTTTAAAGGCAGGAAATAACACAAAACCTGTCAGGAGAGCAAGAAACTGTCTTTTTTCAGTGTTGTTAACATTCTTTGGCAAGTGACACACTAGGCTTTTCCTGTAATAAGTATCTCAGCCTTCCTTCTCTGCTTACCAAATGCTCTCCCTTAAGCTGAAACGCACAAATGAACTTAAGAACATATTCAAAGCACTATCCCTTTTTTCTGAGCTATTCCATGACCATACATCTTGCATTTTAACATCTTGATGTGTATGGAACTATTCCAAATACTTTTAAATACTTAAGGTAGAAAATTATGTGTGAAAACTGAAACGTTAAGTAGAGTCATAGAATCATAGAATGGCATAGGTTGGAAGGGACCCCAAGGATCATAAAGCTCCAACCCCCCTGCCACAGGCAGGGCCACCAACCTCAGGCCTGGATCTACACAAGGTTGCCCAGGGCCCCATCCAACCTGGCTTTGAACACTTCCAGGGACGGGGCATCCACCACCTCTCTGGGCAGCCTGTTCCAGGACCTCACCACTCTTTCCGTAAAAAACTTCCCCCTAATATTCAATCTAAACCTTCCCTCCTTCAGCTTTAAACCATTCCCCCTTGTCCTGCCATTATCTGCCCTTTTAAAAAGTTGATTCCCCTCCTGTTTGTATGCTCCCTTCAGGTATTGGAAGGCTGCAATTACGAGCTTCCGTTTTGAAACATGGGCAAGTTTTGCCATTATGCCCAATCTTATGTAAGTAATCTTTTTTCTACATATTTGTAATTGATACATCCATTTCCACAGACACACCAGCTTTATCCTCAAGATTTTACATTCTCTTAGCTTTCTAATTAGTCAGTATTACATAGGCCACGTATATGAAAGCACATACACGTTTGTTATACTGAAGAATTCTTAGTCAAACCCATATTCTTTGTGTTTGGCTCTCTTACCTACCTTCTGAGGGATTTCTCAGATTTCTCAGAAGGTCCAAATAGCTCATTTGACATTGGCTAATTCATGGATAAGGGCCAAACTTATCAGGAAAATGCATATGGTACACTGTAAGGCATGACACTGCATAATTTATTTTCTGGCATACAAATACGTGCCTATAGTTCAACAGGAAAAAGCACTAGAGAAAATAACCATCACCAGTAGAGGCACTACCCATGTCCTTCATATACTTTCAGCGTAAATGTAAAACAAAAAAGAGGAAAAGAGCCACTTACATTGGCATTTTCTGCTTTAAAAAAAACCCAAGCAAACAAAAAGCCAAACCAAAACCCAGTTTGAAAGTCTGCTGGTTCTTACCACAACACTACTTTTTTACAATTAGTTTGTGTAAGGACTTTTTCATTGGAAGAAAATTACTGTTACCATCACTCCTTCGCCCCTAGTTGGTTCATTGATAGCATTGGGGCAATTCCAAATACTCTTTATTACTTAAGGTAAACAAAGGTGCCAGAAGCAGGTTCACAGATAAAATCATATGAAATGAGAAAAAAACCAACCCAACAAACCATGAAGATTTAAATAGAGTTAGAGAAGGGTCAAACAGTGTGGAAAAGAGATACTCATGAATCTGGGAAAACTTCACATCGGATGCAAAGTGTCTCAATGGGAACATCTGTAGTGTATACCTACAGTTAAAGCAAAGATTTTGGCTGAAATGTTTTGAAGGTTATTTTAAATCACACCGTGTGTGGTTACTGGTTCTAATCCCACAGCACTATACAGAAGTTGCCTGAACTGTCTTTCTGCCATCCACTTGTTTACAAGCAAACATTAAGTCTCTAATACTTCTGAAAGAGCACCTAATTTAATAGTAAACCCTCAAGTGTCTTAGACTGTAATACACTACCAATTTTTTTATTAATAATTTGCATGAATTTAAATGCTATATTCACAATGTATTAATATTATTAACTGTGTTGAATTTTAGTGGCAGCTTTTTATTTTAATCCTTCCTTAGCAAACAGATAAATATGTAACACTTACCTCAAAACTGACAGGTATGTTGCGCTTCAGAGCAATTTCAAACACTACACTGATCTCAGACTTGTTCGCATCTTTATCTTCTTCTGATTCTTTTCCTGCTTCACCATTCTGAAAATGATGAACACATAAACATATTACAATTTTTTAAGATAAAAAAATAACATGCTTCTCCCCCCCAATTTCTTAAAGATTTCTGAGTTCTCGTGTCATGCTGTAAATCAGTGCTTGTACATCCATCTCAGCACCCCATTATCAGGCACCCACTGACTGTGAAGCCATATATAATGTACTCATGTTTCATAATAAAGGAACACATATATTTTAATTTATAAATTAACAATTGACAGCAAAATAACTTATATGGATTTATGTTTTATTAATGACATGGATAATAATGACCTAAAAACATACTTCTTGTGTCAAACAGATCCTATGACCTGTTTCTCAGTCTCTCTGTGGGTACCCCTTCCAAGCAAAGAAGTACAGAAGGCTGTACTTCTCTCAGAGAAGTTCAGATCATCCTCCCCACACACTTGGACTGGGTCACCAGGTTACAGGTGTCCTCAGCAGGTCCAGCTGGTTAATGGCCCCTCCATCGACTTCCCTCCGGGAGTTACGACCAGTGTGAAAAGGTAGTGACAGAGAACAGCTTGCTCTACACAGAACATTATTTATTTATCCATAGGAACATAACAAACAGAGAGGCCATGAGATAAAACAACAAAAGGCACATCCAAACATTATCCTGCCTAAAATTCAGCTCTGCTTTACATTTTAGGTAAGTCTTGTTTTTCTCAGACAACCATAGCATGGGCATCAGGCAGAGTTATCACCTCCTGCAACTACCTTTAGGTGTTTGTCCCCCAGGCCACACCTTCCTTAGTTCTCAAAGGTTTCACTTTCAGCTACTCTCAAACTGCAAAGCTCTGAATGTTTAAAACTGGGATCTCTGAACAGCCATGTAACCTTGGCCAGGCTCCTAATTTTTTATTAGTGGAGGTAAACATCAAAGAAACTTGGGCTGAATTAGGTGGATTCCTGCAGAGTTCCCATCTTACATAACAAAGTCTGATCTAAATCTTCAGCCACCAGCACAGCTACAAAATGCAGACACCAGGTATAAAATAACATTAAAAAAGCGTTAAGTTCTTCACATTAACCATGACATTTCTTAATCTTTTCTCTGCCAGTTGTTAACAACATATTTGTCTTTAAGATAATGGAGGACCAAAAACCTGACAGTCAGCTACAGCATGCAGACCTGGGGCACTTTTTATCTCATCGCAGAATTCTGAATGGAAAAAGAAATGTACATCCCTGAGATTGATTTGGAGCTAAATACAAAACAAACTTGATATCAATTATAAAACTCGTTAAAAAAAAAAAAGTGCAGTGCAAAGCATCAACAAGGGTAGTTGGAATGAAATTATGTGGGACCTCTAGTTTATTTCATATAATGAAATGTAAAGTACCACTGAAATCAAGAATGTAGTTCATTTATTTGTGTAGGACAGGCAAGCTATGGATTAGGTTCTGTGAGAAAGATGAACTGAACAGAGATAAAACATCAATATTTGAAAGTAAAAATATATTTTGGGGATACAAAGTATCAACCAATGAGTGGGGTACTACTATTGTGTAAGAAACCTCAGTGACAATCTTAATCAGTACTGTATTAAATTAAGTTTGTGTTTTATAAAGGACAGTAGAAAATGTGAAAAGCTGACAAAGAAAGCCACGAGGAGGAACTTACTGAAGAAACAACTATAAACTCAGACACTATGGAAACAGTTTTATAAAACGATTCAAAACTTCTTGAGTGTAATCTGTAAATGTATATGGGAGACAGATTTTTCATATGTTTGCTACATTTAGCAAAGATTAAAAAATAGCAATTAGATAGAAAATGAAGCTAAGTGAATCTAGAAGAAATACCTTCCAGATTATCACTGAAATGGGGAACAACCTATTACTGGTATAATTTACACAAAATAACATAAATCCTACTGGACTGTCACCATACCTTCAAGTTAAGAATATTCAGGTTTTCTAGCTACACCCTAGCTTAGCAAGATAGGCAGAGTCTAATGTAGAAATTACTGTTCAAAATTTCACGATTATTAAAAACACACTGGTCCAGAAAATCCCCAATCATCCCTTCTGCCTGTACAACAGAACTCCTTGCATATTTTTACACCAAGCACAGCAGAAAGCCTAACTGTGAGTGAAGAATAGGGAGTATCATAGACTTTACTGAGCAATAAAATTTCAAGCCTTAGTCATATGACTTCCCTAATGAAGATAAAACATGTTCAGGAGTGTCTCAATTACTTTGGATTTAAATTTGGTCCTTATTCTACAACTGACACTTTGATCACAAGGCCTTTTCTTAGCTTCACATCTATGAGCCAGCAGAGGTGGTTTGGCAGGCACACAATGGCTCTTTCATGAAAGCAGGTTCATATTCACCTGTAACCCTGCCCTGTTTGCTGACTGTTTCTTGTCTCTACTCACCTTACGTTCTTCTACACGTTTGTGCAATGAAGTACTGAAGATGGCTATAGCCCTTAGATTTTATCCTTAACTAAGGTGTTTATTTTAAAGGGAGGAAAAAAGGTATCTCAACATGAAATAATATACAGAAGGTACATAAAGCAAACATGGTTATGAGGGCCAAAAGGTAAAGCCATGTATTTCTTATGCTATATTCCATGGATCCCATTCCAGTGAAATTCAGTGAGTCAGTAACCAATCCCATTCCCGTGAAATTCACAGAGTCACTAATGAGATGCAGGGCTAGACTGGTACTGGCAGGTCTGTCCTTCTGCATTCTCTGCTCTCATTGGAAGCACAGTGGCAGTGATAGGGGAAGAATGAAGCTCAAACCAGTCATGCAATTGAGGCCAGTCAGAGTCTAACGTGTACTGGCTCTGATCCATGCATGATGTTTGAGGAACAGTGAATCAATAATCCTCTGTGGTTGACCCAAGCAGGTCAGTTCTGGTGAAGGAAGCAGAATTTTATTGAGCTGGACCACATCCCACAGTGAGGGCACATCCCATGACTGTGCAGCACCCCTGCATACACTTCACGCGACCATTGGCAGGGACAAGCCTGAACCTTGGCACCGTGAACACCTGAACTCTACTTCAACCAACCTCCATTCTCTGGAGAGCTACACTCAGTTCAGCATGATGCAGTTCTTTGTACTCCGTCAGGGCCCAGACACAGTGTTAACTCCAGCCTGCTCCAGTTAACTCTAAGCCATGAAGTGACTGACATCTTTCTTCATGACTAGCCTGCAACCAACTCCCTTTGCCCTCAACATGACCAAACCACAGAGGTTTTCCTGACTGAGGACTCAATCTGCTACACACAGATATCTGCTATTGAGATCCTACAGTATCCAAATGGTCTTCAACTGCTGCACCAGAAACTCATGGTGCTTCCTCAGGTCTTGCAAGCACTATGTGAATGTTTCAGCTAACCTATGCCATGGTCTCCTGACAAGTCTTCCCTATTTTCCTCACAGCTAACTGTGGATTTGACTCAATTCACATAAGTTATTTATGTTGATGAAGAGAAGAATGAAGTTTCTTCATTAACTTACAAGAGAGGCAACACTACAGTATGCTATGAGAATTTAGGAAACTCAATTTGCCATGACTACATCTTCTAAAAGCCTGCACATCCTAACAGACACTGATCTAAATAGAAACTAAAAAGACACACTAAGGCAAGAATTTTAATTAAAGATTACTTTTGCTAGGTAAATGACATATATACTTGGGCTCTGAAAACACAGGTTACAAACCAGGTACCTATCAATGGTTTATATATATGTAAAAGTATGTATTTTATAAATATATAATTTACTTCTGTGTACTACTTATTATCCTATGTGCTTAGTAGCTTAATTTCCAGTCTGATTAATGGATATCTTGAATTCAAATTTGATAAAATGTAAACATATTATTTTTAAAAAGTAAGTACCTGCTGAGCTAAAAATATTTCAATAATATGAGATTCCCATAAAGGTTTGTGCTAAGGATTCATTATCAACTAACATATTTGACTGGAAACCAAAAGAGAAAGGAAGGGAATTAATAATCAAAAAGGAAACAGGGACTCCTAAGACTTTACATATTCTTTTAAAATAGTCTTCCTGTTTTAGAAAAATAATCAATATTAATTATAGTAAGTGATTTTGAAGATGATTTCCTGATCCAGAAAAATAATGTAGCAAAACAAAAGGGTGAGTAAAACTCTCCTTGGGTCAGAGGAGGACGTAGATACAGGGTGAGGCAGAAAGAACAAAACCTTTTTTAAATACAGACAATTATTTCCACTCTTACAAAGCAGCTCTAACCCACCACACAAGACACTGAAAGAACTATTAGCCATGTTTTGTACTGCGCACAGGAGTTCAACAGGCATCACCAGAAAAAGTGTACAAAATAAAAAGACCATCTCCTCATGCATTTATTTTGGCATATTTGACTGGGCAATTTCACTAGATTTGTCCTTCCAATTTGCAAAAATTACTCTGAGAATAATTTTTCTGTTAAATATCTTTTACAATACAACACAAACTTTTCATTTACAAATAGCAATCCACACCACCTACAAACACAACAGTGAGAAAGCCAGCTATTAAAAAAGGTACAAAGTGGCTAAAAGCCCAAAAACCATCAGACAGACCACCAGCAGCTGTCAGTGAGCTCCATCAGGTTCTTAGCTAGGGTAGGGACAAGTCATTTCAACTGTAAAGATCACATTCACAGCACAACACACATTTAAGATTAATAATTCATTTTCCATGAAGCCACTGACTAAACGGACATTTTCTATACATTCTGGGTATATTTATTTTTTACTTAATCACTGTTGACAAACCCATCTTTAAAAAACCTACTTATATAAGTATAGTTCCATGTTAGTATAGTTAAGTAAGTTCCATGTGCTGTTATAAAGAGATAACACCAACAATTTGTTCACGTTGCTTCTCTAATTACTGAGACTAATATGAAAAAAAAAAACAAACCCACTGAAAATTAAACTTTGAAAAACTGGTAATTAAATTGTTCAATGTGGTATCTTAATGTGAAGATTAGGAACAGTTTTCTGAAAGACAAACCTGAGGTATTTTTTCTGGAATAGGCTCATTCTGGAGAGCCTGAAGGGCCTTCATGGCAGCATTATGTCTAGCAGCTTGACGAGTCTTTCCTTCACCAAAAAACTCACTGTTGCCCACAGTTAACTGGACGTAGAAAATTTTAGGCACTGGGCAGTGATACCTGGGAAGAAGTCACGGAAAGAAAACAGCAACATAAGTTATGAATTTTAAGCATCCATTTTGTACAAAATAAAGCAGTAATGAGGGATAAAACATTATCTTTTCTCACAGATTAAGACCTAACGCTCAAATACAGGGATTGCTCCTCAGCAAGACTGTCAGTAACTCTGACAGCAGCTCCTACATGCAAACCAGCCCTTCACCTGCATTTGCAGGGCTCTTGCAACCAGCTCTTCCATACTTCAGGCCAACAGCCCACCTCTGTTCTCTTCTTGGTTTGAGTCCTGAAAAGATTATACCTAAGGAGAACAGAAAGCTCCCATGGAAGTCATGCCTGGGAAACAACTCCTGTTGTAGAAGGATTGTGAGGTGATTCATTTGAAATCTGCCCGCATAGCTCAGCTCCTGGGGATAAGAAGTAGTCAGACAGGATAGAGTGAGGGACATAGACAATGTACTTCTAGTATTGAAATTGTAGAGAATAAAGAGGAGTCCTCTTCCAAAGTCTAAAAAAGGACAGGGAGAAGCTCTTCTCCAACTCTGTAATAACCAAATATTTTCCAAGCACTGGAAGAGCAGCAGCAGACACCACCACACTGTTTTCCCTTTCTTTTTTTCCCCTCCTACAGAAAACTATCCAAATAGAGTTTGTTTTCCTTAATATGTCTGAAAGCCAAAGAAAAGAAAGTTCAAGCAAGTCTTTCTAAGAACTGGTACAGCTATTATTCCTCAAAGAAGTAGCTCCTTTATTGATACCAACTGCACACTCAATTTTCACCTGAAACCAGCCTCTCACTAGCAGCAAATGAAGAAAGAAACCTAACGTGGTTCTTGGGCTTGGGACATCCTGTCACTGCACTGTGAGAATCACAAACTTCTACACAAAAGAAGCATTTCTCCACCCAAACCCCACTTCCCCCTAGACAGAAAAAGCAAATCAGCACAGTTAATTAATTCAAGTCACTGTTAAATTTTTAATCTTTTAAAAGAACATTTCCAAAAGGTCCTGTAATTATATTCTACAGAGGTGATAGAATTTGCTTCATACTCTCTGCTCTGTGGCCTAGTCTGCTCATGCTCCTTTCTCAAACAAACATTTTTCTAACACACTGGAGATTGAGTCCTTAAAAAAAATACGTAGCTACCAGAAATGGTTTCTCATTTATGACAAATAACATGTTCCAATTTTATGGCAATGTAAGAAAGCCCAGGATTCCAAAAGCCTGGCTAAAAGCTAGGTGCATCACAACAAAACAAGAATCTCTCAAAAGCATGGCAAAATACTACATTTTCCTTCTTCCTCTTAAAGGAAGCATGTTCTCTCCTCACTTTAATCTCTTGGCATGGATAGAGATTTTATTTTTTTTATATGAAGACTTTCTGACTTTTCATTAATAATTGTAACAGATCAGATTTGTTAAGTAATTCTGTGATTTGTTTCAACTGTAAAACAGAATAAAAAGTTTCTTCAGATAGCAGCATGCTTCAAACCCCAACAAGTGTGAATAAGCACTCCAGTCTCAGTGTCCCTGAACTTTGTGCCTAATTCTAAAAATATGTTTATATGGAAAGTGCAAAACCATAATACTGGCTCCAACAAGCCTCTGGCTATAGGGCCTTGGAGGGGTGAGCTAAGGTACCTTTACGACATGCAAAGAGTAGGTATTTACTTTGCTTTCCTGTTTACAGTTTAACACAGTTACAGGGAATTATTAAGGCCTGGAAAATGCATTTGCTTATGCAACATTTTCATAAAATTATAAAATAAGTCAGGCTGCAAATGCTCCTGGAGGTTATCTGGTCCAAACAGTGCCCAAAGCAGGGTGATAAAGCTCTGAAGTTACAGTGCCTTGTCATGGGCATTGGGGGCTATCTTCAAAGATGATTTTGCAAAATCTCTGAGAATCTCACTCAAGTGTTTTGACCACTCTTTCTGGAAGAACATTACAAAGTTCCCACATGTGTAACAGACTCCAACACCAGTCACTGTTCACTAAGAAAGCAGCTGTCAAACGAAAGAAGCAGCTCAAGAACACGAATTTCTATCCTACTCTACTGCATCCTTCATTGCTTCTGACACACAGCAGTCACCTTCTGCCTCCTTCTGCTTCTAAAGGCTACAAACCAAGACACTATGAATGTGACAAAATCTACAATAAAAAAAAAATACAGTGGCTTCAGACTGACATTTACCTCAAAACAAATGGTAGCTTTTCAAGTGAAAGGGAGAATTTCACCCCTTGCCTTCAGTTAATGAGTTTACATAAAATGCTTCCTATATCAACATTTCTCTTAGATGTATTAGTTTTATTTGCTTTGCAATAGTTTTAGGGAATATTAAAAATAAATTCAGGGAATATGCGGGCTACAGATACAAATAGTACTTTGAAAGACTCTAAGAATCAAGAACAGATCTTTGATACCAACCATGGGTCAAACTACATTTTCAAAGTGAAAAATAGTACACTTATTTAAAATAAAAATAATGAAAAGCTTCTTCAGTAAAGACACAATCAACTTCACTTCTGGCTTAGAGCTGTCTGTCTCTGGCTCCTCTAAAGAGCTAATCTGATTCCTCTGAAAGTCTTTCCTTAGTTTACTGTAGAAACACAGAATAGTTGAGGTGGGAAGTGACCTCTGCAGATCCTCTAGTCCAGCCCCTCCAGCTCAAAGCAGGTCAGTTAGAGCAGACTGCTCAGGGCAACTTCTTATTGCATTTTGAGTATCTCCAAGGTGGTTGCTTGAATAACCTGCCTTGCAGGTGTCTGACCACACACACAGAGTAATAAAGTATTCTTACAATTAAATGGGATTCTTTGTTTTTCAGTTTGTGCTTCTTTTTCACTGGATACCACTAAAAAGAGCCTGGCTCCACCTTCTCTACTCATTCCCCTAATGTACTTGATGCACACTGGTAAGATTCCCAAGCTTTCTCTCCTGCTTAACCAGTCCAGCTCTCTCTCTTCTCAAATGAAAGACACTCTAATTCCTAAATTACCTTAGTGGCACTTCAGTGATCCTGGTATGTCCATGTCTCTCTTGTACTGGGAAGCTGAAAACTGAACCCAGCACTCCAGAATAGCCCCTCCCCAGGGCTGCATAGAGGGGAAGGATGATGAACCTCCTTCCAACCTACTGAAAAGGCTCTTCTAAATGCAGTGCAGGGTGCTGTTGGCCACCTACCTTTGTTGCAAGGGCATGTTACTAGTTCACATTTTACTTGGTGCTGCTAGCACTTCTGGGTCCTTTCCTGCAAAGCTGCTTTCCAGCCAGCTGGCCTCCACTGTGTTGCGATATATGGTGCTATTCCTGCTCAGGTGCAGGGATTTTCACTCCCATTTGCTGAACTAAGTTACTGACCACCCACTTCTCCTGCCTGTCAAGGTCTCTCTGGACAGTAGAGGAACCTGCTGATGCAGAAGCCTTGATAAAGTCAAGACAAACAACTTTTGCTCCACTCCTTTCATCCACCAAGCCAGTAATCTCACTGTATAAGGTTAACAGATTGGTCAGGCACAATTTTAACTTCTGAAACTCATATGACTACTTTGTCACCTGTCGTTCTCAAGATTATCCCCTATCATTTTCTTGAGGATTGAAGTTAGGCTGACTGACTTTCCCAGGAAGAAAGGATTTTCCCAGATCCTTCTTGCCCTTACTGAACACAGGAGTGAAATTTGCTTTCTTCCACTCCCCAGAAACCTCCCCAGTAACAGCAGCCTTTTAAAGATAATAAAGAGTGGCATCACCATGACACCATTCGGCTTCCTCAGCACTCATGGGTGTATCTCACCAGGTCTCATGAACCTGTCCTGTTAAAACGTTCTCCAACCTGATCCTCCTACATCAAGGGTATTACCTGCTCCAGACTTCCCCACTGATCTCAGGGACCTGGGACTGCTGCAGGCCAGTCTTATCAGTAAATACTGGGATGAATGCATTTCGAGTACTTCTATCTTTTCCATGTCCTTTGCCATCAGGTCCCCTACCTCATTCAACAATGGGTCCCCTAGTTTTCCTTTTGCTGCTGTAGAAGCCTGTCTTGTTGCCCTCCGTATCCCTTTTCAGATTCAACTTCAGATGGACTTCAACGTTCCTAAACCCACACCTGCTCACTTGTATAGTGTGTCATCCTAGGTCACCTCACCTGGCCCACAAAACCTGTTTGAGTTTAGTCAGAATTTCCTTGTTGATCAATGCAGGATTCCTGTTGCCTCTGCCTAACTACCTGCACACTGGGACGGACTGTTAAAGCATTCTTGAGCTTGGAGCAGCTGAACCTTAACAATATCTCTAAGGCTCCTCCTCTCTTCAGGATCGTATCCCCTGGTTTTTTTTCCAAGCAGGTCTCAGAAGAGACCCAACTCTGCTATCCTGAAGTCTGGTTTCCTGTGTGATTTAGTCTGGGTGATCCTGCTCTGGCAGGGGGGTTGGACTAGACGATCTTTTGAGGTCCCTTCCAGCTCCTAACGTTCTGTGATCTGTAATATTCACCTTATGCTCCCAAGATCCTATCGCTATCTCATGGTCACTGCACTGACCCCATCCCTGACCAGTTCTTCATTTGACCCCATCCCTGACCACTTCTTCATTTGAAAGTGTGAGTTCTGGCAGGAGTGCCCCTCCTCACCGACTCCTCATTCACCTATGTCAGAAAGTTGTCACTGATGCACTCCAGATACCTCCTGGATTGCTTGTGCCCTGCTGTGATTCCTTCCAACACATACTGGGGTGGTTAAAGTTCTCCATGAGGACCAGGGCCTGGTATGCCCTCCAGTCCTGACCTGTAAACTATCAGCTGTCTCATCACTCATCCCCAGGCAGAGCCCCATGGATTCCCACTGCACTCTCACACAAAAGGACAACACTCTGCCCTTGCTATCCCGGCTGGTCCTTCCTAGAGATCTTGTATGCATCAACTGTAAAGCTCCATTTCAGTCTCTCCAGTGTCTCAGTCCAAGCCCTCAATGAGAAGGAAACCTCCCTGCACAACAGGTTAGATTCACAGATTGCGGTCTCCATCCCTGCAGTAGGAAGCTGCCCACTATTGTCGCTGCTTCCATTGGCTGCTGCTGCAGGACTCGGGCTTGGCTGGATTGGATGTCTCAAGAGCTCCCAGGCTCTCATCTAACACTGGCACTGAACCTGTAGTTGCAGATCTACAGATGGAGCAGAAAACTTTCTCATGGTGCCAAAAATTACAAGCTTCCAGCCTCTGCAATTGCAGGACTCCTCATTTTCCAGCCCAACCAGCACCAATTCCCCTGCCCCTCCTCTGGTATGGCTTGGGAGTCTTTTACTCGCAGATACTCAGAGAAGATCCAATTGATCTCTTATTTATCAGCTCTAGTGATGTCAGCACAGGTTGCTGACATCTTCCTATGTCTCCTTTACCTGGTAATACAGATCCTCTGACAGTGCATACCTCCTTCAGACAAGATGGCTGTCTTCTCATCCCAGTTTCCAGCACTCTCTGCAGCTGAATCCCTACTCTGGAGCTGGATCTGACTTGAAGTCTCTGGGATAGCGGCTCCAGATGGTGCGAAGCGCTGTGCCACATGGTGCCTTACCACTACGGCTGAGCACACACACACACACACAGCAGTGTTTTGGGTTCCCTTCCATGAGAACCGCTGCGCAAACTGCTGCACCCATGGGCTGCCCCTGAGACCAGTGCTCTAGGCCCTGCGCTTCTATACTGGCCCGTATAGAAGTACCTGCTGAAAGGGTGCTTGACTCTCTAACCAGTAGACAGCCAGAAGAAAAGCTCAATGAAGCTTTTGACCAGGAGTAGCTGAGAGAGCTTGTTGGCAGCTGCTATTGCTTGCTAGAAGCTGCAGCCTCCTGTAGTTATCCTTTTGCTGCCACAACAGGTATCCTCAGGTTCCTCAAAGAGTTCCCAGGAATCCTCCCACCATCCCAGAAGTTTTTGGAAGACCTAGAAGTAAAGCCTGGGAACTGCTGCATCTGTTGGGTGCTTCTTTTAGCTGCCGCTTAGCACAGGATAAGGTCTGTCATTCAAAAGCAGTAGGCACCTTGATAGCACATCCATCTCATTACTTCACGATCCTTTTAAATAAAAAGGAATGGGGCAGCGCTGTCAGCAACTGCCTGGTGAGGTAAGGAAAACACAGCATCCCTCTCAAGTTCCTGTTTCTTGCCGAGTTACTACGCCTACCTTTCTCTCCATTATATGGGAAGGAGGAAAGCATGTGAACCTTAATCCACTTTACAAACTCAGATCCTACAACAGGCCCTCTCTTTTTCCTCCCCCCTCTGCACCTTTTTCTTTAAGGAGTGTTTAGGGAGCTATTTATGTGATAATATGAAAAAAATTATATTCGGCCTGTGGCTCTAGAGCCTCACGTAGCTCTTTGGCATCAGCAGAATGATTAGGCTTTTTTATGGTTTTGATTAAACTTTTCGTGCTCTGCTTGGCCTCAAGCAGAGTTAGCAGTGATAATAGGAGCACTGCTGGGAAAGTGCAAAGGAGCACCTGAAATCCTCAGCAAATGGACTAAACCTGTGTGGATGGTGGGCTTCTCTATGATATGGAGCATGCCAAATAGAAACAAAACATCATCCTAATCTTTTCAGTGCTGAGGACAGAGAATGTATTAACAAAAGCCTTTAATCAACATATTGCAATTTGAAAGTACAGTGCAATGATTGAACTGAGTTTTAATACAGAATGATTCTTCATGCTTAAGGTGCACACTCAAGTATGGAACAACCCACTGCACTGATCTGCCACTGATCATTCACAAACCTTCCCAATATATTACATCTGAGTTACTAAAAAGGACTGAAAACATTTAACAGTATTTGGAACATTTATATAGAATATGCAGTAACATACCAGCATAGTATTTTCTATCCCAAGAACACTTAAACATTGACCCTACATTCCTTTTCTCTCTGTCGCTCTGCTCAGCCACAGAACTGAGAGAGTCAAGATTTCCAACAGCAACGCTTCACACACGGACTCATTAGGTTTCTGAAAACCACCAACACTTAAAGAATATGCATCTCCCTGCATTCTGTGTGGTGGCTGCAAGATGGGATTTTTCTTTGGACAAAATTCATGTTTAGAAAGATTACCAGGTAATACCCATATACTCAGAGCATAAGCTGACAGATTCATCCAAATGACAAAAGACTAGAAGACAACAAAAGGACAAGTAAAATCATGCATTAAAATGGAAAAAAATAATGTGATAAAGGATAATTCTTCAACAATCAGTCACATATAACTTATTAAAACAAATTAATTTTCATCTGGCTCTTCTGGGCACTTGAGATGCTTAAGATCCCTCAAATAAGAGGTCTGGAAAGCAGGTTCTCTTTATTCTCTCTGCGTTTCATGGCATCAGAAATGCACTCTTTACTTAATGCCATTGGTATCACTTTAGAATACTCAACCTGAAAAAGGATATTTGCTCTATGACTGTGACCTTGAATGCCAAGTTTCAGCAATGAGCAAATATTTACAACTAGTTATAAACTCCTAAAAATAGGGGTTCATAACAGAAATGCTGACAGACCTTAACTAAGCTGGTGTGAGCGGGCGCCACTATAATTAAATAAATCACCAAGGTCTGTTGACAATTAGAAAACTCATTTTGGTTTGCCACAGAGACAAACAAAAATTCTGTTCATTATAATTTTACTGGAATATGATGTCATAACATGTAAGCATACTGAAACAATCTGCTGCTTTTCTAGCCAAAATATTAATTGCATACTAAGGAGCCCTTGGGGCCTCTTCCTTTTTGGCCATCAAATCCACACACACAAAGACAAATAAAGTATTAGTGTATATGTTATGTGTTCATACTGCATTTCCTGCATTTCTCTGGATTCCTCAATGGCATAAATGTTTCTGATAAATATTGTTACATTATCCTTAGAAGGGGGGGGAGAAAAAGGGGAGGTTGTGGTTCATGGAAACCAGGAAGCTTCTTTAGATTCAGCCTCCTTTTCACTGACTAAAAACTCCACGTTTTGTCTAAATTCTAAGTCTATGCGTTCACCTAAGCAAAAAAGAACAAATAAACCAAATTACTTCCCCACTACATCAGTGTTGCAGGAAGCATTACCATATTCCCCTTTCCTAACGCGAAGTGAAGGGGAACAGGGACCGTTCTGGCCAAGATGAAGGCCACTTAAAATATGAGATACAACACGGTACAGGACAGTCATTCTTCAGATGCCAGCTCCATGCTGAAAGGGCCATTCTCTGCACTTTCTCCCTCTGGCTCCTTTTCTATACCAACTCAATCACGCTGGCAGCCCCGCTGACGCTGCTGAAGCAGGAGAATGCTGTGAGCTTTGCGAGGGGAGGGATAGAGAGCCACAGACCGTGCAGGGGAGTAGGAAACAGCATTTGCTGTGAACAACTTTTTCTCTGTAACATTTGGAATTTCTCTAGGGGAGCAAGTTGCTTAGTGCAGCTGTTCCCTGGCCATGCCCTATTTTTCTAAGCAGTCCATTAGCCACGTGCATTTCTTACAGATGTGAGCTCTATGTTTTGAAGAAGGAAACATCCAGCATAGCCACTTTTGTCTTCATACAGTCCACCTTCTGGTTCTTTCAGCAGGTCCACAACAACATCTGGGAACAAAGAGGCTCTCTTTTCCAAATGCTCCTTTTGAGAACTACAGTCCATTATCCCTCTGGCTGTCCTCTTCCAGATTACCTCCACATCCTCCAAAAACATTCATAATGTAAAGTGAGCAAGAGAAGGCACTATGTGTCACTTTTAGCCACACACATCCCTTATTAGATGGAAAGATAATTTTCTAGAATTTCTATTCAGCTGATTTGTTTATAGAACCTATTAATCTTTTCACCTTTCTAATGATAATCTCCCCTGAGACAAGATTTAAGAAAAAAAAAAAAAAATCATGTAACTTGTCCCAATTACCCTTCATTTGAAAGAGGGGTTTAAGCTGTAATCTAAATCTTTAAAACTTTAAAATTAATTCATGCTCAGTGATTAGATTTTTTCCCTCTATATACTATTTACTATGATCACTTTATGAAGGCAATTTTTGCCTAGTTGTAGAAAACCCCTAAGCAACAGAATGTTTAATTGACTATGTAAGAATCATAAAGAATAACCATGTGATGGAAATGTATTAACAGAAAAGAGATTCCAGAGCATGTTTGGTTTTTTTCAATAGTGAGAAAACATAAGAAAGATGCTTTCCATTTTAAGACATAGAAACCCTAAAGTTTCTCTATTTCAAATGTAAGTATGTAAGTAAACCCTGCATTAAACAGTCAAGATCCATGTGTTGCAGACAACTGCATAATGTAGTCTTCTTTATCTGTTAAGGCCTATTAGCAGACACATTAGACTACCTGCTTCCAGTGCTTCTGCTGGGAGGATAATCTAGCAGAGCTGATACTTAGGAATCTCCTAACGTTCAGCTTGGCTGTACTTTACACTTTCACATGTTGTTTTGTGTCAATGCTATCCTTTAACTTAAATAGCTCATTTACTTCTTTGTTACGTTTACCCTCCAAGGTGAGCTTTCCCGTACCCATGATGGCAGGTGGGAGTGGATCTAGATGATCTTTAAGGTGTCTTCAACCCAAACCATTCTGTGGTTCTAGGATTACCTCTCAGTCTTTGCTCTGCAAGGGAACACTTTAAGATATTTCAAAGTCTTCTGTATAGAAGGCTACCTGTTACACTGATAACCCTCCACAGCCTTGTCCTTATAAGAGTCAGGAATGGTAATCAATACACCATATGAAACAGTGCTCTGTAACAGCAATATTTACACACCAGAAGTCTTTACCTCCACAGCCCTGATCTTGTAAGAGTCAAGAAGGGTAACCAATATACCATATCAAACAGTACTGTATAACAGCAGTATTTACACTCCAGAAGTGTTTACCAGAAATATCTTGCCCAGCACATTTTAAAAATCAGCTTTGCCACTCCTCTGGTTCAATCACATCAGTTGTGCTTAGTTTACCTTGCAAGTAATACCAGGTAACACTCCTCTTCCGTGATTTACAACTGAGTAACTCTCAGGTGACAACTGAGTTAATACTCCTAGTGCCTGTGGTCTTAATCTTACATTTTATACTTGAAAGTCTAGTCTCATCCCATTCTAATGTGTCAGTCCTCAGGATCATCCAATTCTTCCCACATATCTCGATCTTCCCATGTAGTGATAATATTTCCTACATCCCATGAACATTCTCCTACTTTTTTGTGTATATACCTCTAATAAAAATAATTACAAAGATTGATTCTAAATCTGGAAGAACTCTACTTCATAATCTTCCTCTGAGTTTGCCTTTTAATACTGCCAATTTTCTTCTCCTTTCCCACCTTGCACTTCTCATACAAATCCCCATCTCATCCAGTTTAATGAAAACAGTAGCCTTATCTAATGCTAGAAAATGCTTAACTCAATCCCAGAAATTCAGGATTTACTTTGCTCTCCTTGCCTAAAAAATGAGTTAATACAAAACATGCAAGGTTAACACATTACAGACACAATCTACCTTCAGTACACAGTAATTTCATGTTGAGTTTTATCCTTTTTGACTTCCATGCCTTTATTCTTCCTTTTAAAGTTTGTGCTGAGTCTGTGAATATTTCATTAAGTTAATGATGACTGCCTTTTTTTTCCTTCTCCTTTTTCTCCTTTCCCTGGGCTAGAGACTATGCAGTTCCTTCAAGCAGCATGACTAACTTAATCAAAAAAATTGACTCATGCTTCCACAATCACAATATTGAAACATTCCTGAGTAAAAAACAAAAGGGAGGGGGATTCAGTTTAACATAACATTATCTAATGCCGAATCTTCCCAGAGGAATCTGTGATGACTACACGATAATATTGCCACATCAGTGTATCTCTGAATTCCAAGTTGCTCAATACAGACATTTGACTGAAATAAATATTTCAATATTTACTCTCTGCATGTGCCACTACTTTGTTTATCATTCACAGTAAATATGTACATTGACAAGAAAAAAACAGTTGTTCATCAAAACTAAATACAAGAAATCAACATAAAGCTACAGACATTCTAAGTTAAATACTTTAGCAGTCACAAATAAAGCTAACAAGTAATACAGCACACAAATATATGAGCCAGCTATACGGCACTAGTTGTAGAGAGATGCTTCCATGCACAGAAAGTTCAGACCTTTGCTTCCACTTTTATTGAGCTCTCTCCTTCAGTCTAACAGTCTAAAGCCTAAAATCTACAAGTACTTTTCAAAGTCCCAGAAGGGTCCCAAAACCAGCCTGAAAACTTTTCTTTTTTAAATAAAGAAAAAACAGTTCAAGAGATACAGTAGGCTAAAAAGAAAAAGGCTAAGAAGCATTAAAAGTTAAAAACCCAGAGGAAAAGGGGTCATGAGATGAACCTTCCAAAGAACTGTGTGTTGGGCACTAAGGTAGAAAGAACAACTGAAAAACAATAACCAAAATTAAGATAGCACAGAACAAAAATGCAATGTGCCTCTGAAGAAGTATTTTTATCGATCAGCCAAATAACTAAGTAATGAAAATAACAGAAATTCAACTTATTCTTGACTGCAAAAATAGCACCAATAATATAAGAACATGAGAAGAATACTGTTTCCAGAGTTTAAGACATTGGAAAAGTTCAAGTAGACAATGCTGGAATGGAGATGGGGGCTGGAAAGGAGGAAAAGATAAATAAGGGAAAAAGAGCATGTTCTTTTCCATGACATAAAAACAAGTACAATAAGAATAAAAGGGAAAACATAATGAAGCTGTGATGTAGACTGTATACTTAGAGGTTAAAGCAGACATCCAGAAGACAAACATCTCAAACTCTTATCTACTTCAGCTCATAAAATTTCCCATGAACTGTATTACTCACTAATCTTTACAAGCATGCAGAGTGGTTACTGAGAATGCTGTCCAAATACCCATTACAGTAAAAGAACATAAACAACGTTGCATATCTGACTACAATATCACTTTCTTTCTACATAAGAAACTTATGTTAAAAAAAAAAAGCATGGCACTTGCCAGCCTAGGGACTACGTACACAAATGAGAGAATAAGGTACTTCACTCATTTAATTCTATCATATATTTATACTGGTAATATTTTGCTAATCAAAATGTTACTAAGAAAATTATCTCAGGCCAAGGACTTCATAGGAATTAATTAACCACAAAGGAAGAAGGCCCAAGAATGCTCACAGAGTGATTCTATCCAAATTCATTTAAAATGAAACAACTAGAGTATATCGGGCTGCATTCTGTTCCCACTTGGAAGAATGTAAGCATATGGATATTCACTTGCATTATCCTGAGTAGAAAAATTAACCTATTATTTTAAAACTTGGCAATCAAAGGATTGAAATTAGAACAAAATGATAAACCACACATAACTCTGACTTAACAAGCCTCCTCTCAGCAGCTGAGTGCAGTTAACCAAGGGTGCACACTCTTCTACCTCGCTAGTTACTGTCTCTGCATCCTCTGAAACATACTATTATGGTCAGCTACAGATTCTCTCCAAAAATCTTCCCAGTTGTGCCATCAGACTTGCAAACAAATGAAACGTGAGCCAGAGAGAGCTTGGGAACTGGAAAAGGAGAATATTTTCTATTGCCCTGCAATGATCCTACCAGCATCCTAGAAACAACCTGTATGACCTTCCAAAGGAAGCTTTATCTACACCCAGGAGGGGAAGAGAAGGGGCATCTTCATTAATCACAGAATCACAGAGTTGTAGGGGTTGGAAGGGACCTTGAGAGATCATCAGGTCCAACCCCCCTGCCAAAGCAGCTCCCTAGCTCATACTGCACAGGTAGGCGTCCAGATGAGTCTTGAATATCTCCAGAGAAGGAGACTCCACCACCTCCCTGGGCAGCCTGTCCCAGGGCTCTGTCACCCTCACTGGGAAAAAGTTCCTCCGCATGTTGGTGCGGAACTTCCTGTGTTCTAACTTACAGCCATTGCCCCTTGTCCTGTCTCCACTGACCACTGAAAAGGGGCTGGTTAATTTGCACTGCATCCCATGCTTAAGATAACTGTAAACACCAATTAGGTCTCCCCTTGATCTTCTTTTCTCTAGACTGAATAGTCCCAGCTTATTCAGCCTCTCCTCACAGGGGAGATGCTCCAGACCCCTAATCATCTTCGTAGCCCTTCTTTGGACTCTCTCAAGGAGATCCCTGTCCTTTTTATACCAGGGGGCCCAGAAACGGACACAACACTCCAGGTGGGGCCTGACCAGGGCAGAGCAGAGGGGGAGGATCACCTCCTGTGACCTGCTGGCCACACTCCTCCTGATGCACCCCAGGATCCCATTGGCTCTTTCAGCCCCCAGAGCACACTGCTGGCTCATGGCCAATCAGGACCCCCAGGTTCCTCTCCACAGTGTTCTTCTCCAGTAGGACATCCCCCAGCCTGTACTGAAACAAACAGTTGTTCCACCCCAGGTGCAAGACTTTACACTTGCTTTTGTTGAATTTCATCTGATTGCTCCCTGCCCAGCTCTCCAGCCTGTCCAGGTCTCACTGGATGGCAGCGCAGTGTTCCCACGTGTCAGGTAGGAACACAGAGAGATAAGTGGTCAAGTCTTTCATTGCCTTGATTCTTTTCTACTTAAAAGCATAAAGAGTAGAATTTCCTAGGGAAGCTTATTCATGAATAGTAGACATAGTGTTCTTTCAATTTCCAAAATTTAATGGGTGCAAATCCATTTATACCCATGACTAACATGTAAATATAAATTCATTGCTAATGAAAATGTTAAGTGATGCAACAAAGGTGCAGTAGTAGTGGTTGGTCAGCAATGCACTTGCCTCAGTTGGCCTACTGAATACAATTTAGTAGCAAATTAGCACAGGAAAAAAGTCAGATCACGGTAGATCGAGGTACTAACGTACACAGTTGCAGACTTGCTAAAAGGTAAGAAACATAAGGGTTTATAAAATGGTGTGGAATTATATTCTAGAAAGCAGGGACTCGGAAAAGGCTTGGAAGATAGAGATACCAAGGGCTGTTGACCATATGTGTATCAAAAATAGTTATTAGGACCTTTAATTTAGTAAACAAGGTCACTGTAGAGATTACTGTTACTGAATTGAATTGATGTTCCACCTCCTTAAGAATTCCCATTTCTGTTTCACTGACATCAATGTCAGACATGAATCTGAATCAGTAAGGTGATTAGACTCCACTTTCTCCTCTTTTGTCATGGAAAACAGCCTCAAAGGTAAGAGATCTGGAGTTTTTTCCCAGAGATGATTCCCTTTTTTATTTCAACAATGGGGGGTTCAGCCCCATTTCAGTGAAACAAATAATCCAAACAAATTGTAGTGCCAAAGTACCTGCTGCTGTGAGTGCAGTTATGTTGTCTGTGACAATAACCACTTTAAACTGGCATTCCTCTTAAAAAATATTCTAAAAAGAGAAGCACATCTCCAGAATGTCCTGGGAATAAGCATTTCACCACAGATGTTTCTTCACACAGCACAAGCAGCCACCAAAATCACTGCTGTAAGCAAGACTTGTAGAGAAACTTCAACCCAGTGGCTGCTGGTGAGAAGTTCTGCATTCAGACACCATACATTCTATCACAAAAGAATCTTGAAAACCTTTCTTAAGAAAAATAAGTACTGCCTTAGTCTGTGGCAGAACTTTAGGTTCAAAAGGGACAAAGACCTTGAAGTAGGAGAAAGTGCAATTCCAGTCAGATCTGAGTCATAATCTCTGAAAAATCAGCCACTACCCTTCTATCTGTTTCCATCAAGAAAATCCTAACAGCTGTTAACAGCAGTTCACCTGTATTTACTGGTAACCAATCTTCAGGTTCTGGACATAGAAGACCATTAGAAGAAAGAAGACCAACTAGTTTTGGTTCCTTGAAGAACAGGACCTCACAGGTCTCTTGGCTGAAATACCCACAGTTCAGCAGAAGTACAGGGAAAAGATAAGGGTGAATAAAAAGCTGACCATGGAAAAAAGGAACACACCCAAAATGTTCCTGCTCCTGGAAAAGTACTCTGAATCAGGGCTTATTTTTATACACATCAATGTAAGTCTTCTGTCTGTATCCTGAATGTAAAGCTCCCTTGAAACAATCAGGTTTAGAAAAAGGACTGAGAGACACCTATTGCAAAGACAATACAGTTAAGAGATTCATGGGGTGCTGGGGCAGACTGCTGGCTCTGAATATGTTTGAATCAGAAAGTTTACAAGAACTCTCCCAAGTGGAAAAGCAATGTTGACAGATAGACATTGGGCAACCAATGAGGAGGATCTGTATTTCACTTCTTTATGCTTTTCAGCCTGAGAAGAAGAAAAGTCACAGCTGAAACTTGGAGATGCAGATCTGGGGACAGATGTACCTTCTTCAGAGCAGAGAAAGATCTGAGGAAGATGAAAACCAAAAGAAAGAAAAATCTACCAAAGCCTTGTCCCATAGATAGAAACTTCAGGAGAAATAGCCAAAATGTGAGCCAAGGACCACTAAAGGAAATGGCAGTCCTCTTACCAGACAGAATAAGCATGTAGTTTGAGGAGCATACTGTATTCTGAAATAGAATGAAGAAAAATATTAATTGAAAGAACAAAGTACTGGGACTCCGTGCTCCTCTGCAGATAGGGCCAAGAGATGATTGACAAAGCTACTTAATCTTGAGCAAAAATTGTTTATAAGAATGCAACGGTACAAAATGTCACATCTTGTGTACCACATTTTAGCATGAAGAGGAACAATGCATCTAGATGTCCTACAGCTAAAGCTGAAAAGATTTTCAGGATACCAGGTAAGTGCATTGACATGGAGAATGAAGAGACACTCTACTGGGAATACTACCCACAAAGCTTGCTCTATATTCTTTCAGCTTGATTTTTAGTCTATACAACATTATTTTAACAGCTGTCAACGTAATATTGTAAATACACTTAATAGTATATATTTTATTGATCCCTGCTAGGTTAAATGCACCCATTAACAGAGTGGATGGTAGCGATGGGATGCATTTGTCAGAGGGATTACATGCACAGTGCCAGAACACACATCACCTAACACCATTTTGTGAGCGCTGCGAAACTTCACTGCAACAGGGTGAGGGGACTGCAGAAAAGCTGCTTTCAGACAGAATTTAATGGAGTCTGTATATCCCACAGAAGAATCTGGGTTTTCTGATCCCAGATACACTTATGTATTTTTATGATTTAAAACACCATAGAAATTAAACACTGGCTGTCAAAAATTTTATTGCAGGAATAAATATCCTCTGTCATTGTAGGCATTTTTGTTGGTTTTTTTTTTTTTAAGCCAACCATACTAATGGCTATTGTCTAAACTGATAGCTACTGGCAATGGCAAAGCTCATCACCTGCAAGCTCCCTTGCCACTGTTCTTTCGGGAAAACTATCCTAAGACAAACAGATGTTTTTGCTGTTTTAAACCAACAGGAAATGGACTGACTTTCTCCCTTTTCCTTTCCTAGAAACAAATACTAGCAAAGAAAAATCCTAGCACAGCTGTACTCAACCCTTTCCTTACAACAGTTTGCCTGTGTGGGAGGCAGGCAATGAGTGGGAACACACAGGCCAGGGGAAGTGAAACGTAGCGTGCAGAAGATGAACACAAAGAATTCATTTAAAAGCCTGTGAGTGGATTGTTACACCACAGTGCTGGTACACTAGCAAGGTAAAAACAGGGTGATACACAAGATTTTGCTTTAAAGATGTGATCCAAATCCTGTCTCAAGTGGTAACGTAACAAAACTGAATCAGTTGTCAGTCTCAATCCCCTCCAAGTGACATCCACATCACCAGAAAGCACCGTTAGTACACACAGACTGCAGGCTTGGTGGCCAAGTTGCAGCTTTGTCTTTAAAGAAATGTCTTTAGGTTAAGCCTGGGAAATTAAATAACGTGGTGAAACACGGAATGCTTGCTGTCTCTGTGTGAATAAACTAAACTCTTTTACTCATACTGATTTCCATTAAAAAAAAAAAGTAAATTATCATTGAAGATATTGCATTGTAGCCTAAATCGTTATAGGAGAAGGAAGCTTGAAGAAAACGATGAGACAAAACACTGCAGCAAACCTGGTTTTAATTGTTTTATGCTGGAATTACGACATTTTAAAGTCATGAAAAGCTTTAGAGTAGAAAAAGGCAACTTTTGGAAGAGCGCTTCTGCTGCAAAATCCTTGCACCAAAACGCAAATTCATGCTGCCACCTAATGGCATAAATCAGCGGTTTCCAGTGAGCAATTCAATTGCTCATCTGAACACTTTCATTACTCTTACGACTAGAATTTCTTTCTCTAAATTTTAACTCTCTGAAATCCCTGTTTTTCAGAATGAAATCACAGTTTTTTTAAGGAGATATAACCTATTCTAATCAATTTCTATTTCCCTGTAGTTCTTAATATGTCTTCCCAAAGTGGTTTTGTCCATTTATCCAGAAGGTTGGGAGGAGAGCAGGGAATGCAGAAAGGAGTTTTTCCTAAGTCAGCCCGTAAACATCTTTATCATTATACCTCTTGATCCATACAATGCAAGTTTTAAGGACCAAATTTTACAACACCAACTGAAAATGAAGGCAGAGTACCTCAGAATCCTTCTGAGCTTTTTAGGGAAGGGATGTTGTACCCTAGGGCTGAAGGGAACAACTGGAGCAAGGTAAAAATCCCAGTGCCACCCCATCTCGCTCCTGGACCAAGGGGTTTATTCTCCTGTGACTAACTCTGCTTCACACAACAAACTTCAGAATTGAGGGTCCACTTCAACTGGGGAGTTAAGGGCACTGGTGTCCCCAGCCTAGTAGTTTTTTGCAGCAAAAGGCTTCCCTGTTAAATCAAAAGCATTTCAGTACCAGAAGGCCTGTTTCTTGTTAGAACTGTTATTACCCAGATTTAAGTCCCTAGAATTTGCTCTTCTGATAACTTTTCTCTCTCCCTCTTCATTCTGGGGAGAGATTCTTAACTTCTTCCAGTCCTTCCACTGCGACAGTCAGATGACTCCCACTATAGCACCTATATTACAAATCAACATTCTTAGGATTATTTTTCAGAGTAGGATTCAGGTCTAGAGTCAAACATTTACATTTAGGTTATTTAACATGTAGAAACTAAGTTGCTATAATGGTGAAGCTCTGGAGACAACCATACAAAACACAGATGGTTTATGATGTGACAAACAGCATCCTCTACTAGCGACTGACTGCTCTGACTAGACCTTCCTACTGGTTATAATGGCAGAGTAGGTTTCTGGTGTACAGACAGAGACTATCTAGGTATCCAAGGTTGGATCTGAATCCCACCAGCGCTGTAAAGAACAGCATCAAGCAGCCTAAACCCCAGCACACAGTACCATTAGATGCAGTCCTGCACCCAAGACATCCACATGATGTGATGCAGGACTGATCCATGAAAAGCATGTTTCGCATGAACAGCTGGAGTCCTGGTGGATTATACAAAATGGTATGATGATTGAATGCTGCTTTTAGGGCTTCCTTCAATTTCCTAAACATAGCTACACAGGGCCATTTGAAAGGCTCTAGGGTATCTTGCCTGGCCTTCAGCTGCCACTTTAGTAAAGGTCTCTTGCCAAACCTACTGGTCCTGTGTGGACATCTCAAAGACTCTATAATGTCTCAAGTGGCACCAGAGGCCTATGTTTAGGAAACTTTGTGTCCTCACATCTGCCACAATACATACGCTAGGGGAAAAAAAAATCTGCTTTGTACACAGCTGTGCATTAAATCTTCCTGTGCTGCAGAAAGCCTCCATAACTGGAATCCAGCAGCAGATAACAGGCTAATCACATGCCTGGAGTCACAGTCTCCAAAGAGTAATCTGAACTTTACCTGTTCCAGGCTACCGGCTGATCTAACCAACAGCAGATGAAAGTCTTTCCGGTCCAATAACCCTCGATATTATGCACTGGACTATTTGTGCCTCAAATGGATGAGGCTGTCCATGCAGAGAGAGGTCTCTTGCTAGAAAGTAAACAGGGTATCCAGGCAGCACAGAAGGACTTCTGAATGCCTGAAGACTTTCAGACTTTGTTCTCTTCCTGTAAATTAAGCAACTGGGTTGTATAATTGTAGGTGTACTTCTGGATAGTCCAAACAGATTTTATGTTGTCTCCTGCAGTACCATCTACTTCAAAATTTGGCTTTTCCAGCTGTTCTCCTGGCTAGATTTTCCTTTTTTCCATAAGACTACGTAACTGTTGTGGAACAAATGAAGCTAGCTGAGGATTTAGACTGCACTGCTAAGCACTCAGCATCAAATAACACTAGCCTCAAATTTGTTCCCTTTGATGCATGTATTTGATCTTCAACTCAGCATTCACAGATGGAACAAACTTCTCATTTTATTCCATTCCTTTACTGTACATCCTTTTATTAATCTGATCTGACAATTTTATCAATTTATCCAATAATTACACAGTCTATTTTCTTTTTGATCACTAGATGGGAGAACACATTAGTCCACTATGAAGCTAGCAGTTGCGGAGGTAGTTGGCCAAAGACTGGTCCTCAAACTTCCTTTTACTATACCTAATTTTTAAAGAGCTGATTCAGTATTTAGGGCAGTAGCCCACAGGGCTGAGAAACATAATTTCCAGAGCAACTAAGTCTAAGCAAACAGTCTCGTGCAGCAGCTCAGTGCTCAGCAGAGAAGCTCCTTACCCCGTAGGTAGGAACTACATGCCCACATAGAGCAATGCCTTGTGCTTTATGGCCAGACAGCTCAGCAAGCTCCAGAAGAGGCAAGAATATGCAGCCTCTTTATTTCTCCAAGTTTGGTCTTCCAAACAATCTATATTCAGGAAGAAGCAAGCATAAACAAAAATAACATGAAGGCTCAGTGCAGCAGAAACTGTTCAACAGCAATGAACAGAAGCTGCAGTTTATCCCAAGGACATTACTGCATTGCGTGCCATGCTTACAGAACTATCACACCACCCAAATTCCTCAAAACCAAACAAGAAACTGCTTTAATTATTTTACTTCCATTCTTTAGCTTGTTGTTTTGCATTTTCTTTGTTCCTATACTTCACAAGTGGTTTTAATTTTGAAAGCTTTTTTTTTTTAATCAAGGTTTTTCAAGCTCTCCAGATTGTGGCAAGACATATTTTAAGGCATTTTATGTAATAAGCAAATAACTTCTGAATTCTTCCAAAAAACAAAGGTTGAGTTTTGTGATCCCTTTGACAATACTTTCCATTCTAAAACATCAAAGGCTGCTTTTCAGTTTCTAGTGGTTTTATTTCTTGGCTGAAAACACCACTTAGTTCGGGTAAGTCGATAAGGTATCATTTCTGATTTGTCATTTACAGACATCCTATAATTGAAAATACTGCAGGACAATTAAACTTCAGAAATTACTCTCCTCAATTCTAATTGAAAAAAAAAGTCATAAACCAAACCAGCATTCAATAGCAATAAGGCAAGCTGGATGACACTGTAGTCAGAACTTATATCTTGTTTTATCCTTTAATTGCTTTAATTTGAACAGCCATGGTTTTCATTTTTTTTTACATGGTTTAAGCCAACTACATACCCAGGGATGCGAGGGAGTACAGCTTCTAGCATTAGACAGGAGTAGTAAAGCACATGTTTCATCCTCAGCTCTGCCAGCATTTCTCAATCCTAACCTGCCATTTCAAGGCTTGGCCTCCCTTGAGTAGCGTGCCAGCCCCACTGAATCGTGCCAAACAGTGTGCTGAAAAAACGCGCAACCTACATCAGCAAACAGGCCCTGAAAGCATCAGCGCTTCCTTCCCCAGAAGCAGCTTGTAAAGCTCTTAGATAACAGAAGCCATACAAAATGCAGTGCTCAAGTGTTGTAGCTTTTCCATAATGTATATTTGTTTGAACAAGAAGTCACATGACTGTTGCAAAATTGCTCAAAACTCCAACTTGTGAGGCTTTAAAAAACTAGGATGCAACTGGTAAATTTTGAGTGCCAAAATATGGGGTGTTTTTTGCCTTTATTATAATCACTGTCACTAATACAGAAAGCTTTGTTAGATAAAAGTTGTCTAACATGGCTGGACAACTTCTCTCTGCTCTACCTGGTTACTTACTACCAATCCTGCACAGATTTTACTTAAATAAAGAAAATCCAGAGAGGACTCCCAAGAGTTTCAGCAGAATGAGATTAAAAATGTTGAAGTTGTTATCTATACTGTGACAGGAACTCCAGTATACAGATACCCAACAGACCAGAGACCTAAGCTGATAACTTCACATGACTCAACTCAGCATCACACAGACCTCATCAGCTCGGGTCAAGATGCAGCGTAATAGCAGTGGCCCAGTGTTAACAACCCAGCAAGTGTTGCATTTGCTAGCTCTAGTTTGAATGAAAAGCCAGGTTAATATGCCCATACCTCACCCACTCCCAAAATGGACTGTGTTTTATCTACTTAATTATCCCATAAGAGAAGAGCAGGCTTGCCCCAACACAGGAAGAGACTTACCCTGATTTTACAAGCTGCCTTAAATGCCTTACCCTCTGCTGTCTTTTTTTGTATACCAATTTTTTTGTATACCAGATGTATACTAGAGTTTTGCATTTCCAATTCTGTAGCCTGCCTTCCACTTGCAGCTCTTTAACCCCTCTCCTAAGCCACCTGGCCATGTGTTTTCCTAAGTTTCTTTGGATTTATTTTTCCCTTGCTGTTCTCAAGCTGTTATTCTCAAGGCCTTTCAGCTGCAAATATCAATAAGTTAACAGTGTTGTACCTACATCATGCCCTTCTCTTCTCCCCTTCTCCTATAACCTGGCAGTAACTTTCAGTATACAATATGGAGCCCAATAACATGCAGGCAAAGCTCAATAAGCAGCCAGCATTCAAGGCCTGTGCTGATACATTACCACCATCATAAGCAGGAACAAGCAACAGAGAGCTTCAGCAGGTCCTCATGCAAATCAGAATTACTATGGGCAACTGTTATGGAGGACACTTGCTGTATGGGAAAGGGCACCCACAAGAGAATGCTCATCTTATAGAGCCTATCCCTTCCCTTCCAAGCTGGCCACTGCAGAAACTTCCCCCTTTCTCTATTTTCCCCCTCTCCCTTGCCTACTTTCCTTTTTTCCATGAAAGTAAATTCCACCTTCAGTATCAGTTTATACTGTCAGCTACAGACCTTGCAACCACATCTATTGCACCTTGCATGCAAACCCGGTTCAACATCTTCTGTGCAACAGACTGCCCACATAAATACACGAGAGTGTGGTTAGTTCTTTGCACGTTTAAATGGGCCTGAGCTGCCCTTAACTCCCAAACACGCATTCCTGCCCTCTCTCCAGTGAGGGCATAAGCTCCTGTGTGACTAGGTGAGGAGCTGTTTAAGGACAGTTGTAAGTCTAGAAGTAACTTCTCCTTTCCTCTCCCCTTGGAAATTGATTCAAATCCAAACTGCTGAACTCCCAGCGCTGAAGCCAGGAAACTCCAGGGACACAAAGGCTGGGAACAAAGAAAGGAGGAGGAATCACTGCCACCTCAACACAAATCATCTTATCCTGACAGGGAAGCTAGCCCTCAACTTTGCATACAAATAGCAGCTCTCAGGCCACATTTCCATGAGTTACTGAAAAGGATCTTTTGTGCCACTTGAAACACCAGACTTAACTGGTCTAAAGATATGCCCTGGGATGAACTTAATACTTTATTTTTTTCTTGAGTCACACATCTTGCCAGAATCCAAGCTCCCAAACACAGTCTCCTAATCTTAATCTGTATCTTCAACTATGTGAAGAGCACATTTTTTTAAAAAAGAGATCCTGGGCATCAAGTGGCTTGCAAGCTGCACAAACCCCTCAGCTGCAGGACAGGCTCTCTGCAAGAGAGGGGCTGGCAGGCAGCTCTCTCTCTGTGGTTTTGCCTTTATCTAACACAGCAAGAGGCCCTCCTGTGAAGATTGTCTCTGGTCTGACTGTAGCAATGACAGAGTTGCCTTGTATGAAAATCCTGTAGGAGATGGGAAGGATCTCTGCTGCACTGAGATCTGCACGTCAGGCTGCACGTGGGTCACAGTTCTGTTCAGTGGTACACTACCCATGGCTCCCAACATCTGAAGGGGTGGAAAATGATCTATGCTATTCTCTTCTTACACCGTCAGCTCCAATAAACAGCATACCTTATAGAGTCTAAATGCCTTTCTTACTGGGATCATAATGGATCAGCACCTCACAGTGCAAAACAAGGTGCAAAACAAGGTGCAGTTATTTCCAAGACAGGAGTAGTCCCAAACCAGTATTATCTGGCATCATTCTTCTGTTTCCTCTTTACCCTGGTATTTGTGTGTGAGCTGGTCCATGCACAGGTGTGTGTGTTTATGCATACAGACAGATCATAGAATCATAGAATGGCAAGGGTTGGAAGGGACCCCAAGGATCACAGAGTTCCACCTCCCTGCCACAGGCAGGGCCACCAAACTCCAGGCCTGGATCTACATAAGGTTGCCCAGGGACCCATCCAACCTGGCCTTGAACACTTCCAGGGAGGGGGCATCCACCACCTCTCTGGGCAGCCTGTTCCAGCACCTCACCATTCTCTGTAAAAAACTTCCCCCTAATATCTAATCTAAACCTTCCTTCCTTTAGTTTTAATCCATTCCCCCTTGTCCTACCATTGTCTACCCTTTTAAAAAGTTGAATCCCCTCCTGCTTATAATCTCCCTTCAGGTACTGGAAGGCTGCAATGAGGTCTCCCCACAGCCTTCTCTTCTCCAGGCTGAACAAGTCCAGATCCTTCAGCCTCTCTTTGTAGGGCAGGTGCTCAAGCCCTCTGATGATCTTTGTGGCCCTCCTCTGAACCCTCTCCAACAGTTCCACATCTTTATTGTATTGCGGGCCCCAGATCTATCTATTTACTACTTAGTTTTAGTTATTTATCAATTTACTATCCAGAGAATTATTAGAGTGGGCAGCTGCACTCAAATAAGCACAGTGAAGCAGGCAAACAGATCCCGGCCTCCTGTCCCACCCTGTTTGTTCTGCAGTCACTGAAATCAAATGCCCTTGGCTACCTAATGTTCCCAGAGGAATAAAGCTCATGTACCATTTTACCCAAACATGGGAACACGGTTCCTATGAAAGACAATTCCCAAAGAAGCAAACTTAAAGATTGCACTAGAAATACTAGTAATTTTCTATAAAAAGAAGTAAAATCATAAAAGTTAGCAACTGACAAGCATTCTGGGGTTCTGCTTCCACAAATGTGTTTCAGTAACTAAGTTCAGCATCCAGAATTCTGTATTTTCCTGGGTTTTTTACTAGCTTACATTTTTTTCAGCTTGGCCTTTTTATCTCTAACTCAAACTAATCTCATTGTAAAGGCTATTCAAATAAATATAGAATTTCTAAATATTAAAAAAACCCCTAATTTCAGGTATCATAGCTAGTTTTTAAAATTATTATGTATGTAAGCAGAGACTCAGGTCAGCAGTGACTAGAAATACACAAGTAATAAAATAATCAGGCACTGCTCTGTCACAAATTAGTTTTCTTCTAGGCTATTTTAGGCTGTTTGACTTTTATTGTTCTAGTTATTGTTGCTATTGAAAAAAAATCAAGAGTTAAATGTTAAAACCTTAGAGTTATCATGATTTAAAAATCTGAGGAAAAGTAAGAAAGATTAAGTTGATTCAGGTATTTTCCTTAGACAATTCTGAAATGTTGCATGTGCCTTTCAAACTCCTTAATTTTAAAACACTGCTGTAAATTCAGTATCTAACAAAAGAGTAATTTTGCACCAAAATACTCTTCAGGGCTCATAATGTCATTCCTCTTGAAAATTATGAGATGCGTAAAAATTGATAGGAAATCCATCATGCCAACCTTTAAAAGAAAGTCAATGTTCTTCACCAACTAAGCATGTTATTAGGAATTCCTGATATGGTTTTTTTCCTCATTTTACAGATTATATTTGGTATCACTTTTGGAGCTCCAGAAGACCTGATCTATTAAGAGTTCCTCTGCAGAAAAATAAGGAAAAATGGGAAGAAAACCTGTCTCTGAGTAAGAAGTTCTTGGGACTACAAAATAATATATATGTATATATTACTTTCAGTTTCTCTCAGACTGTTGCATTAGATACAAATTACATTTAATTCAGGATAAGCAGGAATGGTTTCTCATATGTGTACTGCAACTGTATGTATACCAGAGGTGAAGATGTTTCAAGAATTTAGAACATATCAAAGAATAAAGTATTTGGATGACCTATTAAGTAAACAGCTCCACCCACTTAATTTTTATTTTTTTTTAACTCTTCAAGGATGTGACAATTTAAAAATAAAATTCTAAATGCTGCCTTCTCAACATCTACTCCAACTTACTACAGTAAGTTAATTCTCTGCCTCCTCACTGCCTCACTGCTGCAGACTGTAACTCCAGTATGCACGTTAAAAATGTAGAAACAGTTGATTTACGTGTCTTTATTCCTTGTGACATGCATAGGGCATCTGTCTTCTTTCAGAAGGGAATTGTGCATGTTTCTAAATATGGCTGCAAAGACTCCCCTTAGTAAAATATCTTAGGTTTATTCTACTCTGAAGTAACCTAGGAAGTTCATAAATATTCAGAACGGATTCATAAGCAAATGCTAAAAAGCATCAAATAACAGAAAAAGTACAAACCTCTGATTGTACATGCCCCGGAAGTTATAATTTGCTCTATAATTGGGAATTGGCTTTGGATCTAGTGGCCTGTAGATGGCAGGCTCTCCTCTTTTCATAGCCAGACCATTCAGCTCCACTGTCGGAGTTATACTGCCTGCAAAGAACAAACAATTCCTGTAAGGCACTTAAATCACAATTACTGCAAAATACACGAGCAGGACTGAGATGAGAAGCGAAGAGAGCTGGATATTTTTTTGTTCTTATGTTAAAAAAGAAGCAGCTACAATGCCATTTCTGTTTCTCTGAAAGACAGGAATATAGATGTCAACTTAATCACAAGCAATGAAAAGTAACATTTAAACATTTATGTCAGTGCAATCTCCATGCAGTTTCAGTCGATTAACCTTCACATATGAATGAAAAAGCCAGTGCTGTAATCAAGCCGGTTATTCATCTTTCCAAAGTGCCTATCATAACTTATCACACTTTCTGAAACTATAAAGATAAAAAGAGTAATGTCTCTTCCCACTGAACACCAGTAAACAAAACCACAGTTACTGCAAAGAGGTACTGAAACAAAGAAGCAGCAGTAGGCATGACTCCTGCCATTTGGTAATCTTACAAGTTAGAAAAAACATTTTATTTGCAAGACATGAAAACTTAAGACTATGACTAAAAACTAACTAATGACCTAAGGGACTGAAAAGAAACTACTGGAAATCAGTGTCACTGCAGCCACCTACTGGTGACAGAACACAAAGACAGAAAGCAGCCAGCTCCTGCTCACCGGCATGGTCTCCAAAATGTCAAATAAAAAGCTACACTGTGGCTTCATTTATTTCTTTATTTATTAAGTAAAATTTTCGGCTACAGTATTCCCAGACTGTGCTAAGGAAAACCCTAAACGAGCTCAATTAGCATTCCAGTAACAAGGAGTTAAGACTTTCTCAGAATGTTTTCATATGAGGTTCAAATGCATCTAGCCTTACAACAGCTATGATGCATTTGCCAACCCTCCATGGAAGCTTTATACGCCAATTGATGAAAATTTGTATGCAATGGGTATTATACAATTATATTTTCCAGAGCAAGGAGTGACTATGAATTCAACTATACAATAAAAATAAAAATGTCATTTGATGAGAAGACACCTGGGCATATACAATATACTTAGAGAAAAATTACAGAGTTCAGTGGTATGATTTTTAATGAACTCTCTCTTTAAGAAAAGAAAAGAAGCCAAGTAATACTCTGCAAGGTCAAGAATCAAACCCAGGATCACTTTTTTTACAGAGGTTTGAGCCTCCAGCTTTCTGAACAGCCAAAGTGACTGTGACAGTGAAAGCAAAACTGGTGTCCTGGGTCTGGAGAAGGAATGTGGTGTTCTCCAAAGGAGCAGAGAATACTATCACATCACTCTCAAACAAGCCTTAAGAGCTGATGCTCTGGCTGAAGCACCTTTTTTTTTTCTTTTTTTTAAATTGTTTCAATATAAGAACAAAAATTTTTAAAAAAAAGGTGGGTGAAGGGCAGGGAAATACAAGGGAAGTGAAAAGGGCCGGGGCGAAGGAGTGTGAAAAGGAAAAGATGACATCATTTTCTCAGTTTGCTGTCTTTGATCTTACTTTGAAATACAGTTAGGAATGTTATTTTTATTTATTTTATTGAACAAGACAGAACAGATCACTGAGCATGTGGCTGAGAGGTGTGCCTCAAAGAGTGCTGCATGCATAGAAGACAACTGACAGGTAACACCTCAAAAGGAAGGATGCAAGACACCAATCCACATTCTTTCTATTACTGAAACAAAAGCTTCTAAAGCCATCTGAATGCACTTCAAAAGCACTGGTTGCTATGAAGGAAAATACTTTTCAAAATTCTCACACCAAATCCTGATGGTTAATTTACACAAGATCTAAATTCACAGGGTTGTACTGGTTAAAATTTTCAATTTCACTGGAAAATTAGCTAAAATAACTCTTGGGAAAAAAGTTTTACGGTGGTAATAACGCTCAGTCCAGTCTGGTTTTGTCCTGTCTGTCTTCTGTTGATCCATCATTTGGCATGGATCTATACATCCAAGGTTCATCTAAATAATTTCACTTACAGTTCAACCATTTTAGGTATGCCCATTAAAAATTCTCTTGTGCAAACTCACTAGAGGTTCTTCATTGTACTATCATACCTATAAGACAACTCCAACTTCACATACAACTTATTAAATTTATTTACTATTCCAACACTTCAACAAGATTTAACACACAGAGGGAAATGTCTTACCTGGATTATTGTTAACATTATTTTTGGGTGGTCTAGGTGTTGGTTTGGGAAGGGTGGTTTCATTCAATGCTTTGCTAGCAGCAGCATGTTGGGCCTTTTTAATACTGCTTCCTTCAGCTTCCCAGGTCTGTTCTCCAAGAGTCAACTGCACTGTGAACATCTTCAAAGACAAAGAACAGGTAAACACTGGCAAGATTATCACTGTGGGTTAGACCAATCTGTATACAAACTTCCAGGGCCTAAGAGAAGCTGTGCCCTCTTTTCATCAAATTCAATTCCTAGGTAACACATCTGATTCTGACAGAGATCAGTGTCCTTATCAGTGGGTGATATCTGACCTTTTATATGACAAAATAAACCAGCATAATGTTAATGTCAACCATCAAAGAACAGAATACTATTTAAACCAAGTAATAATAACTGCAAACTGGTCCTCTGCTCTCTAAAGGCTATATACAAGTTGGCTAATACCATATTTCTTCACACATTTGAACATGTTTAGTCACTTTTACCTGTAGAAAACAGGTAATAAACGCTATTAAAACCAAAAAAGAAGTAAGTTTGTAGTGATGCTTAACAAATACAAATGACTGCACTCTCTTTAAGGCAGCAGAGAATGTCTCTCACATTTTTACACAGTGAAAGAATTTCTCACACTCTCTGATTTTTGAAAATAATGTGTGTTGTTAGGGCAGCATCACAACTCAAATATGTTCAAAAATAGAAAGAAAGAAATACTTATTTTAATAAGTATTTAATACTTATTTTCATAAGTATTTATATAAGTATTATCTTTTTTCAATTAAACTGACTACTGATAAAGCCCATTTATATTTTAAAATCTTAAAGGATTATTTTAAGCAGTAGCTATGCTGTGCAAGTCATTAAGATAAAACTCAACACATTCTATACAATACATACAGTTTGAGCATTAAAGAACAAGAGGATAAAGGGTAAGAACAGAATGTCCTTTCCATACCAGTTCCAAACAGATAAGGCAAGATTTAATAGTTACACAAAGTAAACTAACATATACCTACCTCAGAAAACACACTAACTTACTTGAAGTAACATAAAGAAATCTACGTATCGCCGTGAGGAGTATATGACGTATACTTTTCAGTATATTCTTTTCAGTATATTTCATCTGGAGAATTATTTGCTATCTTAGTTTTAATATTCTTTTAAACTTGCTAGATCCAGCACCAGGTATCTAGAGACAGACATGACTGACAACTTTTAAATTTGCCTTAACATACACTGTCATTTAGCATGTACTGGCAAACAAGCATTTGAACCCAAGTGCGTACGTGCGTCCCAGCTCAGCCCTATGCACATGCACGCAGTGCCTATGAACTGAATGCTATAAATACATACTTGTGTCTTAATTACAGGCTTAAGTTTTGGCCTACTGTAGTTTTCAGCAGCACAGTCCCAGTGCCTGGATCACAGTTCCTATCACCATGCCATTTTTTCCACAGCAGTCATGAGAATTTCCTCACAAATCGTTACTGAATTTTGCACTGTCAAACCCTACCCCCACCTGAAAGCCAACCTGGGTATCAGAGCTAAATACACATAATTATATAAATTATCTATAAACATACATCTTTATTACTAAAGGAGCTTAAATTTGATTTCTGGATCTGCAGTTTATATGTTTTAGATTTTGCAAGAAAGTATTTGTGCAATATTCTCATAGGAGGAGAATTATCTAGAACTTCAATCAAAATACGATGAATAATGGCCACTTATCTATTTGTAACTCTTCTCTTAATGCTTAGAGCAATAAGCAGGAATTCAAAATAATAAAGGGCTTGCTCAGTAGTTTTCTACAGCTCAAACTCTAACCTTCTAACTTAGCCCATCTGACAAAATAATCCTGCAAAAAAACCACTCACAGTAGTAGGTGAGAATTTAATTAAAGGAATAAAATTGCTTAAAAGCAAAGTCTGGAGCAGACAATGAAGTACTCAAGTTCTGCAGGACCTGAGCTGACAGGCATTTCTCATCGATTTTCTGAGTAAGTTTGTATTTCTTACATTCAACCTAATTACCTGATGCTTAGAGAGTGGAAGCACAAAGGCCACTATGCTTTGACCTCATCTTTACTCCACTGTGCTCATAAGGTCAGCCTCCCTTAGCTCTGGCTCCTCACTTTCTCCTTCCTCCTTCCCAGCCTTCTTAAGTGTTAAAGAATCATTTTGGCTGCAAAAGACCCTTCAGATCATTAAGTCCACCCCTTAACCTAGCACCGCCACGTCCACTGCTAAACCATGTCCCTAAGCACCACATCTACACACCTTTTCGATACCTCCAGGGTTGGTGACTCAACCCCTTCCCTGGGCAGCCTGCTCCTTGCCACTTTCCCTCTTTACTGGACAACCATCCAGTTTCTTTTGCCACTGTCCCTTTTGTCTCCTCAGATGTCACTGACATAGAAGCACAGAAGAAACGATCACAGAATCACAAGGCTGGAAAAGACCTTTAAGATCATCAAGTCCAACCACACCTGTCCTATGCTAAACTATATCCCTAAGCACCTCGTCTACCCGTCTTTTAAATACATCCAGGGATGGTGACTCAACCACCTCCCTGGGCAGCCTGTTTCAATGCCTGATAACCCTTTTGGTGAAGAATTTTTTCCTAATGTCTAATCTGAACCTGCTCTGGTGCAGCTTGTGTCCATTCCCCCTCACCTTATTACTTGTCATTTGGGTGAAGAGACCAACACCCATCTCTCTACAACCTCCTTTCAGGTAACCATAGGCAGTGAAAAGGTCTCCCCTCAACTTCCTCTTCTGCAAGTTAAACAACCCCAGTTCCTTCAGCCACTCCTTGTAAGGTTTGCTCTCCAGCCCTTTCACCAGCCTGGCTGCCCTTCTCTGGAGACACTGCAGCGCTCCAATGTCTTTCTTGTAGTGAGTAACCCAGAACTGGACACAGTACTCAAGGTGCAGCCTCGCCAATGCCGAGTGCAGGGGCACAATCACCTCCCTGGACCTACTGGCCACACTGTTTCTGATACAAGCCAAGATGCCATTGGCCTTCCTGGACACACTGCAGGCTCATGTTCAGTCAATCAATCTAACACACCTGAAAAGAATTTCTGATGACAAATATTCTACCTGGATGGCAGACTCCTAGAAACACTTACTGTGCTGTGAGGAAGCACCACTTCTCTCCCAGCTCAACTGTTTCCAGTTACCCATTCCCCCAGTTGCCAAAGCTTCCTTTCCAGAGACAGATAAGGAAAAAAATTATAAAAAGTAACTGGTATTTCTGGTCATGGCACAGACAGCTGTCTTGTAGAACATGTGTCTGAGAACCATGAAAACTACTAGTGGACAGGAACAGAGTATGTGTAGGAGGAAAGCAATGTGAGATGCTCCTTAAATGGCAAATAGCAGCAGCATTACATCCTTCAGGTCAGGCTTTCTAGGACAGACTCAGCTCTATTTCACATATTCTATCAGATATTATCATCATATTACTAGCAAGACATTATATTAAGCTGCTAACATGGTCATAATAATTTCTATGTCCCTGCTTTTCATAGGTCAAAGTTACGCCAGCCTCCATAGCCTTATTAATATCACTCTTGCTCTTCATCCCCTTCCCTCCTTTGTTATTTGCAGCACAGGTCACAATCAGACAGCATTCTTCTGACTCTACAGCACACATTTATTTTTCTTTTTATCCTTATGAATGGAATTAAAAAATAATAAAAGCTAAATTGAAAAACTGAAGAAAATTAAGAAATCCATTGCACACCTGGCTTTCAAAAAGTGCAGCTAAGGCTCAAGTAATTTTTATGTTATTAGTTCCTTCAAAAGTAATAGCAAATATATGTTAATTATTTCTTATCTTGCTAAAACTTAAAGAATAGCATGAATGTAAGGTAACTCAAATCTCTGTACTGCTGAGGGAAACAATCAGCCAAAACCGTATCTTTAGGTACAACCAAAGCACTTATTTCACAGTAATGGAAAGAAGGTCACAAAATAACTATACAACAGAACAGTCAAAAGTTACAGAAAGTGTAATTGATTTAACATGTCACAACCTAGAACCAACCAACCAGTGTATCCTGTGGTGCCAAACACCCCCAGGAAGGAGAGGAGCACTTCCATTTCCATTTGCAATGAGGGATCCTAAAAGCCTGCTGATTCTCAGCAGCCCTGAACCTGCTGGCGTCATTTCCTCCAGCATAAAGGATGCAGGAACACCAGTCAAACCAAAAGGTCAGTGATTTGCATCTACTCTGCACTAGCTGACATTAACTACAACTGAAAAACAAGTGGCAATAGCAGAGACACAGCCCATGACTAACTGAAACAGTTACTAATCTGCAGTGTGACCCTAGTCTTAGGAAGTTTTGCCACTCTAGAAATACCAAGTACAAAGCAGCTATTAATTATGCCATTGTGATTCTCAGATTTTTCATGCTTTTTTCCTCCCTCAGATTGCTCCTAACTAGGGAGGAAATTCAAAATTACATCTGAAAATTATTATCATGAGATTACCCCCCTGCATTTCCCATCATCCAAAAGCATTCTAAAAAAATTGGTATGATAACTGACTAGAATTAACCGCCGGTTCACTAGAAACAACATAAATGCTGTAGTCATACGAGGAGTCTTAATATCACCATGAATCTTAAAGTTGCACAGAATTTAAAAGAAGGAATTAATAATAAAGTTTGTGCCCTATAATGCAACGTCCAAAGACACAGTATCAATGCGATTAGCTTTATGGACACAGAATCGTATCAATAAATGCTTTAAAAAAGTACACAAATGAGCTTTGTCATCATCTGCACTACCATGAAACAAGTGCAGAGGTAGTTACCAGAGGCCCACCAATTTGGAGATGGATTCATGCAGCTTAAAAAGCAAATTCTCCATAATTTTTAAGAAGGGTGATGATACCCTGGAAAGACCTTCACAATGTCTTTATAGAGACCAACAAATATAAACTCAAAGGTGGAATTCAAAGTAAGATACAAAATTATCTACAGGGTTGCAACAGAGATACAGACATACTTTCTGAAAGCATAGTGGGGAAAAAAAAAAGCAAAATAAAAAACAGTAGGAAACCCCCTAGACTAGAAATGTGGCTGTGTTTGACAAGCGATCTTGTCCAGACCATGACATTATCTGTTCAGCATTTAACGTATGGCTCATCACCTGGAACTGTGACCTTACCTTGGCATGAGCAGGCCCTCTTTCATTCAGAAGCTTATACTGGGGTTGAATTCTATTGAAACGGGCTAACTCATTTACCAGACACATTGGAGTTTTCTCTTTGGGGTTTGCCATGTTATCTTGGAGAGGAGCTGTAAATAAAGAGTCTGTAAAGTTTTTGTGGAGAAATGTATTCTTCACAACTTCGCAAAGCTTTGCAAAAGCAGCAGCATGCTTAGAAAAGAAAATACTTTGGCTAAAAAAAATAATTTTTGCACATATGCTAAATACAATGGTTAAATACCATTTAAATATTTAATCATAGAGAATATTCATTTCATAATAACCATTTTGATTGCATGCAATTTTAAAAGATATAACTATTTATTTCCAAAAATGTCTCTATAAAAGATGACCATCTAGGAGGACATATACATATGCTACATTTTCTATGTCACCAAAGTTTATTGTCAGGAGTATACTGGTTCCAGGAATTGACTACTCTTTCAGTGCGGTTCTCTCAACACGTTGACACGTAAATGGACAGCATATGAGTTAGAAGACAAATATAGCAGATGAAACCTTGTGGTTTAACTTACTTCTCCCTGCTTCTTTCCAGTGTTTTAGTCTTTCTCACAATAACAAAGTCACTCTCAGAGCACTCCCAAAGAACACCTTTCCTCATCCTTTAAGGATTTTGTTCTGGTTTTCTTAAGACTACTTACTTCATGTATGCTGCCTTACTATTTTTCAACCTTCTGCTGTTTCTTTATCAACTTATTTCTATTTGTGCTTAACATACACTGTCATTTCCTGCTTAATTTTGGGGGATAACATTTCTGTATTTTATACCCAGTTCAGCATAGGAACTACAGCATTTATTAGGCTACAAAGGAAACACTGAATACTGCCAAGCAGTCTGAAGACATTCTGTTCTAGGGAAGAGAAATACACTTGGAGACCTTCCTGCACCACTAAAACTTCTCTATAAAAGATACGCTCAGAATTTGACAAAATAGACGTGTTCTTTTCTGAGCTTTTATATCACTGATCAACACTTCACTTTAAGTCTGAGCCCAGTGAAAGAAGCTTAAGGTAGTAAACAGTCTATTTAGCCAGAAGATTTTTCTACAGGATTTTTTTCCTTTACTTTAATCCTCTTTAAGTCTTAACTTTATTTTTTAATTTAGCAAGTCATCAAAAAGATTTATTTGAACACCAAAGAAAATATACCTGGACCAACTTACCTGGTGAGTTGCTAGAAGGCGCAGGATCCACAAGGCCGGCAGTAGGACTGCTACAGCTGGCAGCCGACTCCGAAATGGATCCGTTCATTGAGGACGGCAGACCCAGTGTATTTGTAGTTGCAACTGGTAGGGGTAGCACCATAGGGGACATGGTAGGTCCAGCCAGGTTTGTTGTAGTCTGCATCTTAACTTGTGCCATTGCCTATCACTGCAACAAACAAGTGACTATCAGCAGGGCATTTTGCATTTTGAATGTTAAATGACAGTAGTGATATTGACATTTTTTTTTGCTCCTGGATCTGGGTCACAAACTATCCATAGAAGTCATATCTCTACATGCATTACTTTCGAACTGTTGCACAGAGTTCACAGCCAAAGAATATCACTGGAGCAGAACCCACACCCCCTGACTACAAGTTCTGCTGCTCAACTATGGGGTGACGCTGCCTGAAAGTCAGCAGGAAGAATGATTACTATGGAATAAAATTCCATATAATTATTCTGTGGATGAGATTAAACAGATCATGTCTTTGCAACAAACTGTCATAGAAACCTTTTGCCATCGTTTTTCCAGTAAAGTGCACACAAACAAGGCCACAAGAGAAAATCCCCTTTCTTCCTGTCTGCTACCAAAATAGAAAAAAAAAAACCAAACAAACAACAGCAAAGAAGCAAGTTCTGAAAAATCACTGCTTATGCAGTCAACATGCTGGTGCACCACTGGAGCATTTCAATCCTTATATAAATTACAAGCATCAGTACCAGGATTTCCTAAACTAGCCCTTAATCCAGTGCCTAAAGCACTTACCTGGAATATGCCAGGTACTAATTACCTCTCTTCATCTGCCCAAATTAAGTTCTTTATTACAAATAGCTGTTTCTGGCTAAGTCTACACGCATAAATAACCAGGGTCAGGGCGCGGCTCCTTCATAGTATTCATGGAGTGTATGCTCCTTGGCAAAAAAATTTGGCTACTGATAAAAAAGCCTCCTGCAAAAACCACATGGGAGCAGGTCAGAGGCCAGCAGGCACCCCAAGCAATCCACTCAAATAAGCAAGGAGGCAAACATTCGCAGTCCTCCAGGAAAAAGTCATGGGCTTCTCCTTTCAGCATAAGGAGCAAACAGGATTATAGAATCACAGAAAGGTTTGTGTTGGAAGAGACCTCAAAGAACATGTGTCACATGGGCAGAGACACCTCCCATTAGACCAGGTTGCCCAAAGCCCCATCCAGCCTGGCCTAGAATGGGGCCAGGGAGGGGGCAGCCACAGCTTCTCAGGGCAGCGTGTGCCAGGGCCTCACCACTCTCACAGTAGAGTTTCTTCCTAATATCTAACCTAAACATACCTTCTTTTAGTTTAAACCCATTACCCTTTGTCACTACCGTTCCTGACAGTCCCTTTTCAGCTTTCCTAGCCCCTTCAGGTACTGGAAGGCTGCAGTAAGGTCTCCCTAAAGCCTCCTCTTCTCCAGGCTGAACAACCTCAACTCTCTCAGCCTGTCTTCACAGGAGATGTGCTACAGCCCTCTGATCATATTTGTGGCCCTCCTCTGGACTTGTTCCAACAGCTCCATGTCCCTCTTAAGTTGGGAACCCCAGAGCTGGATGCAGTACCCCAGGTGGGGTCTCAGCAGGACAGAGGAGAAAGGCAAAATCTCCTCCCTTAACCGGCTGGTCATGCTGTTTTTGCCGCAGCCCAGGATATGGCTGGATTTCTGGGCTGCAAGCATGCACTGGCAGCTCACATTGAACTTCTTATCAATCAACATACCCATGTCCTTCTCCTCAGGGATGCTCTCAAACCACTCTCCACCCAGCCTGTAGCTGTGTTTGTGATTGCCCTTACCCATGTCCAGGACCTTGCACTTAGTTTTGTTGAACTTCATGAAGTTCTCATGGGCCCACCTCTCAAGCCCATCAAGATCCATCTCCAGTGTGTCAACCGCACCATACAGCTCGGCGTCACCAGCAAACTTGCTAGGGGTACACTTGATCCCACTGTCTGTGTCTCTAACAAAGATGTTAAATTGTGCCGGTCCAGTACCAACCTGTGAGGAATGCCACTCATCGCTGGTCTCCACATGGACATCAAGCCATTGACCGCATCTCTACAACCATCCAGCCAATTCCTTATCCACTGAGCAGTCCACCCATTAAATCTGTGTCTTTCCATTTTAGAGACAAAGATATCATGCAGGACAGTGTAAAATGTTATGCACAAGTCTAGGACAATGAATTTTATTCAATAGCGTGGACACAGACTGTATTTCTTAGGGTTCATACACATGATATTATCTGTACAGAGTAGATAAAGAGACGAATGCTCTTACAGCTCGTGAACAGCCTGGAGACCTGGCTCTCACCTGGCAGCAGCTCTGACTAAGGCAGAGGAGGACAGGAGCCCAGCTCTCCTCCATCACAGGCAGCACCCTTACCAGTAAGCTGTTTGCTACTTCTGTAATTCTGTCTTCCTAAGTTTTGCATGGCCAGGTTCTGGTGGAGAAAGGGGTGAGGGATGCAGGGGTGGCTGCTGCAAGAAGCAGCTAGAAGCTCTCTGCAAGCCCCAGAGAGAAAACATTGGCTGACTCAAGGCCAGAATTGTTGCTGAACAAGGCCTAACCCATCAGCAATGGTCACAGCGCTTCTGGGAATCACATTTAGGAGGAAAAAAACACAAGTAGCTGCTTTTTGCTCCTAGAGAAGAGAGCGAGAATATGTAAGAAACTCTGCAGGCACCAAGGCCAGGGAAGAAGGTGGGGAGGGGGGTGGTGGGGATGAGGCGCCCCAGGTGCTGGAGAGAGAGATTCCCCTACAGCCCATGGAGAAGACCATGGTGAAGCAGGCTGTCCCCCTGCAGGCCAGGATAATGATAGGGAGGAGAGATCCCATCTACAGCCCGTGGTTGACCCCACACCGGAGCAGGTGGAAATGCCTGAAGGATGCTGTGACTCCGTAGGAAGCCCACGTTGGAGCAAGCTCCTGGCAGCGAAACCTGCGGCCTGTGGAAAGACCAACTCACGCTGGAGCAGGTTTGCTGGGGGAATTGCAACTCTCTAGGAGGAACAGGCTGGAGCAGTCTGAGTCTGAAGGTCAGCACCCCATGGAAGGGAGCCATGCTGGGGCAGTTGGTGAGGAGCTGACACCCCAACAGAATGGACTCATGGAGAAGTTCGTGGAGGACTGTCTCTCACCAGTGGGAACCCACATCGCAGCAGAGGAACGGTGAAAGTAATGCGCCTCCTCCCACCCCCACCAAGTTCTTTCCCAAGAAGGAAAGTAGCTCGCGAGGAATTCACCAAAACCCCCGCTCCCCAGGCCACAATGAGGGGGAAGAAGGGAGTGAAATCATGACTAAACTGCAGTCTGCTAAGAAGGAAGGGGTGGGGGGAGGTGCTTTAAGATCTGCTCACACTTCTCATTACCTCTGATGTCACTGGGTGTGCAGTACAGTGTCATAAATTAGTTTTCTTTCCTTTATTCTGCATTGAGTCTCTTTCACCTGTGACACTGATTGGAGAATGATCTCTCCCTGTCCTTATCTCGACTCCTAAGCCTGTTAATATATATATTCTCCCACGTCCAGCTGAAAAGGGGAGTGATAGAGAGGCTTTGGTGGGCACCTGGCCTCCAGCCAAGGCCACACCACCACAATAAGGAAAAATGCCATCTGACACCTGAAAAATTTTTTACCTTAATTATCTTTGAAACAAGTGCAACTATATAAAAAGTTTTGATTACATCAATATTCCCCCTCCCCAATCCGTTAAAAAACATTCAAGCATCTCCACTCAGAGCGTCAGTGTTGTTAGATTAAGATCCCAAATCACTCGATACACCATAGAGTGCAACTACTTTAACACTCTTGTACTAGTTAAAGGAAAATAATAAATCCTATTACTGTTACTCTGTGCTTTAGAGAAGAGGTTCAGACATCATTTTTATTACTGAGGAAAGACAGAAAACTGGCTTCAACCTCTGGAAAGGCAAAATTAAAAAAAATAAATCCAAAGTAAGCTCAATCACTTGCCCTTTTCATAAATATCATAAGTAAAATGCTAATAGTGACAGATTTTAAAAATACGTATGTATGCTTACAACCATGAGTACAAGAAAGCCATCACTCAAGTAATACTGCATGAGATACTACAGAAAACCAATTGGCAGTCCCTGCCAGTTGTGAATTCTCCTTACAGCTTCCAATACTTTAAAAGCTTGTTCTTTTCAAGAACACAAAAATTACTAGTAATAAAATAAAATCACATGTTTTATAAAGTATATTTATAGCTACTACAGTATTTCTGGGTGCTTTGCAGGATCAATCCTTTTCTATCAGGGATTAAATAAAGTCAGTTTGATGACAGTATCAAGGAACTGCAAAAATTAGTAAGATGAAGTTTAGGAGAAAAAATATTATCTTACAGTAAAGTACTTAAGAAATGAAACCGTGAAATCCAAATAAAATCATAACATATTAGGTGTTGGGGTATGCTTATTTTATTAGTTGTCTTACATATTTAAAGCTGAAGAACTCCTACAAGGAACTATAACTATCTTGTAAATTAGTCTGCATAAACAAAGATGCCCGGGGGTAAATGTAACTGCAGGGACTACCTCTTAAGAACTTGAGATGCGAAGATAATCAGTTTGTGATCAGTATGAAAAATCCACTAATCAAGAGAACGGAGAGAATATTGTTGATATAGTGCTGTCATGTCATTTTCACACTGCCAAATGCCATCACAATCAGACAAAAGCTATGCGCTACATCTTTTTGTTACCTACTTGACATACCTAACAGTGTTGTACTATTTTATGAACAGCGACACAAAAGCATTTTGGGGCCTTCCAGCCACAAGCACAAACCTACACAACAAAATGTAGGGCTCTGGGAAGAGGGCTTCCACTAAGATGGTAAGAGATGAAATGCAGTTATATAATCAAAATAATATTAAATCTTCTGTGTGGATGTTTTTGAAAAAGAAGTATCTGGCATACACAAAAGGGATATTTTATTTAGGGTATTACAAGTACGATTTAAAAAGCCCCCACTACATCATTTCAAATGGTTAACCCAAGTCACGTCTAGAGGACTGCTACAGCCAAGCGTCTCCAGAGGAGTTTCTCTGGATGCCAGGCAGTGGTTTCAGACGCCTGGGTCGCGGTCAGAACGCCGAACCGCGCCGCTGTGGCTGCCAGCTTTGTGCCTCTCGTGAGCCGCCAGCTGCCACGCCGAGACACCACAGCAGTGACATTTCTTGTGGTCTTAATCACACACATGCCTCCCCCGTCAAAGTCCGCCAGCGCTGACATTTTTTGTACAGCTATATCCCAGAGCTTACAGTGTCGTCAGGAGTGCTCAGATCTTCTTTTTTTCCTCTCTTACTCTAACCTGCATGGCTGTATTAGAAATGTGAGAGCAGACATCTAAAGGGATGCAAAGGTATCACAACTGCATTTTACTTCATTTCCGCTTTAGAAAGCGGTTTGTACACAGGCAATTACACAGGTTTCAATAAACAGTTGGGATTAGCTTCCTGGTCAAACTATTAGATGTCAACTTTCCTCTCACACTAAAAACACTAAACCAAACTCACATTAAAGAAGCAAAACAACCCCCCCCCCCAAACACATTTTAAAATTGAAGGACTCTTGTCAAATATTCCATTAATTTTTCTTTAAGTTAGGAAGTACAACATTAACTTAGTTGTAGTCACAGATGCAGAATATTTTCAGTAACTGCGAATACAGTCATGTCATGCTAAAAAGCATCACACACCATAAAGAATTACTTCCACTTTTTCCAATGATTTCTTGCACTTTTCTGGAACATTAATCACTTTATATCCTTAGATCTTATGACAGAAGATATTAATTAAATGCTCCAGTGAAAGGATTCTTAGAATATGACACACTAAACGAATAAAGACAGACAAAGTAGATAAGACAGCAGAGAAAACGGAAAACACGAACAATGACTTTTCAAGTTGAACACACTTTCACAACATGGAAAAAACTGAAAAAGCAATACTTCACTTGAAACACAAGTTGTTGTATGAAAAAAACAAGAGTCAGACAGACTTACAATCTTAGTGTCCAAAACAGAAGACTGGGCTTCATCTGTGCAGAAAGTGAAAATGCAGAGATGCAGTAGGGTGTTAAGGCACTTTCACATCTAAACCAAGGTACCAAATCTCCTCTGCATATAATTATGTAATACATGGCACCTACTATGTATTTGCAAAGGTAATGACTGAGGGCCAGCCGCTCCTGAGTAAGAAAACCTGCTTGACTTATCTCAGACACCCAATACTTCAGCATATACGTTCTCACTGGTGCTCATTTCTCACAACAGTTATGACAGTGGCAATCCCAATTCCTTTTCTGCAGAATTGCTACCCAGTGAATTCCGGCCTGTGCTCTGTGAATCTGACCATTCTGCAGCTAGAGAGACTTTGTGTTCCTGCCTTCTTTGAATTCACTTATTTAAAAAAAAAAGAGGGGGGGGGCCCAAAAAATTAAAAAGAATTTCACTTTTTCAAGATCACACTGAATTTAAATTTTGGTTGTAAAATGTCTGCAGTCTCCTGCAAGCCTGCTTTATAGCATCTACAAATTTACTAAGTGTACTTTTCCATCCACATCATTAATGAAAAAACATTAATGAAAGGTCCAGGAACAGCATTACAACAGACTGGGGGCAGTGTCTAAGCAGGCAGCATCTTAAGGTTTTTTCCAGACCTACTCGTGCTTTGGTTCTCAGCTTATAAATGTGATTCTTCTGTAAAAGTCCCAACTCACAGAACTCTAATAAAGTTAACGGTTTCCTAAATAAGGAGGGTTTAATTTTAGCCTTGCAATGTCATTACACTCTCTGTTCTCCTTCTATTCTCCTGATATTACTTCTCTCAGTTACACAAAAACATACAAAACCACCAGAAGATAAAACGTGTTTCTTACGTGCCATTTCTCACATTTATGGCAAATATTATACATATATGCATGTTAATGCAGAAAGTACTACAGAAGTCCTAAGCTTTATGTGATTTCTTTTTACTGTGTTGTATCTAGCAGCTCATTTAAGGATGACAGAAAGGATACAGCTCTGCATTACCTTCAGAGCAGCTGTTAATTGAATCTTTTCTGTTCTATAAAATCAAATAACAAGATAGCCACACAGTAGCAGCGTAGCAAGAGCATGATTTAAAGCTTACAGTCAGCAGATGGTTATCTAGAATTACTAACAAAAGTGATCTTATTTATACATGTTTAAATAGGCAAAATTGATAAACTACACATAAAAATCACACAGGGTCTCTAAATATTACATATTACTGCTGGCCCCCACTATTTATTCTTTCCATTTGCTCCTCCATAAATTAGTGGTGTTTTGCCATACTGGGGTGGTTTGCCAACAGTCAAACTAATCTAATTACTTGCTCCCATAGCAGAGGACAATTCCATGTCCTCTCTAGCCTACAGCAAAAAGCTAAGGCTCTTCTGACCATTTACCTCACTAAACCAGCTCACAGGCGGGTGAGGAAGGAGATGAGAGGGGTGTCTGTGTCTGCACAGGGAGAGTCATAAGCTCCTGACCTGGAATGGGGAGCAAGGAATTAGCCCTTCCAACTCCTGCTAATCAGCTTAGCTTTGCTGTCAAAGCAATACACCAAAGTTCAGCTCCTTCACACTGTTCCACATAAAACCTACGATCTCATCCTCAGTGATTTAGACTTCAGAAACCTGCAGCCAGTGTTTTGCTTTGATTTTCTTTTAGGCTAGAGATTCTTTATTTCAGTGGAAATCCAGACATTGCTATCGGCTAATTAACAACTAAGTAATACATGAGAGCAACTTAAGTTAGACCTTAAAAGCATTTTACTTTCCTGAAGTACGAAGGGAGAGGGGAGTGGGTGTGGGAAGCCACCACAACACTAACTTTTATTTTGGTTATTTTGATAAAATAATTTACAACCAAAAGACACACACACACACACACAAGAAGGAAGGCGAATTGATACAGAATATTCAGGATTAATAATACTGAAAATCCACGGAGCTGCAAGCCTTACAAAACAGTTCCCGTAGTTGCTCAGCGCTAAGCCCAGCCCCTGAGGACGGACTAAACCCTTCAGCTCCTTACAGCAGTTTCCTTTGCTCTTGGCCTGGAGCAGGCAGCAAGGCCGGGTCAGGCGGCTGCAGCGAACACCAAGTCAGAACATTAAATCCCAGCACACTTCCAGAAAACACAGAAGTTGTTTTTGTAAGGATATTATCATCCACAGAGGAATATCCTTTGGAAACTCCTATACATGATCAGTAAGCTTTCTGAGGGGAGGCAGGAAGGTATTTAAAAAAAAAAAAATCAAGTAGGAAATTGAATAGATTAAAAATCTGCACTCTCAATACTTTTCAACCACTTCTTCAAACAGCAGTCAGCTCAACTTCCCTTCTGAATTACTACACAGGACAAACACATTAAAACAAAACACATACTAGAAAATTACTTAAGACTCAGAAGACTCAGCTAGAAACTGCTTCATCTCACAAACCTTTTTCAGCATGACACTGTATCAGTTCCCTAATCTCCAACACTCTGTTGACCCAAGATGCTACATGAAGCACATACTTCTCTAAACCAACAATCAGATTTGCATTACTTGGGAATATACATATTATTAGCATGTGTCGCCAATTTAATCCACCTCTTACAGCTCTCTTTACAACATCTTTGTATAATTTTGGAGAAGAAAAATCTCCAAATGAAACTAAACCAGACAAAGGCAACTGATTACAGAATCAAAACCTACAAACTAAGATTTTCTCAACCAAAATAGCCAAAGGTAGTGGGTTTTGTTGCTATTTAATTATGCTGTGTTAATAATGGGGCAACAACAGAAAAGGCTTACCCTGTGATCAAGTTAAGATTCATACAGCTTGAAATACACTGTGTACGTCACAGAGCAAACAAATGTAATAAGCAAGCATTTTGGACACAGTAAATTGCTTAGGCCACTACAGTAAAAGACAAGTAACTAATATGAAAAAATATGTGACCAAGAAGGCCATCTACATGTGCAGTGTAGCTCTCACCAGAACAGTTACCATATGGCACTGCTGTACACTGAGATATGAGGATTCAGGTAAGGATTAAAGACATCTACATTTTAGATTCCCAAATAAAAGCAATGTGTCTAAACTCCCACTGGAATCAAAGGATATACAGTATGGAATTTAGTAAACCACCCATGGTTTACCAGCACCATTTGAGGTGTCCTAAATTATCCATCAGCTGCTGCCTCAACAAGCAAAAGTAAGTCCTCTTCGAAGACCCATGCCACATCTGACACAGCCCATGTCAGATGGTTCAGAAAACCCTGAGAGGCAAAGGCAATGAAATGGTAATAATGTGTTTAAACAAATGTCTTACACCAAGAGTCGATATAGCCAGCGGACCCAGGGAGTTACTGAAGGTGATCAATAAGCAGGCTTCTACCTTGGGATTAGCTAAACCACTCAGCTGAGTGGCAGCTGAAGACTGGACGGGATAACCCAGTGTCTCAAACCGCACTAGATGCTGAAACACAGGCAGCTGAATGAAACCCACCCAAAGCCTACTGCCAAACCTGTCTTGAACAGCAAGGGATCATGGACCTCATAAAAACTAACAGACACAGTTACAGAAGAAATAAACTTCCTCGCAGAGGGGTTCGTCACGTAATATACTTGCCTAAAACAGGTCTTTTTGGAAGGAATGATGGAAAACACAGGGGTTAGGGCACTGACTGTAGTTGTGCACATTTGCATGTGCAAGAGCCTAAAACCTTTTAAGAAGAGAAACTTTAGAGAAAGTGGAGCATACTGACAGGCAGGAATGCAACTCTTCCCTTGCATCCCTGGCAACAGCAAGGCTGACATGAAAAAGCTGAGTAAGGAGAAACTCAGGCCATGGTGTACCTTACTGCCTACAGCAAACCTGAAGAACCCCAGACTGTACACATGGCTAATTTTGTCTTTTCACAGAGAAATTATAGTCAGGTCCTGTGTACTCCAGGCAGTCACTTGAATTCTCAAGTGGAAACGTCACAGGCAGACATGAAACAAAGATCCTAATTAGAGAAATTTTATTAATATTCATCTTGAACCATGATGGAAAAAAGGATTGCTATTCTCACAAACCACCGCACTGAAACCAAAGATCACTGATGCAAAGGCAGAAAGAAAACAAAAATCCCACAACCAGGGCAAACACTTTGTGAGGAAGTATCTGCTTGGCTTCAGGGAAATTCAGGAAGCTTAATCACAATCTCCCTTGTTTGAAATGACAAGGGAGATCAATCAGATTATCAACTCAAAGATTTTGATGCCAGAAAAAAATACAAGATAAAGAAAGGCAATCTGTTGCATCAGAAATTGAGCCAGGTGGGCATCCCAATGCTTTTCAACCTGCTTATAAGCCAAACCCAAGGGGGAAAGATTAGGTTGTTTCATATAGGGAAATGGTTTAGCTTAGGACAGGAGTGGTTGGTCTTGAGGATCTTAAAAGGTCTTTTCCAACCTTGTAATTCTGTGATACAAATGTCAACTGCTTTGCAAAGAGAAGCTCATCAGAAAGTTTGTTAATCTCAGTTTTATGTTGCTGTCCAGAAGACAGAGATGATGATGAAAAAGCCATGGAAATTTTCAACTGTCAATATGAGTTAACCCACTTCTCATGCTGCCACATGCTTTATACTCAGAAAAGGCACCGAACCAGCCAGCCAGATTATTAAATTTGACCCAGTCAAAATACCCTGAATTATTACAGAGATGAAAATGCAAAACCCCTCCATGGAACACCAAGGTGATCATCAGAGCCTTATTTGAGCCTTCCACATCCAGAACCCATTATGGTTTGCTGTGTATCCAAAAAAATAACTTACAGATCTCTATAGAGTCATACGGATCAGAAGCTGCCATCACACACACACCCCAACACTAGAGGGTAAAATCCTTCTCTGCATTTATCTGCCACAACTGGGAGCAGCCACGAAATCAAAAGCTGGCTGCCCAGTATTATAACTCTAGATTTCTTCCTCCTTGTGACTGTAAACTACCTATGACTTCCGGAAAGCTTAAAGCTTGTATCTCCCCAGACACTGTGATTCACAGTCCCATCAGTACGTTTGTGAAAAGATGACCTCATCTGGTCCCACAAAAGGGAGGACAGGACAACTAAGAGAGACTCTAGGTAACACACAAACGAAGATGAATTTCCAGGGCTACCTCAAAACTTACCCACACAAAATCTATCAGAAAAGTTCAAGGAGACAACTAACCAACTTAGTGACTACAGAAATTACAAACACAGAAACTGAGATTAGAAAAATGTGGAATGAATTACTATATATATTTTTTTAAACTTTCTGGGATGTAATTTCAGCATTCACACTGAAACGTGCCACTGAGACTCAAAGGGCTATTCAGAAATGATTATTGGCTGCCATCATATACACAGGTCATCATACCATCTTACTGCAGATGATGGGCAGGTAAACCATATTTACCTTAAGTTAAACAAAAATGAGTTACTAAGCTTTTCATGAAGGAAAATAGCTAAAACGAAGGGAAGCCTAAGCCACTGTTTTAACAATCAATCATCAGCTTAAAAGTGCAGAAGGGGATTAAGTAAGTAAATGAAAAAACCATGACTCAGAGTTGCTGTGCTGCCGCTACAGACTCGTTGGCATCAAAGCTGTAATTGGTTTGTTATTTGTGATACGAGAGTCTAACCAGAGCTCCTTTCAAGAGTCCAGTTTCTTATTCAATTAGTATTTTTAAATTTCTCAGATGTATTTCTAAAAGCTGTATTTTTTTCAATTTGTGCTAGCAACTAGTAGTCATATTCCTAACACTTTAAGTAAGCTTTGACTGACTTTAAATTACAAAATACTCTTATTCTAAGTAAAACATTCCTCCAACTGTTACTTAGTTCTGAAGTAAGCAAAAATTAATTCCTGACAAAAGGTTTATTCCTTAACTAGAAATTGCACATTATTAATGGAATTTAGAAAGTTATCTGTTTTCTTTGACTGCCTGTGACAAACTACTTCTCAGACCATTTCAAGTAACAAAGCTCAGTGGAGTAGCAGAAACGTGCTTTTTTCTTCGCAAGACATTACAGCTCTTCCTATCAGCCCTCCTCACAAAGTAATCATTCCCTGGTCATTAATAGCTACAAGATCCCCAGAGAAAGAGGTTTCAGTAGACAAAGTGGCGGGTGTTGTGCTCTGTTGTTAGAGAAGCAGACCACATTCTGGTTTGTGTGCTTTTTTCTTGTTCTTCATTAATGTATTTAGCTTTGAAATCCTGTTTTTGTTTAGTGACGAATGCCCACCTTCAAGTTTCACACAGCTTCCAAGAAGTAGCAGCTCCTAGACGCAGCAAACTGCCATCTCCTGTTCATGAATCACTCCTGGAGTTCCCCTTCTCTCAGCTCTCCCATAGACAACATTTTACGATGCCTGGAAATAAACTACATTCAACATACAGCTCATGAGACAGGCTCCCTGTGGAGCAGAATGAGACCTCTGCTCAGAGGTGTGGAGTGCCTTGGCAGATCAGGAGTTCTGCAATAATTCAAAGAGCCTCCTCCCTGTTTTAAGTTCAGGTCTCCTCAGTCAATGAATAAGGTAAAATAGTTACAGAGTATTGAAGTGAGTGTGCCAAGTTCTCTGACCGATGAAAAGCACAAAACCTGTGCTTTCAGCTGGAGAAAATTAACGGTTTGGAGATGCTATGTTTGGGGGCAATGTCATGAGCTGTTGTGAAATTGATGACACGAGCGCAGCTCAACAACAATTGAAACAGAGGCCAAAATCTCAGGAAGTGAACAGATCATATGTAACCAGTGGTGACCTGGGGCCACTAACACTGGGCTCCAGCAAATGAGATGGGAACAGACATAAGCCTGGAGGAGTTTAATAGAAAGCCAAAGGGAAGACAGCTAACTGATCCAGGCAGCAAGCAGCTATCAATGCAGACTCCTTAAACATCCTGAGAATTAAAAGAATCATCAACAACTCAGCCAAGTACAGAAGGACAGCAGTCTCTGATTGATCCTGTGTAGCAAACCCATGCTTTGAACAGGAATTATGAACTTGTGCCATGACACAGTCAAATAAAGTATTATCTTTAGAAGAAACTACAGATCATAGAAGATTTTGACAACCCAGGAAAAGGAACAAATCCTAGTGGCATACTCACAGATCCTTTCAGAGTTAGCAAAGGCAGAAAACCCTGAAGATAAACTGTCGGATATATGATCAGTGCTAACCAGTATAAACTTGTTGCACACAGAGCACATGTTCTGCTGCAGCACCGAGACGACACACATCTGTCAGGATGGCAAAAGGTGAATCTCTGGAGTTGAAGCAGCGAGGAGGATACTAAACAACTAACAACAGAAAGGAAGAGTGCTGATATGGAAGAGATCTGGCTCAAACTGAGCACACTGTGAGTGCACAGAGCCAGCATGAAAAAAACAGACCTTTTCCTCATGCACTAGTGGTTAGAACTACCAAGTAGGATACATCATAACAGATGAAATAAAGACATCCAGCCATACAGCTGATGATTCAAAATAACTTGTTCTCCAGACCAAAGGAAGTTATAAGTGTAACTATTACAGGGGAAAAAAAAAAAAGTAAATGCATCGTGAATTAAAATTTGGAATTCTTTCAAGTATTTTTACACATATAAAGAGAAATAAAACAAAGGACAACTCTGGCTAGAAGTGCAACCTGATTCAGTCATAACATGAAGTGATTCAAAATAAACAGCACCTAGAAAAGTGTGAAAGTGAAAAAGAAGTTTGCATATATGAGGAATGACAACACTGTTCACAAAAGCACAGGCTCAAGACTACTTGGAGATAGATGGGATGAGGCTCTGAGCTGTCCTTTAAAGGAAAGCTTTTCTCACCACTCCATGTACTCCAGGACCACTAGCTTCAGCAGGGTATAGTTAGCTTTTGTGCCTCCTGAACTACCCTAAAACCAGAGTGAGAGAGTAAACTTGCTTTTGAACTTGCTGGGAGCTAGCATTTCTGTTCACCACTGACACTCCTGTTCCCTACCTTCAAAACCAAAACTGACTAAACAAAAGGCACTTGAAAAGGGAAAAAGGACCCTGATTTCTAGGATGGCCAACAGAACATGCTCTATTTGGCTACATACATACGCCTAATAGTCTCACCTCCTGCAACAAAAGCTTCCTCCTTGCTAACAAAGGGAAAGAGTACTTTCAGCACAAACGCCATCCGACACCTAGGTTGTGATGAGACACAGCAAAAAATGTAGGTGGAAGTGCAGGACCCAGAGTTGTGGAGCAGAGTCTGCAATCCAGTGCAAAGACAAACGTCTGAAATGCTGTCAGCCCTGGAACCAGAACTGCCTCAGCTAACCCTGTTCACCTGCAGTGCTCTGTTCTGCCCTATCTTGGGGATGCATTCTGTGTATTACTTTGATAGTAACTATGTCTCCCTTGGTCCTGGCAGCTATGAGGTGCCTGAAAAAAGGGAAACAATACCAGGCAATATTTGCCATTATAGCAAATAAAACTGCTTCTTTTTGGTGGCAGATGTCAAAACTCCCAGTGAGCACAGAGTTGGCTTAAAAGCCCTGAAAAGGTTCAAAGTACTACCATGACACAAAGACAAAAAGAAAGTTTCGAATCCAGAATGGATAAGCTGGTGTTTCAATCTCTTTTAAAATAGTTAAAAGTATGGCACTACAGTTACAGTACTAGAGATCCGTTTCAGCAGCTACCGCAGCAGTTTGCTCTCACGCCTACCTGTAATGAAGGTGAATGTTCCAAGGTATCAAGGGACTCAACTGAGTAGAATTTGAAGGGAACCAGAAAAGGAGTCCAAGTTTTACATACAGTTTAATGGTCACTTGAAAAAGGGCCTCCAAAGCCACCTCCTCTAGAGAGTTGCCACTGACAGTAATTCGTGGAACGGTCAGTTTCAGAAGAGCCCCCTAAAAGAACAGCTAAAGAAAAGTGCTACATTAATTCTTCTCCTGGGACCTGGCAAACACCTTTGGTTGTTTCCAAGTCCCCATCCAGAACATCCTCATGAATGAGAACTCCAAGTCCATGGAAATGGGATTCAGTCCTGGCACCCTGCACCTGTTTAAGACTCCAAGGGACAAAGACTGGCCAGCTGAAGAGGGGTGAAGAAAAGATGAGGATCATTCTCCCTTCTGAGGAGTTCAAATCCCGTATCTATCCCTATGGATTCACCTAAGAGAGACTGTTGAGAGACATTTCTGCCTTGATCCAGGACAAGCTTTGCATCCCCTCAGATGAAGGACAGAAAGCCTTAGCTGCCATGCAGTAGCTGAGAGGACGCCTGTTTCATACAAGACCAGTGTCTTGCATTGAATTTTAAGAGGGTCAAGAAGGACTTTCAAGAAAATCCCTCTGTAGCCATTCATTAAGGTTTCCAAGCCTTAAACAAGTACAAAAGGACTGTCTCTTGGGTAGACACTCTAAAGGAAAATACCGAGTGGTCATGTCACTTGAGGGACACCGATACCACAGATGAAACGCAGTACTTAAACTTGCCTTATCACATACACAAGACTGGAACAAAAAGCAGAGGAAAAAATTTTCAGTCTGGAAAGGAAAAATTACCTACTACCTAGCACCCAAGACTGAAAAACGATCAGAAGGGTGAAAAAAAATTGAAACAAAAGAACACATTTTTTATACAAGAAATTTTAGATTATTTTTTGTTCTTACCTTGACTAACAAAGGCAAAGCTCTTACAGACTTCATTGCTTTGTTTCTATCAGAACACCTGAATATGCTACAAATTGGCCCAACATGGCTGTGCATCAGGTCTGCACTTACGCCTTGTGAAGAGGGTGTCTTGCTTTCTACCCTTCAAAATGTAATAGTTGTATGGATGTGCTGCCTGTTTGACATGGAAGAAGTTCTCTCTCATTTACAGTTACTTATCCAGACAGCTTTAGTTACTGACATCAATCTGCATGTTTAATATGGTTACATTTCCTTATATTTCCTTGTATTTGTATAACACTTTAAAAACGGTTTTGTTTACTGTACAATAAGCTGGAAACTACAAATATGTAACAGCTGCCAAAAATAAGAAACTAAGAATAGCAATAAAAATTAGGTTCCTCATCTCTTAAAAAACTCTTCTTGTTCCAACAGGTTCTACCACTGCACGAAACTTCCCCAGAAAATCTGCTCTCCTATGCTCAAAACCATTTCCTTCAGCCTGGAGACAAACAGCCTCCTCAAAGCTGGCAAGCAGTGAAACTGGAAGCATGACCACTGTTGGTACGGTCCTTGGGAAGTTTTCAGAAGAGGAGACCGTAAATATACCCCTCGAGCGTGTGGCACTACAGTAAACATCTGAGCAAGCTGCCTGTTCCCAGAAACTAAGGGCAGCGGGTTAACCCGTACTCACAATGCTCAGCCGCTGGCTATCGCTGGGGACCTCCCCAACCACCAAAGGCATCTCCGCTCAAGCACCGATTTCTAAGTAGTCTCAAAAAGACACACCCCCCCAACCACCATTTTAATGGTGCCTAAATTAGAAGATTATGGGGACACAGAAATATATTGAAGTCACAAAATTAAACAGCTTAATATGGAAACAAAGCACATCATTTTCTAGGGGGAAAAAAATGGATGTTTCATTTTATTTGAGTATCAGTCATTTTTTAACACTAGTGATGTACTATATACAGAAGCATATCAACTACCAAAAAAAAAACAACAGAAAAGATATGGTACAACACAGGTGAACACACTGTGACCCTGGAGTACAGATTTTACTACTGAGAAAGTTTCTAAATACTACCAGCTTAAAACAAACAAACAAACAAATCACAAAACAGTTGCTGTTCAGATGGATGTATGAACAAACTTTAGCAGCTACAGACACACACGTGACTTTACTATTACACGACCACAGATGGTTTCTCAAAATTCATTTTTAGATTAGGAGTTGTGACAAGCAATTTTTTTATTACCAATAGTTTCCAGAACAACACCTGACAAGACATCTCTCAGATTTTTACTGAACTCTTGATCTTCTAATGCAAACATACTTTGGATAATGCTGATCATGACTGGTCACTGACAATGAGCAGACCCCCTAAGCACAGAGCCCTTGACTTCAATACATATATATGAAACTGTGTTATACATGGGTTCCATTTCCTCTCTTCCTGGAATCTGTCACGTGCTCCACCAACTCTGTTTCCCCCCCTCCTCGCACCATACATCCTCTCCTCCCTGGGGAACACTGCCAGCTCCATTCCCTGACCTGCCTTTGCCAGACCCCAGCCTCATGCTTTACAGTCTACTCAATCCAATGAAGACCCCTGTGCCACATCCTTCCAGCCTCCTGGCTTCAGAGATTGTGGATAGAGCAGGCATCAACAAAGAGCACGCAGAGAGAAGAGAGGTGATGGGGTAAGAGTCCCAGGTAGGGCCTCTGGCAGCTAGACTCTCATAAGGGGGTATTCACAAGCGTCAGTGCTGTGAAACCAGCAGTAGGAATGGCTGAGGAGCATGAAAGCAGAAGGGGTAGCAGGGATTCCTGGTTTCCCACGTGGATTTTGGTAACAGTGCCCACAGTAACTTTAGGAGAGCCATGATCTGCCTTTGTTTCTCTTCCTCTTTTTTTTTTTTTTCCCAGAAGAAAGAGAAAATTTAAGAATTATTGTGAAAAATACACTGAAAATCTGAAATGCAAAATAATTGCTCTGGCAAAAGCCAGGCCTAACTCTTATCCTACAGATCCTGCTGCTGCTATGAAGCATACACACACAAAAAATGGCACTAAAAACTGCACACTTTATAAGGCCCGTTCTCCAACAGTGCGATATTATAAGAAGATGTATTTTGGGCCAAAGGACTGGACACAGTTGATGTCTTTTTGAAGACTGTCAAATCAATAGCCACGTATTTTGGGCAGGTCAAAACAAACTGCTTAGATAGAGCATGACAGGTGCAGCTTTCCTACTGGTTGGAGAAGCACTCTTGGAATCAGAGGATCCACTTCACTACAGCCTGTTGCCTAACCTTCCCAAGGTCACTCTTCACAACACTTTACGAGTAAAACACACAGTATTTAATTCATTTCCCACATTCACACCAATGTAAACCAGGATTACAGTGGAGTTATGTTTAGAAACTTGTGCAGGAAAATCAAGCCCAACGTTTGCCCCAAGGAAGGGGCTGATAAGTTATGTGCCTGTTTAAACTTGGTCAAGTCAAAGATGGGGATAAAATTTTAGTAGGGCCTGTTGTCACAGGACAAGAAGTAACTGTTTGAAACTAAGAGAGGGCAGATTCAGACTAGATATAAGAAGACATTTTTTACACTGAGGGTGGTGAGACAGTGGAACAAGTTGCCCAGAGAGGTGGTAGATGCCCCATCCCTGGAAACATTCAAGATCAGGCTGGACTGGACTCTGAGCAACCTGATCTAGCTGAAGATGTTTGTCCCTGCTCACTGAGAGGGGGTTGGACTAGATGACCTTTAAAGTTCCCTTCCAACCCAAACTATTCTATTGTTCTTTGATTAAAACACCTCTGATCAGGCATTGCCATAAGTAAAACCAAGAAGCTCCTTTACAAACTACTTTCACAATTCAAGGTTTAAGATTGTTCAAGTTTAATTACTATTTTGATATAATTCTCGGGGGACAAGGTAGCTTAAGCTATACAAAACATATAAAGACTTTGGCACGCAGACTACAGCCTGAACTGAACCCAAGCTTGGTAACTTCTGCTAAAACTGAGAAAAGTCACTGAAAAGTTCTCTGCAGAGCAAAGAAAACCTCAACTGCCCCTTTCCCTCAGAAACTATGAGCAAGCAGCCAGTCTCAATCCTGTTCCTCGCTGTCAGCAACATGAATCTTAGCAAAGACAGGCAAGACCAGAAGTCTCTCTCCAGGATTTTTTTCTAGGGCAAACCTACAATCAGTGGCTGGAAATCAGTGCTGGAAATCAGTGCTGGAAATCTAATGCTGCTGATGGCATTCTAGGAGAAAGATTTTCTTCAGATACCTGTCAGCTTGGCACTGTTTATAGGCACCAATGCCACAACAAAACCTGCACAGAACCTCTCTGTATTTAGCAAATTGCTAGACTGCTAACCTGGAATTATCACACAGCCCAGGAAGACCTTACAGCTACACAGCTTGCCACTAGTAACTAACATAAGCCAGGTATAGAAATACGTGCTTGCTTACAGAAGCACAATGCAACTACAGGTAGTACACCACAGCAAAGAGTCTTACTCATGCCTTGCAATGGCGTGGTTATTCACACACATTCCTCAGAACTGTTCAAGACAGTATTTCACACAAAGAGAGGGGCTACAACAGCAGCACTTCACCTACTCCTCTGTGGAATATAAACTTTTTTTTTCCCTTTAGTACCATGGCTGTTGCACAGGGACCATTCCAAGCACCACGTCCCCAGGAGTTTACATCTTGGTATCCACAGAAACTGCTTGCTGGCAAAAGGCAACACCGGGCTGAAGCACTGTGGGGAAGCATTTCTGCTTGGGTCTCAGTGGCTTGGCGGGTGGAACCTGGAGCACAAGGCCAGCAGCTCTGCTGCAGGATTCGCTCTCCCGGGGCGCCCCAGGCAGCCCACGCCGTCTCCCGAAGGCACGGCCATGACTTCCAGGCCTGGATGCCACCGAGATCAACTTTCTCCCAGCAGACAGACCCAAACACCTGGAAAATGCCACCGCCACGGCGGCCTGGGCCAGGCCGTCACCAGCAGCACCGCCCTGGGTCCCACCCCCACCCCCACGGCAGCCCCGAAACCCTCATCCCGGGCGAGGGTCGGCAAACCGCTCCACTGCCCATCGCTTCGTGGAAAAGACGCCGACATCCATTTTGGGACCGGGAAAGCCCGGACCTGCCGGCGAAGTTTCGGGCCCTGGCCGAAGTTTGGGGGCCGCGCGAGATGCGCAAAGCCAGAGCGATTCACGGGGCGCAGGAGACCGCGGCGGCCGAGCGGGGTCTGCGCCGCCGGCCGGGCGAGGAAGGGCCGGCGCCCATCGCCCCGCCGCCGGCGAGCTGCCACCGAGCGCCCCCGAGGCCGCGCACCTCCACCCGGCGCGGCCGAGCCCGAGAGGGCACGCCGGGGCGAGCCGAGGGACGAGGGGCAAGTTCAGGTCGCACCCAACTACTTCTCGAGGTCTGAAGCGGGGCAGGCCCGGCGCGGTCCGAGCCGAGCCCAGCCCCGCGGCACGGCCCGGCCCGGCCCCGCGGCCGCGGCCCGGCCTTGGCGCAACGGCCGCCGCCAACAGCCGGACCCGGTGCGTGCGCGGGAGCTGCGGCACGGGGCTCCCTCGCGGCCCCCGGAGCCGGCGGCGGTCCGGCGGCCCACCTGTGCCCCCCGCCCGCCCCTAGCCACCCACCGAGGGGTGGAGGAGGCGGGTGGGGGCCCCGGGGCGAATGGCGGGGTTGGTGCCTCCTCCACCGCCGCCCCTCGCCGGAGCGAAAAGGAGCCGGCAGCGCCGTGGCGCAGAAGCGCCTGACCGGCCCCGGAGAGGCGGAGGGCAGCGAGGGACCGGCGGAGCCCTCGCCCCGGCGGGAAGAAGAGAGACGGGACGGGGATTCGGACATCATGGCTGAAGCAGCTCCCTTCCCTCCGGCCTGGCCCGGCGCGGTTACCCCCGTCCCGCGGCCTCCCCGCACGGCGGCGGGGCTCAGGGCCGCCCCCCGCGGGCCCGGTTACCTGTTTCCCGGGGACACTTTGGAGACGCCTCCAACATCGGCAAACACTAAAGAGAACTGACCCCGCCGCCGCGGCGGCCGCCGCCGGCCCCAACCACTCCGCCCCCCCTCGCCCTTCCCCCGCCGCCGCCCCGCCTCGGCGCCGCCCGCCACCCTCCGCCGTCCTCCCCCGCCTCTCCGCCGACGCCCCCGCCGCTCCCCGCCGCCCGTGGAGGGGTTCCCGGACCCGCGTCGGGGCCTCGATCTCCCCCCGCTCTCTCGGTACGAATGGCCCCGTCCGCGTCCCTTTCCCTGCCCGCTGAGGCGGCGCGCAGTGCCCCTAGCGCCGGAGAGGGGCCCTGCTCCGCGGCGTCCACCCGCCCGCAGCCCCGCGGCTCCCCGGGCTTCCCTTACCCCGCGGAGCCGGCGAGAAGCGCCGACCCGGCGATGCCGGGAACCGCGCGTGGGCGAGGCGAGGCGGAGCGGCCGCGGCAGCGCCTGGCAGGGAAGCCCCGACCCGGCTCCGAGCTCCCCCGTTCGTCGCTCAGCTGGGCGCTACGGGAGGATCAGCGGGGGGGGGGGGGTGGGGAGGAGCGCTGCATTTTTGCTAATAGCTCCGCAGGATTTTATTTCCCTCTCTCTCCTCGCCGCTTCTCGTGTTCTCTGACCCCTACCGGCTGCCGCCCCAGAGCCGCCGGCAGCGGGGGCAGAGGTTTCCTCCTCTCCGCAAGATAAAGCTGTAAGGAGCCAAACAGCGAGACTTCACGCGGGGGAAAGGAAAACAGCAGCTTGCAGCGGTACAGCACTGCACGGCACCGGCTCTAGGTCTTGTGCCAGGGCGGCTGCAAAACCTCCCTCCTTACATACCATCTCTTTGGTGGTTTGTTTCTTTAGGCAACCCTTGTTCTGTGCCCTTCCACCCAAAGGTGTGGCTCTGCCATCAAAGACTGATCTTGTGGCCCAGGTTTCAGGGGGTTTCCGTGTCACCCGAGAGATGGGAGAAATTCAAGAAATTAATTTCTAAATTTTCTTTCTTAAATTTGAGGGGGGGGGGGAAAGAAGTGAAGCACAGGTCAGTCAGATTTGGGGATGTGCAAAGCTGAGATTAAAAGCTAAATAGTTTATTGAATTCTTAGATTAATTTAGAAATTAATTTATTTGGTTCCCTCCTTTTATTAAATTCTGACCATCTTTACCACTGGAAGGATAACATTCTTTATCTCAAAGTAATCAAAGTTTATTGTTCCACCTAACTTAGATTTTTACAAACTGCTTTTCTGCTTAGTTTAAGTAATTATTTGACAAGACAAAACTAGGATTTTTTTAAATCCTTGACAAAGCCAGGCAGAAGCATCAGAAGTTGAAGCAATCAATTTCTTACCCCATTTGCAAGGCTGACAAAACAGTAAAACAGTTTGGGTTTGCATTTGGGTTTTGGTTGGGTTTTTTGGGGGGCAAGAGTGCCTGTATCTTTACAAGTCAATGGGATTTTAATGATAGCTATGGAGAGTTTAGAACATTAGATATAGCAAATGTAATTTTAAAAACATCAGATACTGAAGTCAGGAAGAGAATTTAATCCAGAGTTTGTTTTGGGTGGTTTTGGTTTATGTTTGTTTCCATTTTTGTTTGTTTGGGTTTTTTTAAATCATGACTTGAAACCAAGTGGTGGTTGAGTAAGAAAACTGAAGATGCAGCCTGACAGGATGCCCAAGCTCTCACCCTGTATGTACACAGCGCTCCAACAGCACATGGCCCGGGTGAAGTTTGGTAGTAAGCTTGTACACTGTAGACAGGCATGCACACACCAAATACATGTAATGACACTCAGTGGCAGGGCCGTATGAGGAGTATCTAAGCCATAGTGAGGTTTTATTCACACCAACAGAACACTAGCTTGGCATTTACAATTTGTTTATCCACACTCTGGGGACTCAGCATTTCCCAGGACAGTTTTGTACGTACCCTGTATTCAGCCGTGGTAGCTTGCAGGCCTCCTCGCCTCATTCCTCTGTTGTTTCATTCTCCTGTTTCTGAGATTCCTTATCCCTTACTTCATTTAAGAACCAAGCACAAAAGTACACAGCACAACACAATTTCTTACGTGTTCTTCTGATACAGTTTACCAACAGGTAATAACACAGTACTTTTCACAAGGCTACCACAATTGTTTGCCTAAGTAAAAGTTCAGATGCTGAATCATTATGATCTTGTCTACAAAAGTTTGTGGGTTTATTATTTTACAAACAAACTTTATTTTCTTACTTTACTAACCGTTAGTGGTTTGAAAAACAGCCCTATAGTATAGCATATACTTAGCCCTGGCAGAGCCAGCAGAAATTACGTTCAATGAACGTCAGCATCAGGTTACAGGGGAGGTTTTCTGAACTTTCTGCAATAGCTGTATAATTCCAGTAAGCCTCTAAAAGCTCCAGTCTGTGCTATTATTTCAATACCTAGCATGTTTATAATGTTGTTGTTACTACACAGCTAAATGCCTAGCTTAAAAGCATGTCTTAGCAATACATGGATCGACTCAGAGGAGTTTCATCTCAATATATATTCTGTGCTGTGAATGGCACATAGCTGGAGGAAAACTGAATGAGCAAATTTAATCTGAAAACTTGCCATATCTATCTATCTATATATCCATATACCATAGATATATATCATATTTTCTGGGTCTAATTTTGCCCAGGTAATAAAGGATCAATTATTTTATAATCATTTAAAGTCCATTATAATGTTCTACTTTTTACTAGGCTTCCTATATGACTGGAACTTTACATACATGAACAACAAAATTGCATTACGAGCCACTCTTAACATTTACTGTATGTTTTGTAGGGGTTTTTTTAATTTCTACTGTTGGGATAAGGGATAAAGGCTGATCAGTACCTCCAGTGGAAGCAGCTTAGTAGAAACTGAAAACTTGATTTTTGAAAATGAGATGTATAGTTTGTATATACTTATCCACTCGCCTTCATTAGTACAACAATGGGAGTGTCACGACTTGCCCAACACAATCTGGTTTCAGTAGGTAAGTTAATAGGAGTGATTAATTCAGTATGTAGTTAGAAAACAAGAGGAAGAAAAAACAGCCACACTAAAGCCTAAGGGCCTGCACAAATGCCTAACTAGGGGAAAGGATGCAGAGTAATTCCATTTGGTCTGCATACATGAGTGCAGGACAATTGAAGACACTTGGCCTTGTAATTTTTAACATCAAATTCTGAAAAAATAAATCAGCACTTTCAAGCTGTCTTGCAAAAAATATAATTACGTTTTAGTGATGCCTTTTGTTATTAGAATATTTTTTTTAGTCACCAAGAAATTAATTTCTGCCCCTCAACACAAACTGGTGCAACAAAAAAGTTCCCCAAAGAAAATGCAGAGTGATGTATTTCAAAAGGAGGAAACTGAGCGAACCACAGCAGCAGGAGCTTGCTTTTAAATCAAGACATCAGAAACAGAAACGCTGGGTGGAAAGCACCTCTCTCAGTCATCTGCTAAACCACCTGCCCCACTCCCTCAAACTAAGGCCAGTTTCAAAGCTGGACCCAACTGGAGTTAGCAGGTTACTCAGTTCACTTTTGAAAATATCTGAGGACGGAACCTGTTTGTGCCAGGGTTTCATAAAGTTTCTTTCCAGCTTACTTTTAAAATTTATATTAAAGAACACAGGTGATATTTTGATACTGAAGTTGAACGAGTAGTTAAGCTAATACACAGAGCTCATAATACACTGGTAGGAAGTGGATAATGCATTGCTTAGTCATAGTCATTCAACTGAGTGAAAGTCTCTAATACCTTAATACCAGAAGAATGGGTCCCTTTATTAATATATATATATATATATATATATAATATTTTTCCCAGTAACTAAAAGGTGTTAGAAAGGGAAAAAGACAGGAGTTTGGGATTGTATTTTATTAAAACCCAGGATTATTAATAAGACCTACACCTAATCAGACCGCTGCTCTCCCCAGGTGCAGAACTGTGACTATGAAAGTAGAATTCTGACTACAGTGCATGTCATACAAGTGACTAAAACAATTCATCACCTTAAGCAGTATGTAGAATGAGAAACATGAACAAACCGAGACAACAAACTTACCAGTAAATACTATACAGGGTTTTCTCAGGTAATGGAAACCATTTATTCTTTATACTCCAGTGAAGACTTGGAGCACTAAGTTGTGTTAACACATTATCTTTCATGATTCACACCTAACATGTACCCAGATCAGAGGAATCACACAGCAGCTTCAAGGATATACATGAACTCATGCTCGTCAGTGTATATTCAACTTTTTCCATCCCTTCGAATCTCTGTTGGTATAATGACACGGTGCAACCTCTAGGTCCTCATCTCCTTTGGCAAGTATCATTTTTATCAGAACACATTAAAGAGAATCCCACCAAAATGATGTGCTGATTTTGCAGCTACCAGTTTATGTCTAGCTCTCTTATCAAGGTATCAAAGACTTGGCACACTGACCCAAATTCAGATTGCTTTGCAGGTAGAATTGTACTTCCCTGTAATTATTTGCTCCCATTGCTCTCATATATCAGCACTGGAAATAGTAAAGCCTAGTCTAAATAAAAGCTTTACCTTTTAATAACGCTAGTGAAATTTAATACTTATTTTACAGTAAATATTAGGAATTGTATTACACATTCAGAAGAAAAATCACGTAATTCATTAACCCTGAATTCATGTATCCAAAACTGCAGGAATACTAGCCCCAAGTCTCCAGTTTTAATTTGCACATTTAATTTGTTTTGCATTATAATGACATGACTGGTTTTGTGCCAGCTATTTCCATCATCTTCCATTTATTTTCAACACAAGGAACTGTAAGAACTCTCTGTACTGTCATTCCTCCTCCTTACGACTACCAAAAAATTGTAATTACGGATATTAATGCCTATCTAGTTAGTATGCATAGTAACTGTATAAACTTGTGTGCGTAAGCACAGTTAGTTCATACACACAAGTCCTTCGTGTGTCAAATACAGGAAGCTTCACATATTTCCTATTAATTTTTCACATTAAGAAAAATCTAAGTTTGGATCACTCCTGTAAAACACAAATCCTGGCAGTTTAGGAGAAAACCCAGATAATTCGGGTCAGTCAGGGCTTCAAATCTCACAACTACAGGGAATAAAGACAAACATTAACTACAGTCCGATGAGTTAGCAAGAATAAATGGCAGAACCACCAACCTGAAGATCACGGTGTATCGTTTTTCCATGACAAAGCGCAGCGTCAGACATTTAGGAATGGCCCACTGCTCCATTACTGGGCTTTGCTGCTTCAGGAGAATACCCGGCCTTTACTCAGGCGAGAAGCATGGGAAAGCCAAAGCGTAATTACAGGCCAAAGCAGCAATAGATTCTATATGATTAAATTCCTGTTCACGAGCCTGGGTGTGGGGGAGGTTTTTTTTGCTGTTTGGGTTTTGCTTTACTGATAGCATTCTGACTACATAAAAAGGCCTTCAAACAAGTCCAGGCACGACGCTATTTTCACTGGCGGTGTCGTACGAGAACTTCACGCCCATCTTCAAGTGCTTTGGACTCTTACTTTGTGCTTCTCAGTACAGGCAGAGGTTACAGCAGCATACTTCAAATTGAATCATAGAATCATAGAATGGCAAGGGTTGGAAGGGACCCCGAGGATCATAAAGCTCCAACCCCCCTGCCACAGGCAGGACCACCAACCTCAGGCCTGGATCTACACAAGGTTGCCCAGGGCCCCATCCAACCTGGCCCTGAACACTTCCAGGGATGGGGCATCCACCACCTCTCTGGGCAGCCTGTTCCAGGACCTCACCACTCTTTCTGTAAAAAACTTCCCCCTAATATTCAATCTAAACCTTCCCTCCCTCAGCTTTAAACCATTCCCCCTTGTCCTACCATTATCTGCCCTAATACAACTGAAGCTACACCAGGATCAGCACCGGTCTGTCTGGACATCAGTGTTGGCACATTTATTGGCACAGTTGTATGTACTGTACCTAATCATACTCTTATATTCCATACCACACCAGGGCAGTTAAGACAAACAAAGCCCAACCCTCCTAAAATACTGTTTATTGCAGCAAGTTGAAAAGGACTTTAATTTCTGTCGTTTTTGTAGAAACAAAAAAATTACCTAAGGCAACTGGGCAAGATTCTAAAACTACAGAGGTAAGTTAAATCTGTATTAAATTACTAAATTTTAAAATTATTCTCTTGGAATAAAGACTATCTTGACATGGAGTCAAACAACAAGCAGAAAAATGAAATAAATTCTCTGTACACAACATTATACAGGCTCTTCATACAGGAAAAAAGCCCCTGGAAAAAAAAAAAAGCTTCAGAACTTACTAGTAAACATGAATCAGTCAACAACATAAAGGGCTTATTACAGTCAACAGGAACAACACTAAAGCATCGCCTACACATGCTCTAGAATCTCATGAATGGAAAGAATAAAAGCAAGGACGGCCAGCAGCACTGTCACTCACTCATTTTTAGAGGATTACTGATGCTTTCACTGTGTGGTGTTTGCACTATCTCCTGCCAGCACACACTAGCTGTGGTCTCAGTTCGCCCAATTCATGTGGCAGCTCTTAAGAGCAATTAGACACATGCTACTTCTAGGGAAAGGAGCAACATACAGCTTCAGAGCACATGAGTAAACAGTAGGTACTACAGCAGGCATTCGTAGAATCACAGAATAGTCTGGGTTGGAAGGGACCTCAAGGATCACTGGGTTCCAACCCCCCTGCCACAGGCAGGTTCCACCAAACTCCAGGCCTGGATCTACACAAGGTTGCCCAGGGACCCACCCAACCTGGACTTGAACACTTCCAGGGACGGGGTATCCACCACCTCTCTGGGCAGCCTGTTCCAGCACCTTACCAGTCTTTCTATAAAGAACTTCCCCCTAATATCTAATCTAAACTATTTAATCTAATCCCTCCTTTAGCTTCAAGCCATTCCCCCTTGTCCTGCCATTATCTGCCCTTTTAAAAAGCTGATTCCCCTTCTGTTTGTATGCTCCCTTCAGGTACTGGAAGGCTGCAATGAGGTCCCCCTGCAGCCTTCTCCTCTCCAGGCTGAACAAGCCCAGCTCCCTCAGCCTCTCTTTGTAGGGCAGGTGCTCCAGCCCTCTAATCATCCTTGTGGCCCTCCTCTGAACCCTCTCCAACAGTTCCACATCTTTCTTGTATTGGGGGCCCCAGATCTGGACACAGTACTCCAGATGGGGCCTCACGAGGGCAGAGTAGAGAGGGACAATCCCCTCCCTGTCCCTGCTGGCCACCCCTCTTCTAATGGAGCCCAGGATACCATTGGCCTTGCGAGCTGCAAGAGCACACTGCTGGCTCATGTGAAGTTTCTCATCCACGGTGACACCCAGGTCCTTCTCAGCAGGGCTACTCTCAAGGAGCTCTTCTCCCAGTCTGTATCTATGTCTGGGATTCTTCAGGCCCAAGAGCAACACCTGACACTTGGCAGTGTTGAACCTCATTAGGCTCAGTCAGGCCCTTTCCTTCTATTGTGTCAACCACACCACTCAGCTCGGTGTTGTCCACCAACTTGCTGAGGGTGCACTCAATTCCACTGCTGTTGATGTCATTGATAAAGATGCTGAAGAGCACTGGTCCCGAGACAGACCCCTGGGAGACACTGCTTGTGACAGGCCTCCACCTGGACATAGACCCATTGGCCACCACCCTTTATCTGTGTCCTTTCAACCAGATGCAGATCCTCTGCATCTCCACCTACCTCAAATGCAATTTACTCAGTTAACAAAAAGTTTGCTGTGTATTACATGCATGCAACAGCAACGAGCAATGTCACTTTTCACAGGACAAGAGTGAATGAATTGTGTAACGACGTGTTCTGAAAGAGGGACAAATCATATTCATGTTAGATAAAGTTGCTTACAGCTGTTTGGCTCCAGATCATTTCACAATCCTGTCAAAATTAAGCCCCAAAACGTTACTAAAGTTTTTTTGGAGGACTGCTAATAAAATCATAAATTACTGGCAGCAATGAAGGGACAAAAAGTTACGCACATAATCTGACACAGATAGCTGCAGTCCATTCTATTACTACATGCATGTGTAACTGCAATAAATGCAGCAAGTTTTGCAGCTGTTCAAACTTTATAATTTATTTTATTTTTAATGAACAGTCAGCACAACGTTCTCCCATTGATAAAACATAACCAGCCCAACAAACCCAACCTTATCCTGCATCGTCACCAAATCATCATTTACAGTTATGTGCTAGCTATCCCAGGGCAGTGGGAATTCAGGACTTAGGGGAGTTGCAGGATATTTTGAGAACTGACACAAGTGAACTACTAGATGTTTCTACTAAAAAGTTGCTGTCAGGCCGCTCATCCAAAGCACCTTCCCACCCATCTAGCAACTTACCAAAAGCATTAGTTTTGTGATGACTGAATGCTGCTGCATTTGACAATTTAAGGAAGAGTAAACCCCCCCATAATTTGAGATTCCCTCTCAGTCCACAGATATCTCCATATGGCATCCTCATCCTGTTAGTTGTCACAATTTGCAGGAGCATGTGGAAGACCGTTTCCAACACAGGATTGTTTGGACTACTACTTGTTTAAGTGAAAATTGCCAGTCACTCCAGCACAATGCTTAACACAGATATGCACAAGAGGTATGATAATGCACAAGAGATTAAAATATATTTATAGTACAAAACTCAGTGTGACAGAAAACAGATTAGTGGAAAGCGATTAGTGCAATTTATCTTCTCTCGCTTAAACTCAAATCCTTATTCAAATCAAGACTTCAAGCTTGATATGCTCTAAATCATCTGGAGATTGGGAGCTTTATCAGCCTTTGTGATTTAGTAATGTGTATTTCCTATACTGCTACTTTCAGAGTACTAATCATCAATATGTTGGCTACACTCAAGTAAAGGTGTACTCCATATTCTGCACGTGAAATATAACTACCAATGTTTTCTGTAGACATAAAGAGTAAGATAGTCAAGGGCTAGTCACCCTCTGTCATTAGTCAGAATGACAGCTGTCACACATTCTTTACTGACCCAATACAAATAATAAATCGAGATCAAAACCATCAAACTTCATCTGTCTTCTGAACAAGACCCTCAGAGGAAGGGGCGAGATGAGGAATAGTGTGGTTTTGTCTTGAAAATCTCCTACCACAGTGCATAAATCCTGTTCTTTAACCATTAGACAACTGAGATCCGTATCTGAGGCTTCTGTCTCAGAAGTTTTCTGTATTAGGAGATGCCTGTACCACATATGGCTTTCTACCTTATCTCTAGAACATACAATGTGTAGCACAATGATTGCCTCCCATCTGAAAAATAACTGAGCATTTTCTGAGTAGCTTCACTGAATCTGTAACTCTGATTATCATTGGAAAGTGTTGGGCTGATACCAACTTTAAAAATACCCACACAGAGCAATGCTAACAGCCTTGCTACTCTGAAAAAAACAAAACCCAAAGAGGCAACAAGAAAAAATAATCCTGGGCACAGAAACTCAAGGCATCTAAACGGAGATGAAATAAATCATTCAAAAGCTTTGGAATAACTTCAAAATTTTTCCACAAAAAGAGTGACAACAGATAGGAGAATCCCCTGCCACAGACTGTCATAGGCAGTCCAGGCTCCAGCTCTCAAGCTTCTCCTATCACGTAGCTCAGCTCCTGCCTAAAACAAGGTTTCCAGTACTTTCACATTACGGAGCAAAGCCTGACGAGCAGATCAGCTGTCAGCCATCACCTCCCAAGCCCCAGCAGCACGATCCTTTCCATTTCCTGCACTAGCTGTGGAACTCTGGATCGTGCAGCAAGCTGATCCCATGCGTGGTCTGAGAAGAAAGATTGTCACTTTTTCTTCTCCACTCAGTTTCCTACTGGTTTAGCACGTGACAGCATCTCAGTGCAGACTCAGACAAGAGATGCAAGGTAAGAACATGAATCCTGAGGCTGGAAAGAAAGGAGGAATATACAAATTCCTCCTTTTCAGTGGCATTAAGCTAAAAGGAGTCACTGAATAGCAGGAACCGTGCTTGATTTTAACTGTAAGGATTAAACACCCTGGAGAACTCCACTGGCACCATCCAGATGATATTGTGGTCCTGGGAAAAGAAGGGCCCAGAATGCTGACCTGAACAGATTTAACCCTGACCTACTTGGCAGAAAGCACTCCAAAGTGCTCCAAGAGAACCAGGAGTTTGAAGGTCTTATCGTGGAGATTTTAAAAGACAAACCCAAACAAGGGAAGCAGCTGTGGTCAGTGCAACAGGATTTGCTGGTGACACCTTTCTCTGAGGCTACTGTTACAGTTTTCAGTTCTTGGTTGAATTCCTATTCCAGACAAGCAGAGTCTCTCATAAGCAGCTCTTTCAGCAGCAGAGCTCCAGAGAAAAATGACACTTTGGAAGACTAGGTTACACTTGCAGATAGCACGGATGTACAGCGAAGGGGATAAATACAATGTGACCTGTGATCACGGACACACACCTTAGGAGCTCCTGTTGACTGAAGAGACTGTTGACAAAGGCTTATAAATCTGATCTCTACACTGCTATCATACACTGCATCATCAATTGATTTGGCATTCCATTTTTGATTTTTAAAATACAAAATTATCTCAATGAAACCCAGACAGGTTTCTAAGAACACCACTTCATAACTGCAATTACTTTGGAGCCACACAGGTACAGAAAATGTTCTTGCTTCGTAATTTAAATACCCCTCACTTTAAGTAGCTGCAGAGATCATTTCTTCTGTTAAATGGTCAAAACCCTTCAAACACTACTTTAAAAAGTACTTACAATATAGAGGGGAAGAAATTTGTCAAGTGAAATGAATATTTTGCACTGCTGTTAGCAGCAAAATTAAACAAAAGCAGTGGCTAAGTATTTTTAAATTTGCATTTCTGAATTATATTTGTACATAATAAAGGAAGCTCATGATATTTCTACTCTTCTGCTTTTATTAAGGCATTTTAAAGCCTGATGGTTTGGAAAGGTCATAGAAACAATAGACCAACAAGTGCCTGTCACGCAAACCAAATCCCAAGTCTCTCTTCCCACCCGGCTGCATAGCTGCAGCTGAAATATCACCAAGGCAAATTAATTCCCCTTACCCGGTCCAACACTCAATTGTTCATGTATCACTTATGATGAGAGCAAATCCAAACTGGATTGAGCAAAGTAACTGGTTCTAAAAGTTAAGTTCATTCAAACCTGACCTTTTTAGAATGGATTCTGAAGTGGTGAAGCACAACATAATCCTGAATTGCTTAACTGAGGAGGCAAAAACTACACTGGCTTCCCCTCAATGTTAAAAATTAAATAGCTGCACTACTGCAAAAGTCTTGAATATCAACAGGACATGATCTAAGAAACAGCAGTGCCACCAGTGTGTGTGGTCCCTCCGTCCCCGTCCCCCCCCCATTTTTAAAACACCATTAATTTTAATAATATTAACATTTACCTTAAAAAAATTACCAAGAACAGGACTGGAAAGTCTTACTATAGATTCTGTTCAAACCTTTCTTGACTGACATTTGTTTAATGTGTTCATTAAAATTTAATTACTGATATGGCAATTTTATGATGTCCTTAGATCATACCTTTAAAACCTGAGACATGGGCGGTATTTTGTCAGATTTTGAAATAAAATAATAATTAAAAATCAAACATCCAGACCAGTATTCATAACACATGATATACGTATTTAAAATATTCATTTTTCACACATACAAAAAAAAGTTATGAAGTGCCTTTTTCCTGAAACAGAAGCTGTAATCTCTTGAATAAAAAACTGTAAAAAGCTGGAAGCAATTATTGATATGGGGCAGCAAGTTTTAGTTTAACAGTCATAGAAACTCTTCCCACCACTGCAAGTTAACCAGAATCCTGCCTTTGAAAATCCTCAACCAATATCTGAAGTGTTTGTCAAACTGCAAAGAATCACGAACTATTTGATCATCTATGAAAAATGAAAGCATTACATCTTAGTGGTTTTTTTTGTTTTTTTTTTTTAAAGAAACTATTTCCTTCAGCTGTCACCAGAGATACCCTCTGGAGACAAGAGGAAACACCTCACAATTATCCAAATTCCTCTCTTGATATCCATCACTGCATCCTGGAATTACCGACCGCTTTATTTCAAGAGTAGCTGAATGTAAGGAACAGTGCTGCTGCACTCCACCATGAAGAGGTCCACACTTATGTCCATTCAAGGGTAGTAAACTATTTTAAAACAAGAATTTATTGTGTTATAGTATAAAGACACTAAACACAAGACAGTGTTTAACAACATGAACATTGACACAAAATAACAGCAAGATCGTTTCAAGCCAATTCTGTAACCATGTCATGTGAGGAATTCCAAGTGAACGAAAGTTACATACACAGGGTCACCCTACCTAAAGGATGGCACCACCTTCATCTAGTTCAAGCCCTATTTCAGGACATCGTCTCATTGTCAGAATAGTTGCATTATTTTGAGGGCTTGAGTGGTATACAGGATTTGTCTTGGCCCTCTGTATATAGGTGAACACAGATCTACGTGAGAACCAATGGAGGCATTTCTACTGTAAACCAAAAGGCCTGAGGTACATTCTCTCCTAATCTACCTTGCAATTTTTCGATCTAAGTATATTATAGGGGAGTTATTGAAGAGCAGCATACATTTGGTTATTTAACTTCATCGTAGCCCATGTGATAGCACAGGTCAATAAAAGGTATAATGCTTTGCATTACAACACCTATCTTCCACAAAATACATACAGAATGTCATAAAGCTTCTCCAAAACCACGTTCCATAGCAGAGCAAGCCACCATATGAAAAGATACATGAATCTAAGATGAACTCAAACCATTTCTTCAGTGATACTACCTTGTGTCACAATAAGGTCTCTTTCCTGCAGAGTATTTGTAGGATCCATTATGCAAACCATTCATACATGAATTTCTCAGATGCAGCAGTTGTTCCAATCAATACCAAGCAGTTAACATGAACATACAGATGAAGCATCAGACTACTGCTCTTTCATACGAACCACTTTCAAAAACAACCACTTTGATTAACTCACAATAATAAAATTTGGTTAAACAAAAAGTTAGGAGCAGAATTATTTAATTTGCTTTAAATTACTATTTTTTTTTTTTTGGCTCTTAAAGAAACTGAATTCTGTGTTTTAAAGGCTCATTGTGAAAATATTTACACACCTCTCAAATTTATACCCAAAGCTAGATTTCACCATCAAGTTTTAAAGGAGGAAGGCTGAGATGGAGATAGATCAGTGGAGCCAGAGTAAGGGAAATGTGAGCACTCAGTAGGTAGCATCCAGGATCAGAGTGACCCTGTACCCTCCCCCAGGCAGGACAGCCTAAATGAAAGGGATGAATGGAAGCAGGTAAGTGGCAAGGGCAGCAGAAGAGTGCCTTCCATGCCTGTCCTTTCTCCCCAGGTTCCCCTGAGTAATAGATATGAGGCCCTACTGAAAGGAGACCAGCCAGATAATGAGATGGCTGATAGGATAACTGTACCTGAGGTAGTGTTCCCTAGGACAAGGTGCCCTAAGCAAACCATCAAAACAGCCTCTGTTAAGAGGAAAAGACAGGTCATTGTCTTAGAGGACTCCCTTCTGGAGGGAACAGAGGACCCAATCTGTAGACCAGACTCATTACATAGGGAGGTCTGCTGCCCTAAGGGAAACTCAGTTAGGGACTTAACAAAAAGATTTCCAATCTTGGTCAGGCCCATGGATTATTATCCACTTTTAATTTTCCAAGTAGGTAGTAGTGAAATCCATAAAAGAAAATTGAGGACCATTAAAAAGGATTTAAGGGCCCTAGGACACATGGTGCAAGGATCTGGGGCACAGGTAGTGTTTTCCTTCATCACTCCTACTACAGGGAATGGGGAGGAATGGAGTGAGAAGAGCCAGGAAATTAATACCTGGCTCCAAGCACGGTTTGAGAAGTAGAACTTCGGGTTCTTTGACAGTGGGCTGGCTCGAGCATCACTAGCCTTGCTGTCTAGGGATGGGGAGCACTTATCCCCAAGGGGCAGAAGGTTACTCTCAAAGAAGCTGGCAGGGCTCATTAACAGAGTTTTAAACCAGATGAGAAGGGTGAGGGAGACAGGGCCAGGCTAGATGGAAAAGAGCCTGGGAATGGCGCTCCAGTTACTGAAGAATGGTGTGCTGGCAATCACCTCTGGTCTGCCACACTAGTAAATGAGGGGGATAGTGCTTTAATTTGGATCAGAGATGCAATTATTACTGATGGGGTAGATAATGTAACCAAATGTCACTTGGGAAGCAAGGCTTCCCTTAGGAGTGTAACAAGATCAATAGGTCAGCAGATTCTACACCAATGCACACAGCATGGACAACAAACAGGAGGAAGTAGAAGTCCTTGTAAGTCAAGGAGACTGTGATGTGATTGCCATCACAGAAATGTGGTGGGACAATTCATATGACTAGAGTGCTGCAATGGCTGGCTATAAACTATACAGGCATGACAGGCAGAATAGGAGAGGATATGGGGGTAGCCTTCTATGTCAGAGAATGCTTTGACAGCCTGGAGCTAGAGTATGCTGATGACAGGGTTGAGTGTCTATGGCTAAAAATCAGAGTAGCACGAAACCAGGGAGGTATAGTGATGGGAGTCTGCTATAGACCACCTGGCCAGGATGAGGAAGCCAAGGAGTTGTTTTTTAAAGAACTGGGAGAAGGCCAATGGCATCCTGCCCTGTAGCAAAAATAGTGTGGCCAGTAGGTCTAGGGAGGTGATTGTGCCCCTGTACTCGGCATTGGTGAGGACACACCTCGAGTACTGTGTCCAGTTCTGGGCTCCTCACTGTAAGAAGGACATTAAGATCCTCGAGCGAACCCAGAGAAGGGCAACCAGGCTGGGGAAGGGGCTGGAGGGCAAATCCTATGAGGAATGGCTAAGGGAGCTGGGGATGTTTAGTCTGGAGAAGAGGAGGCTGAGAGGAGACCTTATCACCACCTACAGTCACCTGACAGGAGGTTGTAGAGAGGTGGGTGATGATCTCTCCAGCCAGGTGACAGAAAATGGGACAAGGGGAAATGCCCTGGAGCAGCTTCTTGCCAGGTTCAGATTAGATATTAGAAAAAAAAATTTTACTGAAAGAGTTGTTGGGGCCTGGAACAGGCTGCCCAGGGAGGGGGTTGAGTCACCATCCCTGGATGTGTTTAAAAAAAAGGGTAGATGAGGTACTTAGAGATATGGTTTAGCTTTAGAATGGGAACAGACCTGATCTTATGAGGTCTTTTCCAACCTTGTGATTCTGTGAAAGGCCAAGAAATTATTTTCAATACAGTAGAAAAAATAGCAGTTCCTGAAGTATATTGTAGCCTCACTTCACCGGCAATATCCATCATTCAGTTGCTGTACAAAATACTTCTCTGAAGCAAATCCATCTGAACTCTCCACCCTGAGTTAAGCTTCTAGACTTTTTTAAAAAAATGTTTTAAACATTAGGTAACAGAGAAGTATGTACAAGGCTATAAAACTTGTCAGTTATCATACAGCAGTAAGAAAAAAATAATCAGGATTTTCAGCCAATTTTCTGTTATTATAGTTATTTATTCTGTGTTGGGTTTGGGTTTTGGGGTGGGTGGGTTTTTTTTGGCTTTTGTTTGATTTTAAAATCAAGTAGTTACTCGATTTAGACATTCATGCATTAATCACTTGAAATAATTCTTTTTTTTGAGTGCAACAATAAGGCAACAGTAAAAAAAAGTTATAGAAATTTTGCATATGTGTAAAGGTATTAAGTTTATAAAAGTGCTTCCTAAAAAGACAACCTAATTGCAGTATCAAAATATTACAGAGTGGTGAGAACAACTATTATTTCAATAAATGTTGCTCAATAGAAAAATGTCGATCTGATTTTAGGCTTTTCCCCTTTTCTGGTGAAGCAAAAGCCTGGAAAAAAATTGGTATGGCTGCATGGGACAAGCAAGTTAAGAAAATATACTTTAGTCTAAACTTAAATAAGAAGGTCCACACTTTTTTGTCAAAACATTAAGCCTCTGTCAAAAATGTATTTTTTTTCTTTTTATAGTACAGGATTAAAAGACAAGATGGTGCTTACAAGATAAAGAAATAATTTACATGAAAATATCTTCTGACAAAGCTTTTCAATCAAAATAGTTTTGTAACATTCAAAAATGACATACAACAACAAAAGAAACAGTGAATGCAAACAAAAAATGTTATATGGATTGCTTTCAAACACATAAATAAATGAGGCAGTAGGGCTCATGCTGATGGCTAGCAGGAAATAACTGTGCAATCTATTTCGAAAAAGCTCTAAAGTACAAATTACAAGCCCAATTACGGACTGCAGCAAGTTCAGTTATGTCACTGCCATCCTGTCCTATCTCCAAAATAAATTCATAATTAAATCACTCATACCCTAAATTACTCATACCTTTGCTTCAGAGATATGAATAACTATATACAAAAAGTAGTTTTATTTCACCATAGGGATAACATTGTACCTTTCTGCCAATGTCACTTGAAAAACCTTCCATGTCAAAACAATTTGACAGCAGATAAACAATTTAATAAATATGCAATGATGTTATTACAGTCCTTCAGATAAGCATGTTAACTCATGCTGCTAGTTTTGTGATCACAGTGCATAGAATCCAAATATAAAAGAACGGGGTGGCTTTTAAGGTAATGGTAAATCCCTTGCTTATAATCCAAATATATCCAAAACTTTCTTAAGCTCTGTCATGCAATCAATCTTTTTTTCTTTTTTCTTTTTTTCTTATTTATTTTGTGGCAGGAGCAAAACCTTTCCCTGGTACAATGTCCATTGCCGGCAATGGATGCACCAAAACCGCCAAGGAGCTCAGTGTTATTGCACAATATATGAAGACCTGGAATTCTTCCAAAAGCTTAAAATAAAAATAATGGAATTATTCTGACATTTCTGGACACCTGCATTAATACTGTATGACTAATAAAAGCATGTCAGTTGCATGGACTGAACCAGCGATCAACATGCGCCCAGAATGCACACTAGTAAAAATGCAGTCAAAGGAAGTAGTCTTCATTGCCTATAGGTCACTTCCAGTCAAAGGTTAAAGTTCAAAGACTGAATGATCAAAGTGCTCATTTTCTCAGTAGGACTATCTTCTGCTACGAGGATCACAAAATGGTGGCATCAACATGTGTCATCTTTAAAAATAAAAGAAGAGCATTTATGGAAAACATATAAACATTCTAAATGCAAATTAGCAAGGTGCTGTATGCAGAAACAACTCCCAGCATAGACAGCAACACGCAGCGGAAATACACCGACTGAACTCTGTGCTTCAGTTCAGTAACAACTTGGGGGCAAAAGAAGATAACATCGAGATAAACCTTCCAAAATACATACACCTCCCCAAGCATATTAGCAAATATTCCCTTAAAAGGACAGTGACTTCCACACTTGATATTTAGAAAGCCACTCATCTAGAAAATGAAAGACCTAATATGCTTAACATTTTGCCCCCTTGAAGCATCCCAGTTACCAAATAGAGAAATCCTTTTATAAGGAATACACAGCAGTAGGAATTTGCAGAGCAGGCTTCTCCTAATGCACTCTTAACCCTTTATGCACACATATATTTATATACATTTATTAATTTTTTTCCTCAAGGATCAACGTGAACTATAGCTGACAGTGATGCAAAAATACCAGGTTACTTCTAGAACCCTAAAACCTTAAACCTGAAAAAAAAACTGATCTGCAGAACATGTAATGCTCAGTATCAAAAGAATTACTTCTCCGTGAAACCTCTCCCTTTTAAACTCCATCCTCCACACACCAACCTGTGGTGGATTTGCATGTGGTAACAGTGATTATTAAGCTTGTTAACAGAAAGCAAATTTGCTTTCTGGTTATGTTGAAACATACTTACCTGAAACCTCACACCTAGAAAACGTAGCCTCGAAACCAGTATGTTTCCTGTTTGCAGATTTAGTATGTATGGAATAGCAGCAAACAATTCTACATTCTCATTGGAAAACATGATGCACTTAATACCATCACATGTAAAAAAAAAAACCCTCTTAATTTTGATAGCAAGATACTGTGCATGTAAAAAAGATTGGACAAGAATGGAAGAGAGATAGAAGAGAGATTGAAATTGTGTACTGAATGTTTAGGCCAAATAGGAGAGAAAACACTTCTTACTTAAAAACGTAAAAACCCAAACCTGGGGGTTGAAAGGTACCTCTCTTCTCACAAAAATCTACCTCCTGCCAATGCCAAAACCAGGCAACAGCTTTATGAAACAAATTTGAACTCATATGCCCAACAGAACTATCTGGAAGATCCTCCTCTGTCTTTAACACAACATGATCAACTCTCAGGTTGAAATTCAACATGAAATTCAACATACAGCTGACGCAGACACTGGGCAGGGCAGACAGAGGGAGTATTTTAGTTACCAACCAACCCGAATTTTGAGACAGGGCTTGCAAAGACATCAGTTTGTAGCAAACAAGGCTCCATAACTCTGCTTATGGAATGAATTGCTTTGTTGGAGCAAGGATTAAAGAAGAGATTAAATGCACAGACACACACGTTTGTATGTCAGAACAGATATCAAAGTGCCACTTTATCACTGTGTTCACACCAGTTTGCTTTACATCAGCTCCCAAATGTGCACTATTAGCTCCCAGCTATGTAAATTCCAGGCACTTACTAGAAAAAAAAAGAAATCCTTCAAAGGCATATATTAGAAGAGGTGACAGTCTTTCTGCTTTTTCTTCAAAACACAGGGATTCATATTCACATTAAAGCTAAGCCAGCCCTAGGGCTAGCTAACAGCAAAAGGGGCAGAACCACTGTGCCTCTCTCTCCATGTGTTCTTGTATTAGGACTGGCATTTATTTCACCAGGTGGTTACTTTTGGACAGCTGGCTTGCTTTCTTGGTTGGGATTGCTTTTTCTCCTCTAATTTACCCAGCTCAAAACGGTTCAACCATAAGATTAGATACTTCAGCTGAAGCAGGAGCAGAAAATGAAGAGGACAGAAACACATTTTCCAAGGGACTGACTGAGAGAAGGAGCAAGTGGCACACAAAACCTGAAGGAAAATCCCTCTAACATTTAAGAGAATTTCTGCCCAATGGATTTCAGGCATGTTTTATTTTGAATGTAATAATTTAATGGTGTAAGGGGAAAGCCCATGGATCATGACCACTTTTGTAATCAGTACTTAAAAAAGGAAATTTTTAAAAAATGAAAATATTAAGCAAAACAGTATGAATTATTTAAATGAACAGACTTGTTTTCTTTTGGCTCAGGTTGGTTTTTAGGTTGATCTGAATTTGGGGAGAGGTAGGGTTTTCTGACTTTCAGAAAACAGCCATCATCTAGTTACTTGAGCATAAGTAAATGACTTGTTTGGTGGACTATAAGCAGCCTGATAGTTTTGAGAGACAATTCTATAGCAGCTTTCAGAGCCAGATAGCCCACATTTCATTTCACACTTATTAAGTGTTTTGCTGGTTTGACTCAAATTGTATTTCATGAGTAAGAAATTAAAGCATTATCTGCAGACTGTTCTCCTTGATAGACAATCCTGAATCAAAACAAGACTAGTACAAATTCAAAGTAGACAGAAGATACTTTAATCACAAGATAAGGCAAATAAATGAAACCTGTTTCTCTAAAAATAACTAGCAAGTGAAAATAAAAATAGTTAAGAAAACTTCTCCCAAAATTGCCAATAAAGAGAAAACAAAACTAGAAACAGAGAAGCACCAAACATATTACAAGAGTGCAAAAATAGAGAGAAGATAAAGTGATTACTGAATATCTGGTGAAGATGAAGCAACAGGATTATTATTCTTTGAGTCAATTTTTAAAACAGCATACTGTACAACTGCACAATAAACAGTCCTGAGTTTCTTAAATACCTCTTAATCCCATGACATACAGCACTCCTCTTAATGTAATTGAAGTCAGCTTCTTTCAGAGATACTGTTGGAGTATTATGAGAAACAGAGTTTCATTCTGTTCCATTACTGTATCTCAAGAACCCATGGGTCTCAGCAAGTATTATGAAACTCTCAAGTTTTTCTTGTTAAGGCATCTACAGGCTTTTAAGAAGGCTTTGGCATTTGCCTCCCCAGTAATTAATTCCCACTGTCTCAAAACACCTAGTTTCATTTCACATAGGGGACAGAACATGTTCAAGGGTGAGGAGGCAGTAAAAAACAGAGGCTGCCTTATGAAGGAGCCTTCAGTGAAAGGCAGTGATAGGATCAAGTTCTCCTGCACCACCCAAGCACACAGTACTACCTGGCCTAGCACATCCTTCCCAAAATACAGGGACTTCTAATAACTACCTAGAAAACTACTGTACAGATGGGAAAGCAAAGAAAGTATAGGCCAACACAAGAGGAAAGAAAAGCATCACATGTCTCTATCCCTTCCTTCCCTCACTAAAGGAGTGGGTAAGATCAGCACATACAGCCAACCCCAGCTCTGGAAAGTGGATGACAAATGGTAAGGTAGAATGAAGAAACCACAAGCATAAATCCAGAGAGAGAGAGCACATGGGAAAAAAAAGCAACCAAAAAAACAACACCAAAAGCACACACAAAGAAAACCAAAAGCAAACCAACACAACATTAGCACTGCAGACACTGTACTACTACTACTACACATAGCAAATTCTGTATGAGATAATTTTTAATCATATGCATGTAGAATCTTATTACTATATTATTATTAGTCCTTCAGAGCTTTAAGTCAGCCAACTACTCCACATTGGAAATTCCAATTAGCAGTGGAAATCTATTAGAACACAGAGCTGCTCACAAAGAAACAGGCATCTTCTAATTGCCATAAAAGCTCTTAAAGCACTACCACCAACAACAAAAGCCCCTGAGTTTAGAGCTAAACCTAGTTTCATTATGGACCTTCCCCAACCCCAAACTAAAGACTTGTCAGGGACTAACAGTTTACAAAAGCTCGTGTTCAAGTTCAATCCTACAATTTGAAAGGCACAAATCTGTACTGTTTAAATTTCCATAAGGAATTAATAAAAAGTGATATATATATATAAAAATAATCACAGCAGAGTATCTCAAACACAGGATTTTAATAACTTTTTGGAATAAAAAAAGTTTAAAGGTTTTATATGCATTTATCCTACTTCCCTAAATTTTAGCTGCCATCAGCCTGAAAAAAAAAAACAACCAAAACATTTTAGTTCCTGGTCCTAGTTAAATACTTACCATGGTACCACCATTTTGTTTTCTTTGGATTCTTGTTACATGTTTTTACATAAAATGAGTTATCTGGAGGTCGCCTCTGCAACAGAAGAAAAGACCTACAAATAATCAAACAATCCTCATATTATAATACATGAGCTATTTAATAAGCTTATGAAAGGCAGCCATGTGAATGCACTGAAAAGGATGCAACAGGGAGCACTACACCTTTGTGTAAAAAAAAAAAAGGTCTCTTAAGAATCCAGGTAACAATTCTGACTGGAAATACTGTAAACAAAAAATTAATGAAAAATACCAACAGTTTTGGTGATAGATGGAGTAGAAAAAAGTACAAAACCCCAACCCCCAAGAATGGAATGGCTGCTGTTCAAAAAATCCAAATGAAATTCCTTTGCAAATCAGAATCTAATAATGACATATTATATCAATTCACATCCATAAGTCTCATCTTGGAGTGAAAAAAAAATAGATCTTATACATCTATATCTGATCAATACTTCATATACTTCAGCTTTCTTCACAAGTGTCATCATTAGGCAAAACCATAGTCATAGGATACAACACAAAGCAATTTTGGGCATGTTTTCCTACCACATACACATGATTAAGACTGATTAGGATGTGACATAAATAGGCACATTTGGATAGCACAGATGTACAAGCTCTGACCACATCTAACTTCTACAGATATTCCACTGCAAAAGAAATGGTCAAAAATAAAAGGGGAGTCTCTTTGCAAAAAAAAAAAAAAAAGGAAAAAAAAAAGGAAAAAAGAAAAAAGTCTGAGGTATTAGTGCCACTCATCTATGACCAAAAAAAAGCAGCTTAGCACCATTTCATTTCTGGAAATTAAAATTATCAAATCACTGAAATAGTACAGCTGCAACACCTTAGAAACATCTGCATTAAAGACAGATATCTTCTGCATTTTGCACTGCTGTTAGAGACAGCATCAATTTACAAAGAATTGTCCTAAAACATCACTGAATTTCCCAATTAGTACAGCTAGAAGTGTTTCAGTCACTCCTCTGATATAAGAGCAGGTTACCATGAAAACAGCAACAAAGTACTTACTGCACACTGTTAGCTTTGCAGTTCTAGTTTAGTATTTTTTCAGTAGTAGAAACGTGGATATAGTAGTTTTGTCTGTTTTAAAATTTGAGGAATGAAAAAAAAATCTCACTTTGCAAATTAAAAGAACTGCTCACTTTTACTTATTCTACTCCAAAATGCTAAAAAAGCCCATACCTTTTCTTTGCAGCTGGAAAGCATGCTAATAATGCTAAGACAAACAGATTGCACTGAGAGAGCTGGAGACCAATCTTCTGTTAGAATGGATAAACAGATATGACCATTGCTATAAACATGAGGATGAACAGGAATATTGTCTCCAGTAAACATGACCTATAAAAAAAGAACAAACACAACTGTAATTTATTGTCCAGATTTTAAATAAAACTGTATCACTTTTGGGACAACAACAGTATCTTATTTAAGTGGATCTGCCATTTTTGCTTACCCTCAATAGCACACCTTATCATGTTAGGTTCATTCATTTTGGGAAGCTATTAGCTAAAATGCAAAATAAAACAATGGAAGCCTAACTAGGCAGTGAAGATAACTAAATAGTTAACTGTAGGGGTTTTCCTATGAATATTTATGTAACAAAACACAAAGGTAACACCATAAAAAACTTAACTTGCTGTCTTTAGATCTTGCAGCCTCGGTCTTTCACATCCTAAGGAATACAGTTGCCCAGCCAAAACACTGGATTTTAATGATTTCATAAGCCACAATGTCATATATCCAGAAACATAATAAGATTCACAAATGAGTATTTCTATAACCCCAGACACGACAGAAATTAAGTTCTGAACAACTCATCCAGGTTCCAGCATAAAGAGTAAAACACATCAATCCTATTTACTATAAAATAAAGGACTCGTTCAACTCAGCTACGTTACCACATAGGAAATGTTTTTAGATCATTCTTTCAAATGGGTATGGTTTTATTTGACATGGACAAATATGGGAGAACAGCATTTAGAACCTTTACTTCTCTCTATTAAATGATAGCATCACAGTCAAGAAAAGGTTAGAAAAGCAATTTTGACAACTATTGCTCTTACATCAAGTTTTTGTCAAACACATATTTGGCTCAGAACCAATAGAAATACAAGTAAAAGTAACACTTAGTTGCAGCATTCACCTCCTGAGCCCCTTATCCAACATCACCACTGACACCTTTTATGCAATGACATAAACCTCTACCACTCATACCCGTAATACCTAGAAGCCTCTTAAGTGTTTTGTAAGTTATCTAGATATATGTATGCATACAAACATGCATATATGTACACAACACACCCACCTCATCACTGACTACAAGCAAGAAGGAACAGCTTCATCATACAGGAATATGAAATTAGAGAGCTTAATCTATTTTCCAAATAGCAGGTAAGTTTCTAATGCAGCAGAACAAAACCCTGGATGCAGATTCATCTTGCACAGGTCTTACAACTGGTATTTCTTAAGCATTGAAGAGCTTACCTTCATAATCCAGTACTGTATTTCACTGCTGTCTTCCTTTTATAGGAAAACCAGAACTAGGCATGCTACATAAATAAAAGCATGCACACTATGATAGACAACATACATTCAAAAGGCAGAAAACAGTCAAGTCACTGAGTAGCAGAAGCATAAACTGTCAGTTCACAGTAAGTAGATTTGCAGGAGAATTATGACCACAGAGGCTTGTAACACAGAATGAACTTACTGTACAGCAGCATTTTTATAACAGACATTCTAGACATCTAAAACAATCAAGTACCCAGTACTTAAATTCTTAATTGTTTTCTGTGCTAAAAATTAAAATAAAAAAATATCAATGTACATGTACAGATCTAATTTGCTGGTTTACAATAAACTGCACAGAGCCACATACACAGGTTGGGTAGTTGGTACAAACAGTACCTACAGGGAACCAAATGAAAGTACCTACTCTCCTGTGGGTCACCCATGAGAAGTTTACTGCAAACCTGATGGGGTACAGAATTAGAGGTGGCCAGTTTGTTCCCTAAAACCTAAGACTGAAAAGTCAGCATTCTGGTGTTGATCATGGTACCCAAAAATACATAATGTTTATGACTTGAGTCTCTCAGCTCTGTATTTCAGTTTCAACATTAATGACAAAACTGTCAGAGATCACTCTTGGAACTTTGAGCTGAAACAGGGCAAGAACTAAGGCACTTTTGTTATTTATTCTTTCTCCAGATGAGCAGGGCTGACAACTGAACACTACTCTCCACAGCCATGTTTTGTTAATGTTGCCTTCAAGGTAATGGAGTGATGGATGTACAGAACTCATCCTTCAGCCTAGTAGTATTGCTGCCCCTTCAGTTCTTTATGACACCATAAAAAAAAAATAAATCAGTGTCTCACACCTCAATTACAACCACTAGATTTTCAACAACGTCATCTGCCTATAGAATCCCTACCACAGGCAAAGGATTCCCCTAGCTGTATTACAAGTGGCAGTAGAGAAGATACAGGAGGCTTAAAAACAAATTAAAAAGTAGTTGGAAACAAGAGAGAGGGGACGAAGAAGCTATTTATTTATTCCTATACTGCAGTGAAGGGGACCTTCCAACTGTACCTCATGTTCCTCTTTCACATGATACAAGTATCAACCTCAAAGCCGCCTGCTGTTTACACTGCTCTTTCATCTCCTACGAAACAGGCTGTCACAGCACTACACCTCACTGCAGAGCTATTTCTAAAAGAAAAGGCATCTGTACCATGTGTTTAATACAAATTAAAGTAACTATAGCTCCCATTAAGATACATGGATGACACTAATATTCAGAATGTATCATGCAGCTGTAACTCCTAAGGTAGCATTAAGCAAGAAGTAAGAAAGCAATTACCTGAGGCGAATCAAAAGGATAACGACTACTGAACTTAAAAAGAAGCTGAAATTTCTCCCCTTCATATAGTGTTCCTGGAGCACCTTCCATGTCTACAATCCATCTAAGGAAACAGGGAATAAACTGTTAGTACTGAGTACTGACAAATCATAATTTTACTCCTGGAGCACAGAACTAATCAAATCAATTATCAATCACAGTCCAATCTTCCAAACTTTACGTAAGTATCATAACTATCACAACAGTGAATAACATGAATCCTACATCTAAAATAAACAAGCAAAAGGCAGTGCTTCTCTTGCACTTACACCCTGTACAAAACGCAGAAGTTTGTTTATAACCTGGCAGGTAACAAAACCAAAACTGTAAAAATAATAGTTAAAAAAATGAAGAAAACCTCACAAAATTAAAAACAAAAGAAATAATGCTTTACAACTCTAATAAATAGAATACCTCATACATCACAGTATTCTTTCTCTTCTGTTTCTGCTCCTTCTATCAATGTGGAAGTAACTGACAGGTGGAGTACACAGGGGGTGGTGGTGGGTATAGGGCTTTTTGCTGTTGCTGATTTTTTTTTTTAAATTCAGTCAAAAACAGATGCTTTGCATATTGTTTAACACATACAGCAACACTCTGCTACCTAACTTCTGTCACTTTGGAGTGTTGTTGATCACTTAACACCATTCTTTGCAGTATCACTTCCCCATTTCTGTCTTTCACGCCTGATTGAGTTTTACACATTTGAGTGATACAACAAGGTAAAGAATTAGCAAGAGACTACAAAAATGGTCAGGTAAGATTTACATTAGATTCAAGTGAGACAGCTGAGATTTTTGAGAATAGTACTGAGTTCAGGAAAGTCAGCATTTCCTCCAGCTAGCAGTCCAATGATCCTATTCCCAAATGTTCCATCGTCCTGTCACACACACTCTGCCTGTGTATTTAAGCCATGCATATTTTTTATCTTCCCCTCTATTACTCTCTTATATTCTCCCCTTTTTTATTTAAGAAAAATTCTCTACTGAACTGCTAGCTGTCACACTCTTCAGGAGGAATGCATCTTTAACAGTAGCGTGATGATGGCTGTACTAGTGTTCAGTGTTTTCGCTTTGTGAAAACTCCTTCAACTTGATCTACCTGTGCTCCAGACCACGTATCTTTTCTCTTCTTATGCCTCCTGCTTTTACACTTCTACACAGGCTGTGCCATCACACTGTAGCTTTACTGATCCTGGTGATCCAGGATCTTCACTTTCAACTTTTGAAAGTTTAATTTACTAAGATAACGCTGCCTGGACATTGCTCCTTTTATGGTCAAGAAATCACTAGAACCCATCTTTCCTGTGTGCTTTACAGTTTAGCCATCTCAAATTTCTAATCCTTGTGTATTTAAAACAGATAATTGCTTAACATTTCAAGTGACCCAGTTACATCATGGGATCCAAATATTTTATTCAACAGCTTTCAAAACCAAGCTAGTATTGCTACACAAATCTCAGCTGCATCAGTTCAAACCGCAACTTGATTAATGAACTCTGAGCATGCTGCTTCACAGGAAAAAACTCCCAAGAGCGAAAATACAGTGTCATTTATGACAGAAATCTTCATAAACAGTGAAAAGTCCAAAAGCTGGCATGACAGTAAAAAAGAAGTTTTCATTTGTAAGGTACTGAAAGGTATTAAAAAAAAATCGTACAGAGCAGAAACAGAGACATCTGAACAAAAATGGAAATACACAAACAGAAAAAAAAAAACCAGAATTTTTTTTTTCTTTTTCCAACTCTTCATCTGCTCTAAACCTTCACTTAATGACTGGTTTTTGTTTAAATGAGTGAAAAATACATGCAATATTAAGTCCTTCTTTCAGCCGTTGTAGAGCAGCTTATTATTGGTTGTTCCAAAGTCTGAAAAGCTTGTGTGTCATATTCATCTGCATGAACTGTCACAAAACCCAGCATCATTTCAAAAGCAACAGCAGTGTTCAATTCTGTATATAGAAGCCTCTTGTAACACTGTGTGAGTACCATCAGCAAAAATCCAGATACGAAGCATCAGAAATCAGCTCTGTGCTGCTTTTAAATTGACCCATCAAACAGTAACATAGTCCAGAAGATAGAGCCTGAGATTCCTATTTCTATAAATGTTTACATCTACTAAGAATATTTTAACATTTCTATAAAATTAAACTAAGAAAATTATCTAAAATAAATGTCAAGAGTCTACATGTTTTGAATTGCAGTCAATTTAAAAAAATATCTTAAATACCAGGAAACCTGATGGCTTCTACAGACAGAACCCAGAATATTTAACCATGTTTCTCTTTGCATTTTGCTAATCACAGAAAAAGCTACAGCACCAAGGCAAGTGCAAAGAAATTTACGTAGGTAACTTTGCTCTTTAAGAAGCTTCTTTCCCTTGCTTTAGAAAAAGGTGGTAATAGAAATTAACAGCTACAAAATATGCCAAATACAAATACACACAAAGTCTAAACCAGCTACTCTATTATTTCAGTAAATTTAGAGGGCTTTCAGAGGTAAGTAGCTATCAGAGTTCGTTAAATTATTTTATTCTAAAACATGCAGAAGCTTTTACCAATTGACATTTTGTTAGCCAATAAAACGTCTAATAAAAATTTAATGAATTCACTATCCAGTTCTTGAGAGCATCCAGCGTGTTACTGCAATATGTTCACTGAGTTGACTAAGAAAAATTCAGATTGTTACTAGGAGTAAGTTGTGAAAGTAGCACGCAGAGGACACTTCATTACTTACACTTTTCAGCTTGATAGCACAAATTAAACTGTACATGTACTTACTGTGTAATTGAATTTTGTACACTCTTTTCATTTAGAGTCATTCCTGGAGGTGGATCATTTTGCAATGCCAATAGTTCTTTTTGTAATCGTTTCTATAAAGAAATAGTATAGAACATTTGAAATATAAAGTTCAACAATAAAAACACACATTAAAGTACAGTTCATCAATTATTGAAAGGTAAATTAAGGTTTTATGTGAAAATTTAAATACAAAGTCAAACTGAAATGAAGACTCCTCTGAAAAGTCGCTGACCTTAAACCTACTTTTTTAGTAAAATGCAACAGCACTTATATTTCCAACACTGCTAAGTGAAAAGCTGTTGCATTATGAAATACACAGAGGTATCCAGGATCTTGTCACATTACAAAGATGTCAGTCAGAGCTCTACACCTAGCACCAAACAATTCGTATTGCCCTGATAACATCAGATTTACAATTAAGTCTTCAAGACTTTAACAGCCCAACTCTTCCTCCTCTATCTGGTATCCATGCAAAGCCTTTGCCTCATTCCAAATCATCCCAGAGGAGAGAACACAAAACTAAACAAGCGACTAGCAGACCTTAACTACTTTACAGCTAAATAGCAACTGCACCTTAGAACCTACAGAGTCATAGTATTTAGAAAAGCATTACACCAACAGCTCAGGTTATTCTTACCTATTTTGATAGGGATAAATCAGCAGTTGCTTCTGTAACAGCTACGAGAACTGTTTCTTATAAACTATGGAGCACTCTGAAGTGCTCTCACTGGCACTGCATTCAGTCTATTTTCTCCATCTAAACAATTATGCAACATGTTTTGTCATTCCCTAGCCATCTAGATAACAGAAAGTTCAAGGCTTTCTCGTTTCTTACTCTCCTTTTTCCTGTCAACAGTTTCAGTGTTTACCGCCTACCAGTCCACTTCCATCATCCTACTAGTCAAAATTACTTTATGTAAGATTTAAACCTAATCTAGCACTCAAGAGGAATAAATATTGTTGGGGGTTTAGTATCTAATTTTGATTCAACATGCATTTTCTTTTTTAAATCTAGTTTTATTACACCTTGGTAGCCGTTTTGTTTGCCAAACAAACTTCCTGAGGCTTAGAACTTAATAAAGTGTCCATTTGTCAACATAGGAGTGATTCCATATCTCACTAGTACCTTTGAAGTAGGATTACAGTAAATTTAGACACGCAACTCCTAAAGAAAACTCCCTTATACATTCACATGTTGATATAACTTTATGTCTCTATTGAGCAGCCCTGAAAAATTGCTTTTGGCCTCTGTTTTGAAAGTTCCTACCTTGAACCCAAACAGCACACTTAAATCTTTTATTTGCAAGCAATTAAACAAATATGTTTAGATTAAATGCTCTATCATGAAAGAATTTTGAAGACTATTATAATCAGTGTAGAGATATGGACTAATTGAAAAAACCCAATGCCAGCATTTTCATGAGAAAGCTATATACATTGCTAACAGTGAAAAACAGGTTAGATCCCTAATGTTCCACTTTTGCTTTCTGCAGATCAAATTATAAACACCAGTGTTTAATACTATTATTATGAATTAAACTTACTATTAGGAATTCAACAGCAAAAGAACAAAGTTCCACAACCATTTTACAAATCCTTAATTTGAGCAGCAGAGATATTGAAGTTAATTCTCTCACACTTTCCAAGACCACCAACAAACAAGCCTCGGTGGTACTCAACCTGTGGATGCCTTGTCATACACATCACCAGAAAGGGAAATATTTAAACATTTCAGAGATGAGAACAGTATATGGGAAGAGAAGATTAAAATTCCCTTAAAGAAGAGTGATTAATTCAGTAGTAGAGTAACTATGTAACTCTGTCTTTATAAAAAGGTGCCTACATCCATTTTAAAATTAAACCAGCTGCACTACGGTATCAGTATCTGATCAAACACAGTAATTGAAATGAGGAATTTTTCTTTGTTCTGTAACCTACCAAATTATCAACACTTAAAATAATCTCTCATTTGAAGTCTGGACCTTTGACTCCCTATCAACCATCTTTTCAGTGTAATACAGCCTCAGTCACTTTTTTTGCACTGCTGAGATGGATAAAGTTATCTCCCTTTGCTTTACAGCTTTTGTGAGATATTAATAAATATATAATAATTATGGTTCTTTATATTAAAAAATACCCAGTAAACCAAGGGAAAAATTAAAGTAGGATCAGTAGAGTACCACTGAAGTACTCTGATCTTAAACATCTGCTGACACTGTCAGAAAAGCCTGTCCATTACACACAATACATACAGACAAGACAGCACTTCTCACCAGCTGCAATACAAAATATATCAAGATCCAAAAATGCATCTCAGAAGTGACAAGAGACACCATCTACACTTTGGCTCAAAAATATCACAGTGAACAGAATTACATTTCTAAAGACAAAATATAAATTGTTTCTAAGATACCCAGTTCAAACAAGTTTCAACATAACTTCCATCTGACTATTTGCAGCTCTTGATGAGAGCTCTCTGTGATACTTGAATAGTCATGGCAGGCAGGTGAAGTCCCCAGTGACTTGGAGGGAGGAAACATTACAGACATTTTTAAAAAGGGTAGGAAGGAGGACCCTGAGAACTACTGACCTGTCAGTCTCACCTCTGTGCCTGGGAAGACCATGGAACAGATCCTCCCAGAAACTACGCTGATGCACATGGAGGACAGGGAGGCAATTTGAGATAGCCAGCATGGCTTTACTAGTGCCAAGTCCTGCCTGGCCAATCTAGTGGCTTTCTACCATGGAGTAACTGCATCAGTAGACAAGAGAAGAGCTACGGATGTCATCTATCTGGATTTCTGCAAGGCCTTTGACATGGTCCCCCACAACATCCCTTTAAGTTGAATAGATATAGATGGGATGTGGGGACTGTTCAGTGGGTAAAAAATTGGTTGTATGGGTGCATCCAGAGGTTTGTGGTCAGTGGCTCAAAGTCCAGATGGAAGATGGTGACAAGTACAGTTCCTCAAGGGTCTGCGCTGGAACCAGTGCTGTTTAATATCTCTATTAATGATACTGACAGTGGGATTGAGTGCACCCTCAGCAAGTTTCCTGATGACACCAAGCTGGGTGGAGAGGTTAACATGCCCTCCTAGGGCGTCCAGAGGGACAGGATGCTATCCTGAGAGACCTAGGCAAGCTGGAGAAGTGGGGCCAGGTGAACCTCATGAGGCTCAACAAAGCCAAGTGCAAGGTCCTGCACCTGGGTTGGAACAACCCCTGATATCCATTCAGGTTAGGAGATGACATGCCAGAAAGCAGCCCTAAGGAAAAGGACTTGGGGACACTGATGGATAAAAAGCTGGACCTGCAGCAGGATGAAAATTTGCACCTGCAGGCAGAAGGCCAATTGCATCCTGGGCTGTATCCAAAGAAGTGTGGCCAGCAGATTGAGAGAGGCGATTCTGGTCCTCTACTTTGCTCTGGTGAGACCTCACCTGGAGTACTGTGTCCAGCTTTGGAGCCTTCAACACAAGAAGGACATGGACCTGCTGGAGTGTGTCCAGAAGAGGGCCATAAAAACGATCAAAGGGCTGGAACACCTCTTCTATGAAGACAGGTTGAGAGAATAGGGGTTGTTCAGCTGGAAGAAGGCTCCAGGGAGCCTGTAGAGGGCATAACAGCCTACTAACCAGAGTTTGTTCAAATACTGAAAAATTGTTTTAAGAGAGAAGCTAACTAACATTTAGAAAATTGTCAGTTAATCAACCTCTCTGCTCAATGCATTCCAGTGCTTGACTGTCCTCACGCTATAAAACATTTCATTTACGAGAAGAGCTCATGTTCCAATTTATGACTGCTGTTCCCTGTCTTCCCCCATTTCCCCCATTGCCCTCCCATTAGGTTGCTATAGGCATCAGCAATATCTTTTATTTGTCTTCTCAAGGATGAAAAAATCCAGTCAGCCTCTCCTTGTACATCACACAGTTCATCCCCTAAACATCTTGGTTGCTCTCTGTTGGACTCACTCCAGTACATCAATGTTTTTCTTGTACTGAGACTCCCTAAAGATGTGCACTCCAGATGTGGTCTCAAGGGCCAGAGAGAAAGGAAGAATTTATTTTGTCAAGCTGCTGGCTACACGCTTGTACACACAGCCCAATACACAGCTAAGGATATTCAGAAAATCTGGAATATAATAATCCTTCATAATATCTTTGGAGAGGAATTTTTTCTTCTCTACCTTACCACAACTCAAATTGTCTCACGTTGTGTATCACTAACATATAAAATTGGATTATCAGGAGCCAGATCCAGTTTAAACAAAAAAAAAAAACCCAACCAAAAAACCACAACCCACCACTCTTAAATGAAGCCTTTGAAGGCCAGGTTTATATACTTCAATTAGGAAACTAAGATCCTAGTTACCATAGCAATTGAGAAAACATCTGAAGTTCAAATACAACAACTTGAAAATAATTCCTCAGTGTTTAACAACATATGAGCTACCCAAAGAAGTTACAGGGAACATTCATTTTTCTCAGAGTAAAACAAAGTCTAAAGACTACTGTAATATCAAGCACAAATTCAGAAACATGTACTCTTAGTTTCACAATAATTGGTTTAAATTAGCATTTTTAAAAAAACACGACTGACACACCAAGCCCACATGTTATGTACAAAAGGCATGCTGCAACTACAAGTTTCTCAAGTTAAGCATTTGAAAAGGAATAGTTTCACTTCCTTGTATTTGACAGATGAATACAGAAAACTCTTTCCAGCACAAAGTTACTGAGACTAATCAGTGACATAGCAGGGCAGAGTATAATGGATTAACATTTTTCAGACACTTTTAACTATCATCTGTATAACCTTATAAACTTCGGACTTAACACCCCAGGGAAGTCACCTCTCCATCTTCCTAACATTAGGATGGATCAAAGATCCAAAATATCCTTGCAGTTAAAAGCCTTTAAAATTTTCCACATCACCCCACCTCTTGCTTTTATAAACAGAAGGATTTTCTTCACAGTAAGAGATCTAGGTGAGCTGAGTAAATTATGTTCAATTACTTCTCTTACTCTTCATAGATAGCAAAGAGAATTCTTACCTATATCAATTTCTCTCCTTTCCCAGTCATTACTAAACTATTTCTTTAATCTCCTTCTCCCCAAGTGTCACTTTCTAAGCATTTCATTTTTGCTGGTCTCCAGCTCATTCCTTTGTTTCATCATGACACTTAAGTGAATATTTCCCAGAGATCTCCTTTCTTTGTAGCAGCACAATACTTTTGACTTAGTCAGCACACATAACCCAGAGTCTCTTTTGCACGAGCACTAGTCAGCCAGCTCCTCAGACATACTTGTAAACTAGACTCTCATTTCCCCTCTCCTCCTCCTGCTCATTTTAAATACTTGTAGTTTTTGCTAACAAACTGCATGATTTTAATTCTCCTCAATTTGCTGTCATATCTCTCATTTGTAAAAGCACCAATATCCGGATCATCCAAGCCACCTCCAGGAAGCATGAAAGTCGATGCAGACTGCCCTCAAAATGCCCTCTGGCAGGTCCATTCAGCTTGACAGATCCAATCACCCTGTCAAAATCAGACACTCAATTGAAAAAAAGAGTGATTTTACTACAACCAAACTACAACTGTGATACCTTGATATGTGGTCTTTGCAGTTAACAACAAAAAAATAGTAATTAAAAAACCCCCACGCAAATCCACTGATTTATACCACATATTTCTTGTGTGCTTATTCAAAGGTCACACTAAAGCAAGCCAAAAATGTTTATACTGTCAGACAACAGCTACTGGTCTTCTTTCACAATAGTTACCACACACTATGAGGAGTCAACCACATTAGTTCAACATGATTCTTCTTTCTGAAATCCATTTTGGCTACTTTTTATCTAGGTAATCATAAGTTAATTGCCTATTATATCCTAGAGGCAGCAGAGACTATTTGGTCCAATGACTTTCAGAATAATTTTTGCATGATTCTAGAAGAACAAAGTGTATTTATCATCTGAAAACTCAAGATAATTGCCAAAAACCTGATTCAGTTGTTTAAACACTGAAACCCCAAAACACACACAGCTGAATGCTAGTGCCTGACAAAGTATCCAATGCCTAAAAAGTATTTTATCTGTTCTTTGGTTGGCATGATTTCCTGCTTCACTGTTGTTAATTTAAGTATCTGTGTCATCTATTCTTTGTTTTCCTTTTCTATTCACAGGCTTATCCCCTTCATCATCTTTCTAGTGATTTATAAAAACCTTTCTTAATGCTTTTCAAATATGGCAATTTAAAACAATGCACCACAGGTAGATTTCACTTAAATAGTTGTCCCTTTCTTTCATACTGAGCTTTAGCTTAATCTTCAAGTCAATAAATAGCTCCTCATGAAGCCATACTGACTTTTACTATATTTCCTATATTTTGTCCATATTGAGACAGCTGCCATTGTGAATTAGTATTTCCTTCTAGAAGCTTGTAGCCCTTCAACACTTAATTATCAGGAGTCCTTTATTTATAGGCCTCCGGCTGTGTTAAAACATAGTTATCTACAGTCAATTTCATTACCATAAATAAAGAATCATGATTCAGCCTTTCCGTACCTAGAGGGGCCTAGAGAAAAGCTGGAGAGGGACTGTTTATCAGGGAGTGTAGTGATAGGACACAGGGCAAAGGCTTCAAGCTGAAAGAGACATTAGGAAGAAATCTTGTACTATGCGGGTGGTAAGGCACTGGGCACAGGCTGCCCAAAGAGGTTGTGGAAGGCCTGGTTGGATGGGGCTTTGGGCAACCTGGTCTAGTGGAGAGTGTCCCTGCTTGTGGCAGGGGGTTGGAATTAGATGATCTTTGAGGTCCCTTCCAACCCAAACCAGTCTGTGGTTCTAAGAATACAATTTTTTTCATCACCTACTCAAATTGCTTTCAGCCTCTCAAACAGTTCCTTTAACTCAAAATTACAAGCTAATGGAGCTACTCACTCTCACAACAACCTCTAAACCGAGGTTTTCTAAACACTGATATGCTCCTGGGAGCTGTGCTTGCTGAATCATATCACAAGACCATCTTTACAATGTTTCATATAGAAACTCCCTTCCTACTTGTGCATTTCCTATTTAAAGAGACTGAAAAAAGAAAAACAGAGACTACAATCATGGAATTATTTACATAAAGAGGAAATAAATGAAGGATGCACAGGCAATTAATGTTATCTTTCCCTTATTTCTGAGAAGGGATTTTATATCTAAATATTCTTTTAATACAACTCCAAGTAAAAAGGAGTATCAAATTGGTAAGCAATTCATCATTTAGAGAGAAACTGAACAGCAGAGCAGAAAGCTCAGAAATCCAAAGCTGCGTAACACCACAGTCCTGCAATTAAAGGAATAACCATCTGCAAGAGGCAATGAGTAGTGACATAGCCAGTAGCCTACTTCAGTACTTTCAAAAAGCTAGGCGTCTTTGAAACCAAGATTACTTAACTCGCCTATCTCTAGAGGAAAGTATGGTTCAAGATTGAAATCTATGAACACAGCTTAACACAGACCCAAACACCAGTTCCAAAAGAAAGTTTATTAAAGTAGTTGAGCAATAGCAATGGCTTGCATTCTGTAGCCAATTCAGTCAAATAGGATTTGTGCAACCCCTTTAGTTATCCTCCACAGATTTTCTGAAGTGTCAAGCTCATAAGGCTTCTCAAAGCATATGGAGGAAGCAACATAAAAGTAACTGGTGTCAGTGGAGTCAAATTCCTGTTGGATCTCCAGACAGCTCACAACAACCTGTATCATTTGAATACTGTCATTGTTCAAGGTAAATGTATCCCTGAAACCACTAGCTGTCAGCACCTTTGCTTAGCAAAACTACACATTTCTTTCTCTAAACTGGCAGACATCTTGCTTCATCTCTGGAACTGGTGTGGTAACATTTCAAATGCTACAGTTGATTTCTCACTTGTGCTGCTTCCTGGTTAACCTCCTAAAGAAGCAGAAGGCAGGGCAGAAGCATATAGAAAGATACAATATGCAAAAAGAGGGAGAGGGTACAATTGGCCATTTGGAGGTTGGCAACATATATGTCAGAAGGTATCTCCTAGAATCAGACAGTTTGGTTACTGTGCACCATTGAGCTAGCTGTTATATATGAGAAGTTTACTAACAGATACAAAATTACTTCACTGGTCTCTCTGTCCCTGTCAGCTAACTCAAAAGGAAATAACCTATGTTCCTAAAGCATATATGGCAATATCACACTATCATATTCCCCAAAAAACCAAAGCTTGATCCTGATCCCAATCACTATCACAGTTTAACCCCAGCCAGCAGTTAAGCCCCACACAGCCGCTTGCTCCCCCCACATCAGGATGGGGAAAAGTTGTAAGAGTGAAAGGAGAAAACTCATGGGTTAAGACAGTTTAATAGGTAAAGCAAAAGTCTCAAATGCAAGCAAAGTAAAATAAGGAATCCATTCACCACTTCCCATGGGCAGGCAGGTATTGAGCCACCTCCAAGAAAGCAGAGCTCCATCATGCATAACTACTACTTGGGAAGATAAGACAATGTAACTCCGAACACATCCCTCTTCCTTGTTGTTTGCTCAGTCTTATATTGAGCATGACATCATATGGTATGGAATATTCCTTTGGTCAGTTGGGGTCAGCTGTCCAGGCTGTGTCCCCTCCCAGCCCCTTGTGCACCCCCAGCCTCTTCACTGGTGGGGAGGGGTGAGGAACAGAGAAGGCCTTGGCTCTGTGTAAGCTCTGCTCAGCAGTAACTAAAACATCCCTGTGTTACCAACACTGTTTTCAGCACAAATTCAAAACACAGCCCCATACTAGTTACTGTGAAAAACACTAACTCTACTCCTGTCAAAACCAACACAACCACAAATAAGGATCATACCTGCAGACAGACCTTAACCAGTCCCCCACAAAGCAACAGAGCAGTCAAAGGTATTTTCCTCCCCCACCATGAAAACTTATCTAGCTCTTGCACGTATGTGAAAATTACCCCTCTCTCAACACCTTTAAAAAGGAGTATCACAGTATCAGGTATCTATTTCCAGTTCTAAGCCTGTTGTCAGAACGCTTACAATAGCTTTACCCCTCCCTTGGAAAACTGGAACCTAGAGAGTTAAAGTTTAACAAAAATGTGTACAGTTATAGGGGCCACTACCAAGTACAAATTCTGTGCATATAGCTGAGAGCAACTAAGATAGACAATTAATATTGTTTCAGTTAATGTATTATACTTCGTGATTGGAGTGGGCAAATCATACATGCACTGTTACACTGGCTGTTTCGATTAGCAGTAAGATATTAGCACCATGATCCAATCAAGTCCAACTGTGTGCCCACACTCATGGCTTATTATAAAGACTGTATTTTCAGCTCTGAGGAGATACAGGCAAATAATACAAGCAGAATAAATCTGAAGAGAGATCAATGCATATATCCAACAGCCTTATCTTTGCAACTCTTGAAAATTGCATATTTTGGGGTTTCAAGAATGTTGCATGAGGTATGCAGTATCTTCAATAGGCAAACAAAATGACAAGCTATTTTAGTCACTTCACCTGCGAATAGCCCTTAATATAGACTGGAAAGTCTATTTTAGAGACTTTCCCTTTTTTGAGAGAAAGGAAGGGAAAAGCTAAGCTGTTTACACCAAAAGAAGATTCAGTACAAGACAGGATGTATTAAGAACAGTGGTGAGAGTTTCACAGAAGACAGCTGGAGGAAAAGCATTTTCCTCTACCAGAAGGAGAAACAGAACAGAAACCTAACGGTAAAGCAAAGAGCAGAACATGGGCAAACAACTTCACCTAGTTCATTTCTGCTAAAGGAAATACCACGCCTTTTACCACTAACACCAGTTATGATGGGCAATTAAACTGGAATGTGGTGGCCTTCTCACCTGGAGTAGCCATGTTCAGTTAGGCAGTATCATGAGTATATGAAGAAACAGAAAGATGGAATGGCAACTTCACAGACTAGGCAGGCATGGGTGTCTAAAACATCTGTACTTGAATTTTGCTAGAAACATTCAATTACTGTGCACTCTAATTCTCTTTTCTTTGTTGTAGAGATGTAAGAAAGGAGTAGCCTTCCAAGGCACTGTAAACTCAAATCTTAATCTGTCTTGGAGATCAAAGAGGAAGAGAAACTAACTGATAAATAGTTAAAAATTAATCCCACAGGGGCTCCACACTTCTATTTAATGCTGGTAAAGCTGCTGCACCCCAGGGAAGCCTAACTATTTCTTCAGTAACTACTAATGATCCTCTTCCACATCCAAAGATTAAAATCCACCCAACAAATTGCTAGCACAAAAGCACGGTGAGTACAGTGATGAAGTCCTGGTAAAGAATTTACATTTCATTTATAAACTACAGCCTGTCACCTCCTCCCCCATTCAAGTTACAAAATGTTTGACAAAAAAACTAACATCCTTTGGTTTTCAAGACGGTTTTGCAAGCTTTTTTCAAGCACTCCCCTCAGTGAATGAAGACAAACTGGTAGCCTTGTACCTGGACAGGTGATGCTGTTAAAAAGCTACAACAGTGCTGTTACACCACCCTGTTGTTTCATAAGCAAAGATATTACTACCCTGATAGTTCTTGGGCTACTAGGTTGCACTAAGTCCAGTTAACAACTCTATTTTAAGCATTTTGTATCTTCCACTCACACATTTCTTACTGAAAAATATCTAAAATCCAGAATATCAAAATGTAAACACTGCATAGATGGTCCTGGTTTTCAAACAAAACTCCTCTACAGAAAATAATTTTTAACAGTGTAAGTGTTGCTGGAACTGACTGTTACTTTCTAATTACACACCTAACTTGAAATGCCAAAGAGTTCTCAAGCAGGAGGGACGCAAAATAGAAATTAAAACCAGTGTCATTTAGGAAAAAAATTACCTGCTACATTCCATGTTGCTATTGCAGAAATCTAAAGAAAAGATGAAAGAGAGTTCCTACAAATTATCTCCCCCCCCCAAAAAAAAAAATCTCCTTTGATTTATAATCAATCAGGTCACTCAAGAAAGCCCCTGCAGAGTATAACCGATTATTCATGTGAAATCATTTGGCCCAAACTCACAAACCATCCAGACACTTGATTTTTTCCTAATGAAACTTCCTGTGGTAAGATTTAATCAAGGCCCTGAGAAGGAAAGATAATTGATAATGTGCCAAATTAAAGCTTCAGCAAGACACATAACAAAACAGCTTCAAAACATACTCTGCCCATACAAAAAATAATACCAGGATTTGAATTTGAAGAATTGTTTTTCAGTTTTATCTATTTTTGGCTGAATATCAGGTTTTCAATCTGTACTGAGAGCGTAGAAGCAGATTAGTCTCCTCCTCCTCATTTCTAATAAAACATGTTAACATCTGGCAACCCAGTTCTAATGTTATTTTCCCAGATCAATCCATACTCAGGACAGGCATTTTGTACATTTCTCTCTTCTTAAAGGAACCAAAAGGCAATACATGAATCTTCCAACAAGCTACTTAGAGGTCAGTTTCCGCCACTGTTCTGACCATTTAAAACTGTCATTAGGTTATGGACTGGGAGGAGTGGGGATGCAGGGGAGAGAGGAAGGTTTGTTGATTTCTCAGTTTGACAACAAAATATTATCTTCCCATGCTCCAAAATATTCTAAAATATTTGACTGGAAGGTCAAAGTAACACAGCCTCCTTCTACAAGGAGTAATATGCTTGACTTGCAGTAATAGACAATATCAACCTGAAATCAGAACTACTGTAAAGTTAAAGATAAACCAAAAACTACAGACACACAAAACCAGAAACACAGACTCATTTAGGTTGGAAAAGCCATTTCAGATCATCAAGTCCAGCCCTTAACCTACCACTGTGAAGTCCACCACTAAACCATGTCCCTAAACACCACATCTACATGTCTTTTCAATACCTCCAGGGATGGTGACTCAACCACTTCCCTGTTCAGCCTGTTCCAGTGCTTGAAAACCATTTAACTGAAGAAATTTTTCCTATTATCCAATCTAAACCTCCCTGGCACAGCTTGAGGCCATTTCCTCTTGTCATATGGCTTCTTAATAGGGAGAAAGGACTGACACCCATCTGGCCACAGCCTCCTTTCAGGGAGTTGTGGAGCGTGATATGGTGTCCCCTAGGCCTCCTTTTCTCCAGGCTAAATGCCATTTCCTTCAGCCACTCTTCACAAGACCTGTTCTCTAGAACCTTCATGAGCTTCACTGCCCTGGCCTAGGCACACCTCAATGTCTTTCCTCTAGAGGGGCACAAACTGAATACAGTGTTGAGTCTAGGTGGAGGATCACTTCCCTAGTCCTGCAGGCCACATTGTTTCTGATACAAGCAGGGATGCTGTTGGCCCATATCCAGCCAACTATCAACCAACACCCCCAGGTTCTTTTCCACTGGGCAACTTTCCAGACACTCTTTCCCCAGGCCTGTACTGTTGCATAGGGTTTGTGTGACTCTAGTGCAGGACCTGGCACCTGGCCTTGTTGAACCTCATTCAATTGGCCTTGGCCCATCAATTCAGCCTGTCCAGATCCCCCTCAAGCAAATCAACACATCTGCCCAACTTGGTGTCAGTTACAAACTGACTGAGGGTGCACTTGATCCTCTGGTCCAGATCACTGATAAGGATCAAAGAGAATTGGCCCAAGTACTGAGCCCTGGGGAACACCACTTGTGAAGGGCCACCAACTGGATTTAACTCCTTTCACTACAACTCCTTGGGCCTGGCCATCCAGGCCAGGTTTTTAGCCAGCTAAGAGTACACACATCCAAGCCATAAGCATACAGCTTCTCCAGGAGGATGCTGTGGGAAACAGCCTCAAAGGCTTTACTACAGTCCAGATAGACAACATTCACAGCCTTTCCCTCATGCACTAAGCAGGTTGCTTTGTTATAGGAGATCAGATTGGTCAAGCAGAACCTGCCTTTCATAAACCCATGCTGACTGGACCTGATCACCTAGTTGTCCTGTACAAGTCACGTGGCGGCACTCAACATGATCTGCTCCATAACCTCCCCCTGCACTGAGGTCAGATTGACAGGTTTGAAATTCCCCAGACTCTCCTTCTGGCCCCTCCTGCAGATGGACATCACATTTTCTAACCTCCAAAAAACTAGGACCACCCTTGTTATCCAGGACTGTTGATAAATGATGGAATGTGGCCTGGTGAGCACTTCTGCCAGCTCCCTCAGTACCCTCGGGTGGCTTCCATCCAGTCCCATAGAGTTGTGCAGCAGGTCCCTAACCTTTCCCCTTAGATTATTGGTGCTTCATTCTGCTCCTCTTCCCTGTCTTCCAGCTTCACAGTGTGAAGCCAGATAATCAGGTTTTTTTACAATGAACCTGTCATTTTAAAGCAAATTAAGTCCACTTATTGACATACATGCAGGATTTTTTACTTGAGACTGATCAAACAAGACTTTTACTGAAATTGAATAAACAGAATGACGAACAGCTTTCTATTTGTAATCGCCCAGGGAGAAACAGCATCACCCTTCAATACTGTGTATGAAAAGATGAATAGCTGGTATTCTCAGTGAAAGCATTAATTATCAAAAATAAGGTGTCTCCAAATTCCTGCTTGACCACTGCTAACTTCTGTCCTTTCTTTTCTAACAGAGTATTACTGCTCCCAGGGAGGCAAGTGACAAGGTTCCCTCCCTTCTCCTGCTACCCCAGACTGATACCTGTTTTTCATTCCAGTGACCAAGTTCACCTCAGAGGAAAAACAAACAAAAAACAAAGAACAAAACCTGTACAGTCTGGCACACATTCCAGAATACTTTGTGAAGCCACTCATCTACCAAAAGCAAGTAAAAAACAGATTACCTGACCTTCATCTTATCACTAAAGTTTGCTTACTGGCTCTTTTTATTTTGAAATATGTGACCTATTTTCTTTATATTCACTGGTTTTTAATAAATGAAATTAAAACAAGTTTTTTTTAAAAAAAAAAGTGTGATCTTGCCTTTTCCTCCCTTCAAAAGGCAAAAACCTAACCTCTGGCTAACACTCCTGTCACAGTCCTTTGCTCTTCAAAACCACACAAGATGCACGAAATTACGAAATCTCTGCCCCTGAGTACCAAGCAGAAGACATTCATTGTCCTCTTTCCCAGTGTAAACTTTGGCCCATAAACTCCTTGAAAGCTCTTTCATGGCTGTAAACCAAGGCTACATAAGAAACACAGTCATTACACTAAACACATTTGTATTTCTTGATTATAGCCGTAATTATGAGCAAATTCAATGGAAGTTGTGCCTTCTCTCTTCCATATTAAAATGGGTATTTTAATCACGTAATCTCCAGGAGTATCCACCAGTATAGCCTATACCTGTGTATTATATACTGAAGATCCTTTAGTGTGAAAGCCTGAGCTCAGTACAATTTGAGCAAACAATTAAAGAAAGTGCTTGATCACCAAGTTTTGCACATTGTTTGAGCTAAGCTGCTTTAGCTTATTAATTACAAACTCAGAGCTTTCCAAGGTAGCAGCTTAACAAGACAACATTCCCTGGCTTTTGCAAAAAACTATAGTCTTCTCTTTTCCCCTTCTCAGAGCTTCATTAGCTAGGACAAAAAGCAAGTACAAGTTATTATCAAACTCTGAGCAAAATACATTTACCATCAACTGCAGTAACTACCCTTTACAATAAATACCTGCCCAGTTTTATTTTCTTGATTTAAATCATACACATATTCACCAGATACCAACGTTCAATGCAACAGGTTGAAAGCTTTCACAATTATAATTTAGGTCTCTGGAGTTGGTCTGTTTAGAAGAAATATCTGCTGATAATGCTTAGGGACACCCTTTTCAATAAACTTTTCTACTACTGCTTTCTTTCTCAAAAGTTAATTCTTCCATTCTAGTTAAAAAATTGTGCAGTTGTTGCACAGCAACACGTTCCCCAAAATTCTGCTCATACAAGAAGATACAGAAAGCAGCAAGTGAGACTCCATAGGACTTAAAAGTCTTTGATTTAACTTATCTTTACTGACTTAAAGACTATAAATTTTAAGCTTCATTTGATATTCAAATTCAACTCACTTTATAAGTTAGTTTATTAAAAAAAAATCTAACTCATGTTGGTAAAATAACTATAAATTTGGCATTCTTCTTATTTTACTTGGCATGGCAACATGCCAATGCTAATACACCACATAGCAGTACAGACTGATAACAGAAGGTTACATAAAGGACTAACAACCTCTGTGGACAGGAGAAATGCTTTTTACTCTGTGCTCATTCTAGTCTCATTTATGATACCTGCATTTCTTCAGTTTAAAAGAAGAAATTTTTATCTTCGAGAGTATTTCACCAATGGCACCACCAAACACTTGCTGTTACTACCTACCAATAACTTCTTTGTGCTTATATCCCAGAATTATTATGTAATTACAGTAACCACTCATTTTCCTTTTCTTTTAAAAAACATTTTATTTGAAATAACAGAAATAGCATCATGTACTCTAATGTTTAATAGCACAGAACACATGCGCATCATCATTTAAGCTTCAAGTGACTGAAAGCCTTCCTCACTTAAGGTTAGGTTTGTTGGGGGTTTGGGGAAGATATACTAAAATTCATTTTGAACAGTTTTCTGGACAAAGCTGTCAGTAAAGAAAAAATATTTCCAGATTATTAAATAAAAATGCTGCCAATATTGAATAAAAATTAAGCAATATGCATTTTTTTCTGAGAACAGCTGATACCACATTAGACTAGAAGAGTAGGTAAACGAATAAAACTAATGAAGTTTAATTTTAACCAGGTATATGCAGAACATAGTATTTTCTTACAAGGCAATTATAATGCAAATTTTCATATGATTTCAGTGGCTTGTACACATCTTCCTCATGCCCTACCACACTGGCTGAAACCATCAGAGTTAAACCTGTGGGAAGCTTTTGTATTGCTGCTCTTTTGTATTTTGCTATAAAAGTTCTTCAAGCTTACGTAAATTCTGCATTGTCATCCAGTACAATTATTTTATTAAATGCCTGTTCAGCCAGACATATTGAAAAAAAACCCCATCTATTGCTGGAACAAGACTTTTCAAGCAGCACTTTTTATTTCAATGTGTGCCTGTAGTTTGATGGCAGCCCACCAACAGGCAGTTTTCAAGGGCAAAAAAAAACTCAATCCTGATAAGACAAGTACACAGCTAAGGCTAACTTTCTACGCTCTTTGCTAAAGCTGTTTGTGTCATTAATTACATTGCCTCTGTATTTAATCAGATTTAAATATCTACATGTACAAATCTCATGTATCTAACTTGAAAGGAAAGAACAGAGGTTATTTTGGTGATAAAATGCAAACCTAAAACTGTTCCCATAGATGTGTTTGTAAAAGCTGTTTAAATATATGCAATCATAATTCGGGGCTTGAAGTAACCTGGTGTTAAAAATGAAGGGAAGGGAAAGGCAAAATGGCAGCAATTAAAATGTCAGCTTTACAGATAAAGTCAATCTTTTCAGTTTAAAATGCAAACAGTTGCTATCTGTGGGTTGAGGGAAAGGCCTCGAAATTATCTAACACTCTGTACAGCTACGATATATTTTCTGCACATTTTCCACTCAACTTCCTTGTTTCTATTTCTCACCTGCTCTTCTATTCTTAGTGCAAGTTCTGTGTTTCCAGCTGTTGCAAGAACAACTGCTTATTGCCTGTTATTTCTTCAGGATTTGCTCCTTTTTATGGTATCTGCAGCTCTATGACTTCAGATTATTAAAGATGCTATACCTAATTTTCTAAAGCAAATCCATTCTACTTGTTCTAGACTACAGACAACTTCTCAGAATATTTTTGGGTTGGGTTTGGGTTTTTTTGTTTTTTCTCCTCAAGAAAAAGTTGCACAGGCTTGGGCTTTTTCTAGGAAAAATCTTGAAAAAGTGCTTTTCCTTCAAGGTTTGTTTGGGGGTTTGTTTAAGAAAGAAATTATCATTTACTTAAAGTTATGCAGACCAGGTTGAAACCAATCCAGCAGTGGCAAATTAACTACCACTTTGGACAACACTGTGGTTAGAAAACAAAACACAGTATCTTGCCAACGCTGACTTCCATTATTCTAGAAAAAAAAAGCATTACAGAAAACTACCATTAAAAAATGTCCACTCAAAGAGCACAATAAAGGCTCAAACTCCCAAGTTTTATAAATTACTATGTATCAACCGAATCTCAGTAGCTCCCAGGTTGATGTTCAGTGCCATTGGTAAAGGGAGGTGATTTGTGAGAGTCAAAGCTCTCCTTCTAGGCTGACTTGGAACAGGCTGATTAGATAACTCTTGCATTAAGTTAATCACAGAAAATTCAGTGTATCTGTAAAAATAAGATGTAATTAAGCTAAACCATCATATGTTGCTGCATAAAGTCATGGCAATTTAAGAAGTGACTAAAATTTAGTGAATGCACCTACTACACATCATTCTTACCAGAAATATAAATAATAATGCAGTGATGGTATGGTGACAGACTACTGGTACAGTCAGAGACTGCGATGAGTTGCACAAATATTTAAGTTAAACATTGCATATTTAAAACCACTGTACATCATCAGAAAAGGGATGATTCCATTTTGATGCAGGCAGCTTATATATTAAATGTTAGCACTAGTAAAATAAATTAAATGATCCTGAACTGGAAAACACTTAAATTATGTACAACTTCTTGTCCTGAAGATTTAAATGTTAACTAATAGAAGAATTGAGAACTTTGAAATCTTGCTCACAGGGAAAGGCGTCTACTACTGAGATACTTCCTAATTTTACAGTTCATTTAATTTTTCATTTATGCTTCCTGCTTACTTAAAAAACCAAAACAATTTGCTAAACCACTAATTTAGTATCTCACTAAACGCATGAAAAAGTAATCTGAACAGCAGGAAACTAGTAACACACAGATCCCCCCAAAAAATCCAGTAAGTTTCCTTCAGTGTCTCATTAAAAAACAGTGGAACACCACAAAAAAAGAAAAAAGTGTAACCATGTAGCTGGTATTTCTAAAATTAAAGCAGTTACAACATCAGGCTTACCATAGCCTTATTTTAAGGAACTTAACTTGCTTTACTTTTAGGCAACATTTGTAATTTGTGTATCCTAAAAAACCTCATTTAATTTGTAATCCTTATTTCCCCTTTACAGATAGAGCAACAGGAACGAGGGTGAGACAAGCAGTAGAAGGTCATTTACTAGGCCAGAGACAGCAACACAGCACAGGTTTACAAATTCCAAAGAGCATCCTTCAAGTTTCACCAGTTTCTTCCCCCTATAGCTTTCACACAGTCTTATGAAAGATCAGATTTAATAAAATTATTGCCTGCATTTTGCAGTTATGCTTCTGTAAATCTGAGTACTAGAGCAGCAGCGTTACAAAAATGCATTTGCCAGAGCTGTTAAAACAAAGGCAGATGAGACTATCTGTCTAAACTACCGCTAAATGAAGAATGTTCTGTACAGTACGTTCGAGTCCTCAGTCCCGTTTCATTTCAGTAACTCAGAAAGACACACTGTGGATTTTTCTCATGCTTCTAAATTTCATGAGTAGAACGTTCACCCCATGAAGTCCACAGCTTTGATATATAAATGCCTTTCAGCTATGCTAAATCAGAGATACCAGGGCAGCTAAACTATTTCGTTCATTTTGTCCACTCTTTCTAGGTTGTTCCATTACCAGTGACAAAAGATCTAAGTCTTACTGGACCAAGTGAAAACAAGAATGGGAAAAGACGTATCGGTTTGAGAAAGCAAGCAGAAGTGGTGGATCATCCAGCTCCAGAAACAAAATGGAAAACTGAAAATTCAAGGAAAAGCAGAGCCGTTGCAGGTGAAATAAAGACAGACAGGGTCCGCTGCCACAGAACCCAGCGGTCTTTTATCCTGCCCCAGTCACAATAAATCACCACCCCCTCAGAGCAGCGCACAGTGAAACCGATCCATTCCTTCAGAGCAATTTCTGCAGCTACTATTTAAGAACTCCTTCGGAGAAGATATGAATAAATAATTCAGCTGGAAATACCTGTCAAGCAGCAGGACGTTTCATGCTACTGTACCTACAGCAACGCCATCCAGCCAAGCAAAACCAGACGTTATCTGTCCGCGGGACTGACACCACACCACAATCTCATTTTACAGAGGGAAAGAGGGCAACACGGGTACCCGGCTCGGGATAAAACTTGTCTGTCTCTGCCCCCCACCCCGTACCCGAATTTCAGTGCCGTAACCCCGGGAAGACGGAGCTGTTGGTCACATCCTTCGAGGCCGTCCGCCCAGTGTCACCGGGGGGATCTCCCCGACCTCCCCCGCTACGCTGTGCCCACACCGCCGGAGAAGTGGGACGAGGCGGCCGCCTCCCGCGGCGGCCAGCGAGGCGGCTGCCCCTTCAAACCCTGCCAAGGAGGAGAGGGATCCCTTCGCTTTCCCTCACCTACCCAGGGAGAGGGGGCACAGCTGCCAAGCCTCCCCCCGAGGCAACTCGCTGCCCGGTGCCTCCCGGCCGCCCTCCCCCGCCGCCATCCTGCCCCACCCGCCCTCACTCGCGGCTCCCTCCTCCCTCCCTCCTGCCGCCGCAGCTGGGGCCCGGCCTCGCCCCTCACAACCTGCCCCCGCGGGTCTCACCTCCATCCCGGCGGCAAGCCGGCCCTACCCCGCACCTCCAGGCCACTCCGAGCGGGGGCCGCCGGCCCCGCTACCCCCGTGCCCACACCAAAACCTTCGCGCACCCGAATCCCTCAGCCGTTGCCCCAACAGCTGCTCCGCCCGCACCGCTCTCCGGAGCGCGCCACGACGCACAACGACCGCGAGAACGGCTCTTCCCGGCTTCGGGCCCCGGCCGCTGCAGCTCAGCCCCTACTCCGGCTCCGCCGCAGACTCCTCACCTGCATAGACGCCATGACGGATCCTCCCCCTCCCCTCTGCGCCGTCGGCCCGGGCTCACAGAGACGCAGCGCCGCACGCCCGCCCCCTCCCCGCCCTCCGCGATCACGTGCTCGCGCCGCCAGCCGGGCGGCTGCGCATGCACAGGGAGATGGCGGCGCAAGCGGGCGTCGTGCTGGCTCCGAGGCCGGAGGGCAGCAGCTTCGGGTTCTGCCCGCCTTCGCCTCTACTCGCGACGGCTCGCCGCGCCCCGCTGCCCTGCCCCTGCGCCTCCGGTGGCGGCCAGGAGGGGTCCGAGCCGCGCTGTCCTCTGGCTGCGCTAGGGTGGGGTGGGATGGGGCCCGGGGGCTGGCCCTTCCGCCCGTCTGCTGCGTGAAGGCTCTTAGCTCGGCACGTCCAGAGGCTTTAAGGAGCTCAGCTAATGCCGGCTGTGCCCTCCCGGGGGTTTCTTAGGGCTCCCGTCACGGCTGGTGTGTCCTGGCGGGAAGATCGGATTAGGGATCCAGGGCAGGCCCGGCCCCGCGCCTCGGGCTCGGGACCGCCGGCTGGTTTGGTGTGGGAGAGGGTCTGCCCGGGGCTTGAGTGGTGACTGGCTCTCCTGGCGAGGGGGATGTTTCCCTGCTCCCTGTGCTGCTCTGCCACAGCTCTGCGCCTCCGCACACCGGGGGTTTTCTGCAGTGGCGGTCTGGTGGCGAGCACGTCCGGATCAGCGTGGGGATATTTTGAACCCGAGCGGTTTTGGACTCAAGAACCGGACCCTGCGTGCTTTGGGCTGTGTGTTTCTGTGGTAACTGTTAGTGAAAACAAACAAGCGCCAGCAGCAACCTGCGGGTAAGTCAGGGAACTGGCAGAAAAAAATGTTCCAGATCATAACATTTAAGACCTAATGGATCCTCAGGATAAACCTACGAAATGGTTTTCCAAAGACAAACCTATAAAGCTCGTGATCAGAGTGGAATGTAAACCCAAGGATTTAATATAGGTACTGATTTTGTAACCCATTATAGTCTCCATCTCCAGTGTGTCCAGCGGGTCGAAGGAGGTGATCCTCCCCCTCTACTCTGCGTTGGTCGGGCCCCACCTGGAATACTGTGTCCAGTTCTGGGCTCCCTGGTATAAAAAAGACAGGGACCTTCTGGAGAGAGTCCAGAGAAGGGCGACAAAGTTGATTAGGGGTCTGGAACATCTCCCCTATGAGGAAAGGCTGAGTGAGCTGGGACTGTTCAGCCTGGAGAAAAGAAGACTTAGGGGGGACCTAATTAGTGTTTATAAATATCTTAGGCATGGGGTGCAGGGGGAATTGGCCAGCCCCTTTTCAGTGGTCAGTGGGGACAGGACTAGGGGCAATGGCTGTAAGCTGGAGCACAGGAAGTTCCGCACCAACATGCGGAAGAACTTTTTCACAGTGAGGGTGACGGAGCCCTGGGACAGGCTGCCCAGGGAGGTGGTGGAGTCTCCTTCTCTGGAGATATTCAAGTCTCCTCTGGACGCCTATCTATGTAATATGAGATAGGGAGCCTGCTTTGGCAGGGGGGTTGGACCCGAAGATCTCTTGAGGTCCCTTCCAACCCCTAAGATTCTGTGATTCTGTGATCTCCCCACCAATCTCTGTGTACATTCTGAAAATGCTGGAGTGCCTTTCTCTGTCCCTTCACACCCAAACTTTTTGATGAGGCTAAAGAATCTCCTTGGGTCATTTCTGCTCCATGGGTAGCACCTGATTTTTCCTTCAGGGATCGCCTAATGTACACATCAAGTTAGATTATTGAAGACTTGTTCTCATTTTGTGCTAACCTTTGGAATTGGCTTCTTTAATTTTAGACCTAAAGAAGGGTTGTGCATGTGAAAGCCTGCTTACTTCTTTTAACCATCTTAGTGTGATGCAGGATGCCACTTCTACCTACAAGCTTTACATTCTGGTATGTTTTTATGCCTCCTTGACTTTGAAAACAGCAAACCGGAGGAAAACCAAAAACCCAGCACAACACGGCATCAGCTTCCAGCTTGTTTCCAGTGTCAGCAGCGTTGCTGCATTAAAGTGAGCATATGAACTTCTGGGGTTTGCTTAAAGGGATGAACAGAAGGCAGCAGGGGTATCCTTGCCCTGAGAGGTGGCTGCAGAAGGGAATGAGCCTCTTGGCTTTGCGGAAATTTGCTGATGACAGAATTGAGTATGCTTTGATTTTTGAGTAGGAAAGGAGACCAGCCTACCAAAAGTAAGGGTGCAGAAAGCATTGTGGTGTAAACCAGATCCTGTACTTGTCACCTAAATTCAGTCTCAGTTCTCAGTCACAAACTATGGGTTCCTGATGCTATGCAAGCTGGCATTGCTCTACTGACTTAATTTAAGTAACACTTAAGTCAGACGATTCCCGCTGTGTGTGTTTTCCCTGGGAAGTCAGTACTGTACTATATGGTTTCGTAGTGCTGTTTAGGTTGCAGAGGATTTATTCTGCTAAGCAGGCATTTAGACCTGGTAGAGAGGTTTCTTTTTCCTGCAGTTCTTGGGAACTAACTTAGCCTGTCAGAGCATGAAGTGGAACATCGCTATTTCTGTTTTACTAGATTGTTGTTGTTTTGCATGATCCAAACATATGTTTATCCTAAAATACATTTCTTAATGCCATATGCCACAAAGATAGCAAGAACATCAAGTTTAAGTAATGGACATGTGTTCTACTATAAACATGGACATATTGACTATCCATGTTGATGTAATCACAGTGAGATAAAACTGATTTCAATCCATTATATTCAGTTTCTTAACCCTGTTCCAGAAAGCCTCATTCAAGGTCAGAAGCTATGAAAAGGCATAAGCTTGTGAACGCCAGCACACTTCACAGACTGCAAGCTGGTTTTGCATGGAAAGATCAGCTTTGTAGTCTTAAGCTAACTAATCAGTACAAATATCACTTCAAATATCACTTCTACTCTGTAATAAATAAAACCTGCCTCCTCACAGAAAGCCACCTTAGCAAAAAACCATGGCTTTTCACTGTTCTTATGCTTGAGAAGTCTTGCTTTTTCTATCACACAGAGCTTTGCTGTGTGAAAAGCAGGGCACCTGCCACGTTTTGTACTGAAATGGTGTTTACTGAGATAGCTTCATGTATGCTGCAGATCTCACTCCTGAGGACAGCAGGTATGAAAAGCAAGGGGTACTTTGCCCTTCATGTAAAGCAGAAACAAATTACTACTCCCCGTAACTTAACTGGCTATGAAAGAAACTAAAGCACTGTTCTGCAACTGAAACTCGTGACCAACCCCCACTCCCCACCCCCAACCCCTAAATTCATTTTGAGATTTTGTTCTTACAAGACTACCAAAGGTATCTGTTGTCACTGTTGTCACATCTTTAGTTTTTGAAGCATCATGAGATAACCCCGTGTATATGCACAACATTTTTAGCTCCTGGCCATCATGGGAATAGGGGTAGCTGTAGAATTATCCCTGTCTTTTATTGGGCTTTTTTATCTTTCCCTGTGTCTCAGTAACCTGGCTTGCAGAGAAGGCTTTTTAATAAGTGGTTTTGTACAATGCATAATGCTGTAGGGATTCAATCCCTTAAGCTCAATAAGAAAAGAAATGCTATTAGCAGGCCCCCAGAAAGAATTTATATGAATATCAGTATTTTCTTCCTTAAATGCAGTTCCATTCTTGATTTTGTGATGGCTCATAGTATTCTTTGTTCTAAGTTATTCAGTAACCTCAGCAATGAAAGGCCCAAAATCCCAGAGTGGGTAGATTTCACAAGGACTTGGTTATATTGTAATTTGCTGTTCATTTCAGCATTGACCTTTACCTATGCAAAATGTAGAAGAAAACACTTTTGCAGTTAACCCTTCCTAATCTGTTGCAGGTGTAGCCAGCACAATAGTCGTTGCATCTTTTAAAAAGAAAGCTTTAGTATTTGGGTATTAGCAGCCTGATCCTGCACCAGTCAACCTAAGTTTTGCCAGAGACTTCAAGAATCTGAGTCCTAGGTCACAAATATTTCAAACTCTAGGGGTAAGAGGAATTTCATCTGTTATCTTTGTTATTTCAGAAACTATCTTGCACTTACTGACCAAATTATGACTCACATACTGAAAACATACAGAGCAAATAATGAAAATTTAACCTCCTACTACAATAGTTTCTGTAAATATTCATTAATTTCATCTGAAAATCCACTCCAGAGTTTGAATTACCTCAAGTTTACAGGGAAAATGCATCGAACATTCACACTGCATTTATTTGATAAGTTTCTAATAAATGTGACCAGTGTCACAAAGGAAAAAATTTTTTCTTGATAAGGGTGCCTATAATTTTGTGTTCCAGTCCTTCCATTATCTCTGATGTTTTCAAACATTACCACACATCCTTTCTCCTCTGCTTTCCTTCCCTCCCCCTCCTCGCCCCCCAATCATTCTACCTACTGAACTATCACTGCCTCTTTCTTCACAATCTCTGCCGCAGTCACAACATGAGAGCTCGATTTCTTTTATCTGTATCCACCGTGCTTTCCTTCTTATCATCTCCTCCTCCCATGGAAGCCAACCCTACATCACGTGGACCTGCCCAGTGGCATAGCAACCATAACCCGCAGCGCCAGGAGACCAGGTCTCACCAGCGTGGAGGAGGACAGCACACGTCCCTGAGGAGTTGTGCCAACTCCTCCTTCCTCTCCTGCCCGCCAGCCTCAGGGAGGGCACGGAGCTCCACGTGCCCGCGGAACAGAGACCTTCTGCCACACGCCGGCGTGATGCGCTGCCAGGAAATGCTGACTGTGTCATGCAAGAGAAAGATGAAGAATCAAACCCAGACAGGATTGCATCAAGAACACAAAAGGATGTGTGTACATAGCTAAAACATGAAAATACCCTAAAATTACAAGATGTCTCTGACCTGCTGAGATTTTATTGCTATCTCTCCGTGATAGCATAGCTTTTTCATCAATGCCTTGTTCCATTTTTATCTTCCTTAGTTCTGGACAGTAGCAGGCACGTGATCGCTTCCATCCAAGGACATTCAAAGGAATGAATGGAGGCTCAGGAAAAGGTTTCATCTTATTCCCGACCTTCTGCAAGTGCAGCATCTGCAGAAGAGGGTCAGCCTGTTCTCAGCTGTCATGTGCTTCCATTTCTTCTCTCCTATAACATTTGACAGTTTTACAGTCACTGCGTGATCTGTGGCTTTCAGCTTATTCACAGCAAGACTAAACTACCTAAATCATTTTCCATCAGAGCAGAAAAAGACTCTCTCTTACTCAGTGGACACCCACACAGTTGTTTTAATTACTGCAGGGAGAGGAGGAGGAGGACACGTGGCCAGGGAAGGAATGGAATTGCCTGTTTTAGTAATCTGCCAAATTGTAGTGATTGTCAAGCCATGCTTTTTGGCACCAGTAATCCTCTCTTATAAATGCTGTAAAGATAAACACCTACAAAGATAAACATTTTTTAAAAAAATAAATGCAGCTCATGTAAGACCTACACTCAATGAAGTAGATAAATACATGAAAAAGTGCCAGGTTATGTGATTATTAAAAGTTCTTCCTCATCAAAAGCATCCGTTTCCAGAGCCCATGGAAGCAGGTTGGTAACTGTGTCCATCAAAAATGAGGGTCCAGGCTCAGTGATAACAAATACCTTTAATATTTAAATATAACCATCATTTAGGCTTGTTGCTTTTTTTAAACTTGTGAACAGAAGGCTGCTCAGGTAAGCCCAAGAGGTATAGGAATACTTTGTTGATGTTTTTATTAGGAATACACAGAGGACACTCTGCCCTCATAAGCAACAAAGGAGATACTGTTAAGGAACTTTTGAAATCCTGTATCTGGTTTGGTCTTGCTAGCCTAGGAGCAATATAAAGTCGCTGAAGAGGCAGCTTCTTGGGTAACCTCTATAGCTGTGCAGTGAGCTGTCGCAGCTCCCGAGGGATGGGAAGCAAACCCTCCAAGCCCAGACATCAGAGCACATACAGCCAGCACCAGACCCTGCGCACCTCTCACAGACCAAGACCACACTGGCCCTGCCTGCTGGTTGGTGCAGGTTTAATTAGCGTCCCTCGTGACAGACAAGGCTACATATGGGATACAACTGCCAGGAAACAGAGCTATGCTAAAAGGATACAGTGGATGAGCTGCTTGACTATTTCAGCTGCATATTTCCAGAGAGTTGTCTCATTAAGTCTCATTAAGTGTTTATTACAAGTCAAACATTTTTCATTATTTAAGTGCTCTGTGGCTAATCAGAAAACGGCTTATATGTTAGTGCAATACCAACCTATCATTTATGTGTTTCAGATAGTTTGCTACTGTCACTTCAGGAAAACACCATGTATCAATTTAATATGGTAATGTGGAGTGGTTTTGCCTGTATAAAGGGAGAAATTAAATCTTTTTTGCCAAATGCATTTAGTTTCTTGATATTTTTCAGGCTTGGTGATACCAACCAAAATTGAGAACTACTTATGTTAAGAGTGGATTAACCAGCATAATGACTATCTCATTGTTTCACTGGACAGAGTAACAAGAATTTATAGCAACCTAAGACATGAACTATGTATTAATTTTGTTTCTGTGTAGCACTGGTTTTGGAGAGAAAGGTTTTCTATTATTAAATTCAAATGGAATACCAATAGTAATTTTTCTGTGGGAAGAAAAGCCTTAGGAATTAACAGTGTTTGGTTTTAAATTCAAAGTAACTTCTGGTTGAGGAAAGAAATTGGCAATAAATAAGGAGTAGCATTAATCCATGACTGTATTAGCAAAAAAAAAACCCCAAGACAGCAAACCCCCAAAAAACCAAACTGGTTAAACTATCCTGAAAACCAGTAACTTTAGAACTGTACAGTAAGATTTTAATTTATCTAAAAACTCTCAAGTTGTTATTTTCACTGATCTAAAACAGTGCCTGTGCCAGGCGCAATTTTTAACTGAATTTCCTAATTCTACCTCCAACAAATGCAACTACAAAGCATTACAGGACGAACGTCTTCAAAACTGTCTGAGTACAGGAGTTCAATAGGACAGAACGTTGAAGTGCTGCATTTGTCAAAGAACAATCGGGATCTCTCATCTCCGACTCTCTTCCCGCGCAGCGTGGGAGGAAAAGCCTGTATTCTGTAAACATAAAACACTGACATTGCAGGGACACAAGTGGCTTTTCTTTTTTCCCCTCTATTTTTTTATCACCTTGGTGACCTTTCTCCCATAGAAGAGATTTTACACCACAACCCAGGGCTTAGATGTAACATACTCAAAGCTTTGTTTCATGATGTAACACTTGTTAAAACCCGAACTGGTAAGAACTCACTGTTCTTTTCTCTGCGCTGCCCTGGCTGACACTCAAAAGACACTTCTTAGGTGACTGGTAATAATCAGAAGAGCTCTGGTGTGCTCTTTTTTAGCTCTTCCAGTTGTTCATGGTGCGTCGAATCCACAGCATTCCCATCTGCCTGTAAAATCGCCACCTAATAAGCTACAGGTAAAAAGAAAGCCAACTCCAATCCAGTCGCTTTTTTGTCAGAAAATCTTTCTAATGGTGTGATTTTTCCATGGGAAAACCTACCTAATGGCTTTTTTTCTCATGGCAAAGCTTTGGTCTGTCTTTAAAACCCAGCGTAATAGTTTAACTTCCAAATCCACTTAACCCTAAAATAATTAGTTACTGTTATTTTTCTCTTATTCAGTTGTTGAAATTAAGTTTACATTACAGCCTCCACCCTTAGTTTTCAGCTAGGAAACTGCCTATTTCTCATTAGGACATTGACCTCGTGCTTCTGTTGACTCTGCAGTCGCTGCTATCTCCCTTAAATTAATACTGCAGTACTTGAGAAGGAACAAAATGAGTAAGACCAAGGACGCAGAACACAGCCTGAAAAGTTAACTTTCCCACCCCATCAATTCCCTCATCCACTTCATCTGTCGCATAAACCAACAGATTTAGGCAGGTGCTGGGAACCCCCTTTCGATGGGAAGTGTCAAAACAAGGAAGGGTGAAAAAAACAGCCACTGCAACAACGTAGGCCTGTGAGGTAGGATTTACAGTGACAAAACACAGAGCCAGTGGGCTTTCCACACTTAGTGCCATTAAGAAGTGCCTTTTAGACGTGGTGTTCAGCACAGCTGTTGGGCAGAACGGCCTGGTGAGTCTTGATGGCAAATCCTTCCTTCTTCAACCTCAAAACCAAAGAGGACTTTCAGGTTTCGCAGAGTGGAGTTGTTACTGTGCAGGATGCACAGACCACTTCACGTTGGAGACCAGCAGAGAGATACTTCTTCAGCTCCTCAGACATATTGAAGCGATGACAAACCACACCCCAGCAGGGGTTTTCTCATTGCTCGCAGTTATTAAAGTATCTGGAAGATTCAATGGCTGGACCAGTCGTTCAGTTTAACAAGTCAAGCCCCAGGTACAGGACTAGCTTACTAAGGAAAAAGGAGTATTATAGGACACCTGAAGCCTTCAGGATACCCTCTCTTAAGGCTGCTGAGGAACACCATCCTTTTTCTGTACCAGAGTGTTTCTGAGAATCACACACACTTGTCATTCAGAGGAGCACAAAGGTATCTAAACACTTCACATCCATGAAACTCTTGAAAATTAAGGGGGGGGGGAAATCCCCTTTAATTTTATACATGCAATTTCACAGCCTATTACCCAAACACTCATTATATTAGCAACTTGCTCACCACATTGCCAGGGAAACTATGATTCTACATATGAATACTTGCTCTGAGAAGTCAAAAATCAACAGAAACACAGGTTTAAAAATTTTCAGTTTTGAAATTTATTTAGAACTCAGGGGTTAAGCGTGGTAAGTTTCCAATTGTCTGATAATAGCATACCCATGTCACTATCATGGAAATTGCACTAATTCCCTCTGCCCCCCTCCCCCTTAGAAATCTGCAGGTTAGTTTTAACAGCCGGTGGTGTTGCAAATAGTGCGCTCTAGGACACTACTGCATTTCCTGAGTGTTCAAAGCTACTGTACGATACATTAAGCTGAAGGAAAAACTATTAAATTATTATTCAGAACTAAACCAGCTATTTTATCTCACTGCTGAAGTATGGAATCATAAAATGCGATGTAGTATTTTAACAGGAGAGTGGTTTGGAATGCTTAAAAAAGGGAAAAAGGAAAAAAAAAAGAGAAAACCAGCTTTTTTAAAAAGTTACATTTTTACTTCATTTTTAAACTAAGTAAATTTTAACTTCAAGTCATTAACCTCAAGACTATTTAAAAATGGCCAAAGAACTTAAAGACTCGCTCAGACTGAAATGTAGTTGGGACTACAATATCCATGTCGGTATTCCTTGACCTTTTAGGGTATTCCTAGTGGCTCTAACAAAAGCAGCATAACAGGGTATCTCTGGTTTATCTTTATAGTGCTCTTGAAAATGAGTTACTAACAGCACTGACCAGAGTGCTTACAGATAGGATTTCAGACAATCGCTTCGCAATGCACTTCAGCTTTATCGTTCAAAGCCAACCTAGTCAAACATCCCCACATTAAACACAATACATTGTGCCAAAGTACATGATATGAAGAAATGCCATCTAATCTATCAACACATTGACAAATGTCAGCTTGTCTATCAAGTGCTGATCAAGCCCAGAGTAAAATTTCATTTGTCAGAACTGAACTCCTCCACGGGCAGACTGCATAGTCTATGTTACTAGTTTTTGTCCAGAAAAATCTCTTCAAAGCTGTATTTACGTTGGCAATCGGGTTTAGAGGAGAGTTTCAGCCCTCTAAACACACCACAAGTTAATATGTCAAACAAAAAGGACCCACCATCTGTCGGTGGGATTTTTCCATGAAAGACCACAACCACTTCTTGATCAAAACAAAGCTGAAGCAGTGGCAGCTGATGGGAATGCTAAATACATTGTTCTTGCATCATTTGTTATGGTGCTCTAGATTTATTCTCAGTTACAGATGATTTTGGCAGAAGGGTTCTTCAGGCTGCAGCTGAACAAAAAGCAACTTCTTCTCTCAGGTTTAATTTTTTTTTTTCCTCTTTGTGGAAACTTGTTTTGAACAAAGAACTGATAGTAGAGGCAACTACCAGCCAGAACTACCAAGAGATGATGTGTTCCACTTTAGTATTATGTCAGTGGCTTGCCAATCCTTTCTCCCCTTAAATATTTGTAAAAACATTGGAAATATTTATTAAATTTATAAAACAGCTCCTTAAACATCTGCTTAATGCCCTTTCCTTCAAATATTAAAGACCTCCACATTTCAGGGTCTTTTTCTGTGGATATAAGGGAGAGGTCGAGGAAGAGGTGAAAGATAGGATAACTGCTATCTTCTCAGTTACTATGTTACAAAATTTAAACAACCACTACTCTTAAGATTAAATACAGACTTTACATAACCAATCACAACAGTGGAAATAAACCATAACTGAAACCATATAAAATCTGTATCAGGTCAAGTGACAGTACATTAAGAATAACCTTATATGTTATACAGAAGATAATATACACAGATTGTAACAGTTACATTTCCCCTTAAGAGCCACTGTCAGTAGGATCACAGTCTTACTGTATAGACAAGTGACTTCAATATTTGTAATTATTAACAGGGAAAATTTAGGTTATAAAAGGAAAATGTATCAAGTACACCCTTACGCATGTCTATACTATGATTTAAATTAAAAGCATTCTCCTACATACTCCACTTTCAACCTACCTGGAATATCGCTGTCAGGATACAAACCCTAGGGAGGACACTTCTAAGCTAGTTAGCTTAACTATGCTAAAGGGCAGCTATCATACAAAGGAGATTAAGTTCAGATGTTTAGAAACTTTAAGAGAGTTAGAAACCCTAAACACCTACTCGTAGTAACTACAATTACCTTTTAGAGAGCATTAGACTGAACTCCGGTGTTTTCTATGGTCTTTGCATTAAAAGAAAGTTCTACCACACCTAAAGGATAAGGCATAGCCATCTACTAATTGGCATATTTGTTTATTTGTCTCAGTTTGTGAAAAGGTCCTTATTTGTGTAAGCAGCAAAACAAACTTCAACTGAATGATTGCTATATGCAAAAGGACTGAAGGCAATTGCCTCTGCAGTGAACTTTACAGTTCTCAACAGCACACACGCAACATGCTATCTGAAAAAAGTTACTAACTGAACTACATGTATTAAATACTGAAAAAAGTTTTACATTTTTTTAATTATAATTTATTTTATTTAACAATCTAAGAAGTTTGCGGCCATCAGAAGTTCCAGTGCAATTTCAGGTGCAATTGGGAATTCAGGAATCTCCGTAGAGCTGTTGGTATAGCGGACCTTGTAGGTGAAATACATGCATACTTTGGATAGGACATGGGATGGGATCTCTCTAAAATTCACCTCATTTGTTTCATTTTCTGCAAACTGTCCTGTAGAAAAAACAAAACACCAAACCAGAAGTCAGAATTTCAATTCACTGCAAAATGAAACACTTTACCACATAAATCTATTTGGAATGTGCTGCAAGTCCCATATTCCTGGGTATTATTCTTCAGTGTAAAGCAGGATGTGCCACAGTTACAACCCTCAAGAGTATTAAGATCCTCTGCATTACAAACTGTTTATTTTGGCTACAGCTGATTTAATAATATTCTACAGCTACAATAATAATACATTAATAATAATTCTACATTACAATATTGAATTATAATACTAACAATAATTCTACAACTACATTAATAATACTCAACAACTACATCAGAAAGTTAGGTTTCGTGCTGATGCTTGCTTGGTAGCTGCTTTAAAACTGTCATATGCTCAGCTGTAAAGGGCACAGTAGCAGCAGGAAATTTTTTTTAAAAAAAGATATCAATCCAATTTCATCATAAACCAGTTTGTAGATGTGCCACACTTGCATACTTATCAGTAGTCCCTCTGTGATACTACTAGCTTTGAATTTCTCAGATTCAGGCAAATTTGACAGAGGGTTGAAACCTCATTAATTTGATAATCTGTGAAAACAGGCAGGCAGGAGGGACAGGAAGACCCTAGGTGTACACTGAAGGAAAGGTTACACACAGTATGAGTTTATCCCTACTAGATATTGAAGAATTTGCCTAGAGTTCAAATCTCTAAACACACATACATTTGAAATTACCTTTCTACAGTGCTTATAAGCATGAAACTGGAATGATATGAAGTCATCCTGGGCTTAGTCCCACAGCCTTGCTACTGTTATCTTTGTTCACCTTTTCCTCATTTCCCCAGACTTTCAACTCACTGAGCTGAAAGACAATGCAAAATGCACTAACATGTGCTCTGTGTCCATGGGAGACCCACTACTTCTATGGGAATCCCATCTAGCAACAAAGCAGAGATATTTACTAATGTCTGCACACATCTGCAAAGACATTTCTGCATGCACTCAAGTCACACCAGCTTGAATTCTAATACAGGAACAAATACAGTCAGAAGCGACAGGAGGAATGTTAGCACTGGGCAATGCCACATACCGTAACAGAGACGAACACTTACACACCAGTGAAGTTATGATTTACTGAACCCAACAAGAGTAATTTTCCTTGTGAACCTGTTTATCATGCTAGTTTTATACAAAATACTCTTGAATGCTGACTCCTGTACAAAGTCTATTTTCTAGTCCTCTAAGTTGGCTACTTTGCCATTTACTCCTTCACACTGTTTGTGGAACAAATTCAGAGCAGATCTGATAACTACTCTTCCTTTTAAATGCCTGTGAGGCTGAGGTGGAATGGGCCAGACAAAACAGGCCTGCTACATGTTTTCAAATGCAACCACTGCAATGACATTTAGAACATTAAATTAAGATTTTTAGTTGTGCAGCTTGCCCAACTATGTAATTAAAAAAATATATAAAGCAAATAGATCTCACCAGAATCTAAAAGAGACTATGAGAATGACCATATTCAGATCAGAGCTCCATGCTCCATACTGCCCACCATTCAAGTGGCCACAGGTAAACATATGAGATGAGGGTACAGAAGAGGGAAAGCACAAGTGTTCAACTTCTCTCTGTTCGCTGCTCCATCCTTTTAGTCTTGAAGAATTAGTTCAGGTACTTCCTAGACCAGAGGTAGTCTTGTATATTCAATAACACCTGAGGTCCTTCCCTTCTGTCAGTTTAGGTACCCTCCTCTCAAACTTAGGTTAATTGGTGTCATTAAACTCAGGAATTCCTTTCCATAAGCTCTTGTGAATAGATTGTAGGCTAAATCCCAGCAGGCAGCTAAGCTGCACATGGCCACACGCTCGATTTGCCACGCAGTGGGCAAGGGAACATGAAAGGAAAGGTAAAAGAAAGAAAACTTGTGGGTTGATATAAATTGTTTAATTAGAAAAAGAAAAATGGGAGAAGAGAAGGGAACACTAAAAATTCCACTGTGGAGGTGGCAATGAAAAACTATAAACTCTTGTTTGTTTTTGTAGCAATGACACCATAAAATCACCAGCTGTCCAAAAGCAAAGTCCAGTTACATGTCTGGTAGCACCAAACCCTAGAGGTGGGCTGTTCCACCAGAAACAGGAACTGGACACGATCTGGAAAAGTTGTAATTTATTCCAACTTTCAATCACTGCATGACAAAGGACATGGAAGTCTAGATCTTTTGTACGTACCTGGACCACTCAACATAGCTTTTATTGTTCCTGATGTTAATGCATGCTCTCTTTTTACAATGAACTCATGGCCATCGGAGGATATTAACTTCACATACATAGCATCTGGGCCCTCACACCCACCATATGTTTTCTCTTCTCCATCTATAATGGAAAACAGAGTAACAGTTTCAGAACACAATGACTGATTCACATTGCTAAGGCAGCGAGCTGCAGTCTTTCTATGTACCACTAGGTTTGCAGACTGAAGAACCCAAAACAAGCACATCACCAAATTCTGACATGATTTCTGAAATCTATGTAGGGATGAAGTTTCCCTTTAGACATTCTCAAGTGAATCAAACATGCTACTACTTCTCTACATAAGGCTATTACCACATTTATCACACCAGTACTCAGTAAGAGTTACCTAAATACATATCCAATATTTAAAAATAGACTGCAAGGAAAAAAAAAACCACTTCCTGAAGTAAGTTTAAGAAAAAAAGCAGTCAATATTCCTGTATTGATCCTCCCCCACTGCCCAGCCAGACTCAGAACCATACAGCATTAGCACAACCCCTGCTAAGAGCTTCGGTGGAGAGTGGGGAAAGTACAGAAGTGCTAAATCCAAGGAAACTTGGAAATTTTGCCCACAACAGTTTTGACAGTGTTTTTTTGTGTTTCCCTTCTCCCCTGTGCCTCACTATGTGCCTGCTCTCTACCTAGTTTCTCTAGAAGCCCTTAACCGCCTTCCCTTTTGGTTTGCTCATTTATTCTCTCCTAACAGTGCTATTTTTAAAAGTTGACAAAAGAACATTCCTGTTGCCACCGCTGCGCTGTTCACTCTGTGCAGTCTTAACACTTCCCTGTCCCACACTCGTCTATTTAGGCAGCACACTGGGGTGGGAACCACTGACTACTTTGTGCCTGGATAGTGCCAAGCATGCACCCCAGAGCACTAAGGAGACAGTAGGAGGTCTTTATGTGGTAAGCTCTTAAGTTATAAAGACTGCAGTAATATTACAATATTTTTGAGTGTAAAGAAACTCCTCACCCCACTAACTATACAACTGCTATCAAATTCAAGCTGGCAAGCTAATGCCTTCTTTCAAATACCATATTTTCTAAGGGACTATTAATATAGTAAGTTTTGCTAGGGTTCCATTAAGAAAAATTTGAATTTGACACTACAGATAAAAGTTGATTTTCAGTACAGTAATAATCTTGACAGAAAGTTAAAACTAAAGTCCTGGAAGTTCTTGCAGCTTGGAAAAGTGTAAAAGAATGGTTCTATATGCTTATAGAAAAGACATATACTGTCAGTATTTCAACACTGACTTTAATAAACAAACATTTAAAACAGTACATAGTGAAATTTTCTTGTACACTACCTAAAAGTTTACTACTATAAAAGCCTAAGGGCATCCTATTTTAGCATGTACATTTCCAGCACTATATTACACAAGTGGAATTTGTTAGATAGATACACAATGAACAAGTCTTTTGACAACCAGTTCCTTAAGAAAATCCTCCTAAAAACATCTGTAGGAAGTTCCATTAATATCTGAGGCTACAAAAAAAAAAAGCTTGTGACAAGATCAACATATAAAGTCTTATAATCCACCTCCTCCACCCATGTAAGAGAGAAAATGCTTCAACTGTAAGAAACAAAAACTCCAAGATTAACTTACCCATTCTGTTATTAAAAAAATTGTTTCTTTTCAACAGAAGCTTTTGCAGTAGGAGCGTCTGAAAAAACAGAAGTGGCAATATTTTCAGTCAGTAGCACAATTTCTTAAATCCACTTTAGTTATTAGCCTTTATTTTATCATAAACACGCTTTAGAAAAGAATGTAATAATACACAGCATGCAATGTTGATGCTGATTTTTAAAACATTGTTTTGAAACTTATCTTTGCTCTCCAGAGATCCCTACTGTATTCAAGAATCTCTAAATTTTAGATTACTTTGTAAAGAAGTTGTTCCCCTAAGCTTTTTAAAGGCCCTTGAATATAAAGCCAGAGTTATTTCAAGAGACTTACAGCTTTTATCACTATGGATACTTTCCATGCAAAGGTATTGGGGAGGTAAGGAAAGCAAGCTTTGTCACACTGCAAAAGGCTCTTAAGAGACTGAAGGGCTTGTCCAAAGAGAAAGAAAAAAAGTCAACAGTTCACTATGCCATGAATAACAGGGGAGTGGTGGTGCTGCCATTCAGAAGAAACCAGACAAGCTGGAGAAAGGGATCAGCAGAAAACCTGTGAAGTTCAAAGGGAAATGCAAACCCCTAAGCCTTGGGAAGAATCACCCCAGGCACCAGAACCAGCTCAGCCCCAACCAGCTAGAAAGCACTTTGCAGAAAGAGACCTGGGGGTGGCTGGTGGACGCCAAGTTAAACACAATCCAGAAACGTGCCCTTGTAGCAGAAGTGGTCAACAGTATGCTGGGCTATATGGGGTGTGTTGCCCACGGACCGGGGCAGATGATCCTTCCCCTCAACTCAGCACTGGTGGGACATATCTGGCGTGCTGGGTCCATCTCTGGGCTCCCCAGTACATGCCAGATTGAACCAAGTCTGCAACAGGCCACAAAGATGACCAAGGGATTGGAGCACCAGTCATACTAGATGCTGAGAGCTCTGGGGTTGTTTAGGCTGGAGAAGGCTCAGCGATGAATCGAATCAGTGTGTACTAAATACCTGACCTCCAACCTGTCCTTCCCAGAAGGCTGACGGTGCCTGATACAGCCACCAATGTCACCTAGATAATCTACTTCAGGCATTTAATGTAGCTATTCACATGGTAAGTTAACCAGGAGCTTCCATAGCTTATAAACTGACATGCAGCTCATGGCATAATTATTTTGCCACATAAACGATTCCAAAGACTTAAGAGAAATCGAAGCACTTATTTACAGAACTAATCCAGTATGCTCAGATACATCATGTATTTCTTTGTACTGAACTGCTTCTCCACTGTGGGAAGGAAAACTTTGGAAAAGAAATTCCACCCACCCACCTGATGTCCTAAAATTCCTTTAACATCAACAACTACTCTTCAAACATTAACCCAGTACAAATCAATGAACTACTGTTGTGTGCCCACAGGTTCAGGAAAACAGTACCAGCAATTCTAGGTGGTTTCTCAAATGACATTCAAAGTCAGAACAGCAAAGAGATTATTAAAACCCCTGACAATTCACACTGTTGTTTCAAAAAGCAACAAGAAACAGCAGAGGCATGAACCACAACTACTCACTACAGGAGTAGAAGGACCCCAGAGTGGGAGGTGTGAATAAAAACGACCAGAGACCACTTTCCCCCATCCTCGGCCTCCTATGTTTCTTGTAAAAACTTAACAAAAACATACATAAGGAAGTTGAGGTGAGGAGCTGAAAACTTGGAGGAAGTTTTACACAGGTCTCTGCATCTCTTCAGAAGATGCAGCTCTTTCCTGTTGCTGATAGCTTCACTTCTCAACAGCACTTCAGTGTTGATTTCTTGCATCTCCCTTTTCTGTAACTACAAATATCAACCAGTCTGAATGTTCCCTCAAGCTTTCACAAGGCAGCACTTCGTTACGTACACCTAATCAAGCTACACGTGTATAACCAATGGTTATACAATTGTTTGTGAAGAATTAAGCAAAAAGCACCTTCCACTTAACATTGTTGCTGTTGTTGAAAATTATTCTGATTTTTGTTTTCCTTCCCCACTGGTGCAGGGAACATCTTCACCTGTATTCTTGCAGGTGAAAAGTTCTTGAACATAAGACACATTCAAGAATGCCCTTTGAGAGTTAATTTGTGAACACTGTCACAGAGATACCTTAATAGTGAGTGTTAAATCACCATGTTCCAGGAACTCACCCATTTGGGTGCTGGGACAGTCGCGGCACAAAACCAATTGGGTCTTTCACCCTATTTCAATAGTTTTTGTAAATGAAAATCAAGCATTTTACTAGATGCTCAGGAACTGAAATGATACTTTGCATTACTTCACAGAAGAGGATCACTTGTGCTACCTACCTCTTTCTCTAGCTACAAAACCTTTCCCTACACTCCAAAGAGAGTAGTGAAACTGCTTATGATTTATAAACAACAAACAAACAAACAAACAAACAAACAAGCAATAAACCAAACATGTAGAAGAAGTGATACCATTTTGTACTGATGATGACAAAAAGTGCCTTGGTTTCCAATACAAATAACACCACTAAACACAGGGATAAAGACATGCTAGTTCAGGGAAAAGCGAACAACTCTAATGCCTTCCAAGGTAAAAGCGTAACTTGAGGAGGCTAATACACTCAAGTTGGGGAACTGAAAAATGTTTACACCAAAACATTATACAGCTGCCCCCCAAAATTGCAACAATCATTTTAATGAAAAACAAGTGAAATGTGCTATCATATGATTAGAGGAAAAAACCACGCCCAACAAACCAACTAGTAGTTAACACTTAGAGAAGCAAAAATTCATCAGGCTCATTCCTGGATTCAATGGTATTAAAAAGGAAAACAGTGCAATAATGCAGTAAGCATTAGCAGATTTGGGACATACTGGACTAGTACAATACCTAAAAAAATGAATCAGTTGTTTCCTTGAAAAAAGGAAATGCTAACAAGATACAATCTGGTCTCAGTGAATCATCTGAGGTGAAATACATTTGATAAGAAGGTAATCTTAAAATGAGAAAGAAACTTTCTACAAGAGTACAGTATTATGTTACAAACATGGAACAACTGGACCAAAAAAACTACTATTTCCTCCAAAAAATTATATTGAACTTTCATTATTTTTTAAAACAATACAGCCGGAAATGAATAGGCAGATTCAGCTGAGACAGAGGTACAAAGCACTGCAACACAACGGAACAGTGTATCACATAAGTGACCAGTCTTAAATAAGAGCATACTCGAAGCTACATGAAATAAAATCATATGAAAAGCAAGATTCCTGCACGCTGGGACTGGTAACAACCTCCTTTCATGTAGTCAGCATTTGGGAGTAAAGTCATTCTGTGGTCAAATACAAACTGATGCAGCTCTGTAGGGGGCAAAAGAAACAAAAGGGGAAGGGGGAAAGAGGCAAACAGGCACCAAGGACTTGTTTGCAATAGAGCTATGGAAATATGAACACTGTTGCAGGAGCAACAACTTCTCTGGAATACTACACAAAATTCTGAATTCCTGTTTTCAAGAAAAGTTCTAATTACAAGAACTACAGAAGGAACCTACTGATACAACCAAAGAGCCTGATGTATAAAAGAAAAATAGTCTTGCTTACTCAGCTTAGCAAAACAAAATTCTAATGAAGATAAATATAACTAATAAAAGGATAAACATCAAAGAGGGAGAAATATACCAACATTATTCCTTGGTTTAAGTCCAAGAAATTAACATAAGCTAAAAAGAGAACAGAATTTATACTGCTTGTCCAGCATTGGTTTGGATACAAATATAGAACAGAACTAAGAGTCTATTGCCAAAAGTAAAAGATGCAGAAAGCCCCCCTGCTTTTAAGACATCACATGTTCCATTATACAATGCATATGACATGTAAACAAGGGATACAGCTTGTTTTCACTAAGTTAATAGTCCGATATAATAATGTGACCTTTCAAAAAAATAAGATAATCTGAATTAGGAGTACAGATTTACTGCTGACAAGATGTGGACAACTGAGACACAAAAAATAATCATAGAGTCCACCCAACAAAAGGTAAGAATAGCAAGAAACTTGGGTAACCAGAAGAACCTAAAAAAGCAATAATAATATGTTAGCATCTATTGGTTCCTCTTCTGTATCAAGAAGTGTTCGGTGAGTTATGACACTTTATGAAGGTTAAACCATACTGCAAGCTCAAAAATTTTATTTTGTGAAGTGTCTTCTTCCCAACAAACACTGAAGTTACCTGAGACACCACTATTAACATGCTCTTGCGCAAGCCATGGCTTATTTTTCAGTCAACTATATTACTGGTTCAAAAATAAGTGTAATCAGCAGAAGAAATACACTGAAAAATGGCACAGGAAGCATGCACTATTTGATTAAAGTATTTTTGATAGTGATCTTGATTTGTTATTTAACATCCCCCAAAACCAGAAAAAATATGCACATAAAGAAATTACAGAGATGAAGGATGTAAAAAATCCCTGCTACAACCAAATTATTGCTTGTGTATATAGTGAAAGGAGTGTGGAGGGAAATTTTCTCCACAAAATGTTTTTCATTTGACAACTACATGCACTTAGGTATGAAAGAACAGGTTAGAAACAGGAAAGGCAAGTGACCTGGTATATTCTCTTAGTAGAAATTATTTTCTTACAGTGTATTTTCCAATATACTATTTATTGAAAAACAACTCCCTACAGTGGTATTTTTTTTCATTGTACAGAAGGAAAATATAAATGCCATTTGTGAAGACAACATGAGAAAAGAGACTTGGTGAGATTTCTGAAGTTGCCTGGTAACTACCTGTATTTAAATTACTTTTCCACATTTTATAGCTGTCCCTGTCTGACTTCAGCAAGGCCACAACAATGCAGCAGTAGAGAAGATAACCATCCAAGTTTTCTGAACACATGAAGAACTGCTAATTTTTGCTGAAGTACATTCATGATTGCATTTCCCCTTCAAGAAGCTTATGTGGCATTACCAACTAGGTAGCTCAGCTCCCTGCCTTTAATCTAAAAAAAAGCACATACGTTCTCCTGCCTTGCCTTCTTAAAAGATGAGCAAAACCTTCATTCATTAATAGAAATATTACATTAAAAGGACATGCCACTTCTTAATCAATGAGAGAGAATACAACTAAACCCAGCTTATTTGGCACAGAAACCTTCCAACCAGTCTAAAAAGGAAGCTCTTGCTGCCAAAAGCACAAAACTCTCTTAGATATTACAGAACTGAAAATTTTCACAAGTTGCTAGAATATTTACACTTATGAGGCAGCATATAGCAAAGTGTCATAAAACATGGCAATTAACCCCCACAAAGCAAATGTTTTTGTTATTCCACTTATGACCCCAAGAAGAAATGCTATGGTACAGTGAGTTTAGTTTGACCTCTTTCCTGCATCTCTTAGGCATCAAATGAAGGGAAAAAAAACCCAAAGCATGTGAATGACCCTCCCTCCTCACTCCCAGAGCTGTTTACTCATCTCCCAAAGCTTTCTAGACTTTCCAGACTATAATCCCCTTGCATATCGTGGATGTCAATAAGACCCGAAAGGACTTGATGGACATACGCTAACTGAACCGAGCATGTGTAATCCCTGTATGGATTCCAGAACCCAAATGTTTTATTCTGGTTAGCACAAGAAAATGAAACATTTCAAGCACTCAGATTCTATGATCCAACAGAAAACTCTTTTAAAACCCTGATTCAGGTCTAAGGAAACTCAAGCCACACAACACACACATGGCTTTTGTAGACTTCATCTGGTGACATGTCTGTATTTGATGATACCAACTTTTGGAAGATGTGGGGCAAATAACACAAATGCCTTCATAATTCCGAGGGTAGTTTAGAAGCCAACTGTGACACGTTCTGGCTGTCATTTATATACTACTAAGAGCTCATCAGTAAACAAAGGTGCATTAAGACAAGTCTTTTAAAACAACAGCTTCCTACTGTTTAATCCTAAATTCTAGTCCTATTCTTGATCCTATACACTAACTTGTTGAAATATACCATTCTTCAGTGCTCACTGTTCAGTACACAGAAGAAAATAATTAATGTAAATAAGGATCGAAGTGCATTTGGAAAAAAAACCCAAAAAAAAACCAAGGGAAAGCTGGTACAGCATGATTTCCAATCAGCTGATTCACTATTCCATGCTCACAGGTGCTAAAATTCAAACTTTCAGGGGCATGCTGAAATGTGCCAGGGAAGTATGCTCCAGGGGAATGCTACTTAAGACAAACAGGAGATGAGAGAAGGTACCATGCATGGAGTTCAAAGACCTCACACAAGCTCTTTTTCTATCTAAGGAAGCTTTCCTTTTCAGCAATTCCCAAGAAAGTTAAAAGACCAACCTAAACACAAAATCCCCTAAGAACTGCTTTCTCCCTAACTTACAGTAAAAGCCCTGTACTGTACACCTCTTGCCATTAGGGGAGAAAAAGCTGCTAGCATGCTACAAAATCTTCTAGGCCGTGGATTTCTGCCTTACCCTTATAAGCATTCATCAAAAACTATTGTTATGCAAACTATCCATAATGAAGATAATTAAATTCTGAAAACTTGTCAAATTATATGAAAATTCAATTATTTAAATCTGACAAAACTCATACCTTTATGACAAAACTTCAGGGTTTCTTGTAATATACACTGAGAATTGCTAAGTATACATTTGAAGGATACTCATTTGTCCCAACACAGAGCACAAGGGACAGAAGAAAGAATACAAATGTATCAGAAAAAGAAATAGAGGTTTGGGAGACAGTGAATCAACTGCTTCTCCTCACTGTAGCAATATTAAGTCTTCACATCAAGACTACATGAAACTACCTAAATCTGTTCAACACCCATTCTGCTATAAGAAATAAATACCAAATTACTTTTCTCTGATATAACAAGAAAAAAAAAAAAAAGCCAAAACACTCCAAGTTTCTGAATACCATATTAAAGATTCCAATGTTTGTGAGAAATGTTAGTGCAAATTTTATTGATGTGACAAACACATTAAAATTCTGATCTCAAGGTGTAAGATGCAAGCTATGTGTGCAAAGATCATAGCCAATGTATTGTAGAAAAAACTAATTAGTACTTATTCCCCTTCTAAGTAACTCTCTAACAAACATGACTTCTCTCCTGACAGTATTTTTTATCCTTATTATAGAAAAAGGAAGAAATTGGGAGCACAGAAGGGATGAGGTGATTCTGCCCCTCTACTCTGCTCTTATGAGACCCCACCTGGAGTACTGTGTCCAGCTCTGGGGCCCCCAACACAAGAAGGACATGGAGCTGTTGGACGGAGTCCAGAGGAGGCCTTGAAGATGATCAGAGGGCTGGAGCACCTCTCCTACGAAGACAGGCTGAGAGAGTTGGGCTTGTTCAGCCTGAAGAGAAGGCTCCAAGGAAACCTTATAGCAGCCTTCCAGTACCTAAAGTGTCCCAAGGGAAAGCCAGAGAGGGCTGTTACAAGAGCATGTAGTGATAAGACAAGGGCCTTAAACTGGAGGAGGATTAGGTACTACGAAAAAAATACTCTCTATGAGGGGAGTGAGGCCCTGGGACACATTTCCAGAGAAGCTGTGGCTGCCCCCTCCCTGGCAGTGTTCAAGGCTGGCTTGGATGGGGCTTCGGACAGTCTGGTCTAGTGGAGGGTGTTCCTCCCCATGGCAGGGGGCTGGAACTAAATGGTCTCTGAAGTCCCTTCCAACCCAAAACTGTCTGTGGTTCTGTGACTGATCAGAAGTAAGAGCACAAAGTGTTTTTGAGCCTAAAGGTCTGTCACTTGTGTATTTATGTTTTTCTGTCCTGCTTCCAAATTTAACTTCTGCAAGTGATCTTCAGCAAACCAAAGTAAACAAATGGCCTATGAGTACCTCATTCTGCCTACAGTGCAAGCCTTAACTCACAAATCCACAGTATTAAACAACTTTAACAAAGTTCCTCTATGTAGTATTACACAATGAAAGATTAAGGTGGCTCTCTCAGCTAGCTGCTAGCATCACCCCTTTTCATAAACTCATGGCATTCCTTTCTAAAGCCATCAATAATTTACCAATGCTCAGGTTCCTTTATCTCAAAGCAGCATCTCCAAGGCACACGTGGTACTCGAATACTCGTTTTCCTTCCCACACCCAAGAGTATCACCCTTTTCTGTCAGCCTTGTTTTGCTTATATTCATCAGCCACTACAGCTAAAGCACTCTATCACCAGCGCTTCTCACCTTGGTATAACAACCCCTGGGGGTGCATCCTAAATTCTTTAGGCCTTAGTTTTCCCTCTCTCTCTAGGGCCTGGCGTGGGAAGTGAGGGGATGTCATTTGTAGGGAAAAAAAAAAAAAAGTTTAAGAGCTTTATTTAACTATAACACCATTCCGGAAAGACACTTTCCCGGCGGCGCCTGGATTTCAAGGAGATCGCTTCACTCCCGCACGCAGAGGAGGGAAACGCGCCCTTTGCCACCGTCCCGGCAGGGGAACCCCGACCTGGCACAGACCCCCTCCGCACAGCCCCCGACAGCTGCCCGCGCTCCGCCCGCCCGATCACGACTCCGACTCGGCGGCCCGGCGCCCGCCCGGACCCCACCCCCAGGAATGGGGCGAGCGCGGCGCAGAGGCCGAGGCCCGCTCCCCTCCGAGGGGCAGGCCCCGGGGGCTCCCCCTTCCCCCTTTTCTGCCCGCCTCGCCACCTCCCCCCTCCCTCCCCAGGCGGCGGCGAGGCCTTCCCGCCCCCAGCGGAGCCAGTCCCCGCCGACCCCTCGGCCACTCACTCGTCACCGCCGCTCCTTCCGCCCCGCTCGCAGGGCCCCCGCGGTGTCGGGCCAGCTGCCTCCCAAGCACTTCCGGCACGACCAGAGGGCCCTTCCGCCGCGTCCCGCCGTTGGAAGGCGTGCTGCGCCCGGCTCCCGGCATACTGCGCGGCGCGGGGCATGCCGGGGCGCGTAGTTCCTGCGGGCCGGGGGCGGCCCGCCATGTTAGCAGCGCCGCGGGGGAGATGTTGAAACTGGGCTGCCCGGGCGGCGCGCCCGGCCTTGGGGCGGCTCGGAGCCGAGGTGCCCGAGGGCCCGCCTGCTCCGGTAGCCCGAAGGCCGAAACTCGCTGGCCGCGGGTCCCAGCTGTGCCGGCGTGCGCTCCCGGCCTCGCCCCCGCCCCCGCCCGGCTGTCCCCAGGAATGCCCTGCCAGCAGCACCCTTGGGCGGCCGGCCGAGACACCCGCTCCGCTCGCGGGGCGGGGGCGCCGCATCGCCGGGCGGAGGCGCGCTAGAGCCGGGCGGCCCTTTCCTGCCGGCGGAACCAAAGTGCGAGGCTGTGTTGCGGCGGGGATTGCCTCCCACGGCACCGCCCCGCGGTCTCCCCTCGCCGGCCGCTCCGGAACGCGGTCCGACATGCTGCTGCTGCTGCGGGCGGCCGGCTGCCGGCGCGCCGCCGTCCCGGCCTCCGCCGCCGCCTGGCTGCGGGGCGCCGCTCACCGCGGGCCCCCGGCCGCCTGTCGCCATCGGGCGACCCCGGCCGCCGCAGCCGCCGGGGCTCGGCAGGTTGTGTGAGGGGTGGCGGCGGGGGGACAGGGACGCGGCCCCGCTCCCCGAGAGGAGCTGGCCGGGGGTGGGGGGCGGATGGCAGCCTGGGCTTCGCGGCTTTTTCCTTGGCAGAAACGAGACAAGGAGAGAAGTGAGAGTCTCCTCAGGGCACGTCTCACGGGCACCGGGCGAGGGCTGCGAGTGTCGCCCCGCGGAGCCGCGTGTAGGGGGGTTGCAAGCTTCATCCTCCTCACGGGGCTTGCACGTGTTTAGCGCTGACGGAATAGAGGGCTGTGAATCGGTCAGTATGCCAGCTGGAGTTTGTAGTGTCCTTTTTGTAGCATGACCTAGCCTTGGTCCCACGTGTGAGGTGCCGGGAATAGGTTCAGGGGCCAGGAGGGGCGTCGTGTGTGTGCGTGGGTATATATGATGTAGGTTGGCACTGATGTTTGACCACACACTGTTTTCGTGTTTCAGGCTACATCCCTTCTAGGAGCGGCTGTTCGTAGCCTCAGTACATCTTCCCCTCATGAACACCCAGAGCACGGAAGATTAGTTTATAAAGGCAATTTGGCAAAGGCAGTGTTAGGTAGGTAACTTGAAGTGATTTCTGTTGCTTTTTTTTCTTTTTTTGGTCTTTAACAGTGTCAAGTAACTTTAAAATCCAGCATTGTAAAAGTGAATGTTCTCCTTTCCAACTCTGCTAAAACCGGCGTCTTCTGTACAGCCAAAAAGAAGATAAACGGTGGTGGTACTTGTTTTCTGCTTCTGCACTTAGATGTGTGGGGAGTTCTGTTGGCACTGTTTATCTCCACAACCCCTCAGCCTGCTCCTGTTTCTTTTGCAGCCTCTGGAGAGGGTTACCCAACCCAGTAGCAAAGAAAGACCAGCATTCTGTATGCTTTCCAAATGTTACCAAAATGTTTCTGAAGTAGATACAATGATGAAGTGCACTATCTGTAATGAGACCTCCTTCATCTTTCTTTGACTGGTTAATATCAGAAAGACTTAGAAGAAAGTAATTCACTGGACGTTTTCTGATACTTTTTTGGGAAACATATTTTAAAGAAGGAGGAGGTATGCCTTAGCATGCTGTTATCACAACATCTTAGAGTGCTGGTTCTCATGGTGGCTTAAAGACTGTGGATGATCCACAGCACCGGCTGCTGTCTTTCAAACTTCACATGAGATCACAGAATCACAGAATTGTAGGGGTTGGAAGGGACCTCGAGAGATCATCGAGTCCAACCCCCAAATGATGCCTGAGGAATACTTATTAATATTGAATAACCTGGGTTTTTCAAGTTATGTATGGTGGGGGACCAAGCAGGCTTCTTTGTAATGCACGCTGAACATCAAGATTAGTTGTTGATGAAGAGCGAAATTCCCAGTTGTATCTGTGATGTTTAGCATTATGCTGGTCCACAACTGGAGCCGGATTTCTTTTGAAATCTGTTTCCTATCTGTGATGTAAAAGCTTCTTAGGTGTGCATAATCACTAGTGCCTGACTTCATCAGAGAAGTAGAGCCAGCTACCAGCTTTGATAAACCCAACATGATCATAGAACAAACCAGAACAGTGACAAGAAGACAGGGTTGAACTTCCAATGGTTTCTTTATAAGCTTTAAAAACCAAAAGTGAATTTTTAATAACTTCAGCTGTTCATGTAATGCCATCAACATATAGCAGCAGAACATATGTAATTATAGAGATAATTTTCCTCATAAGCACTAATCTTTGGTTTTGTTCTGTGTTGTGTAGGTGTGAAGTTTTTCTCTTACTCCACCAGCATCTTCAACCTGTTCATGATGCCCTACATCATGCTCAAAACCGGTATCGGATTCGAAAGCCTGTTTGTGCAAGCTGCCTTTTATGGGTTGATTGGGTTCTTTACCTTTGTAACACCAGTTACTTTGCACGTCCTTACAAAGGGCTACGTGATTCGGCTCTATTATAAAGATGAGGTGGACACCTATACAGCCATTACCTACAATGCCATCTTGGCAGAAAAAGCAACTGTTTTCCATCGGGAAGACGTCAAGATTCCAGACATCACCAAGATGTTTACGACATTTTACGCTAAAACAAAATCAATGCTTGTTAATCCAACGCTTTTCCCAAATCCTCAGGATTTTCACCATCTCATGGGTTATGACAAATCCCTTTATTTTAACTTAGAGGAGGAGGAAGAAGCTGATGGAAGGAAATAATTTGAAGATAATGAATGTCACTGTCGTTGTCTGTAGTATGGCTATGTGTGTGATAGAATGTATAATTCCCTTACACTTAATCTTGAGTCTCAGATAGCTAGAGTTCCCTAAATGTACTTTGGAATGTATTAAAAAACTCTTTTTCTTTTTTTTAAACTTTGTAAATAATGTGAGAATTTTCTTCAGCGTTAATGCCACAAAACAGTAAAAAATATATATATATTGCTTATATCTGTCTTGTGCTTGTTTGTTCTTGGCTTGGTTTTGCTGCTAGCTGTCCAGGAGAACTGTAAAATGCCTTGGCTCTGCAGCAATCTCTCCATCTCCATTTTAAAAGGAACCTCTCATATATATATAAAAAAAATCAGTACTCATTACCTGTCAAGTACCTAGTTAAGCTTTTAAGCCTAAAGGATTAATTGTACTTAACACAAAAAGGCAGGGTTTTTCCTCAGTGCTGCTGGTGGTACAGTGGGAGTGGAGGCGGCTTTCTCCTTGCTTTGTGAGGGCAGCAGTAGCCTGGAGGAATCTTCAGAAAGCTGATGGGCATTGCTGCTAGTGGGAGAAGAGCTGTGTTGTAATATGCTCACTTGTAGCTACTAACTGGTTTCTTAGGCTAGAGGTGTCCACAGAGATGGAGAACGAGAAACCTCTCCCTTCTTGAGCAGTGGGGAAGCACCTTAGCATGAGATGTGCTCTGTGATTATCCCATTGGAAATGTGCCGTCTTTGTGACAACTTAAAATACCAGCAGTGGGTGGTTGGATGGACTCTCAGAAGCAAGAGGGACTGTCCTGTAGAGTGCTGTTTAGATCTTGTGCCTTTAGAAAACATACCTCTTGATTTTTAGCACTGCAAAGAAAGCTGTGTTTATCTCGAGTAAAAACAAAGGGTTTAGATCTTTTTGTGTGCCTAGGCTGGTTAAATTAGTTCTGTGCCCTGAGTATGTGGAAATGGGTTTTACGTGTTTTTAACCCAAGGAGAGGTTTATAATGTAAACCATCAGATACTTGTTTTCAAATAATGAAGGGTCTGAATATTTCGAGGCTTAAAAAAAAAATCAATGAATTTAAAAAAGAGCAAAATTCAACTTAATAACTTTGGGTTAATAGTTCACTTTGTAATAAATCTGATGTTTGCCACTAATTAAGTCATCCTGATACTGCAAATAAATAGAAAAATAATTGTAGCTACCTCTACAGATGTTTCCTAAATTCTACCCCAAAACCCACGGATTTAAGTCTGTCTTCTCAGACTATCACTTCAGTTTCCTGTCAGAGGATGATGCTATAGTTCATATGAAAATGTCAGTGTTTCTAATTATTGTTGTTCTGAATGTTGAAAAGGCTCTCAATGTACTTGCTGAGTAATCAAAAAGCAAATCATTCCATCCAGGTATTTTTGAGGCAATTGTGCCACAGCTAGAATTTTAAAAGCTTGATCTAACCCCCTTAAGCCAGTATGACTTCACAGGTAACAGTAATATAAAATACTGAAGATACAAGGCGAGTAACAAGCAATCCTGATCACCTGGTTGTACTATCTGTCTATTGAAATGATGTTTTACACCTAATTAAAAATAATCTTTCAATTTCTAGTGCATTCACTCTCTTTGTTTTGTGCTTGTGGATAAAGTTAATTTCATCTTTAAATGCCAGGTACAGAGAGAACAGGCAAGGGAAGGTAACAGAGAGGCCCCAAAATCGTATTTATGTATCCCTTGAGCTATATCAACTGCAGAAAAATTTCACTGTTAAATTTGAGATTTGGCTGATTGGGATTTAAGCAGCAATATAGAGGTTTCCTTGGCTAAGTTTGTCCAAAAAAGCAAGGAAGTTAAACTTTATTTCTTCTGTTTGTCTTCCGGTAGTGAAATGCAATTTGAGCTGGTAGGGGGCTTTCTGACACAGAGATGATTTAAAATGAAATAATTAAAATAATATGGCTTTATACAAGAGATTATTCTGGCCATGATGTAGTCTCAGAAGAGTATTTTGTATTTCCAATGTACAGTTTGAAATTAATCATAATTCCATAGGTTTGTTTTAATAATGCTTTAATATTAAAGAAAGGGAAGACCAAACGTAGTAGGGATGCACAATATTCTACCTGCTTCTTCCTTGTTCGCTACTCACTGGGTGAACATGGTTTGGGAGGTGACAGATTTGTAAACCTTAAATTCGTACTGCTTGTTCTGGTTGCCAAATGATGATGGCTTCGGCTCCATCCCCTTCAGCGTTTCCACCTCTGCCTGTCCTTGTGCATCAATCACAGGATTCTCTGGTGGGGCTTTTCTGCAGTTTTTACTTGCAGTGTGTGATTTGGATCCCTGGAGCTTGTTGAGAGCAGGAGAGACTAGTATCCAAACTACTGTAGACTGTTCTTCATGTTAGAAACAAAATAAAGCAATAGAAACGTCCAAAAAGATGTCTAGATGCAATTCTGGTTTACTTTGGGTTCTAGACAATCTGTCTTAATATTTCATAGTGTCCAGAGTGCATTTCCATGTGGGAAACTGAGATGTGTGTAAACCAAAACAGGCCCTCTTGTTGCTAACAAATCCTGCAAGAGAATTGACTGCAGCGTGGTTTAATAGATGGCTCTCAAGTCATTCCCAGCCCCTGGGAATGTGTCCATATCCTTCCAAATCCTATTAATTTTCTGAACTGCTATTTTCTTCCAGTTTATTTTTCTTCAAGTTTCGTAGTTGTGGTGAAAACCAGTTCTGATTGCTGAAGCATTGCTACCTGCTAACGTTTTCATCCCTGGAGTTCGCTGGTGTTTCTTTGGGTATGGGTAACTTGTGTACGGCATGGAAGAAAGAATTAATTTATAGGACCTAGAGAATGTGGTTTTACACATGGAGATTCTGAAGGAAATACTGATGTAGTAGTAAATACGTGACCTGAAAGCTGCCTTGTTTGCAAGGCTGCACTGATGAAGCTCCTGCAGTCTCCCAGTGCCAACTGACCGCTACTCCCTGGGACCCCAGGTCTCGCATCTTGCCCTGGTTCTGCTTTCACTCAACCTGGTGTGAAGAGCGAGAATGTATGAAATGACTCCAAGCTTTCCTAGACATTTGCTTCCTATCCCTTTCTGGCCTTAAGAGCTTCCACAAAAGATCCTAGATGACTGCTTTTTCTTGTAGGAAAACAGGATACATGGAAAAAACCTCCTTTTTTCTCAAGTTTTTGAATTTGTCCACAATATTATTCATTAGTCCCTGTCTGTTCTTAATTATAAGGCACAGTGCTTCTCATCATTCTTAAATGCTATTTTTCAAAAATGAAATTATCCCACAACCCTCAGCCCTTTCTTGCAAATATAAAAAACTCTGATGAGAAAATGATCCCCTTTTGATACTTTAAAGAGAAATCTTTAAAGCTCTGAGGTATTTCACACACTTAATCACACTCTCTAGGATCAAAAGGTAACTAATTTCACTGGAGCTCACTTTATTACAAACCAAAGTCATCACATTGGCAAAGATGAAAATCTGAGCAGAGTTTTGCATGGTACTGTGGGAGCATAATTGAGGTGATGGAAACTTCATGAAATTCTGTTTGTGCTGTAAAAATTAAGAGCACACATGTGAATTATTACAATTGCTCAGTATAACATAATAGGTGGAAACTTGGTAAGCTGCTGTGATTCGGTTGCCTTGGAATCCTGTGGTCATACCACGCATTTCTCTGTGTCCCCATGTGCAACATACCCTGCTGCAGCCCCCTGGAGAAATGGGACAAGTGTGCTAGCTAGGAGTTGGATCCACTATAATAAGATTATCCCACAGCTATACAGACCTCAGCCAGCAGCTATTTTAAGCAGGGAAGGACAGAGAACAAGAGCAAATGGCCGCAAACCACGTCCAGCTGTCTCCATTTCTGGAATACCAGGGCGGACAGCATTGCTGTGGTGTGCTTTCTGTCAGCCTCAGGTAGGACACAGCCCTTCCTTCTCCCTTCACCCTCTGCTTTCTCTTCTTCTTGACAACTCTAATGGTTTAATATATGCTTTAAAGTATAACTATAACCTTTAATCGAAACTTGGCTTGGAAAGGATAAACCATAAGCCTACTGGCAACATGCAGTGAGTTATTTCCAAGATAAACGTTTCCAAAGGATGCCACCTGGTGTGTATTTGCTTCACTCCTGGAGCCTCCAGTGGTTTAATGTGATCTATTCAAATCAAACCACTAATGCAAAGTACATACAACATTAAAAAAAAAAAAATTCAGAATAATGCACTCTGTTTCTTCCTTTACACAAGTATTTTCTTGCTTATTCAAATGTTACCAACTCGCTGCTGATGGTGCCCTGCTCTTGGGTCAGATACCCTTCTGCCCACCCCAGTACCCTCAAACACTTTATCAGCTGCACGGAGAGAAGCTGGGTCCTCTACTTCTTCCCAGCATCCCTGGGGATGACTTTCTACTTCCACTAAAAACATCGCCATAAATGGGATGAGAAGGTTTGGGAAGAGAGATTTATCCACAGATTGCTACAATTTTCTGTTCTTCACCAGTGTGTTTTTGCCTCATATATAGCCCCTTTATATCGGAGCGTCCACAGCAGCAACCCTAAACCCGAGATCAGAGGTAATAAGCTGTCTGCTCCCAGCTACAAAAAGCTCTGCTTCCAGTACTGTCACAAATGGTCCTGCAAGGAAAATGAAATTATTACCGCCTCTTTCTTGTTTTGAATAAATGTGTTTAACATCTTAAAAGAGTTTTCCGTTAACATGAGGTTTTTGTACACGCCAAGAAGTAGGGCATCATTTTTGATTCTGTCTGACTAACACTTTGAAATGGAGTACGTTCCTCTGCTGTACTGATATACTGTTATTTATTTTTCTGTGATGGGGTATTATGATAATGTATATTATAAATCTTTCCCGAGGGAGATTTCAGTGACTTACAAGCGATTATCTGGTCAAAGTACGCATCTGCAGCCAACAAGCCAAATACAAAGTGATTATTTTGAAAAGCAATCACAAGTAAGGTAAGCACTTTTTAGATGTATTGAGAAAGAAGATAAAAATATAAATCAGTTTAAGGATTTTAACCACAAATTGGTGACGAGGCTTGGAGTGAACTGCTACTCTTAGCATCTCAGATGTAGACAAAATGAAAAGTCATAGGTATGAAGTCCTAAATTCTCTAGTCTTAGATTTATATTATGCACTGTTAACTGGATGTGATACTTAGTCCCTACTACATGTAGCTGCAAGGGATTTCAAAATAGGTAAATTGTCACAAATCTCTTGTGAAGTAACACATTGTATAGCTTTTTCCACCTCCCTTTCTCCCTTTTTCACCTCCCTTCTGAATTGGAGCATATAAGAAAAAGATTATAATAAAGAAAGAGTATTTATTAAAATAAATTATATAGAAGTTTATATCCTTCCTTCCCAGTGCCCTTACTACAGACAAGGAAGGGACAGAGCAGACTCCTCACACCCAGAGTGAACTTCAGGGCTTCAGTGAGGTCAGTTCTATGAGTGGCGTTGATACGGACATGAAAAGCCACAAGCATCTAAAACTGAATTTGCTGAGAAGATTTAAAAATGATTGAGGTTATTTTCATTTAAGGGCAGTTTGGCCAGACACAAAGGCCAAGGTTGTAGACTTTATAAGCATGATCATAAGTGATGTTTTAACCCTGATACCAGTAGAACGTAGTGCTCCTACTTTCCCATTAGCCAGCCAGAGCCTTTTAAAATGGAGACTCGTGATGCTGATTTTCTTTTTCAGCATTGGAATAGTCTCGTGCAGTAGAAGTGCAGTAAGGAATAGGGGAGGAAGCAGAGGTTTCCCCATGTGCCGATCTGCCTAAGCCACCAGGGGGGACTCATTCCTCATCTATGTCATTTACTGCGGCAAGGAGCTGTAAAAAAACCAACCCACTTGTTCTTGAACCAGGTCTGGAGAGCCATGGGCTTCAGCAGAGAGTTTCTCTTCATTCATGTTAAAAAGAGCTTTTATCTCAAACCTTGTAAATCTTGCAGTGCCCTTCCCAGCCTGCCTGTGAGCGATTCTGTCACCCGGAGTGCTGTGCAGCAACGTACACGTCCGGCCGCAGAGGGACACGCTTGCAGCCAGGTCGTCTTGTATGTCAATAGGGTACGGTCAGTGCCTTCCCATGCCTGCTGCAGACTGACCTGTGACTTTTGCTAGATCTGTTGGACTGGCAGAAGACTCAGCAGGGAGCCTGGCTTGCCTTCTCGCTGGTGAAACCCGCTCCACATCAGCGGCCATGGCTTTTTGGTTGGAAGGAGCCTTTTATTTCCTGAGATGGTGACGGTACACGTGCAAGGCAGCTCTTCTTTAGGGGCTGCTTCAACACTCCTTTATGTTTTTCCAACTATTACAGCCTTCCTGATTTATTTCAATTTCACTGCATCTTTTACTATTTTAAAGCAAAATTTGGCCATTTTGGAAAGTGAATCATATTATTGCTATAATCACAAAGGGTTTGTATGTTTTACAGCATCATACTGCACAACAGTAAAAGCCTGTATGCAAGGTATGTACACACTCTGGAGATCTGTCAGGGAAGTTGTATAATTTTGAATTCCCAGTTAAAAGCTGAATGTTAGGAGTTTCTTTCAGTCTTTGAGCTCTGTCAGGCCGGTGGGACCCTTCTTGTGGTCTGTAGAAAGATTTGAAAATGCCAAATAGAATTCTCCAGTCATTTTAAATTTTCGAATTTTTATCTTATTTTGGGAATTATTACAAGCATTAGCTCATTAGTTGGTAGTTTTAGGTAGTTTTAAACAGAATGCTCCCTCCCATTCTTCTGGGCATGATCTGTCATATTTTTGTGCATATGACTATTCAAAAATTGTCTTTTCTGTTACAAGTTTGGACTTCTGAAAAGAAAATTTCTTAATCTTCCTCTGTTTACCTTTATAATACATAAAATATTACCATGGTGTGCACAGAATTTATGCGAAAAAAGGCTTTTAGACACAGTGATGGACAGTGGGGAGAGTCAGAACAATTGAGTTATATTTGTTATAAGTAATTTCACTTTTTCACTTCTTTCAGTTTTTTCTGAAAGTTTTTCACTGAAAGAGTGGTCAGGGCCTGGAGCAGGCTGCCCAGGGAAGTGGTTGAGCCACCAAAAAAAGGGTAGATGAGGTACTTGGGGATATGGTTTAGCATAGGATGTGAACGGTTGGACTTGATGATCTTAAAGATTTTTTTAAACCTTGTAATTCTGTGATTCTGTGATCATTTCTATTGAGTTTTCTGCTTAGCACAAACCCAGATACCTGCCTGTTGTGTATACTGGTTCTTATTCATAACAAATACAATTTCTGATCTAAGAGGAGCCTGCAGAAGTACATACAAATCCAAGTAGGTAACCCATGAGAAAGTAACCTAATTAAGTTCCATAAGTCATCCTTCCATAGCTTCAAGAAGCTTCCATATTTTATTATATTCAGAAAAAAACCCAACCCCAAACTGCATTTCCTGACAGTTAGATGGTGATTGTGCTCTCTTGAATGAGGTATCGGGTTTTTTGGCATCTATTTCCATAGTTGGGATCAGCAATATTGCTGGGTTTGTGCAGTAAAAGCTGACTCAGTTCAGTTCACAAAACTGATACAGTAGATACAGACAAGACATGTTACTCTCTGTGCATTGCACTAACAGATAGAAATAAGGTGGGTATCCAATAGGAAAAAAACCCCAAACTTTAAGAGTTTTTGTTTTAGAGTTTCAAACTTGAGTACCAAAATCTGCAATCTAGAAACTTCACCATCCCAGGTTAAAACAGGGCTTCTGACCTATCTCCAGTGGTGAGAGGGAGATTCTGTGTTCTCACAGAAACATCTAGTCCAAATTTGACAGCTTTTGTTATTAATTGTCTTATCTTTGGTGTCCCTGGACGCATGGCTGTGTATTGCACTGGCACAGCAGTCAGTGGCTGAGCTCTGAGCTCCTGGGCACATTGTGCAGTGTGGCTTCTCCGGCTTCTCCAGGGAAGAGCATGGGAGAAGGTCATGGGTTGAAGGGGAGGCTGGGAGGCAGACGTAGGACTCATCAGTTCTAGTTGTATGGATTTTTAAGATTCTGTTTACTAAGAAGCGTAATTGTGACAGATACATCCTTGAAGATGGCAGCTGACATTGTGCAGGACGTCAGTGGTTCTACTCAAAAACATGTCATGGTTGCAATCGGGTCCCGTCTTCACTCCCATTTGGGAATACATCACCTAATGACACTCCACCAGCATGCCAGCCTGTCCCTAAAACGTGGTGAGCTCTGTAAGGGATTCATTCTGAAAACTCCTGAGAGTTACTGGCTACCGTATCAATAAAACAATGGACTAAGTTTTCATCATCTGGGTTTTTTTCTCTTCCTTATTATCTACAGGAAACTCAGTGAATGTTTGTAATGACGCCTTGGTATATTTTATGCCCGATGAGTCAACTAAACTTACCCTTTATGTGCTTCTGGTAATCATAATTTTACTTGTCCTCACTTCCCCATTTCACACAGTTTTCTCTTTCATTTTTCACTCATGGCTTGAGTTGCACTATATGGGGAAAACATAAGAACAGAAGCAGAAATTCTTTTTTCTTCACCAAATTTATTGTGATAATAACTGCTAGTGCTGCAGGAGGATTAATTAAGATTTCAGAGAATTTGACAAAGTAATGGAGTATTCCCTGAAGACATGTGACTAAGGATGACTGAGCTGAATTTTTGTTCCTCTTTCCCCAAACCAACTTTTGTTCCACCGAGTGCCGAGCCCCAAAAGTAACAATGTTTGGACTTTTTCTTTTTATTTTATTCACCCCTGGAATCAGTGAATTAATTTGTATGTCATCAGAACTGGAAATGTCATATAGCTTTTGTGGTAAGTAAAATACAGCTTATTATTTTCTTACTGTCTTTTACACAGTTTTGTTTCCTTGATGAGTACAGAAAAATAAAAAGAAGTTCAACTGGAGTATATTCCTGTTATTAATTACCCTCTTATAAGAATTATACTGCACAGGCGTAAATATTATCACAAAGCTGCTTGTAGCAGCTAAGAGAGGAGTTTACTCCCGAGTAAAGTAGGCATGATTTGATTCAGGAAATACTAGAAGATAAGGGATTTACACTTATTTTGCTGATTCAGTGTTGTATAAATTATCCATGTTGATTTAACCAATATACTACAATGAAAATCTCTAAGTGTATGGAAAAAATAGGGGGGAACATGATATTCTGCCAGGCTCTGGAGGATCAGTTAGGCTCTGGGACAGCATGACGTGTCCCTCTTCGCCGTGTCTGTGTTGTACGTAGGCCGCTGGATCTGTGGGGTTCACTGAGACTTTGGTTGACTCTTCATCGACATGGCACCTCTCTGATGTCCCTGTTGAACAGACTGAGCGTGCCCATGTGGCCAGAAGGCACTGCTCAAGGAAAGGCCTGAGTCTTTTGGAAAGCTGTGTGTATGACAGGGGTATATTCCCTGTAAAATAGTTGTATAAACTGAGGCACAGGAGGGATGTTTATTTTGGACACTTTCCTTTGCATTAGGTCATGTTAAAAATTTAGCAAGGGTAAAAGTGACAGTGCCTAAGCTTGCAAACCAAACCTTTGAGACCATGGTGAGTTTTGTTTGCCCTCTTTCCTACTGTCATTTCCTGTGTATAGTATCTGAGATGAAACGCTGACTGCTGGTTACCAACAGCCAGTTTCCCTTTGCATGCCCCTTGCTTAATTGCCCAGAACAGCAGACAGGACCCCTCACTGTTAATCACCCTGCCACCCCGTTTGCTCCTGCTGTCACAGAGCTGGGTATGCACGGGGAGCATCCATTCCCCATGCTGCCTCCAAGCCTGCAGCAAGCAGGGCCCTGACTCAGCATCAGCACGTTAGGGAGGGCAAAAGCATGCGGAACTGAACAGGCTTCTTTCCCAAAATAAATACAAAACCTAAGCCCAAATATTAAAAAATAAAACCTATAAAATTAAAAATATGCAAAAATGAAAGTAAAAATAAAAATACAGACTGAAAACGCTTCCAAAAGCTGTCGCTGAATGATTTCTTTAAAAATGAAAATATCAGCTAATGGGCCCTCTATTTGATTAGATATACTTTGTGTGATGTTCTATCACCCTGCATCTGACACAGTGCATTGTACAGTGCTAGGTGGGTCACTCACAAAGCAAACCTACTCAAAGGCTTGTCCTGGAAAGTACACTGGTACTTTAAAAGCATACTTTGATGTTGTCAGTGAGTTTATGTAGATTCCCTGGTTTGCATAAGTTAGGATATTTTCAGCAGAGGACCATGCCTTCTTAATGTTAATAAGAAGTTTGTGTAACTTCAAAAGAATAATACAGATACTTTTGTCTCCAAGTGTTTGTGTGTAAAATATCATCAACCCAACAACTCACTTTCCTCCTACTTAATCTCAGAGAAATACCATATTATTTTTGCCTTCTAAGCATACATGTAATTAGAAACATAATTGAAAAAGTGTATTTAATGTTTACTATGGATGTTTACATTAGAAAATGTTATAGTGTACACCTTGTAGTAAATACAACTTTAAATGTGTAAGCCTTAATGTTAAATCTGTTTTTATTATTCTCCTGGAGAAGCCTATTCACAATAACAAATAGGAAGTACTTTTGTGTCCTGCAGATTCTACAGCTCAGAATTTCACGTTTAATGTGGCACCTTGCAGCATCATGAACAAATCCTCATGGAGCACTAATCTTACCTGGATTCCAAGTGAGTCCCTCTTGACTAGACCATTAGTCCCTCACAGGGTAGGGGCTGACCTGCTGGAAAACAGCTCTGTGCAAAAAGACCTGGGAGTCCTGGTGGACAGCCTGGTGACCATGAGCCAGCAGTGTGCCCTCCTGGCCAAGAAAACCAATGGCATCTGGGGTATATCAAGAAATGTGTGGCCAGCAGGTCGAGGGGGGTTCTCTTCCCCCTCTACTCTGTTTTGGCGAGGCCTCACCTGGAACATTGTGTGCAGTTCTGGGGTCCCCAGTTGAAGAAGGACAGGGAGCTTTTGGAGAGGGTACAAAAAAGGGCTACGAAGATGATAAAGGGACTAGAACATCCTTCTTATGAAGAGAGGCTGAGGGACTTGAGACTTTTTAGCCTAGAGAAGACTTGAGGGGAAATCTGAATGCTTATAAATACTTGAGGGATGGGTGTCAGGAGGATGGGATTCAGCCTTTCTTTGGTGGTGCCTAGTGACAGGACAAGAGGCAATGTACATAAAATTGAATCTAATAAGCTGCACCTAAACATGAGGAGGAGCTTCTTAACTGTGAGGTGGCAGAGCACTGGGACAGGCTGCCCAGAGAGGCTGTGGAGTCTTCTATGGAGATATTCAAAACCTGCCTGGATGCTACCCTGTGCAGCCTGCTCTGGGTGATCCTGCTCTGGCACGGGGGGTTGGACTAGATGATCTCCAGAGGTCCCTTCTAACCCCTACCCTTTTGTGATGCTGTGATTTTGGTTTTCTACAAGTGCAAAAGAGCCCCAAACAAGCAAAAAGTTAACACTTTATCCTAAATGTCAGATTATTTAGGAGATCAGTTCCTGTGATTGTAAACAGTATAGGTAAACAACAAAGATGGACAGAAATGGTGATTTGTGGAAAAGTGTGTTTGGGTTTTACTTGTCTGAGTGGTTACCAGAGCTCTGCACGCTAATTGGCACTGTACCTGCAAATCTGAGATGCTTTAGGTATCACAGTCATTTGTCTGGGAGAAGCAGGCAAGCTTTTATAGCATGCTTAAACATAGAGATAACTTCATGATGGCATCCAGGATGGTTTGTTAGCAACACCTGCTTAAAACTGCAGGTGTGGGATCTCTCAGAGTCCTCATCTGAGTATTTTTTTTGGGTTAGCTGTGGAGCAGAGCAAACTTGTATTAGATTCTGAAATGTTTGCTCAAATGTTGTTTAAGAATGATGCTTTTTGTTAATAAACAGCTTGGGGTTTTTCTGGAAAGAACAGTTTTCAAGATATGTATTTTATTAATTTGGGGCTAAGTCTGTAAAAACATCAGATTTCAGAGAATAGATTTTATTTAAATAGCACACCTCCATATATGTTTCACCCTTTACCAGCTACCTTTTTCTTGCTTGCAATGCCTTAACTAGGAAGTGACATCACCTTTTTGAAGGTTGTCTTCAATGTCTGGTTTGATGGTGTTAAAGCACTACACTGGAAAGAGATCCTCTGTAGCGGAGTTGACGACGAATATTCAGTGTGCGGAAGGCTGAAAGGAGGTTGGTGCAGAATATATATGGTGCCTTTCCCTTGCCTGGCAAGTTCCCTCCGCAACAGGGACATATCCTGCCAGCCCTTTTTCATCACTGAGCAGATTTTGTAAGGGACTAATTGATCAGCCCATGCAGACAGATTTTTTTCTCTCCAAAATTTAGACCGAATTCACTTTGCTTGGCAGGCAGCAGACTTCAGAACAGGCAGTTCTCCAGTGCCAGAACATCACTGAAATAGAGATTTTCCAAATTCTGTGCTTTAACATCCTTGTGCTATGGTTTCCATCACTATAAATTAGAATTATTAATATCCTACATCTCATTATAATACTTTTATTGTTAATGTCTGTAAAAGGACATGAAAAGGCTGCATTTGACCAGCCTGTATAGAAAACTTGTGAGGAGCTGGGAAAACTCCTAATATCCAGAACACAGTTTATTTAGATAAATGTCTGGATGGGATTTTAAAGAGACTTTACACCCATGTATGATGTAGGGTTTGTTTGTTTTTTTTTTTTTAATTAGAGTCAATCCTTTTGTAAGGGCTAAACAACATTAACACAATACAGGCTCAGATCTGGAGAATTCAGGTAGAATGTGGACTAAAGGCAAAAAAACCCCTACAAGGAAGTCAAAATACTCAATCCAGGTTTTCCTTCCTTTGAAAATGAATATTGGCTCTCTACAGTTATCGTTCAGCTGAACTACTATTGCGAATCAAATCATAGGATGGGTCTGTAGGAGATGCTGCAGGAGCATTGTGGTTTGTTTCTATTTTCTAATGTGGTTTAGACAAATAGGCAGAGGTCTGGGAGAAGGAACAGGTGAGGGCTTTGTCTCTAGAAGAGTAAATGGCATTGGCACTGCTGCTAAGAGATATGCCATATTGCTTTGAAGTTATTTAGGAAGCTTGATTGATGGCTTTATGATTAACCATTTATATTATAATTATCTCTCCTTTACAGAAACCATTGCAACATCATTTGACATTAAAGGTGCAAGAACAAAGTTTCCAAAGGTACTTTTCAGTATTTTATATAAAGAAATATCGATAGCAAAATCATATACTTATCTGTGTATATTTTCTGAGAAGACATGTTCACCCAAACTGTCAAAAACAGCAAAAGGAAATGTCAGAAAGCTTTCTTATGCTTGAAGTGATGACTTCAGAACAGCAGCATCTCTGAAATGCTAGGTGTTCTCAGGTTATTAATCCTCTATTACACACAAAACCAATGGGCTTGTAATGGGTATTGGAGCAAGAAGGTGGCAGGAAGTCAGCAGAAAATGGAAGTGTGGGGAGGACTGAATCCTTGCTGTAGAACACAGCCTGGTGTATCAAGTCACTTAATCCCTGTTCGTCCAGTCAGAAATACTACTTAAGAGAACGGCTCTGGAAGGGGGAGCAGGGTTCTTGGGAGCACAGGACTCTGGGAGAGGATGCTAACAAGTGCAAGCTGGATGACTGTTGTTCCCTAGTCCTCTGGTCATGAGAAGAAAGTTGAGCACTATTTTTTAATGTACATATATATCTGAATATACCCCTGATATCAGTCCCTGGTGGGAATCTTTCTTTTCCAGTCCTAACAGAAATCACCAGAACCATTCCAAGAAGCTACTTGGACAAGACCATTATGTTATGTACTAATTTTCTTTTCTTCATTTTTTTTGCTTGTTTTAGGGAAATTACAACATTATATTACAAGGATTCTCTGATGATTCTGAGAATAATGTGATCATATGTTTGAATTTTACCATGATAGTAAAACAAGAACCTTTCTGAATGTGACAAATATTTAAAATAATTACAAAATTGAAGTTGTTTCCTCAATCAGCTGGAATCTGAGCTGTGAAATGATAAGCACACTAATTTTCCCGAAGTAGAGTACACCATGTACTGCCTGGGGAAGCTACACAATGGATAGTCTCATCCATTTATAACACTGCTTTAATCAGATGCTCAGCCAGTGTGTAAAAAATCTCTGGGAATCAGGCATCCTATTAACCCATGGAATAACCCTGACTGGATGTCAGGCTGAGGACTGCATTTTGGTGTCATGCCTTGAGTTATGGAAACGTGGAGTCCTTCAGGCTGCACCAAACTAATATAAGAAGTTCTGAAGAGCAAGAATGAGAAGTTTGCCAGTACTCCAAATACAACAGCATTTGCATCTAGAAAGTCCACTGTTTGGTTTGGTTTTTTTTTTTTTTTAACAATAAACCTTGGTTGTACAATCAATTTGAGAAATGTTTTTGATTGTCATGTTATCTTCTAATTATCTTTAGAGGTTTCTTAATGTTCTGCTCCATTTGTACAGATCTGAACCAGAGAAGAAACTATTCGTTATGAACTACTAGTTGATGTGAATAACATCCAAAGCAGAACCCATTGCCAGTTATGCTGGCCCCATATGGCTGAATTTAGCCCTCTGGAGCTGTAACCACAACCTTCTAGCATGTTTTCAGCTCTTGCTCAGAGGGGCAAGGGCTACACAAGGGTCTCTTCTTTAGAAGCAGGAGGATGGTTGTTACCCAACAGGTTGATCTTTTTCCTCAGTTACCAAAAGCATGTCTAAAGCTTTTATTGTGGCTTCTGCCTCTTGGGCAACCTGATGTGGTACCCACCTTTCTTCTCTTCTATGCCTTCACATCAGAGATCTTTGGTAAGATTTTGATGGAGTGTAAGATTTGGTCCTTAGGAAGAGAGTTAGCATCCTGGGGTGCATTAAGAGGAGCATGGCCAGCAGGTCAAGGAAGGTTATCCTGCCACTCTACTCTGCCCTGGTGAGGCCACATCTGGAGTGCTGTGTCCAGTTCTGGGCTCCCCAGTTTGAGAAAGACAAGGAACTACTAGAGAGAGTCCAGTGAAGGGCTGCAAAGATGAGGCGATGCAGCATGTCTTGTATGAGGAAAGGCTGAGAGTGCTGGGTCAGTCTAGTTTGGAGAAGACTCAGAGGGGATCTCATTAATACTTATAAATACCTAAAGGGTGGATGTCAAGAGGACATGTAGGGCTGGACTCTTTTCAGAGGTGCCCAGGGACAGGACCAGGGGCAACAAGCACAAACAGGAACACAGGAAGTTCCATCTGAACATGAGGAAAAACTTTACTATGAGGATGACAGGGCACTAGGACAGGCTCCCAGAGAGGTTGTAGAGTCTCCTTCTCTCGACATATTCAAGACCCACCTAGACTTGAGGTCCCTTCCAACCACTACCTTTCTGTGATTCTGCGAGTCTAAGAGGATGATCACTTCCCTAGTCCTGTTGGCCATGTTGTTTCTGACACAAGCCAGGAAGCTGTTAGCTGCCTTTGCCACCTGGGCATGCTGCTGGCCCATGTTTAGCTGCTATCAATCAACACTCCAACGTTCTTTTCTGACAGATAGCTTTCTGGACACCTTTCCCCAAGAGTGGCTCATCAAGAGTCCCCTCTCATCAAGAGCCAATACAAATACAAGAAGCTGAACTGTGTTATGATGGAGACAAGAAGCCATGATTACATCCAAGAGGCAATGACAAAGTATCTGTGCTTGTTCTCAGTCCACAGATCATTTCAGGATCAGTCTGCAACCAAGCGTCACAGCAGCTTCTGCTTATCTTTGAAACAAACTACTGGAGTATCAATCAAAATGAGCCAGGGAGCCTGCTAAAGAATTCCTACTTTTTGTCTTCGATTTTGTTCTTTTCAAATAGTAGTACTGGTTTAGGGAGCAGTCTTGCTCTATGATGTCTTTGTGTATCCATTTCAATGTACAGAAAACACCAGGTGAAGCCTCAAAACAGTTTTTAGTGACAAAATGTTCTGAAGTTTTTTGCTGCCCTGAGTTATTTGGGGTGTTAGAAGAAATGGGGTTATTTTTATTAAGCAGCAAGTACCACAGGTAGGAGAGACTAACAGCTCGTGGAAATCACAGGCATTCGCATGCTCTATTTCTCTTAAGCCCATGCTTTAGTGCCTCATGGATGTTACAGAAAAATTACAGTATATGTGAAGGTAGAACAGAATTTCTATATCTAAAGGGGACATTTATAGGTAATCATATGTGCTTAGTAGCTTGCATTGCAGACTTCTCGTGTAGATCTTCAGCTGAAGGTTTATGATTACACATGCCAGCAGGTAGCATTGAAACGTTGAATGCAGGAGCCTCCATTTTATAAAGCAAAGACCTTTCAAGGGCCTTGGCCTCTCTCCTGAGCGTGACCAAAGGTTTCCACTTATTGTAGCACTGGTGGCTGCTGCACTATGTCCCCCTCCACAGACAAGAGGAGACAGGTTTTTGCAGGCGTAAGATCATGCAAATGGCTGACCCCGAAATCTCTGCGATGCCTAAGGATGCTGGGCGCTATAGAAGGCAGAGCTTTGCTTTGGTGTCTGGTTCCCAGGACAGAGCTGTTACAAGGCTTTCCTTTCTCCTGTTCTTCTCTGGAATTGGCAACAGTTGTAATGTAGCTTTTTTCCCTTCCAAACTTTCCTGAGCCTGTATTAGGGGCTCTACAGCAAAGAGGAATCTACTTAAAAGGAGGTGAAATACACCCCGTAAAGATGGATCTGAATGGTTCCCTTTTCTTCAATTTATTGGACCAGTAAACTTTGATCCATCTTTTACTTACATGTTTCCTTACTCTGTCCAGAGTTTGAATGGTGTGAATGTTAGGCAGTTAGCCATTCACTAGGTACTTCTTGCTTAAAATATTCAGCGAGGCACACACGTCCTGAGATACCTGTACATGTTTTGCCAGGAGTTCCAGTGATCTGTGTGCTCCCCTGCAAACCCAAATAAATCAAGGAAGGCCTCGTGTGTGGCATTCTTATCTGAAACTAGTATCTAAAGCCTTCACAAAGATCCCTTTTTCTCTCCCTCATTACCGTTGTTTTTAAGCGGCTGTCAGGATTTACTGCAGATGGGAAAATAGCTTTTCTTCACCCCCTCACCCTCTGTCGCCAAATATGTAATTATCAGAAGAAGCAGTTCCTGTAAAATATGTTTTCCAATAAGAGCACTCACTTTTTGAGCTGTGCTATTACCATTTCATTTGGTAAAAACAGTAAAGCATGCATCATTTCAAACAAGAGAAATCCTGCTGACCACAGTAACATCCACATTTGCTGGCTGAAATAGTAACATTGCTTGAGACTGACACACAGAGGAAAAAACCACGTAATTCAGGTTCCACGAGGGCACATCTTCTTTCCAGGGATGTACTAGAAGGCATAAGCAATCCCCCAGTCACCAGTTAGCTTATCTGGTAAAAAACATGCATACTCATACTGAACAAATAACCTACATGGTGCCTGCAGCCAGGAGTTGGACGTGATGAGGCAGGAGATGCATCCTGATCAGCGTTACAGGCATCACAAGAGACACACAGAGCAGCATTAATCCCTTTTGCAGATCCCTTTCTTCACAATTAATTTATTTCCCCCCCCCCCCCAGAGGAAAATGCTAGCAATTTCCTTTGAAGTGTCAGAGTAGCACATTATGCTGAATGACTTCAGCTGCTTCATTCTGCCCGCGCGTTCATGCCAGCACAGGGAGTTCAGGGGCAGCAGATGGGGATAGTGACATTTCTGATGGGATTGGAAGGGAGGGGAATGAAGGGAACTCATGCCTGCAAGAGCTCAGGGGAGAGAGAACGGGAGAAAGGAAATTTGGGAACTCCTTCCTGGCATTAGACATTATTGGACTCCAGAAGGTCCTGGAAACAGAGCCACTGTGCACGCGTGTTTGTCTGGTAGATCTCAAGGCCCAGGGGCCTTGCGACAGGGCTGCTGTAGGTGGGTATGTCCATAAACTCTTTTCTTCAAGATAAATTTTGCTACTGGCTAAAGAGAACTTATATATATGTCTGCGAACACACACACACATATATATATATATATATATATATATACACATACACATCTATATGTGTGTATATATATATATACATAGATAGATATATATGTGTTTGACTAAATAATTTATTGCAGCTTCCCAAAATTTCTGTCTGCAAAAATGACTCCCCCCCCCCCCCCCATTTTTTTTCTCCTTGGGCTTTAGCCTAAACAGCTGCCTTAGCTACAGGTGTTGTGTTTTAAAATTTACACTTCTTACTAACATAGTTTCTTACTGACATAACTAACAAAGGGAACCTTTTAATAGCAACACAGCTCTTTGCTCACAGGTGGGAGTGGTCGCTCCTTCTGGGTATTAAGGACCCCGTCTGCATATTTTCCTGCCCTGCACAATGCCTTCAAGTGCTACACAGCAGATGATCTTCTTTTCTTAAATTCTAAGTTCTGCTAACTGAGCACATCTACTGTGTTTTTGTTCTCTCAGAGGTTTGGCATCTTTACCAAAGAGCTACCTCTCTACTGATCATGAAGTTGGATTAATCTTTATATGCATGCTGTTCAGCCTGATTCAATTTTGACTTTTTACTGTATTGCCCATATTTTTATATGTTTAATCTAGTAGTGTAGTTTCACAATTTCAGTAGTGTGAATTTAAGAAAAAAAAAAGCAAACCACGGCCTTACAATAAGTAAACATAACTATGGAAAAGAAAAATTCTAGCATTAGTTCTCTGAAAGCAATAGAACTGAGAGGCCTGCCCTTTACTTACAAGATGCATAAAGGAAGAAATAATCAAGTATGACATAATTCATGTGAAAGCGAGCTCTTGTTCACTTTCACCCTAAATTAATTTGACCATGTTTTAGAAAAATCTGATTTTATTTCACATCTGAATATCGTCTGAACGGACAGGTAGTTAGTTACCTTTTGTAATCATATATTGCACTGAAGTAATCTGCTTTGTGTCTGTGGACATTGCAGGTAGTGAAATTTTCCTTGTATCTTTAAAGCATTAAAGATATATAAATATAACACAGAACAATGAAACATTATTGAAAGTTTCACATATGACTGTCTGAAAAGCAAGCTGTCGACAGCAATATGCCATTCTGATTCCCCAAGCTACCTTCCAGTGGTTCTGTTTGTCTCCAACCTGTAAAAGTCTTGGCAATTTTAATATTGTGATAATGGAGGAAAAGGGCCCTAAAAAAATTAATCTAAATTGCTTATCTAAGACAAGTCAAAATTTTAAACTAAATTATTCTCCGATGAGTAATAAGAGGCAAAAATGGAGTTGTGTGAAATAGATAATTTTGATAGCTTCAGAACACCATGTATTTATTTTGACCAAATAAAAATTGTGGGCTTCAACTCACTTAAATTTAAGATGCCTCAGCACATAGGAAATATTTTTCTATGTTTTGTTTTTGACATATTGGTATTATTCAAGGAAAGACCAATGTGCCACAGACTCACTGTGATTCTGCTGCTGAGCCAGGAGCCAGGCTGTGACAGTTGTACTCACTAGTACCAACCTGGCAGTCTATGTTGTCTTACGGGTGCATAGCCCAGTTCTAGGTGGCTTTATGTGCCTTCTTCTGTGATTGATAAGTAAAGGGCAACATTAGGGCTCTAATAACAGTATAACACAAAAGAAGATGTTGTGGGGAGCAGATCAAACCATACATTTTAAGTTTGTAAATTATATTTATATTTCATTTTTATTTTAGTACTTTTAGTTTTATAAAAAAAAAATGCTATAACAGAACAAATGTACAGACCAATACGTCTCCTCCTTACACACCTTTTGGAGCATATGGCTAGGGTAACCACAGCGTAGGATAGGACAGGACAGAATATTTCACTTGGAAGGATGCTACAATGATCATCTGCCTTTCCACTTCAGGGCTGACCAAAAGTTAAAGCATATTTTAGTGACATCCTGGACCTCTCTACTAGAGACATTCAGTGTCTCCAGATTTTACTGAAGCTGAGAACTGGACATATTCATCATTGTATATTTTCATATATGCCAATATTAGCACAGTCTTAAAGTAAACTATTTTATTTAAGTGTAGATGAGATGTCTGTGATAAAATAAATAGAAAATATTTCCTTCTGGGATAATAGTGTTTCTTCTGGAAATGTTTTACATGAAAGTTACTTGGCTCATGATGCATGAACCTAGATTTCTGTGAGTGGGCCAGGAAAATGACAGGAGGGAATGCTTTCTTCTGGCCTTTCCACTGTCACTGCCATGATGGGCATGGAAACGTGTCTGCTCCACGTTTCACTGCTGCTCCAATAACAGGTACAACCAACCGTTGAAGGTGCAGTATTTCAGCAATGTTGAAGCAGATGTTCACTGGTACAGGCATCCGTTGAGTCCTTCACACATACCATGTGGCATCAGCTCAGCAATAAGAAACTGAGAGACAGGGGAAGGAAGTGGAGGCCATGTGTCTTTGTTACACCAGTTATCTTCTGGAGCAACCGCTGCCCTGCTTCCCAGGAAGTGGCTGGACATCACTTGCTGATGGGAAGAAGAGAAGAATCTTTTGCTTCCATGAGTGGCCTTTTGCTTTTGCTGTATTAAACTGCCTTTATCTTCACCCATGAGTTTGGGGTTGTTTTTTCCATCTAATTTTAATCCCCTCCCTGTCCTGATGAGGAGGGGAGCTATAGAGCGGCTCGGTGGGCACCTGGTGCCCAGCCAAGGTCAAACCACCTCAGCAAGGAAGATAATCTCAGTGGGATAAACAGTTACATAAAATATACAACAAAAGGCAAGATGTTTGAAATATTTATAGACAAAACATCGCAATATCAGTGAGTCAGGCACTAATACTAGGTTTATTTGAAAGAGGAGACTTTCTCCAAACATTCTTACAATACAACAATGATGACTAAGACACCATAATTCTGTGAGAAGAGATAAAATTCACCATAAGCTCAAGGTAGTTAGCAATTACAACAATCTGTTTTTTTAATACTTGGATTGCAGTAGTGCCTTCTGTAAGTCACTTGTAATCAAGAATGTTGCTTCCCTGCTGCGTACTGTATAAATATTTATGAAATTAGTAAAATAATATTTTAAGGGTTCTGTGAAATGGGAATTGTGGCCAGATCCAAAGCACCTACTAAGCACCCAACACCAAAGAGTAACCCAGAATCCCATACTTCTGCAGTGAAACTGATTGACATCTTCAAAGAACAGCCCAAAAATCCTACACAGTGAGGGGACTGGTTTGGTGCAGTGCGAGATAGCTTTCTGCTGAGGATGGTAGACAAATGGAATTCATTCTAATTTTCCACTGCAATTTCCACCATAATTCATGTTTCAAGGCAATAACAGTCTGAAAAATATATTGTGCAGCATGGTGAGGGATATACCAAGTTCAGAGATTTTTCTGGAATACAAAGCTGAAAATAAGAGTCACATGCCTAACTGTGATGGGTCTTGACAGTTTCGATTTTTAAATTGATGTTACATGGATTTTACATCAGTTTCAGACCTTTTTTGCAACTGTCACACTTTTCCAGGGGAAAAGTTCTGTGGAATATAAGATGATAGGCAAACTGAACTACCTTATTTTCCACTGCACTCAGTTGCATGCTCTGATTTGGCTGGCCCTGTGTGTGGCCAGGAGTTGGACTTGATGATCCTTATGGGTCCCTTCCAACTCAGGACATTCTGTGATTCTATGATTCTCATAAAGTATATGACTGTGTTATTAAAAAGATCCTAACACAAGAACATTGATGCAATCACAGAATCACAGAATCTTAGGGGTTGGAAGGGACCTCCAGAGATCATCGGGTCCAACCCCCCTGCCAAAGCAGGTTCCCTAGGGCAGATTGCACAGGTAGGTGTCCAGATGGGTCTTGAATATCTCCAGAGGAGACACCACAACCCCCTGGGCAGCCTGTCCCAGTGCTCTGTCACCCTTACTGTGAAAATATTCTTCCACATATTAGTGCGGAACTTCCTGTGCTTCAATTTGCAGCCATTACCCCTTGTCCTGTCCCCACAGACCTCTGAAATGAGGCTGGCCATTTCCCACTGTGTCCCACACTTGAGATATATACAATCTCTTGACGAAATCATTGACTCTTTCAGTGATTATTTTCTCTAATTTAATCTTGATCTGGAAGTTAAGAGTAAAGCAATGTATTTTTAGGCTCATTGCCCAGGTGTTCATTGTGATCAGGTGTAAAATTTTCAGTCTGCTGTCTCTTGGTAGGACTAGATGGTTTTCCAGAGGTCATTCACAAGAACCATTGTAGACTTGTGGACCTGAGGAACAGCAGCATCACTCCACAGTGGACTAGGGGTGGCTACTACAAACAAACACGCAGCACCTTCTTCTCTGCAGGGTCGTGAGCCTTCCCCATTGTATGGGTCTAAAGTAGTCTGGTCTTAATCTTATTTCCCTGAACACACCATGGTTAAGTGTCTCATCATGTGCACAGTAACATAGAGAGAATCTAGCAGTTGCATGCTTGCCTCAACTTCCTACAAATGCTACCTTTTTCTACCAAAAAGGAAATAAATATCAAAGGGTTAAAACCTCCCAATCTGACTCTTATCTTGCTAGGCTGCTTTGTTTTCCAAGTTCTTAAATTCTGTACATGAAGTTGTGAGTATTCCCATTTCCCTCCTTCCCTTAAAACTGTGAAGCAATTTGCACACTTGAAGGGAATAGTTCTCCATTGGGTGAGGGTTTTGCTCTGGGGGTGCGTTTTAGTTACTGAAGAGCAGCAGGGCTTTTCACACAAACCAGAAGCCGGTACTTTATAAATGCATATATGCTAAATAATGAAACTTCTCATATCCTGCAGGGTACGGGGTTTTTTTGAGTTCTCAAATAGCATTATTCCCTTCAGGAGGGCTTGATGTGCATGAAAGCAAACCCCACAACATTGTCTGCATGCTTTATATTTTTTTTACTCCATTTATTTCAGGGGAAAAAAAAAGCAACATTTGACTATTTAAAAAGATGAGATAAATACTAAAATGTTCAAGAAAGAAATGGACTATGCTCTGTTTTAGGCCTTAAATTCTTAATAACTCTTCCAAAGTTGGTATCAAGCCCAGAATAAAAGGAGGAGGTTGGCTGTACGTTAGTGCCTCACTTTGTAAAATCAACAACTGCTCTCTGAATTACAGTGCTAGGAGAGCTTATCCTCACTCATGATTGACAGGCTATTATCTTGCTGAATAAAAAATGAGCAATCAAACGTGAAAGGAAGCTCTGTACTTGGAACCAAATTCTACGCATCCTTAAACGTGACACAAACTTGCTTAAGTCAATGAAGCTATTTTTGAGGAGGATTTTTTACAGCTTGGCCCTTGATAAGTGCCCACACATAATATGCACTTGTCACTATACTCCTGAATGACTCAAAAGACTAGTAACGTGGCAGAAAGCCTTTCACCTGTAGACTGTCAGTTTGAATCTGTCAAGCAACCAAAAGTCCCTGCTGCAAAAAATTTTATGCAAAAAGTTCCAAGCAGTGCTAGGAGAATAATAAGGCTGCGTGTATATACTCAGATCAGGAAGGCTTGTCACTCATTTTTAATGTGCCCCTTTCTGCTACAGCCTTATGACTCACTCTTTAATAAGCCAATCACATATCACCTTCTGAGGAGTGTGGTACAGGCATTTACCCGAAATCTGCAGAAATCCTTTTGCTTTGATGAACAGAAATCTTTATTCCATTTCTGAGCATCATATAAGCTTATCACTAAGTGAAGGAACAGAAAAATGAGTAGACTTTCAAGTGGCACTGCACATCACGGTCACTGTCACGGAACAGTTTTGTTGTGCTGAAAATGTCTTTCCTGAAACTGAGTTGAAATACTGAAGCTGAAAGGAGAAATATCTGTTTAAACTACGTGGAAATCACTCTCTTACACCATTAGGAATATTAGTGATTGCGAGTTATAGGTTAAATAACTTTAGGAGGCTTTTGCCTCCTGGGATATAACATAGACTTTCTGTCATCAAATGAAATGCAGGAGACCTGAACACTCCCTTAGCCTTTTTCACAGGCAAATGTGAACAAGAATATGAACACTGGAACAAGAATCCCTCCTAAAGACAAGTTGCCTTAATTTTCCCAGGAAAATTCCTCTTTAAAGGTCTCCTATTTCCTGAAGATCTCTCTACGTATCCACAAACTTCCTCACCTCTCCTTACTCCAACACCTACTACATAAAAATCTCTCACAACACAGAGGGGTTAATTGCTAACCAAGTGACTCAGGGTTGATCAACTTCACGTACAGGCTAAAGTTTTGAAGAAGGTTTTGCTGCAGGGTTGCCCACTGGCTGAATCAGCACCTTTCCACACTCCCTGTGAAAAGAAACCTAACTGCAGGCAGCAGTTCCCATAGTGGTCTCATGTTTCTTCTGCTGCAACAGGCAGAGTTGTTCTCTGCATGGTTGTACAGCAAAGCTATCTGTAATGGCACAGGTATGCTTAGAGGAAAAGATGTGTTGAGAGCCCTGAAAAATCCCATGAATCTTGGAATAGGCAGGTGTTGTGGTTCCGCCGGAGCCGGGGACCACGCGTTCAGATTTCCCCGGAGCAGGGGGGGGGGGGGAGAAAACCAAAAACAGCCCGCAGGTTGGGATAAGGGTATTTTTACTGGAAATAACAGGGGAAGAACAGATAACAATGAACAATACAACCTTTTGCCGAGATGAGCAGTTCAGATCGCGCACTCCCCGTAACGGACACCGCGCCGCAGCCCGCGCAAACCCCAGCCGCAACACAAAGGTCCCGAGCTCGCGCCGCGAGTAAACAAAGCCCCGAGCCCCGAGCACACTTCTGCCCGGTCCCTGCTGTTCGCGCCCCAGAACTGCAACACCCCCTGCTTTTTATACTCGGCATGATGTAACTGGCATGGAATGATCCTATTGGTCAATTTGAGTTACTTGTCCGGAGCCCAGCAGGTTAGCCCCTTCCTGACTGAAGCCCCTGGCTGAAACCAGGACATCATCCACCCCTCATTCCATGCCATTTACGTCATAACCAAAACCAACAAAATCTTTTATACAACATATAACAATTATAATTATGGCAGTAATGAATATACAACAAGTTATTTTACAGTCATTATACTACAATTTCTTCTTAGTAATTATATTGGTTATTCTCCCCCAAAATCAAATCCCGTTGAGGTACACATCGCACTTCTCCATCTCTCTGCATTACCCACCAGGTACAACCAGGTCCTTGTGCAAAAACAACTCCAGATATGGGCTTGCCTTTGCCCGAAGCAGGGATGACCCAAACTGTCTTTCCCAGTATGCTCTTCAGATGCACTACTGGGACTCTATTTCCTTCTACAGTATGTGGAAACTTTGTTTGGACAGGGCCATCCCGATTGGTAGATCCTCTGGAGTTGACTAACCAGGTGGCTTCGGCTAGGTGTGTGTCCCAATGCTTGAATGTTCCACCCCCCATTGCTTTCAATGTAGCTTTTAAAAGTCCATTATATCGCTCAATTTTCCCAGAAGCTGGTGCATGGTACGGAATATGGTACACCCACTCAATGCCATGCTCTTTGGCCCAGGTGTCTATTAGGGTGTTCCGGAAGTGAGTCCCGTTGTCGGATTCAATTCTTTCAGGGGTACCATGTCGCCACAGGATTTGCCTTTCAAGGCCCAGGATTGTATTCCGGGCAGTAGCATGGGGCACAGGGTATGTCTCTAGCCAGCCAGTTGTTGCCTCCACCATTGTAAGTACATAATGCTTTCCCTGGCGGGTTTGTGGGAGAGTGATGTAATCAATCTGCCAGGCCTCCCCATATTTATATTTCATCCACCGCCCTCCATACCAAAGGGGCTTTAACCGCTTGGCTTGTTTAATTACAGCACATGTCTCACATTCATGGATGACTTGTGCAATAGCATCCATGGTCAAATCCACCCCTCGATCGCGTGCCCATCTATATGTCGCATCTCTCCCCTGATGACCTGAAGTATCATGAGCCCATCGAGCTATGAATAGCTCACCCTTACGTTGCCAGTCTAGATCTACCTGAGCTGCTCCAATCCTAGCAGCCTTATCCACCTGATGGTTGTTTTGATGTTCTTCTGTGACCCGACTCTTAGGTACATGGGCATCAACATGACGTACCTTTACGACAAGCTTCTCTACCCGAGCAGCAATGTCTTGCCATAGATCAGCAGCCCATATGGGTTTGCCTCTCCGCTGCCAGTTGTTCTTCTTCCATTGCTGTAGCCACCCCCACAGGGCATTGGCCACCATCCATGAATCAGTGTAGAGATAGAGCATTGGCCACTTTTCTCTTTCAGCAATGTCCAGGGCTAACTGAATAGCCTTAACCTCCGCGAACTGGCTTGATTCACCTTTTCCTTCAGTAGCTTCTGCTACTCGTCTTGTTGGACTCCATACAGCAGCTTTCCACATGCGATTCTTTCCCACAAGGCGACAGGAACCATCGGTGAAGAGAGCATATTGCTTCTCATTTTCTGGCAGTGTGTTGTAAGGTGGGGCTTCTTCAGCACGTGTTACCTCCTCATCCTCTGGTGACATTCCAAAATCTTTGCCTTCTGGCCAGTCTGTGATTACTTCTACGATTCCGGGGCGATTTGGATTTCCTATTCGAGCTCGCTGTGTAATTAATGCAACCCACTTGCTCCATGTAGCATCAGTGGCGTGATGCGTAGAAGGGACCTTCCCTTTGAACATCCAGCCCAGCACTGGCAGTCGGGGTGCCAGGAGGAGCTGGGCTTCAGTTCCAATCACCTCTGAAGCAGCTCGAACTCCTTCATAGGCGGCCAATATTTCTTTTTCTGTTGGAGTGTAATTGGCCTCTGATCCTTTGTAGCCCCGACTCCAAAAACCCAGCGGTCGACCCCGAGTCTCCCCTTGTGCTTTCTGCCAGAGACTCCAAGTAGGGCCATTCTCCCCCGCTGCAGTGTAGAGCACGTTTTTAATATCTGTCCCTGTCCGGACAGGTCCAAGGGCTACTGCGTGGACTATCTCACGTTTAATCTGCTCAAAGGCTTGCTGCTGCTCAGGGCCCCATTGGAAGTCATTCTTCTTTCGAGTCACATGGTAGAGTGGGCTCACAATAAAACTGTAGTTTGGCACATGCATTCGCCAAAAACCTATAACGCCCAAGAAAGCCTGTGTTTCCTTTTTATTGTTTGGTGGAGACATGGCTGCTATTTTATTGATAATGTCCATGGGGATCTGACGACGTCCATCCTGCCATTTTATTCCTAAAAACTGGATCTCTTGTGCAGGACCCTTGACTTTACTTTGTTTTATGGCAAGGCCAGCCTTTAAGAGGATTTGAATTATCTTTTCTCCTTTCTTAAACACTTCTTCTGCTGTGTCGCCCCATACAATGATGTCGTCAATGTACTGTAAATGCTCTGGTGCTTCACCCTTTTCCAAAGTGGTCTGGACTAGTCCATGGCAGATGGTGGGACTGTGTTTCCACCCCTGGGGCAGACGATTCCACGTATATTGTGTACCTCTCCAGGTGAAGGCGAATTGTGGCCTGCACTCTGGCGCCAGTGGGATTGAGAAGAAGGCATTGGCAATGTCAATCGTGGCATACCACTTAGCTGCTTTCGATTCCAATTCATATTGGAGTTCCAGCATGTCCGGCACAGCAGCACTCATACCTGGAGTGACTTCATTTAGGCCACGATAATCTACTGTCAGCCTCCACTCTCCATTGGACTTCCGCACTGGCCATATGGGACTATTAAAGGGTGAGCGAGTCCGGCTTATCACTCCTTGACTCTCCAGTTGACGAATCAGGTTGTGGATGGGGAGCAGAGAATCTCGGTTGGTTCGGTACTGTCGTCTGTGTACTGTTGTTGTAGCAATTGGCACTTGCTGTTCTTCAACTTTCAACAACCCCACAACAGAAGGATCCTCTGAGAGTCCAGGCAAGTTACACAACTGTTCAATTTCGTCTGTCTCCACAGCAGCTATTCCAAAAGCCCACCGGTACCCTTTTGGGTCTTTGAAATACCCTCTACGGAGATAGTCTATACCTAGAATGCATGGAGCTTCTGGGCCAGTCACAATGGGGTGTTTCTCCCAGTCCTTTCCAGTCAGGCTTACCTCAGCCTCTAGTACAGTCAATTGTTGGGACTCCCCTGTGACTCCAGAAATGCAAACAGGTTCTGTGCCTTTATAATTTGACGGCATTAAAGTACACTGGGCACCAGTATCCACTAGAGCCTTGTACTCTTGTGGGTCTGACGTGCCAGGCCATCGAATCCACACCGTCCAGTAAACTCTGTTATCCCTCTCCTCCACCTGGCTGAAGGCAGGGCCCCTCTATTGCTGCAGATCATACTTGCCGTTCATTGAGTGCATGAAGGACTTGGAGGTTCCCTCAAGAGGATCAGACATATCAGGAGTGTAGATAGGCCTTCTGCTTGGTCGAGGGTTCTGTTCGGTGGTAACTGGTGCAGCGTTCCTCCTGGTGAAATCTCGACGTGCGATTGTTTTACCTTGCAGCTCGTTCACTCGTGCTCGAAGGGCTGAAGTGGGCTGCATATCCCACTTCCTCATGTCCTCCCCTTGGTCAACCAGGTAAAACCACAGTTTACCTCGTGGTGAGTACCCTCGGTTTTCTCCCACTCGGGATGATGGACGCCTTCTTCCAAAAGCTGCCACACTGCTCTGCAAGGGTCGGGAGCTGTACACATTGTTGTCAAGGCGCTGGACCAGTTTCTCTACCGCTGCGATGACAGAGAGGGAAATATTGTCTTGGTATTTGCGGAGCCTATAAGACACATCGGCTACAGTTGGTAGATCCGTATCACTCCAGTCTATTGCTGCCAGTGAATTGACGTGCCCTGATGGTACACTTTGTACAACCTTTCGCCACATGCCTGGGGTGCACGGGACTTCATCAGGATCGGCAGGGAGTTGTGAATTGTTCAAGTCATAACTAATTATCTCCCGTACAGCTAATTCTCTAAGGTACTGGACAACTCTTTCCATATTGTCGCACTTGGGCATACGGCATGTAATGTATTCTTTTATGGGGTACCTTTCCTTCACACTTAACAGTAACCGTTTCCAGAGGCTGAGGATTCCTGACCTTTTTCCAAGGGCTTTATCAATGCCTCCTTCTCTGGCAAGGGATCCCAACTGCTTGGCCTCCCTGCCATCTAACTCCAAGCTATTAGCCCCATGATCCCAGCACCGAAGCAACCAGGTGACAATGGGCTCACTAGGTTGGCGGCTAAAATCCTTTCTAACCTCACGAAGCTCACTCAGGGACAGGGATCGGGTGACAACCTCTGGTTCTGCCTCATCTTGATATCCCCCTGATGGCCCCGGTTGATCATCATCATCAGCTGTTGTACGAACTGATTTTTTTGTGTATTTTCTCTTTTGAACCGGGGCGACAGACACTGGTGGGGATTGTTTCTTTTGATCATCAGTGGTGTCTGCTGTGGGGATTGCAGTAACTGCAGTGCCAGTTACAGGGGTTGCAGTAGCTGCAGTGCCAATTACGGGGGTTGCCGCAGCTGCAGTGCCAATTACAGGGGTTGCCGCAGCTGCAGTGCCAATTACGGGGGTTGCCGCAGCTGCAGTGCCAATTACGGGGGTTGCCGCAGCTGCAGTGCCAATTACGGGGGTTGCCGCAGCTGCAGTGCCAATTACAGGGGTTGCCGCAGCTGCAGTGCCAATTACAGGGGTTGCCGCAGCTGCAGTGCCAATTACAGGGGTTGCCGCAGCTGCAGTGCCAATTACAGGGGTTGCTGCAGTATCTGACAATCTGTTTTCTTCCCCTCCCCCCTGACAGTACGGACAATGCAGACAGCGCTGTCTGATATCAAGCAGTGTTTGAGCCGTACTTAGGTAATGGCCTATGTTCTGCCCCTCGTGGTTGTCCTGCCCCTCGTGGTTATCCTGCCTTTGGGAAACCTCTTGAGCAGTATTCATAAACCTGCTCTTAATATATGATGAAAGCAGGATCAAGTGCAGAAGAACTTCTAGCACTGTGGCCATAGTTTCCATGTCAAGGTGATGGTGAAAGTTTTCAAAAACTCTCATAAGAGCTGTTATGTTTAGCCCAGAAAGGAAAAAACCAGTGTAGTTCTCTCCCTCTGTGCTCTCACCAAAATGGCCACCACCACCAGCCCCTCTCAGCCCAGGGACTAGACAGGACCGCAAAACCTCATACACTTTCCAGATTAAACTCATAGTCACTAATATAACTGCATCATAAAACATTGTCATAAAGCACACTAGAGCAAAGTATGGGAACAAGCAGGGAAGCTGCAGCCCCGAGATGATACAACATCCTGCCAGGACTGCAAACAGCCTGCTGAGGTTTTTTTTCCACAGCCAGGACCATACCTTTGTAAATAATACCCACAGCATCTTAAACAGCATCCTTACAACTTTTACCGTAATTGCAACCGGGTCAGAGTCAGATCTACCGTTATCCCAACCTTTATTGCCCCACGTTCAGGCGCCAAAATATGTTGTGGTTCCGCCGGAGCCGGGGACCACGCGTTCAGATTTCCCCGGAGCAGGGGGGGGGGGGGAGAAAACCAAAAACAGCCCGCAGGTTGGGATAAGGGTATTTTTACTGGAAATAACAGGGGAAGAACAGATAACAATGAACAATACAACCTTTTGCCGAGATGAGCAGTTCAGATCGCGCACTCCCCGTAACGGACACCGCGCCGCAGCCCGCGCAAACCCCAGCCGCAACACAAAGGTCCCGAGCTCGCGCCGCGAGTAAACAAAGCCCCGAGCCCCGAGCACACTTCTGCCCGGTCCCTGCTGTTCGCGCCCCAGAACTGCAACACCCCCTGCTTTTTATACTCGGCATGATGTAACTGGCATGGAATGATCCTATTGGTCAATTTGAGTTACTTGTCCCGAGCCCAGCAGGTTAGCCCCTTCCTGACTGAAGCCCCTGGCTGAAACCAGGACAGCAGGGCTGGAGAGTCTTCATAACATTATAATTTTTTGGGATTCTGATTCCCGGTCAGCACTTACAATGAATTCACCACCAGGTCAAGCTTTTGGGCAGCTGTTTTTGGGCTGGAGATTAAGTCATACAGAACAGAATTTAAGAGAATAATTTTCTTGCTTAAAATGGGGTGTTATCCTACTAATTGAAACCAAACTAATTAAGTCAGAGATTCAGATAGCACAAGCAGAGTTGTAAGAAAAAGCAGTAGCGGTGATGTTGAGCCACTGAAGAAGTATGCAGCAGTCAGGGATCCCCTGCCCACAGAAGTGTAGCTGGTCTGCATGCTAATTGTTGCAAAACCTACCCTTGATTGCTCAAGCACCTTCAGAGCTTTGTGCTGAGGCCTCTGGTTGCAATGGTCAGTGTCCTCCTGCCACCGATCTCCTGTGCTGCATGTCCTACCAGCTCACTGGAGTTACACCTGAGCTGCTTCTGCAGACACCAGCTCAGGTCTGGGCTCATTTAACACATCTCTCCATCTCACCTTACTCCCTGTTTGCACTGAAGGAGGAAGAGAAGGTACGAAAATGGAGAGTCATCTGGATCTAGTGACAGCTGTGAGCACCTTTGCCCATAATTTGGCATCAGCCTGAAAGTAAGGCTGGGAAACATTATTATTCAGTGGAAGCAAAGCGAGCAGCTTCTGTTGCCTTGGAGCTATTGTTTCTCTCTCTAGCAGGGCTGCTTTGAATGCTAAACTAATAGCGATTCAAATTAAAAACTTTGATTAACATTTTTTACCAGCCTAGCGTGCTTATGCTGTGAAAAAAACAAGAGAAAACCATCCAAAGCCTCTCTTGCAAAAGTAAACAAGTAAATTAAGTTGTACAGTGGCTGTGGCAATAAAGGTATTTACAGTACAAAGTGCCTCCCAGTTTGGCGTTTGGCACACTGCTTCTGCTCTGGTTAAAACAGAAATCACGTCGGCTTTATTTTTTAATTAATTTTTTAATCTATCAAGAAGCACATTTTCTTTGATTCTTTGCCTGTGTTTTTTTGTTGTTGTTGTTGTGCCTGGATCTCTAGTGTGAAAATATCCCACGATGCCATGCCCAAGAATATTATTTTTAGGTGCAGCTTTGGCATTCTTTTTTACAGGCCTAGCATTAATTTTAAACATTTTGTCTTGCTTCTGCTGCTATCTTCAGTTACCACCCCCATACCAGCCACTTGCCCTTACACATTCTTTCAACTTTTCTTTTCAAGACAAGCCCCAGCTATTCTATTTAAATGACTTCTTTAAATTTTATTTTATTTAAAACCGCTAAACTAAATTTGTTCTGCATACAGTGTTGTTGTATGACATGTGTGGCTAAAAATGGCCGTTCTTTTGATCAGCCTGTCATTCATAATGAAAACCAGAAATAAAGATAATAAGTGATTAAAGAAATACTGTGAGTTTGTGTGTATGTGTATGTGTGTATATATATATATATATGCATATTTAAAAGCTTTAGCAGCAGACATAGCAAAGGGGCTGGAGCTTCTTTCTAGCACTGGCTGATGCAGTTCAGGCTCCTACACAGCCTGGCTCACTGCACATGTTCCCTTCACTCTTCCAGTTTGGGTCAGGGTTGCAACTACCCTCACAGCATGAATATGTTGAGTTTATTTAGGGTGGAAGCCATTTCTGTGCAAAAGACTCTCATTAGACCTCTCCATTTCCCCTCTGTACAGATGTGGATCTCATCCATAGGTACAAAAGGTCACCTGAATCTTTCCAAAACTTTTAAGGTGCAGACACACACACACACACACACCCCAAATCTCAAACACCTCTGACCTGGGTAAAATTGGCACATGTTATTTCTCCTTGCAAGCTGCACCTTCTGTTAGGAAGTGTTAAGCAGCCACAGCTTAGACTATTACAACATTGAGAGTGCTGAAAAATCTGGTGATAATATGAAGCCAGTTCATTTGAACACGTGCACAAGAAGTTCTCAGAACCGTCTCCTGCATCTGGTTTTATTGGTCACAGTCTGTTCAAAACTGAGGAAAGCACACCTTTTTCTATTGTTCTACAACTATTTGACAAATTCCATGTGGTGAAAGTTGATACAAACCCATTCACTTCACTTAAAGCCAGAAAGTCTTTGCAATGGTTCTGGAGAGGCCACATGACACAATGCAGTTTAGACAGGATTTTTAAAGTATAAAAATTAAATCTAAATTGAAGCTTCTGCAGAAAATGTTCTGATAGCAGTCCTACAGCAATTGGACTTTTCATTTCTTAGATTTGAAATATGACACTCACCTACTTGTTAATAGGCTATGCAATTGCTAATGAGCAGGTATGGGACCAGAAGGATATTCCTAATAGAGTGTCTGTATGCCCCATGCAATGAGAAGGAAACATCCCTGTATTTTTTACTGAAGTGCTAAGGAAAGCTAAGTGTGTATTCAAAGAATCTGGAAAAAGAAGATCCATACAATTCAATCAGCAGTGTTTTTAGTCTTGGGATGATAACTTTCTGCTGCCACTGCTGCTAGTTGTATCTAAGTGGTCCTTCAGATTTGATGCTAAAGGCATTGTGTGCTTCTATGGGAATGTGGCTGCCAGGCATAAGCTGCTTTTGGTTGTGGCAGGAGAATGGAAGGGCTCCTCCTGGAGCTAAGTGTCCACAAATACAAAATTCTTCTGCTAGATCTCCAGTCCTGTTGTCCAGAAAGGGATTTCACTGGAAACCCAGCTAAATGGTTGTGCAACGAGAACTGCAGAGCATGAAGATACTGATTTAATTTCTCAAGTGGCATAACTGGGGAGACACTGGTCTCAAGCATGTCTGGCAGACCAGAGAGCTGTGTCTGGGACAGCATTCTGACCACACTGGATCAGAATCACAGAATCATCGAATCACAGAATCACAAGGCTGGAAAAGACCTTTAAGATCATCAAGTCCGACCATTCCTGTCCTATGCTAAACCATATCCCTAAGCACTTTATTCACCCTTTTTAAAAACACACCCAGGGATGGTGACTCAACCACCTCCCTGGGCAGCCTGTTCCAGGTCCTGAAAACTTTTTCAGTGAAGAATTTTTTCCTAACACCTAATCTGAACCTGCCCTTGCGTGGCTTCGTGCCACTTCCTCTTGTCCTATCAACTGTCACCTGGCTGAAGAGACCTTCTCCCAACTCTCTACAACCTCCCTTCAAGTAAAGGTACAGAAACTAAACTCCTGGCTAGCTGGATAAAACCACACGTGGCTGAGTCTCCTTATAACAACAAACTAGCAGGTAACCCAGCAGGATTGGAACTGAATACTTAGTGAGATGCAGAGGCTTAGGTAGTTTGCGATGCTCCTGGATTTTTGTAAGTATTCCTTCTCTAAAGGAATTCCTCAACAGCTTGCTTTTAACTGAGGTTTTACATCTCCACAGGTCAGTGTTAAAACTGAATGCAATATTTATTCCAACTTGTGTGCCAAGAAATGAAGAATTACAGGCTTGTGGGTTGCATACAGCTTCAAATCTGGAGACTGTTCAGCAAATAGGCAATCCTTACTCTACAAAATGTAAAGCAGTCTTTCCACTGGGTTCAGAAAATACTGTACAGCAGTCTTAGTGACAAAAAGTTGAGTGTTTAAGGATGAAGATGTTGATGCTAGCAAAATATAATGAAGAGAGAAAGTGATTCATTAGATGTACCAGGTTAGCACTTCCTTTACAGAACATTGCCCTGTCTAATAGCCAGCAGTAATGAGACTCTTGATTTCGGATCTTACTTAATATGTTTTGCCTTTTTCTGTCTACTCTATGGAATGTGAATTTAAGTTGAACCTGAAGAAATACAGAATAACATTCTGCCATCACTTATAGATAAAAAGGTTCATTTAGGTAGATGTACAGATGAAAGAAAGAAATAAAGTGCTCTGACTTGAATGGAATATTTGATGACAGATGAAAGCTTCAGGAAAAGGCAGAATGCAGTGAAATCTACAGCCTTAGGGTGGACTTGAGTCCAGATTTCCCTGTCCAGCCATTACCTGCTACAGTAGCTTTGCAGTTCATTCTGGACACACTAAGCTACTTCTGTAGGAAGGGTCATTGTTGCTCCTAAGGGCTTTACTTGCCATGAAGCAGTTCAGCTAGTGGTCACCTGTGGATTTTGTTGAAAAGCAAAGAATTATATTGTAAGCAAACCATAGGGAAGAAAAAGTCCTTTGGGGTATGTGGTATGTAGACTATATCAAACCCATGATGGGTACCTCTGAAGGGTGGAAATTCATTGTGATTAATGTTGAAATAGTGACAATTTTGGATGATGTTTACCCTACACACGCAACATCCAGACTGAATTTAACCCTGTGGCAGGATTAAACCAAATATTTTGCTAGGCAGCCAATGCTACAAGAGATGCAGTCAGATAATGGGTGACATTTGAAATATAAAACTGTGCATGAATTGTGTCTCAACTATGGAATTAAGTGGACTTGCTGCTTTGTCTATTGAACACAGAGTAATGATGTAGTATAAAAATGGAAAATGCTGCTTAAATATTAACTCAAATGGTGAAACAGTGATGGTGACTGTAGAAGAAACTTATGGCAGGATGTGCAAACACTGAAATCACAGCAGGCTCCAGCAGTCCATGCAACAAAGGTTTTGAAGAATCCCTTGTGCTGAACCAACAACAGTAGGATGCTTTGAACGCCTCAGTGTGGTATCCAGGTGATCAGGTGAGAATTCAACACTCATCACTTGGAAGACATTGGATATTTTGAGGGAAAGGAAAATGGGACACTGTAGATACTGTGGGTGTGATCAATTGCTGCCTTGGCTTGGATGCAATCCCAGAAGTTTGACCCTCCCTAGAAACTCCTGACTTCTTGGATCATTAAGCATAAGCTATTGTTCAATCTGCATGATACAGAAAGTGTCCACCTAGAGAGCACATGCAGCTTGCTATGAACTTTGTTAAGGAACAACTGGAATAAAACCATCTTTCCTGCCTGAGAGTGCTGGTGCAACGTAGTGTCACTGGGGACCTGTGGACAACTTTACAGAGACCATAAAGCTAACCTCACGTTGACGCTAGTGGAATACTGGCCTACAACCTGGACCCAACCAGTCCCTTAGGAGCAATGTGGGACACAGTGTATTCTCAAATTCAGGAACTGGAAACTTTAATCACCAACTATGAAAAGGCTATTATTTGTCAAAAACAGGTGACCATTGCTATCAAACATGATACTGGCTGGATTGTCAGAATTGCGACAGAAATAGAACTCCTGGACATCATTGGTATGACGTTTTTATGAGATATGTGCCATCTGCAAATGGCATGTCTCATCTTATGTTACATCCTAGGATCATTGTATTATTGTGCTGTATTTTATTAGTTTTGCTATTAATATGTTTTCCTATCCATGTATTTATATAATACGTGTATCACATATTGGGCCGTGCTGGAAGCATGCATCACTAGTTGTTACCCCTGCCCTCACGCCCATTGAAGCAAGAGGGGTAACGGTACCTCCACTCACTGCAGCAGCACGTTTGCCAGGTACTTGGTGTATGCCAAGGGGTGAGCATGATTATCCACTCAGGTCTGGTTTTGGCCCAACACACAGCTCATGCCAGGGCCTGATGTGCTGGAGCATCCTTTGGGGCACAGTATGAGAAACATGCATGCAGGACACAGTGGAAGAAGAGGTAAGGGCCACCTTGCCGCCAGTGCCACCTGTCCCTTGCAGCTCCTGTCTCCTGCAGAGGACACATCTGTTGGTTTCTTCAGAAGCCACTAATGGAAATGCATAGACCAGCTTCCCAAGACAGAAGGTAGAAGTACACCATTTTACCCAAAAGTCCTTTTCGGGTGTCTCTGGCAGCAAATGGACCACTGAAGCTCCCATACTATTTGGTGTGGCTCATCATCAGTTGGTATCTGATTTATGTAGATGTGAGAGTTAGAAAGTTTATGAGTTAAAGAATGTGTGAATTAATGAAGTGATGAATTAGGGAATTTGTGTGTTACACTAGTCTCCACAAAGGGCATTGAGTCCTCATTTGATTTTTTTTTTTAACTTTATGAACTCCTGAATTAAAAGATAATTTTCTCAGCATGCTGCCCTGTACATTTTAGAGATCCAAATGGGCAGCAAAATTTTGACATGCAGCAGAAGTAAAAAACTGGCAGAGAAAGTGAAAACTGGCAAATTCCTTCCTTCAGTTAATGTGTCTCTCTGATTACTGAAAGTTACTCAGTTTAGACATGAGACAGTTATACCATAGCAGAAGATACCTGTAAACCATTGGGAATTTAGACATTCTAAAGCTATTTATTTATTAAAAGGGAGAGAGTTCCAGTATGGCCTTTCAAGATGAGAAAAACCTTTGCCAAATCATCTAAGCCTTTCAGATTGGAATGTAAATTTTCCCTTTTCTTTGCTTGTCATTATTTCTGTAGGTGTTAGAAGATCTACCTTGAGACATGCCTTGATCCAGAAAGACTCAGGTTAAGTGAGGTTGTTTGCATTTGTGCTTCTGAAGATTTACTATAGACACAGTTGTTCAAGTTCAAGTGTTTAAATGCTTGCTCTTTGTTTTGTTCTAGCTTAAGAGAATTACTCTTAGCCATGAAAGAGAAGACTGCAATCCAAACCTCTGAGCTTTCTCTGAGGACCTCTGCTGCTGTAAGATTTTTTCACTTGGTTCCTCCTTCCCTTCCCTTCCCTTCCCTTCCCTTCCCTTCCCTTCCCTTCCCTTCCCTTCCCTTCCCTTCCCTTCCCTTCCCTTCCCTTCCCTTCCCTTCCCTTCCCTTCCCTTCCCTTCCCTTCCCTTCCCTTCCCTTCCCTTCCCTTCCCTTCCCTTCCCTTCCCTTCCCTTCCCTTCCCTTCCCTTCCCTTCCCTTCCCTTCCCTTCCCTTCCCTTCCCTTCCCTTCCCTTCCCTTCCCTTCCCTTCCCTTCCCTTCCCTTCCCTTCCCTTCCCTTCCCTTCCCTTCCCTTCTGTTTTCCTTATCTAGGGAATTTTCCTCTGCCAAAAGAGACTACAAAGCTTACAGCATGCCACACATATCTAACATGCTGTCCTGGGAGTCAGCTGCAAAGTCACCATTTCTGTCTGTTGTCCAGTCAATGAAAATAGATTCTCAGCCCTACAATTACAAATCACAACACAGATCCTGGCTGCCTCGCCTGGCTTTGCTTGCTTTATATGAACAAAAGGGAAGACAGAAAAGCTGAGGTTTTCCAAGAAAAAGCCTATGTCACTAGCTAGTTACTGAGTCAAATATGGCAATCACAAATCGGCTTTGTAGTTTTCAGTGGAAAACTTCTTTTCCTTTCTAAAAGGAAGCTCTGCAGTCCTTTGGTGTTTGGCAAGAAAGCAGTCTGTCTGAAAGTGTCTTGGAAAAGCTGCTTCCCAGCTCTCTAACAGCAAGTGCTTGCTCATTAGTAGGTGTCATTTGCTAGAACTGGCTCCCCACCACAGCCTCTCATCAAGTGCTGTCATTCAGTGGCTTTGATTGCTAGGGATACCTCAAAGCAAGCGACAAATGTTTCCCTTCACCTGATGCTGCTCAGAAAGCCAGCAATTACCAAAACTGTGTGTCTTGGCTGTGTGTGTGAGGCTCACTGCCACGCTCTGAAATTGAGTGGTTCACTTTGATATATTGGGACGTACAGACATTCACATTCCACTGTCGCTCCTGTATTTGTATCAGGACTGCACCAGCAAACGGGTTAAAGAGTGGGCATGGGATGCATCTCAGTGAACTCGCAAAAGGGATTAGTAGCCTTATTACACAAGCCCAGAGGTTTAATTCAGTGGCATGTTGAGCCCAACACTTCTTGTGTGTCTGACATGGGTATATTGCTCATAATAACATCACTGTTGAGGGTAAATGAATGTGGAATTCACCTGCATTTCCCTCTTACATTTTATTGCCTGCTCCTTTAGAAGTTCAGTAATTATTTGGCAGACAGCCTGGTAGCAAGAACTGAAAGTGTCAACTGAAAGGTTGGCTGATTGCTATATTCTGTTTCTCTGTGCATGAGTAAACAGTATATATAAGAAGAAGCAATTCCTAGTCCACCAAGAATTTTGTTAGAGAGCAAGTAGACAGTGAAGTAAACCCAATTCTGCAGAGATGTGACAAAGGAATAGCAATAAAACTTGCTGTGGAGAGGTCTGCTCATTCAAGGCCTGACAGCCCTTTGCACCCTGCAGTGCTGCATTGACACTGACTGCAGAAGCTGAGGCTGGGCACATCTCTTTTGCTGACTCTGCCATGGGATGGTTACCTCTGACAGAGCAAGCAGCTGAAGTCAGAAATCCTGGAACAGCTCAGGGAGACTTGCCAGGTTTCATCTGTCAACACCCTTGCTTTCCTATTGCATAGGTCCACCATGTGGAACCATTGGAAGTGGCTAATTAAGGTCTTTAAGTTGCGATTAGCAGCTTGGCAAGGGAAAAGTGATACCTGGGCTCAGCAGTTCTCAGCTGCTTGCAAAAAATAAACAAAAAAAAAAGTGAGGAGGTACTGGTTTTGAGGAGTCACAAGAATCATGGGGAGGAACTGCTCTGTCATCTGCTTTGTGTTGCTGCAAGCCATCCCTGCACATCCTTTCTTTGTGGGCTGAGGTGACCTGAGGGTCATGGGAGCCATGTCTGCTGCTTCTCACAGTTTTTAGAGACAGTGCTTTTAAGTTGTTCTTCTGTTCTGTTGCTAGTATCACAAATAGTGTACATAATGGTCGTCAGTGAGCAAGTGGGAAGGACAAAAGTGGAATTCATTATCCTCGGGAAGGATGGACTAATGTGTGAGAAACCTTCCCAGGGTTGAGGAAGAGCAGATTCAATTCCTTTGCTCTACCCACAGCTCCTGCAAGGGTAACTCCGCTGGGCTGCTTTACACTCTGAAATCCTAGATACACACCTCAAGCCTATAACACCACAGACTGTAAAAACGTAGCAAGAAGCAAGACTTATCCAAGTGTAGGTAGTGATGATATAAATATTAGGGCTTTAATAGCTTCTTTGCACAACACTCAGGAAGGCCAGTTGATTTTTCAGCAAGTAATGGTTTGAGGAGGACATTTAACTGCCAGTTAAAGTCTTGTGACAACTGCTGCACAGACTAAGCTGAGGGAGTAATTCATAGTACTTGAAATTTGTTGGGAATTTAGCTGCTTCTTCAGCTCATGAGTTTTTTATCAGTGGTATGCAACTTATGTCATTCAATCTGAATCAGATAGGACCTTAATTTAGGAATAAACTAGAGGCATGACACTGAATTTCTGTGAAAAAACCTGACCCTGCATTACCCTCTATGTTGTTTTCTCTCTGCAAGAAATGGAATTATAAATAGTCCAAGAGAAGCACTGACTACTGAGTGTATGACTGCAAGTAGTCCATGTGTGTCTTGTTTTGGTACATGGTGTAACTGATAGAGGCCTTGAACTCTGGTAGTCAGAGCACAACTCTTCACTTATGGGTCTGCATTTTTTCTCAAGAGGCAGGGAGCATGTTAGGGTGAGAAGCCAGATGGTAAACTCAATGGCGGTTCAGAAAATGTAAAAAATGGGGTTTTTTTGCTCCAAAGGACATCTTCCCAAGTTTTATTCTTGAGTAAAATGCTAAGAAGAGGTGTTAACTGGCTTCAGCTTCTCTCAAGTCAGTATAGTTTCAGCTGTGAAATATTTCACAATGTTGTTGTCTGAAAAATGACATTTCTTCTGTGCTGGGATGTTGTCAATACCTTTTGGGAATTCTCTCCCTCCACTTTGGGGGAAAAAAAAGAAGAAAGCCTTAAGTTACTTAGGAGCACAATTTTTTTTTATTTCCAAAGAACATTAATGGAAGGAATATGTCACAGTCTAAGACAGAGTTTGCTGGTTATTACACCGTACAAGTTGGGGTCTTTTGAGCTTTTTGCTTGGGTTTTTTGGGTGGGTTTGGGGTTTTGTTTGTAGTTTTAGTTTGGTTTTTTTTCCCAAATAAGCAGATTTGAATGGTGCTGCAGGGATATTACAGGCTGGGGCTGGAAAGATACAGAAGTACTGACACAGAACTGTGCAGAGCTGTTATTTCAAAAGGAGAATGCTTCTGGACTCTCTCAAGGCTGCTAGTATTTGCTTTGCTTCTCTATTGCTTCTCCTTCCGCACATAGAGAGGCCCCAGAAAAAGTGGAGATAGTTTGTACGTCTTTACCCTCTTTCCACAGACATACTCAAAGTGATTTGTCCAATGTCTGTGGCCCTGCAGAAAGAGTGAACCCAAATCACCCTCCTTGCACCCTCAATATTTTCTACCTAGGAAAGGAGAAAGCCATCAGTGGTGGCAGCGCATTCGGTTTCAAGCCCTGCCTTGGTGCCCCTGGGTCAGAGATGAGTATGTGAAAAGACAGCACCTAGCAGAAATCTGAGATGCTGGGTTGTTTTTTTTTTTTTTCCTTTCAGCCTTCCCAGGTAGGAATGTAGGCTTAGATCTTGTGCTCAATCCCTTCTTCTCCAGGCAGCTTTGCAGTGGTATTTGTCACGCTTCAGGGTAACAGAGTGACTTGTTTATCTGCTGCAACGAACCCTGCTGAGTCTTCAGAGGAGTGGAATTACATTCTGGGTGGTGGCTTGGGCTGCAGCCACATTACTGAGCATTGGCTAAAATTTCCCCTGGTTGTTGCCCTCACTTTAGCCCCTGTCAGAGGTAACAATGATGTGAGCGGTAACAGAATAAAATCTGCAGAAGCTGTTGGCGTTTGTGTCATCTTGCTGTCTTAGGCTGGATGATATGGTGCTGCAAATAGTGCAAATATGAGCCTGTGCTCATGTTGCCCTCTGTGTTGGCTCTCCTGGTGAAGCTTGGGTTTGATTTTATTGGAAGTATGGGCAGGAGAACAAACCTTACTACTTACATCCTGCAGCAGATCACCGCCATCACTACCACTATTCAAAATTTATCTTAAAAAAATAGATCAAACACAGTGCCTGGATTTCTCAGGGTTTCCAGTGTGTGGCTTTGAGAGCTGGTGAGGAAGACCACCATATTACCAGTTTAAAAGTAGCTGCAATCTTGCTGGCATGACTCTGAGAGGGGTAGCTCAGACTAGGGTTCATGTTGGATGAGGAACAGATATGGAGAACAGAGAGGGGCTGCCAGCAAAGGATGTGGTGGATTTTAAGTCTTGTTTTCATAATGGAAGTTTGAAATCCTTTTTTTATCTTAGTTTGGGGGCAGGGTGTTGGGCATATCGTCTGTTAGTGCAATGATAACCTCGCATGTCCACTCTCTGCTCTTCCCATGGTCTTCAGGAGATGACAGTCTGATGTCCTGCCATTCACGCCATGTGTAATTTGTGTCATCAGGGAAATTGTTTAGACAGAGGAAGAGATTTTAATTAGGAGGAAGAGATTTTAATTAGGAGGATAGAATTCCTTCAGGATAAAAATGGCTATATGTTAGTGTCACACTGCCTTCTCAGCACTGCAAGGAAGAGAAAGGATGGAGATGAAATCTTTAATGTGAAGCAAGATTATTTAGCTAAATTAAACCAGAAGTTGGTACATTGAAGTTAATTCTTTACTAGGAATTTGCAAACCCACACCTCTCACTCACACATGCACAAAATCCACCCCACTCTTCCCCCATGTACTCTTCACAAGTCCTGGGACTTGCAAGAATGGACCTTGGAAGTGGGCATGCCGGGTGAGGACAGGCCCTTTCAGTCACTAGCCTACTGTATAACAACTGCTAAGGACACTCACTAAACCATGTCCATCTCACCGTGGTCCTGTTTTTTTTTTTTTAAAGCAGGTGCTAAAAAAAGAAATGCGGGTGGAATGATCATGAACATGATCCTGTATGCCACCCATTCCCTCAGAGATGGCAAGAGGGACTGGGGCAACTGAAGCGTAAACAGAGCTTCTTTGCAGTGGTCACAGTTAATGCATCTGTGTGATAAAAGAGGGTGAAAAAGGGGAAGGAGGTATGCTAAGCTGATACTGATAGATACCCTATTACTTAGGCACCGTTATTCAAGAACAATTTATCTGTGAGAAAATATGACACTTGTAATGTAGCCAAGTCCTTTGCAAGCTGTAGAGCCAGCTGCATAGGCTTGCCTGAGGCACTGAGTATGCCATCTGAGCAAGTTACAAGGAAATCTCTATTTAAATCAAAAGAGAAAAAAAGTGGTTCATGAATATTAGGCACTCTGTGTCCTGCCAGAATGTTCTCTTTTCATATCAAGGGTCTGATTCTTCAGAAGAAATACTTTTTTGTCCTCTTTCAGACTGCAGACCAGTTCCACAGCGAGATAGTGTAGGAAGCAGAGCAGAAATCATACTCATCCATGAAGTATCTCTGAAATAGAGCTTTCTGGATTTTCCTGTATTTCAAAGACTCATTCATAGGAACATGGTGTGTGATTCAGCCACAAGCAGAATAAGATTTCTCTTTTCAAACTGCAGACATCTGCAGTGTCTCCATCTCAGCGATCTGTCAACTCACACTGTAATAATCAATGAAGAGAAAGAGCTACGTGGGACAGCTACTTCTAAAGTGGTTTGGATGTCAATGTAATATAAGACAATTTGTGCCTGAGGAGCACCTACTTATTTTCCTGGTGGTAGAGACATCTTTAGGTGTCCACTGTAAAGTTAAGGGAAAAGAATCTTCTCATTAAATTATGCAATATTTTAAAAATGTTGTCTGGATGGGCATCCAAATCTTGCCTTCCCAGCTTATAATGTTGCCTGTGACAGATTCTCTGTTTTCTGCTCAAACCCCTCCTTTCCACAGAATATCACCACCTTTTCTCAAACTTTTCTCTCATGCTACCTGCAGGCTGCAGATAGCATGAACCCCCTTGATAGTGCCCAGCAGGACAACAGCCTCCTAAACTGCAGGTGTCCTACATACCATGTGGCGTGTTCTGCTGTGAAGGCTCAGTGTGTGGGGTGTTGATAAATTCGGATGATGGTGCAGCTGGTGGGGATTTTTTTGATGAGTATTTGTTGTTAGAAAATGACAGTTCACAGAAGCAAAAAGGAGCGATAGGAGAATACTGGTTCCAAGCAGATTTTACCAGTGAAGGTTTTTGCTTTGTGATACCGGGAGAGACTCATTCAGCTACTAGGAATAACTTTGGTTCATGTCCTGGAAGTAGTCTAGTTAGATTTGGAGGTTGAACTTCTCTCTCCCACACATGAAGATCAACTACCTAGTGAGTATAAAAAAGGGCACAGAAATGTTTTGCATTTTGTGGAAAACAGCATCATTTGGAGTTTTAAATTTGGCCTATACAAACCAATCAGCTTTAAAAAGTCCAGTTGTTTTTAATTAAAAGTTATGATGGGGTCCAGACCGATTCAGTTCTAGGTCAAATACAGTTTCTGATGTTACTTTTCTTGCTGCAGCAAACCTAGTTATTGAATTATTTCTCTGAAATCATTCATGAATGCAACATAAATGACAAGGCAAAAGTAAAAGAAATACTCTGAAACAATTTCAAAGATTTTTCTTTTATTATTTTCCCAAGGTGGGGACACATGCTATGTCTAACACACACTAATCCTTGATGCAAGTTCCCATTCAGCTGGAGGTGCACACAAATGCTGGCGATGCTTCCTCCTGTTGCTGGAAATGTCCCCAACTTTGGATGACAGTGACAACTGAGTTTGTATTTAAAACACTGCCTCACCCTAAATGGTTGAGGTGCCATAAATTGCCTTTGGAATAGATGAGGTGAAATACTATAACAGTGCAAGTTGGGGTTTTTTTGTAAACACGCTAGTGACCTTATTATGAGTGGTAGGTGGCCAACTGCCACTTCAGTTGGCATTCAGTGCTAGAATTAGCTATAAAGTGTTTTGACAGGATCAATAATTCACCCATTGATCTTTTACATACATTATTTTGCATCTAAAAGGTGCCTAAGAATTAATTGGCAAATTACTTAGTTAGACGGTGTCCTGTGAGACCACTGTCTCCTTCCTAAAATGTGAGGGAAGGAGATGTCGCATGGATTGTAGATGAGTTGCCAGCCTCTTGTTTGCAGGACCCAGAGGCAGGGAAATGCATGCTACCCTCGTCACTATCGATCACAGACAGCGCTGTGAACTCTTTAGGCACCCACTGATCTGCATACATCTCCAGGGCTGACCTACAACACTCTCTGCTTAAAGGCTTTTGGAAAGATCACATCTGTCTTTCTGAGAGCTTTGTTTGTGGGGAGGTGTGGGAGATCTGGGGGTGCATGCTGCCCTGAGGGCATAGATAGTCCAGATGAAGGACGAGAGGCAGGTGGCAAATTAGGACATGAACTTTTGTCTATGGGACCTGCAGCAGTTCCCTGTGTGGCCAAGCATCACAGCTAATCATCAGGAATTTGTACCTTCCCCATCCCTTCTCCTTGGCTGGCACCTACCCAGGGTCTGCCTGCAGTTTTTTGAGGCACTCATGCTATTTCTTGTGGTCTGATCTCTGACAGAGGCAGAGTCATTAAGTCTGAATAAATAAATGTCTGAACGTGCAGACAAAAGGCCTGCGAAGAAGATAGATAAACAGCAAAGCAGCAGGGGTGCAGCCTCCCGCCACCAGCAACATGCAGGCTGCTCCCAGCCCAGGGACAGCAGCTGCCACAGATAACCCCAGAGCCAGGCTGTCTGAAGACACCCCACCCCAATCTAAATTTTATCTACCTTGCTGCATGCTTAATTAAGGAAAGTAGCTTCCACGTTAGTGTCTCTGTGCCAGTTCATGTCACACTGGGATTTTCATGAGCTAAGGAACATGGTTGTGCTCTTCTACAACTTCTAGTCACAAGGAAAAGCTTTATTTCCCTAGGCCCCTACCTTCTCCAAGCTCAAATAAGTAAGAAGGTAGTTATTAAGAAAAAATATATGAAGCTAGGAAATCTGTTAAATTAAAGGAAAAATAACTAACCAGTAGTTAATCTGCAACTGTATTTCTTGCCCTGCCTTCCTTCCAAACACCTTTGGAAACATGCCTGCTTGATGCAAGCTGGGTTTGTATTTCAGGGAATGCATGTGCACTACTACTGCTCTATAAATAAACGCCTGCTGTAAGAGGTCCATGGGCTGAGTTCATCCAGCTTATCTGAGCCCTTCTACCTATGCTTTTTGCCTTTGGATTTGCACTGTCTGACCAGAGCAACGAGCCCAAACAGAGCAAAGCTTACCTGCCCGGTGCCTCTGACACAGCCAGATTGAGATCCTGCAATACTTCTGTTGTTTAAATAGTGCTGTAAACTGGTGCCAGTTTAACCAGGAAGAGATTTTTGTGGGTTTTCAGACTGCCTTATACCACTTCAGATTGTGTCAATGATTAATTCGGAACATGCTTGCACACATGCACTTTGTTGGCTGAAGTATATCAGTTTCAGTAAAGCTGATGTGACTTGTCCATGCAGACATGATGCAAAGCTCCCAGGGAAGGGACAGTAGAGCCAAGAGCTGACAATACTGTGTCACAGCCCATCTCTCTCCCTCCTCCTCTTTTCAGTTTCACACTGCAGATTAGCCAGATTAAACAGTGTAAACATCTGATGTGTGGCATCCTGCACCTATGTGTAGCAAACCTACTGTGATTATGCTTCCCCAGCTTCTCATAGGCATCAAATGTTCATTCTGGGCTTGATAATGGACCTCTTTGTAGGGTAGATCATGACCAACCTTGGAAAAAACTTTCTGGGTTTTTCCACAAAGTTGAAATCAGTTTTATTACTGCCATAATAATACTGTCAGTTTTTAATTGAAATTTAAATGAAGTTTAAAGAGAGTTGAAAGGATTTTAAAATTTAAGGAGTTTTCATGAAGATGTCTTGGAATTGTTTAAAGCATTTCTCTTGTCAAGGTTGGATTCCTCATCTTGAATATTGTTGAAATATTTGGGTACAGTCTTTAAATTTTGAAAAGGGAAATATTCACTTGGGCAGAAATTCATGAATTTTCTGGAAGAAGTTCACACTCATTTTGTTGACTACACTACATTATGGACACTGGATTTGAGAATCACAAGAACTTGCAGTGGAAACTTGATTCTTGAGCCATACAAAGCATGCTGCTCCAAAGCTGCAGCTTTGGGAAGAAGTTGTACTAAAACTTGGCTGAAGGTGTGGACAGGTTCAGGTCTGTAATGTGCTCCTTCACAGTTTGTACAATCTGATTATATGGCACAGCAAAAAGAAGATTTGCATTAAAATGATGTATATTTTGATCCAATACTCAAACACTTTTTAACTTCCTTGATGACCTTATGCTGCAATTATTTCTGTAATTCTATGGAGATCAGATTCATGAACTTAAACTTCTCCAAAAAGAGTCTGAGGTTTTGAATCTGCATCCTAGGCTTTGGACCCATCTCTGCTACATAATTAATGCCATGTTTAATTCTCAGGGAGCACAATGCCAGCGTAGCAGGCTCTTGTAGTACCATTTCCACAGTCTCAGGGCAGGGGATGATAACTGAGGGGCAGCTATTCCGAGTGCACTTCCCCGGCAGTCGGCCTTTGGAAAACATTACTTGCTACCTTGAATCAGCTCTCCAGGAGCTGTAGACTTTTCCTCATCAAGGGCTTCAGCTGCCCTGACTTGTCTTTCCTTCTTTTAGCTTTATTCAGGGGAAATAACAAGAGAAATTCACCTGAGGCAAAAACCTCTCATATGGCTCTTCTACTGTACTAGAAGAAATAGTTTGGGGGGGGTGGGGGTGGGTGTTGAGACCAGAATATTTTCCCCCCTTTCTTATTCTACCCAAAACAATCTACCAGCTCTGCTCTTACAGTGGACAAGGAACAGACCTGCGTGTCAGCCTTTTGTCCTCTCTGTCCTGATGTCCATTCACATCCTGGGGTAAATACTAACTGCAGCAACATTATTTTCTTTCCAGATTTCAGGGTGGACACTGAGGCTGCTGCAGAGGCAACAAGGCTTCTTACATCTTTTCTAATCAAATTATATCCACTTCTTTTTTTTTTTCTTTCTAAGTACAGAGATTCTGGACTCTTATAGCCAAATTTCTGAGTTCTGATATATTTCAAGCAGTTGTTAGTTCAAGACTGTAGAGATACTTCATCTCTATGCTAAGTTTTGGACCATGAACAAGGTGACTTAGAATTCTATGGGAATGCTTGCTCTCTTCAGAGATGGTTTTATGGATGTTAGTGCTTGTAACGACAGAAAAATCAAATTTATCACTGTAGTCAACTTGTGATTATAGTGAACTTTGGCTTATTTTCTGCCTGTGGTATGCAGTGTGGAGCAGCAACATAGCAGAAATGTGGGGGTTAACAGCTTGCACTACTCTCTGCATTAAGTCTCATAGGTTTGAGAAGAAAATCAAATCTAGCTATTCTCCAGAAAAATAATCTTTCACAGTTTTTATTTTTATAATGTGCAGTTGTTTATAGGGTGAAATATGAATTAAAAAAAAAAAAAGTTAATTTAGTTGCATGCTTATGTTTTGTGCAAAATCGGTAAGGTGCCCATGCAGTTTGGAGCTGTTAAATACCCAAGGGAATTTGCATCATGTCAATTTTGGGCTGAAGTTTAGACATTTAATCTGTAAAATCCTAAAGAAAAGGGGTTTCCAAGATTTTCTTTCAAATTCTGTTTATTTCAAAATGTTCCCTCTAAGTATTTACAACACAAGAACTGCAATGTAGGTTGCTGCCTGACAACAGAACTGACTGAAGTACAAATGAAACCATTACCCTTCAAGTTGATTGAAACACATAAAGGAAGCAAATGACATGAATGAAGAAACCCAGTTTAGTTTTAAAGGAGGTTCCATTATCACTAATCTAAGATGCTGTTATTGCAGGCAGTTTACAGCACCTTGCATTTTCCATCTTTCTGTACCAATTTGACGTTTCTTATTTTTAAAATCCTTGTTTCATATGTAGCACCCTGTGCAGCTGAGTCCTGGTTCAGGTCTGATGCAATTGCAAATGATAGTGATGTATCTAACAATAATAATTACTTGTGCAAAACATGGTGGGAAACTTGTTCTCATGTACCTTTTCTAAAAAAATACCACAGCAAAACCCACAACGCTTTTCTCCTCAGTCAGTTTATGATAGTACTTGTGAAACTCATTCACAGAGAAGATAGCAATGAGGTAATTTCACTGATGAATCCCTTCAAAGACAACTGGGTTTTAAGATAGGAAATATAGAGAAAAATGTATGAGCCTATTACAAAAAGGGATATAAAATCAGAATGAAAAAAGACAAAGTCATTGCTACCTAGCAACCAAAGGCACATTGCAGAAAGCTCTCTTAGTGATACGGGTTACAAGATGAAAGCTGGGCATGCAGGCAAGTGGGAGCAAGGCTGTACACATTGTTTGCTCTTAAATTTACTTTGGTTTAAGTACTGCTGTTGGCAGTAGTAATAGTGACACCAGCAACAACTCTGAAGCTTTACTTTATGGTGTACCAGAGGAGGTGTTCAGCTCTTCAGTTAGCACTTGCAGCTTGGTGTACTCTGGCAACTATCCTACATGTATGAGCCACAATTTAGTAAAGCTTCGTGTTTAATTTTTGAGTAACATACTGATCTAAGTGAGGGGGAAAGAAGGACTAGAGAAGGTATTTGAGATGTAATTGTTGTAGTCCTGAGAGAAGCTGAGGCACACAGAAAAAGTGGTCTAGGTAACTACAGTGTTGCTACTCTGAACTTACAGTATAAAAGGAGTTGTGTAATATGATAGCAAATCGAGTCTTCTGGGAATTATGACTAAAAGCCTCAACTTCAGACTTCTGAAGCAGAAAATACATTAGGAACAATGCCACAACTTAGTTATTACTGAATAACAGAGTTATTCACCAATCTGACTTTGATCTGACAAAAGGAATGTAATTTCTGTGTTTGGTTTTGGTGACCATCAAGGACACAACAGAGAAGCCCTTTTTGCTGAACCAACATGGCTCAGTATCAACTGGGGAAAGGAATTCAAAGACTTCAGCATGGAGGAGAGTTGGAATTTCATTGCATCAACAGCTGTCTTGAGAAAAAGCTTTGGGAAGACCAATGATATGGTAGGAAGAAAGAGCACAAGAAGCCCAGAGGAGCTCCCTGCCCTCAGTGCAAGCAGAAGCAACTTTTCTGGCCGCAGTCTGGCAGAAATTGTAATTTGCAGCTGTGAGGCTGGTTTGATGAATCTGTCCAGGTAGATTTTCTACCAAATCACTGGAAAACAGCTGAAGGCCTTACTCTTAGGAGAGACTGGAGGTCTCTGAAGTGAGGCTGCAGCCCCATTCCAGCAGGAACTCTACTCCTTTTCTAGACCTTACTGTAGTGGTTTGGCCCTGACTGGAGGCCAGGAGCACACCAAGCCACTCTACCACTTACCTTTTCAGCTGGACAGGGAGAAAATATATATTGAGAAGCTTAGGAATCGAAATGAGGACAGGGAGAGATCATTCTGCAATCAGCATCACAGGCAAAACAGATTCAACATTGAATAAAGAAAACTCTAATTTATTACACTGCACTGCACACCCAGTGACTCCAGAGTCAGATAATGAGAAGTGTGACCAGATCTTAGAGCACCTCCCCTCACCCCTCCCTTCTTAGCAGACTCCACTTTAGTCATGATTTTGCTCCCTTCTTCCCCCCACACTGTGGCATGGGGAGGGACTGGGGGAATGGGGGTTTTGGTCAGTTCCTCATCAGTTGTTTTCCTTCTAAACGGGAGGTGGGGAGCATTCCTCATACCTTTCCCCTGCTGCACTGTGGGGTCCCACCCATGGGAGACAGTCCTCCATGAACTTCGCCACTGTGAGTCCTTTCCCACAGGGCTTCAGCTGTTCACTAGCTGCCCCAGCGTGGGTAACTTCTACGGGGTGCAGACATAAAATCACAGAATGTCTCTCAGTCTCTCAGGCCCAGACTGCTCCAGCCTGGTTCCCCCATGCAGTCACAAGCCCTCCATCAGCAAACCTGCTCTGCCGCAAATCTCTCTCTTGGTCATCTCTCTGTCTCTGTCTCTCTCCATGGGCGGCAAGTGCTGGCAGAGGCTTACTCCAACATGGGTCACAGCATCTTCTGTATGTCTCCACTTGCTCCAGCGTGGGGCCTCTCCATGGGCTGCAGATGGGGTCTCATCCTTTTCCATGGGCTGTGGGGGGACACCTGCTCCACCATGGGTTTCTCAATGGACTGAAGGGGCATCTTTCTCTCCAGCACCTGGGGCACCTCCTCCTCCTCCTCCCTTCCCTGGCCTTGGTGTCTGCACAGTTTCTCACTTCTTCTCACTCCCTTCTCTGGTGACAAAAAGCAGCTACTTGCAGGGTTATTTATCTCCTAAGTGTGATTCCCAGAGGCACTGTGACTGTTGCTGATGGGCCTGGCCTTGGTCAACAATGACTCCAGCCTTGAGCCAGCTGATGTATACTCTATAGGGCCTGCAGAGAGCTTCTAGATTCTTCTTGCAGAAGCCACCCCTGCAGCCCTCCCTTCTCCACCAGAACCCAACATTGCAGAACTACACCACTTATCCTTACCCTTACCTTGATTACTGTGAGTGTGCTACTCTGACTTCAGGGTATGCAAGAATTTAAAGGATATCTTGAAGGAAGTATTTAAATAAAGGCATGGAAGCAAATTTGAAAGGGGTGAAATTAGGTGTGAGAGACATGGGCAAACTTAGCTAGGTATCTGCTTTTGATAACCTTTGCTGGAAAGGGCAGTTACCATCCCCTGTTGCCTGCATGGATGCCTTTGATATGGGATGACAGGGGAAGTAATTTAAGTTGGAGAAAAGGGGTGAAGGACCATTAGAGGGAGACAACAACAGGCTGTGATGGAATGGTCCCTGCCAGACTAGGAAGAGGTCATGTTTTCAGCTCTGGCTCTGGTCCTACTTTATGTGTCCATTAATGACCTTGTCACAAAGACTACTGGTTTGCTAATGGAGTTTCCTGATGACATGTTTTTAGGACAGAGAGGTTTCCTACAAGAAAAACTGGGATGAGTATGATAAATAAATAATAGAAACAAGATTAAATTTAACACTACAAAGTGTAAGGTCATGTGTTTAAGTTAGAATAACAGCAGCTTCTTGCAACGTGACAGGAGTTCATTGGTTCAAAATTACAGAGAAAAAAAGTTAAAAGCATCTGCAGTAATAATGAAGAAAAAAATCATTTAGGATACTGAAATAGATCACATTTTTCACTTCCAGCAGAGATTTTAAATAGAGATTATCTCCACAGGGATAAATTCCACTCTATACGTCCCTCTGCAAGGCACTGGTGAGACCTGTCCTGCAGACTGAGTGTTGTCCTGGTTGCGTATAATCAAGTATTATGAAGTCACATTATAATATTTGCAGAAAAAAATATTATTATGACACCATTGATATTGTAGAATATACTAAAAGCCTAACTTTAACCAGCAAAATGAAATGCTTTCTAGGAATGCCTCAAGGGTACAAAGACCAAAGAGGGAAAACAAGACTTAAACTGAAGAGCAATACTGACATTGAAAAAAATGTGTATGTGGAACAGAAGGAAGTTCTTAACAGAGAAATGAGGATTTGGATCTTCTAGTCAGAGTAGTACAACCCAAAATCCTACACCTTCCTCCTCAGTAGCAGTGTCTGACAGAGATGGGCAAATTGCTGCAATGATTAAAACACAAACTAAGCTGCACAGAATAAAGATTTATTCATGAAATACCAAACACTATTTCATTATGGTTCTACTGCAATAGCTGCCCTGCCAGTTCATAGCTGGTTTTTCTACTGAAATACCACCTGGATGGTCTCAGAGAGGTCTGAGAAAGGTGCTGTTCCCAACACTATGTTCTACTGGTATTTCATGGTAAGAATGAAAGAAGTGACATTAGCGTTCTAAAAACTCAACTGCAGTGTCTTATTACAGCAGTAAGCTGTGTAACTGGACACACCTCCATTGAGTTGATGGAGCTACACTCAAACCATGTGGGAACATCTGTTAGCAGTGTAAGGCTCTGCACACAGAGCATACTGGATGTAATTCTGCCCAGTAAAGGGCAGTGGTGGAGATACACAGCACACCTAGCCTCACAGAAGTGTTATCGGTAATATCTTGCTGGAAACTGGGGCATGAGTTGTTAGCCATCTTTGAGGTTTTAACAGGATATAGTTTTTTACTCTAGCCAGTTTGTCTCTTCTTCACTGAGAAAACAAGCAGAAAGGATCTTTTCAGCATGTACAAGGCCAGACCCCTCCAGACATCCTGCCTTTTTAAAAATAACTCTTGTTGTACCCTGATTGAGGAAGTTTATCTTGTCCAGATCCTGTTACACATGGTGCTGGTGTAATTCAGAGCATAATCGTTTATTGTTATCCTTTATTTTTGTGTATGAACCCAAGTGTGAATGTGTGTGCATACTAGCATTTTGACAATTTTGTTTATTCTACAAAGTGTTTACTAGTAATTAATTATATAAATGATATATAAGTAGCTGACTTCAGTCAAATAAGCAGGCTTGAGAAAACAATGGGAAGTTAGAAAGGCCACACACTCAGATGTCTTTTGGCTTGATGGATTCCCAGAATTCCCCATTTCTGGCCACTAAGTATACTAATCTACCTACTAATGACAGAGCTTTCACTTCGAGCCAGGTTTCTATCAGGGAATAGCAGAAACAAATATCTGTTTCAATATTTCCCAGTTTTCCTGGACTCAGAGGTGGGGCTGTCAGTGTGGCTGAAGGAGTACATGGATGCTACGTAGTTTTTTGTTGGAAGGAAAAGGGAAATTATTGTGGTGCAGAAATGACTCTATTATGGAGTATCTTGAGGTTTGGCTAGCATGCCTGATGAATTGAGTTACTTCTTACAAATAGTCTCCTCAATAAATTTTTCTTCCATTTTTCTTTTGATATAAAATGTCTGAGCAACTCTACCTTCATAAAGAATTAGTGGAAATACTTTAAATTTTGTATATTACTGTGGTGGTTTTGATGGGGGTCGAGTTAATTTTCTTCACAGTAGCTAGTATGGGGCTGTGTTTTGGATTTGTACCTGCAACAGCGTTGGTAACACAGGGATGTTTTAGCTACTGCTGAGCAGAGCTTACACAGACCCAAGGCCTTCTTTGTTCCTAACCCCTCCCTACCAGTGAGGAGGCTGGGGGTGCACAAGGAGTTGAGAGTGGCACAGCTGGGACAGCAGACCCCAACTGACTCAAAGGATATTGCATGACATATGGTGTCACGTTTAGCTTATATAGCTGTGGGAAGAAGAAGGCAGAGGGTATGTTTGAAGTGATGGTGTTTTTCTTCCCTAGTAACCATTACACATGACAGAGCCCTGCTTTCCTGGGGATGGCTGAGGATCCACCTGCCCATTGGAAGTGGGGAATGAATTCCTTGCTTTGCTTTTCTTATGTATGCTGCTTTTGCTTTACTTACTAACCTGTCTTTATCTCAATCCATGAGTTTTCCAACTTTTACTCTTCCAATTCTCTCCCCATCCTGCCATAAGGGGAGTGAGCAAGTGGCTGCATGGGGATTAATTGCAGGCTGAGGCTAAACCATGACGTTACTATGAACTTACACGAACTTACAGGTCCATAAATAATTTAACAATTTTGGATGAATAATTATTATTCTGATTAATTTAGATATTAAAATGAACTTGTACAAGATATATGGCATTGTTAATTACTAGATCAAAGGCTTTGGGAAAGATTAATTTATGAAGTCCATTGCCACAGATTTACTAGATGATTCTTAAAGTCTTTTCAGAAATCTGTGTTAGTGTTTCAGCTTATAAAACTGCTTTATTTAGGAAGATACGTCTTATAGATATATTGGAAGACCAAGTTTATAAGGTATAGTGTACTTTTTTTTGGTTTTATTTTTTTGATTTTTTTTCCCCCCAGAGAATTTGATCTGGAAGTGAAAAGCAAAATAATAAATCCAATTATAAGCTCTTTGAAATGACAGGATTTCTTTCAAGGTTTGTTCACCCCGCTCTTCTCTCTTCTCTTCTCTTCTCTTCTCTTCTCTTCTCTTCTCTTCTCTTCTCTTCTCTTCTCTTCTCTTCTCTTCTCTTCTCTTCTCTTCTCTTCTCTTCTCTTCTCTTCTCTTCTCTTCTCTTCTCTTCTCTTCTCTTCTCTTCTCTTCTCTTCTCTTCTCTTCTCTTCTCTTCTCTTCTCTTCTCTTCTCTTCTCTTCTCTTCTCTTCCTTTCATATTTTATAGTATATATAAAAAAAAAGGTTTAAAATATGAAAATAGAGAAGATATATAGCAATTTCCTTTCAAATACTATACTATTTTCCAGGACCAAAGAGTAAAAATTTGTACTGGGAAATGTCTTATTTACTAAAATTATTAGCTCTAGAACATTTATTTGCCTCAGTTGTTAACTCATGATTACTGGAGGGGCGACTGTGTAAATACAGTTTTCTGCATCGACTGCTGTGTAGTAACACTCAATCTGTTTCACAGTTCCCAGCTAGGACGTCACTAATAAAAACACGCAGCTGCCTCAAATTTTACTGTTCTCAAATAGCAAATTTAGCCCTCGGAGTTTTACCAAGCAAACAGAGGGCGTATCTATTCTAAGGGAATCAACAGCCTAATACTAATGCATTTGAAAATGCTTTACATCTGAGTGGTGGTGTTTGCCATTTGCTGTGACCTGGGGCAGTGAAACTCCTTTCACAGGGCTGCCATGCTGAGTGCTGGTCACTCGCTATATGTTACCACTTGCGTCTGAGAAAGGGAGAGGAATTCTCCTCGGTTTACGCCCTATGCATCACTTGCTTATTTAGCCTAAAGTACCCTTCCTTCCCATCTGGGAGGCTGCATATGCCTAGGGTCACTTAAGGGAATTCTGCTCCTTATTAATGAAAGCTGTTTTAAACTAAACCCGCCATGCGTAAAAAAGTGTTAAGCAAGGATATAAAATCTCAAAATGGAAATTCACCACCTCCCCCCCCAGGGGTAAAATCTGTTTTGTAAAGAGGCTTTTTGCTTCCTGGGACTTTGGTGCTCACATCATAAAGCCCAAATTAAGATTGCACTTTGCTGTATAGGTGAAAAGCTGTGTCTTCAACTGACGTAGATTATGGAGCAACTCAGCACTCTCCAGATTTAATTCTGACAGGCAGGAGCAGGTGGGTGTCATGCAGCGTAACCTTGGAAAGATGACCCCTCATGACTATTAATTTACATTTGATAGTTGTAAGATAAAGTAAGGGTTAATTACGGAACATCTAGAAGGGGCACAGGATATTCAGGTGAAAGGTGGAGCAAGGAATGTGCTGACCCAGAAATAGGTCAGCTGGTTTATGTTATTATTTTATTCTTTCCTAGGACCTTCAAGTGATTGTAACGCTCAAGAGTAAAATGTGCTCTGTGATAACCTGAGTATAACGTGTCTTTCAAACGCCAGTACATTAACTGGCGAGTGGCTGAGGTGCTGGTTTACTGTATCATGCTGTGAGAGTAATAGCCTGTTAGAGGCTAGGACCTTACCATGCAGGCAGAGTGCAAGGCAGGCACACTTTACAGTATTTTGTGTGATGAAACTTTGAAAAAAATGTGTTTCACTGCAGGCAGGCTTGAAAAAATGGGAAGGACCAAAAAGCCTTTAATAACACTTTTTTTTCCCCTTCCTTTTATGCCTTTATGCCATTTTTTCCCTGCCAGGGATCATTCGTGTTTCTCAGTACCAAGTTAAAGAAGAATGAGCTTTCCTACTAAGAGTCCCGCTATTGTAGCTTGTCTCTTATGCATCATATCTGCTCATTTATTTTGCTGTTAGCAGTAATATTGCATGCAGATGAGCTATTACATCATCATCCAAAGATCCTATATTGGGAAAAGAACAAAGAGTTTTCTTTGTTTTGACCCCATCTAATTTACTTTTTTTTAAACTGGTGAATTATTAAGTTAGAAGAATGTAAGCCCTGATGCAGAAGAGCCATTTCTGTTTGCAATATTTTGTGGCTGTGGTTTTATTTTGTTCTGTTAAGAATCCAAACTGACAGCACCTTCCCAGGAAGTGGGAAACACTGTTCTCATTAGCCAGTGAGTCGGACGGCTCTTTTATTAAGATCAAGCCTCAGATCTGTTAGGCTGTGGTTTCCTCCTTTTCTGATAAATATCTCCTTCCCTTTCTCATTTATTCGCAGGCATTGCAGCCCTCCATATTGCAGCATCTGGGCTGCTCATGCTGATTCGTATCACTGGAAGTATGAGAGACTCTTGCTGTCACAGGAGGAATGACATTTTGTAGCCCTTGTGGTCATCTCACGGTGCACCTCTCAGGTGATATCTCTGTGCCTCTGTTCCACCTCTCTGGTGGAAGTTAATAATCCAGTAAAGCCAAGTCCCTGGTGGGGGTCTGTTGTGACTTTCTAGCCATGGTTTTGTAACAGGCACAGTGCAGCTTTGCACCACAAAGTCTTCTTTCCCTGGAGATTTTTGAAGGTGCTGGGTGTGGCTCAAACTCACTTGAATCACAGTCAAAGGGAAGCTTCTAATTACACTTCCTCTCATTTAAACTTTCATCTTTCCACACAAGCTTTGTTACGAAAGCCAGACCTGTTGCCTCTGCCCCTGGGCCAGCAGCAGCACACTGCTCTGCCACATGCCTTCCTTCCCCTTTCTCCTCCCAAGGACTGGTGATTGTCCCTGTGGTTACTCCCAGCCTGGCCACAGTTCACCCACCTTGGTCATTCATACACTTCTTCAAAGCTCCTTGCAGTAATTAATGAAACACAATAATACCTATGCAGTGGGGAATGTATTTTATATTTTCCTATCTCCTGGATTGCTCTCTGTCAGGCTGCTTGATTTTGCACTGTTAAAGTTTGGTACCAAAACTAAACTCAGGCATTGAAGTGTTTTCAGTATCTCCATGTCACTCACATTCAGGCTGATGGGTCCTCTAAATCGGTGTCTCCCAGGCACCCAGACCAGGCACTGTCTTGTCCCGTGCCTCCAAGGTATTTGAGGGCACAGAAATATCAGTGTTTCCTCAGTTTACAGGTTATCTGGATTCCCCTCCATGGGCTGCAAGGGAGCAGCCTGCAATGGCTCCTCCCCACCATTCTTCACTGACTGGTGTCTGCAGAGTTTCTGACATCTTCTCACTTCCTTCTCTGGTGGCAAAAAGCAGCTCCTAGCTTTCTTTTTCCCCTTAAATGTGATTCCCAGAGGCGCTATGACCATTGCTGACTGCCTTAGTCTTGGTCAGCGGCAGGTCCAGCCTTGAGCCGGCTGGTGTTTACTCAGCTGGGCCTAGGGAAAGCTTCTAGCTTCTTCTTGCAGAAACCACCACTGTAGTCCTCCCTGCCTGCTCCCCCCGCCCCTCCCCCAAACCTTACCATGCAAAACAAGAATAAATGAAAAAAAATAATCTGTGTGCTAAAACTGTAGGATTGAAATATGTAAAGAATAGCGTTCTGGAAGGATCTTCCAAACAGAGTTTAGGGACAGGAATACGATGTTAGCATGGAGTTCTCTCAGCTGATGAAAGGGTTATGTGATGCAAGTGCCCATGATACCTCAGGGAGATCTCAGAAGACAACCCTTCTAGACTTATGCTTAGCAAACAGGAAAAGGAAAAATGCCTTTAGTTGCAGCTACCTGTCAGATCTAGGCACCTTCATCAGGGGTTTATTTTATGCAGGAAAATGTGGAGATAGATCTTGAAATGTCAATCAAAACTATCCAAGTTTCATATAGCACAACAAAAGCATGGGAGCTTGGTCAGGTCAGGGAATAATTGTACCCCTGTAGACGTGACTGAAACATGAGGACCCTTGGCTGGCCTGAGGATCTCCTTGGTATCCAGGTGAACAGAACTAAGAAGCTCTCTGTGATCAGGCACCTGTAGGCAAAAATAAGCAGTTCCACAGGCACAGATCTTTCTCCTGTGCCTCAGCTGTGATTTCTTGCTTTGAGGGGGTGGGGTGGGGTGTGTGGGGCAGAGGGAGAGGTTGTGTATGTGGGTAGCACATCCTGTGGAACACGCATGCATTCATGTAAGATGCTTACATTCTGCTGCCATCTCCCCAGCAGAGCCCTGAAACACTGACCAAGAGCAGGACAGGAGAGCACAGGGGCCTCTGTGCCCACCCTACTCTTTCAGGCTAGGGGGAATATTCCTGATACTTTTTTTTAAAAAAATGTAATCTTTTCCTCATCTGCGTATCACATCTTACATTTGGCATGAAATCCAGGAAAGCCCCAGGACTGAAAAGTAAGCCTTTCCTAGACTTTGTGGAAGGAGGGGTAGGAGAGGGCCTGTAATTTCTGTCTGTCTGTCATTTCTTGTACAAATGAGCATTTGCATGCTGCATTTTCGGCCAGCATTGAAAAGTCTCAGAACTTTTGATACCACATGGAATCAGGGATTGTCTCCGATTCTAGAGAAATAATTTGGCTTTTTTGGTCTTTGAAATGATTTTATATTTCTTACGTCTTTTTTTTTCTCCCTAAACATACCTAGTGTCTTTAATATTTAGACCTTTAATCCTTTATAAAAAAATTATTAAACCTGAGAAACTGTTACGGCTGGTGATAAACTTCTAGGTTTGATTATGCACAGCCAGAGAGATAAATCCAATGGTAAAGTAGAACATAACATATAACTCTGAGAATGTAAGTGCACAAAGTAATTGTCCTGCAGATAACTTAAAACAACAACGACTGGGTATATGAAATTTGTCTTGCAGTGTAACTGCTGTAACTACAACAGAAGAGACAGAGGCAATAGTAATATTTTGCCAGCAATAGGTTTATAGCTGGACTCTAGCTGTATGAAAAAAATTATGCATTTGCAGGAAAAAGAAAAGATATTACTTTTCACTTTAAAAAAAGAGTATTTTTAATTAAGAGATGTTAAATTTTATTATATATACTAGAAATAATTTGTTAGCCATGAAATTATCAATGCTATCCACAATTTCATTATTAGTCTTAGAATTGCTAAAATCCCAATTATTAGGAAACTTTTAAAAAATGACTAAAAATATCAGTAACAAAATCTTTGAAATATCTCAACATTCCTGGAAAGATGTGGAATAATACTATAATTTTAGAAGAGATTGTTCTTAGTCAGTCAAGGCATAGAAAACTCCTCCCTTTTGAGTTAGCAAATAATTTAAATATATATTAAAAGGATTAATCTGAGTATAAACCCCCCCCATTAATATGAATGTTAATATATTTTTATAAATATAGAATATAAATATATTAATATAAACCTCATGCACTGGAAAATGCAAAAAGTTTTTTCAATAAGGATATAAACTAATAATGTGAACATGCAGGAAAAAAATTAAAAATGTAACTTAATAAAGGCTAAAAGTTTAAAATGTAACTTAATAAATGCAGCCTCATAAATCATTGTTGTGATCCTGAGGAAAAATAACAATGTTTAAAAATTATGTATTTCAAACTGTCACATCACATAATCATGGTACTTAGTGCTAGATTTTTGCTTGAGAAATATCTCTGAAGTGTAGAGAAGAGGAAAGGCTTAAATTCAGTGACAAGTGAATTAGTAAAGCCTTGGCATGGTGTTTGTTTGAGGAATATCAACAGTATAAACTCAAAGTGGGCAAACAGAGCAATAATGAAAAATTACTCAAGGGAGACAGGACGTTTTTCTTTGATGAGAAAAGGGGAAAAGAGGCTTTGATGTGTAACAGAGAAAGGAGAGCTTTTAAAAACCTGCCTGGAAAGCAAACTCGCTCTTCCGTTTTATCTGTAACTTTGTCAGACGTGCAAAAGGCTTGATACCTTGAGAGGTTGAAAGTCCCGCTTCCTCTGAAGGTGCTGAGCCCGGGGAAGTTGGTGGCCCCCTGTGCATCCCTTAATATCAGGTCACAGATGATGGCAATTAAAGCAACATAGATTTATGTGGCGGGACAAAGTGATGAAGGCAGCAGCGTGTGCTATTGCATCAGGCATGGATTCCTGCAAAGCAGCTTCAGAGAAGCCAGAGCAAGTTGGTGCCAGTGATTATTGATTCAGAGACAGGATATCTCAAGGACAGGGTTTGTCATGTGGAAACCACAATGGCATAGCAAACTGCACAGTCCAGGCCTGCCAAAACGTGCTTAGCTAGAGAGGTCAGAGTGCTTAAACAATTTTTTTGCTGTGGTGCTATACCCCGTAGACCTTTAGCTGACTGTAACACTCGTTTTCCTTTCTCAAATAAATGATGGTCTTGCCAAGAGGCCTCTCCAGCTGAGCAGGCCATCCAGCAGGAGCATCTCCAGCTGTCTACGCCTTCTATACAGACACACCCACAGACTCACAGGGACTCACAGAAGATTTATGTGAGAAGCTACACAGAAGTGGACATTGTGTAGGAGACCTGGATTACTGGGGTTTTCTTCTTTTTATGGTAAATTTACCCGGGCCAGTCGAGGACAGAACCGGTAGAAACCAGCCTTTGCAGTCTCTCAGTATTTTGTATGCATTTTTTTTGAAATCCAGTTACTACCATAACTATTTACCACCTGAGCCAAACTGTAGTAAATGGTGCTTTGTGAATGAAACACAGCACAGGAGTGACTGCTAGCACGCTGCCAGAGTCCCTTTATGAGGATGCAGGGAGGAGATGAAATAGAGGACACCCCTCCATACCCCTGCAGCTTCCTGGTGACCTACAGGAGGTGGATGCCTGGTGTGTGGGCTCTGTTGCAGGGGGCTTGGAATCAGGGACCGCCACTGAAGGGAGCATTCATAAAAGTGTTCGTGAGACTCTCCTCGAAATTCCTCTTTGTTGCAGTTCATCCTGGCATTTTGCCTTGCTCAGCTGAGAGAAATCGTCCAGTTTTAGGAAATAAACTGTTTAGGTAGCTATTTGCCTTAATGTATCCTTTTTCAGGAGTTAAAACTGAACCTCACAACCACATGAAAAACTTGGACTTTAGTTAGAGAATTGGCTTTGCAGAGAAGGTGGGCAACTGTGTTTATACTTTCTTGTAAGACCAGCAGCAGATCATTTGCAGCATTTCTACTGAGCTACAGGTAGAGAAAGTTTCATGCAGAAGACCTGAACAATACAATTTAGTGACGACTTAGACTTCCACATTCATAGACCTGAACAAGGCTTGGAAAGAAAGCACATTTTTGGTTATGTGTACATTACCAGTATGGAAAAGAGATGCTGGTAATGACTCTGCAGCTGGAGATGGTGGAAGAGAGCGTTCATGAGAAGTGTTACAAATTCATCCCCCTTTACAGAGGGGATAAATATCAGTAAGATGAGCTTCCAAGTTGCAAGCTCACGGTTTTTCTTGTCAGTATTATGATACTATAACTCCCCAAAGCATGTGGAGGTTTGGGTGAGGAGTTTCAAAACCTAGGGTGGGTTTCAAGAAGTTTCCTCAGAGCACCAGGGCTCTGGCATGCAGGAGAGGGGTGCTGGATGAGCGTGTCAAGGCTTTCTGGCTCTCCCTTCCACAGGCAGCTGTTTTGTTTGCTTACAAGTATTCAAAGGAAGTTATTTTTATAAAAGGTAAATAGGACTGTACTTCTTCAAAGGCTGTGGGGGAAATGTGTTCTCTCTGGTATTGACCAGGAGCTGCAGCTCCAGGGCAGGATTGGGCTGGCTAGCAGGTCTACACCAGGTAGGAGGGCAGTGTCACCCTGTCTAGATGATGGAGGAATAAGTAGAAAGGTGGAGGAGGAAGGTCGGAGTCAGTGCTGGGTAGCTTCACATGCTGTCATCTGAGCAGATCAGTGATTTATTTCTTACTCTGCCTATCCAGTAAATGAAAAATGGAGGATTGGGATGACATTTAACGCAGCAGCTAACTATCCACTTGAATAAAAACATCCTGCATTTCCACAGGAGGCGTCAGCGTAGCAGCCCTAATTAATGTAATTTATCAGCATTAAAATGTAAATAAAGGTAATACAGCAAGGATAATGTAACATGACAGAGGTAGGAAATAGGGCAAAATAGATCATATTAATCTCAGTTCACGTGACCCTTCTGTGCCATGAGTCAGATGGACAGTTATGGTTCATTAGTTGCGTGAGGGGCTGCAGTCTGGAGAGAGATGGCCAACAAGCATGTTCTTGTCTTGGCAGTGCCTTTGTTTGGACAAGGAACTAGGGGAATATATATGAACATTGGGTAAAATTACAGTTGTCTAGAAACAGTAGTACAATAGGAATTGCCTTCTACTAAAAGCAATGCAGGAAATATACCTAAGTATTTGCATGGTGGTGATGAATGATTTAGCATTGTTATATATAAATTAATGTGGGTTTGCTACTACTTCATGACTGTCTCAGTTGCCCACAATACCCTTCTCTGTGTCCGGAGACTTACCCTACAGCAGGTAGCCCCAGCCTGTGGTCCATGGCTGGTCTTTCTCCAGGAGGTCAGCCAAAGGCTGTACTGTAGGTAGGTTTAAATTTATGATGCTGGAAACCATAACCAAACCACTGTGCACATATTAGCATCTTGCAGGCCAAAACAACTCCTAGCTGCTGTTAGGAGTCTAAATAACCACTCAGGTTGGTACAAGAATGAGCCTCAAGCACAGATGCTAGCTGTGTTTTGATGCAGCCAAGACACTGCTTCTCAGACTTTGCCCTCCTGTGCTATCTGTATGTCGGCCTCACTTGCTTGAAGCTGCAAATGTTTTGAAATGGAGCCTAGACCTACAGACTTCTCTTTTAATGTACTCCCTCCTTCCTTTTCCCTGTAAAGTTGCTCAATGCCTTTTCCTGATTTGGCTGTTTATGTGAAGTTATTTTATAAATATATACTTTATAAAGTATATATATATATATATATATATACACACACACATTTAATAATATATAATGAAATATATATGCATTATAAAGATATTTCCTGGGGACATCTTATAGCAGCCTTCCAGTACTTAAAGGGCACCTACCGGAAGGATGGAGAGGGGCTGTTTGTTGGGGAGTGTAGTGATAGGACAGAGGGCAATGGGTTGAAACTGAAGGAGGGTAGATTGGGATGAGATATTAAGAAGCCATTCTTCACTCTGAGGGTGGTGAGGCCCTGGCACAGGCTGCCCAGAGAAGGTGTGGCTGCCCCCTCCCTGGCAGTGTTCAAGGCCAGGTTGGATGGGCTTTGGGCAACCTGGTCTAGTGGAAGGTGTCCCTGAGCATGGTAGGGGGGTTGGAACTAGAGGGACCCCAAAGGTCCCCTCCAACCCCAACCAGTCTATGGTTCTATGATTCTATATAACAGACATTACTGTAAATTTGTGGGAGTTTGTCCCTCCTGTTTTTCCTCCCTTCTTGCTCAGTGCTGTTTGTGGGCTCTCTGTTGCTGTTGCCTGTGTTTTTTCTGGCTGTTGCTAACTTAGCTGTCCACACTTCCTCCAAATCCATAGCAGGTTGTAAATCTGTCAAAATTTAAGTGCAAAATTAATCTCAGAATACTCTCGATATGGATTTTGAAGTATTTCCTCTGACACACATCACAAATATATTCACTTTGGCATTGATAGGGTGATCCTCTCACAGAACAGACTGAAACAGAAATACTGGCTTGGGAGAGGAGACATCACCTTCCTATATGTCATTACTTAGTTAAAAATTAAAAAAGCAAAGCAAACCAAACCAAAACAAACCTCACATTTTATCTTCATCTCTTTACTTACTCTGAAACCACTGTTAGCAGTATGTTTTAATTTTACAGTTTAGGATTAGTGTTATAATAGATCCTGATTGCTAATATAGCATGATTTTCCTTATCATTAATTAAAAAACCAAAAAAGAACAAATGTCAGTGTCTGCTCTAAGTTAGAAGTTACAGTACAGGGTGCTAATTAACACCTGCTAAAGCATAAACAGCCTTCTCAGTGTGACCATCTACCCCAGTGAAAAGGTTGTGTGGTTTGAAATAATAACAGCCTTTGAAATGAGCACTAAATAAGTGGCACAGGTTTGAGCAAGGCAGAGAAAGCCAAAGAGCTCAACAACTGGCTTTAGAAGCTCTGTGCTCTGTGAAGCTCCAAAATGGCCAGCTGAGGGCTTGTTAAACATAAAAGATGCAAAATTGACTTTTGGGAGAGGCACTTCTCAGAAAATACACATGGATCTTGCCATCACTACTCTCTCCCATTCTATTTTGATGAAAACAAGAAAGAAAAAGCACATTAAAAAAAATTGTCAATTTAGAAGTATCGGGCATGAAGTTTTAAGCTGGACTCCCAGTAGTCTCCTAAGAGATGGCTTTCAATATAATGAAATTAATAATATGATTCCACTTGTCATAATCAAGCTTTTATGCTTGCCTTTCAGATTTAGAAAGGGGTCCTCCATGTGTCTGGGATTTGTGAGCTAAAGCTTGATGACTGCAATTGCACAGGACAAACAAAATCTCTTTTATAAAAAAAACCCAAAACCCAACAAAACCCTATAGAGTGTGGTCCTGCCTGTCAGTCATCTATAATTTATTTTGTTCGCAACTCAATTGATAAGAGTGGAGCAGGCTCAGCCCAGCAACTGTTCCCAAGCAAAGGACCCTGCAAAAGCTGGGTGAGGGGAGGAGCTTTGTTGTGACTAATGCAAACTGATAGTCCTTGCAAGGGGATGGCAGCGCCTGGGGGCCCTTCGCCTCCTGTTTTTTTGAGGGAGCCTGTGGAAAGCAGCCTGGGTCATGAGGGGTTGTTAATATTTCCTCCCTGGAAGAGAAAAATATGTGCTGGCGTTAATGAGTGTGGAAAAATTCTGTAATAGCATCCTGGTGCATTTCAAAGGCAGAGATGAGGGTTGCAAGGAATCACTGTTTTTTTTCTCTTTCCTTTTAGAATTTAAGGCAGCTAAATAATAAACAAATCTACAGACATAAAAGGAGTTGTGTTAGGATGTACAGAGGGGGCTTTCAGTGACACTGCTTGCTGGAAGGGGCTGAAATAGGGGAAATTTCCCTTTTGCACATACCTTATATTTTTTAAGATGGTTATATATCTGTCACCATCTCCCTTATTTCCTTTGCTTTTCCCATGACTGGCCCTTGATGTCCTTTCTAATGCATTCTCCTTCTCTCTTCACTTTGCTTCTCAAAAAGAATTTATAATGCACAAAGAAACCACTACCAAATGTATTACCTTCTTCTGAATTAACAGTGTCTTCATCAGATGCCCATTTTTGGGCCCTTTTGTACCGCTTCATTTTGAATGCCATCCTGAAATTCCCAGCAAGGGAGGGAAGACAGAGCTTTTCCTTTGCTTTCTCCTTTGCTCGCTCCTCCTTTTCTGGTTGTCAAATGTCAGATGTGATTTCACTATCCTAAGGAGAGGGATCCTTGCTCTGGCACTGCAGGAAACCATGTAATTGGAGGTCATGTGGGGGTGGTGGGAAGCAGGATTGGCTGGGATTGGGCACCAGTGATAATCTAGCTTGGTTTTAAATGCCCAGAGCCCTGGCCAAGCTCAGAGTTTAAACTGCAAATGATGATGGTAAGAGGATGATAATAACAGTAAGATGTCACCGTGGGTGATGCCGTTTCTGCTGCAAGTAGCCAGGAAGCCAGCAGTGCTCCTTGAGGGCTGGAGTGACCTCAGGTGCCCTTCTGCAGAGAGATGCTTTGATGGCAACGTGAAGCAGACTCTTCATGAGCCTGCTAGCACAATTTAGAGGAAAGGCAGATGTGTGAGGTTGAGGAGGATGGGGAATAAGCTGCAGATAACATTTTAGGCTCCTTTTAATGAGGCTTTGCAGGGATAATTATGAATAAGAACAGTTAATAAAAACAAGGTACTCAATGTGGGTTTTCAGCAAAATGGGGAAACTGTAGGGTACTGAAATATTTCTGCTATGTTTCTGTAACAAATTGGTAATAAACATGCAGTAACTGAGAGAAAACCTTTATGGAGCCATAATAGGAAACCCACCTCCCATTAAAACCTCAGCATGATGGACAGCAAGTCCTTGTAAAAGAGAGAAAGGATGCAATTCAAATGTTTTTCCCATTGTGCAGCAAAGCAGCTGGATAAGGAAAGGTAAATGGAGTTTGGGGGGACAGTAGCAGTGAGTTATTGGGTGATCAGACCCCGTTGCCTGTCAGAAAATGCAGTGTCCAGGCACAGCTGGGGTTGCTGACACTGCCCAGGGCTCAGTGACCATCAGGAGCAACATGTAAAAAGGAAAACTGGAGAAAGGTCAGTGGTGGGAACCATCCTTCTGCTGCTGTTCTGAGAGAGGACTTTGGTTGCTGCTGCTTTGCACTTGCTACTGCTGTGTCTGTTCAAGGTCGCAAGAACCTGTGAGTGAAGTGGTCTGGGAGTTCAGGCTGTGCTGAAATGGCCTGAATGGCCCCACCAAAATGCCTGGAATGGCTCTCACATCCAGGGGGTTGAATTTAGTCATCAAAATGCGTATATTTGAATAAGAAGTCGCTATAAATTAAATCTGCAGCCAAAATGGTGGCTGAGTGGAAAATAATGAACTAACTCACCAATAAATCAAACGGGCATCTTTTTATATCCTCAATTCCTTCAAAATATGTTCTAGTTTTTTTCAAAAGCTTTCTCATGAGGGTTGGTAGAGTAAGTGAAGAGTGAGGTGACCACTGCTTTTGGAAATAGATCTGTAAGGATACATATAAAAAAACCCACTTTAGTGAATACTGATTATTTACATCCTTTGTCATCTTCCTGACTACCTTTGCTGTTCAGAAATTCTTCTTTGCTTTAAGGGAGCAACCCCAAGCCCCGCGGGACATCATTACTGCAAGAAAGTCACAGAACTGTAGACTGGTTTGGGTTGGAAGGGACTTCAAAGATTTGGTCCAACTCCCCTGCCATGCACAGGGACACCCTCCACTAGACTAGGCTGCCCAAAGCCCCATCCAACCTGGCCTTAAACACTGCCAGGGAGGGGGCAGCCACAGCTTCTCTGGGCAGCCTGTGCCAGGGCCTCACTGCCCTCACAGGGAAGAATTTCTTCCTAATATCTAATCTAAATCTACCCTCCTTCAGTTTAAACTCTTTACCCCTCATCTTTTCACTGCATGCCCTTGGAAAGAGTCCCTCTCCATCTTTCCTGTAGGTGCCCCTTTAGGTACTGAGAGGTGCAATTGGAAAGGGGCCTGTAAGCTGAGTTGATGATTTGGAAAGCTTGAGATGTGTTTAGGCGATAACTAGTCTATGAGTTGAATGTGCAAATGGAATAATCTAAATTATTGTCTGTGTAAAAAGATGAGGTCTTTAGAGATCTTAGAAAAATAATCAATCAATTACAATTACTGGGCAGGGCTAACTAATGCTTGGCTTTTTAAAAAATGACTTTATTATCCAATAGAAAAAAGTTTGTAGATTAAAGGATTTGAACTGCAGAAAGGTATGTGACTGTTTAAAACACCAGAATAGCAAAAACTATTTTATATGAGTCTTTAAAAGTCGTTCTTTGGTAAATGCCTGCATGCCAGCAACATGTATCTGAAATCGTCAGTGGAAAAGTTAGCCACTCAGACAAAAAGAAAAAAAATTTTTAAATGGACAAAAAAGAAAAAGAGAAAGAACCTAAGATTTAGAGCTTCAGATAAAGAGAAGATCTGGCATTGCTGCCATGGTACCACTATCAAGGCAGATCCATCATGTCTCAGATGAATCATTGGTTTCATATATTTTATTTCAAGAAAAGTTTTGCCACTTGTTTTTGAATCACATACACTGATTCTTTTTTTATTTTTTAAGTATATGTATCTATAGATATTGTGGTACAAAAGTACTTACCACTTATTTATCGAAAGTCTTTTGGTAAGACTGTATACATTACAAATACTAAAAATAAAATTCAAGTTGATGAAATTATAGAATTATTGTTGCCATACTGTAAATGTCACTGTGACAGAATAACAAATTTTAAAATAGTGAGCCATAGACATCTGTTAGTTTCTGAACCATTACCATTATTTTGCTGCAGTGAATAAGATTCTCATTTTTGTGTACCATTTTTAGGTTGTTTTTGTGCCATATGGGCATCTTTTGATATTTGGGAAAAACTTAGAATAGAGTCGCTTTGATACACAGAACTTGAATTTGAATAAATTCTTTGTTCTCCCTTTTTTCCTAATTTGCATGGAGTATGGCCCCGGCGTACAGAGGGAGGACAGAAACTGGGCAGTGTGTTTGTTTGTGCTATATAAGTCACTAGCTTCTGTTGTACCCTTGTGAAATTGTTTCAGATCTTCCTCCAAGTTTCATGTGTTTGCAAACTATCGATGCTGTTGCCTTCAGACGTGATAGAGACGGTATTTCAGTGCCAGGTCGCAGTCCGCCCTGTAGACTGCCTACTGCTTCTTCACCACAGGACAGAAAAGAAATTCCACAAAATAAGAATCTCTGTCACCCTGGCAGCAGTGAGGGTGGGACTTTCTCTGAGCTGTAATGCTACGAGGAGAGCTCCTCCTGCTATCAGCACCTCGAGCACCCAACAGCTCACCTGGGCTGGTTCAAATAATGTCACCACTCCGGTGCCATGAAGTGATGAGTACACAGAGCTGCTTCTTTCCTGACCGACAGAAAATCATGGAATCACAGAATGTGTTAGGTTGGAAGGGGCTGTTAAAGGCCATCAAGTCCAACCCCACTGCAGTAAGCAGGGACATCTTTGACTAGATAAGGTTGCTCAGAGCCTCATCAAGCCTGATCTTGAATGCCCTCAGGGATGGGGCCTCCATGACATCTCTGGGCAACTTGTTCCAGTGTCTTACCATCCACATAGTGAAGAACTTCTTCCTAATGTCTAATCTAAACTTACCCTGCTCTAGTTTTACCTGCTCTACCCTGCTCTTACCTCTTACCCTGCTCTACCCATTGCCCCTTGTCCTATGGCTACATACCCTTGAAAACAGAAAGGTATTAGATAAGATGCTCCAAACCAGATCCTGGGCTGGTATTAGCACATACACATCAACTCTTCCCTCTTGTCCTCAGTAATTAGATCTACTTATAAATATATCCTATGGTAAATAAAAATGGTTGGTTCATTCTCACCTCTGCCATGAGAAATTTGGCAGTTGTGCATGGGATGAAAGAGAGAGGGCTTCTGACCCCTGAGGTGTCCCCTGTGCATCCAGTCATCCTGGTGTCAGCCCATGTGAATGCCAAGGGGTATCAAATGTTAGGGACTAGGATCATGAGGATCCTTGATGGTCACCTGGCTCCTGCCAGGCAGTCAAGCCAATGGTGTGGCCAGGGGCTTGTGCCTGCCTTGATGGAAACATGGGCTGGGCCCTGGTCCTGCTGGCGTTGGAGTGCAGGGGTAGGGCTTGTAGACATGGTGCTGCCCAAAATGAGCTCTGGACCCTCACTACCAGCTCAGAGCTTTTCTGCCTTGCTGTGCCATGCATGTTGCACAGGTCAGGCTTATGGCTGGACTGCGTTGATCAGTGGTGCATGAGCCACTTTTACTTTGGAAAACAGTGGTAATATTCAGCACTGTTCTTCAAGATACTCAGTGCAATTCTTTGCTTAAGTATTCCTTGTTTATTCTCAAATTTATAGTGTTCAATTCTCAGGAAGACATTTTCTCCTATATTTTAAGTCTAAGTAGAGAGCACCGTTGCTTTTCTTGTGCTCGTTATAATGCTAATTTAATACATAGAGTTCATCAATAATTTCCAGTTCTCTGATTCATGTGATGACATCAAATTCCAGTGGAGTAAGTGAAGTGCAAAGCATAGCCTCCTTCCTGCAACATGTATCTTCAGGCACTGGAAATGTACTGAAACCGAAACAAAAATAAGTGTAAGCCCCTGTTGTGAACAAGGAGGAAGCCAAGCATGTTTTTGCTCAGCTGACAAGCTTGGGAAGTCAAGAGACAACTTAATTGAACAATTGGTTCATCGGCTGCTAGAAGTCTTAAGTTGCATGAATGACAAAACTATCAATTATTTTTAAAAAATACATGGTATTTCTTGCAGCAGAAACAGCATGTAGTAATTAGGGGTTGGGTTTTCTTGCTTTCACAGCTCAAGAGAAGGACCAGACTCCAATTCCAATTGACACGGCACGAATTAATTGTACTTTCTCATAATGTAGCTTTAGAAATTGTTTGCATCCTACATGTTACTTTATATTGTTCACAGGTTATAAAGAACAGCTTCAAAAGAAGAACTGTCTTGCACCAGGCAGGAAAAAAATATCCTAGTCCTCCCCTCCATCTTTATAGCTATTTTTCTTCTTTGCTTCGTTTTCTCTGGGTTTGGTAGTCAGGTTACTGGTGAGCAAACCAGGTAAGTCCCCAGCAGGCAGCAGCTGAAGCCCAGGAATGGGTATTATTATAAGAGTGATGGAGCCTAGGTTCTTATGGCCTGCCTTGGAAAACAAGACTCCTAGACTTCACAGAACTCAGGAGACAAAGGATTGGGAAGATACTGAGGCAGAAACTGGAAGTGTGATGTCTGCTCTCAGCTCTGCCACCCAGCCTCTGAGCTTCTGCATGTTATGGCAAAGCTCTGTCTCTCTAATGTGGCCCTAGAGCTTCTTCCAACAGTTCAAGCAGCACAACTACAGAGTTGAGTCTTAATCATAATGAGAACTTTTCTTCCAAGCCACAGGTTTCTCCTTGTCTACTTACATTTATCTATCTCTGTCTACTTGGTGCTACCACTAGCTATTTGCATGGGTGAATACAAAACCCAGTCCTATATTCTGCCTCTCTTCTGATTTATTTATTTATATTTAGCTTTATACCCCCTTGAAATTTCCCAGTGTTGGGTCAGACTCCATAGAACAACCTCTGCTGAGAACAATCCTTTCAGCAGTCTTTGAACTGCTGGTGGAGAACAAGTTAAAAAAAACAAGTTCTGGGCTTGTTAATGATACAAGCCCCATGGTAAAGAAAATGCCAGCATTTTTCTCTTTAAATCCTGCCATGAATACAGGGAAAGCTGTCTCTTGTCTCTCTGTGTACTCTGTATTCTGGTGATAAAATTTAGGCAGAAGCATTTGAAAGTTTGTGAACATAAACACAGAACAGTAGTGTTTGGTGAACCTCCCATCTGCTTCCTGGTGGTGTATTCTTCTTGGTTTCAAAACTTCACCAGTTACCGTGGGTTTGGGGAATAAACAGACCAAAGATCGCAACGCATCTGTATCAGTTAACTAGCAGGTATTTCTTGGTCCTCTAGGACCTCTAGGAGGTTAAAAAAAACCCCTCCAAAATGAACAATTTTGGGATGCAGGGACTACGTAGACAACCAGTTTACACAGTGAAGGCAGCTCACTAGTGGGAAATCACAGGATGTGAATATAATTCTCAAATGTATGAGAAAATGCCAAGAACAGCAGTGATAGTGGTTGTAAGACATAAAAAATTATCCAGAATATTCTAAAAATAATTTTAAAAATATGAGTGGCTGCAACAAGATCTCACAATAAGGAATTTAAAAAGGGAAAACCTGCACATGGGGAATAAGGAACTTCAGCTATATCCATGCATCAACCCTGTGTAAACCTGCTAGAAACAGAGATGTTTGCAGAGCTGCTGTGGTCTTGCAAAGTGTCCGCTCAGAGATCTGCAGTCATGCAGAGGATACACAGGTTATGAGGAATATTGGAAGCACTGTTGAGAGACAGGCTGGCTTTCGTTATTATTTAGTTGCAGAAGTCTGTTTTGTGACAGGGAAGCAAATAAAATACAGAACATTTGTGTACTCTCAAGTTTGGGAGCTCTGAAATGAGAAGACCAAAGTAAAGCATTGATGTCTTTGTCCTTTGAGATGTTGTCAGAAATCTGATTTTGCTAACATATTGACTCTGAAATCTCCAGATTAAATACCAATTTGTTTCAATGATTTGGGGAAAAAAAAGGTCTATTTTTGGAATAAAGAGGTAGGGGCTTTGGGTATTTCAAGTGAATCATAGTCTTTCTCAGGAAAGTCTGTGGTCTCTTTTTAAAAAAAAAGGAAAGAAAAGGCTTTTTTAAAAAAATACTTGAAGATAGTTGTGAAACCACTTTGGTTTTTGGTGGTCTTACTGACATCTGTGGAAATTCTGGTTCAGCCTTAAAAGCAACGAGCCAGCGGGATTAAGAAATAAATACAGTATTTGGCATTTTAATTATTGGTAGGAAGTTACGAGACATGAACATAATGCATTAAGGAGCAAAAGCTGAGTTCAGGATGTACTCCTTGTTTATGTCAGAGTTGTACTGGGCTGACAGTAAAATAAGAATTGAGACACTGTTTCCACATTTTTTCAGAAACATATTAAGTGTTCTTTTTAGCTGATTAAATTGGTTTCCTTTCAGATGTACAGCCTGGGAGCTAAAAGTCTGTATTTACATTATAGAATTGCCATCCCTAGACTTTCAAAATGCATGAATCAGAACATTAAAAACATGACATTTCAAAATACACTGAAATCCTGGGTTGTGGTTTTTCTTTTTTTTTTTTGCTTCCTGGATTTTCTTGAACTTGAAAATGCCATGTTTTCTGTCTTTTCTTTGTAACCCCAAGAGACAAAGAACTTTTTTTATTTTAATGCAATTGAGCAGCTTCAGAAGTTGAAGGCAGACTAGTGTCTAGTCCTAACAGGTATGAATGAAATACCTGCGAATACTAAACCCCCTGTGACTTGCAATAGGAAAATATGAGCTAACAGCTAGATGGTTGATGTATAAGTAGTGTAAAATGAAGGCTGGAGCTCAAAGCCTTACTCTCAGGGCTGTGCCTGTGAGGTTGATGAGAGGTTTGACAGCTGGACTTCTCCAGCCGTCTCCAAGCAAGGCGCAGGATACCAAGCTCCCAAAGACACTGCACTGATTGCTCCGTTGGTGGCCATGACCCCAGCACACTGTCTAGCCATTCTCCTATAAACTCCTCCTAAACATTCATATTTAACTCCAGAAAACTGTGCCTACAATACTAATAAAGAATGAGGCTTTTATCCTCATTGGGGTATTTTTCAACCTCTGCAGTCAGGAGAAACCCGTGGTTTACATTTCACTGCAGATGGACACTTCCAGAGAGACCAAACATGTTTAACCAGAAACTTATGGGAGAGCTGCAACTGGAGCATGTTTCACCCCATCTTAAAGAAGGTGGATTGAACTCTTAGAATGAGTTGCCTGATGAAGAATCTCTTCTCCTTTGTGCCTATGGAAGGACCACTGGCAACTTGCTTGCTCACAATTGCTCAGACTGAGATGCTGTGGACTGCTGACCAGACTGAGAGAGGGCAGGAACTGTTGTCCCATATAGATTCTCCTGCTTTTCCCCAAACCAAAGCTAAAGCTTGTCCTGCTTTTCTCTGTTTTTGGGGGGATTGAAAGACGAACACATTGTGCTATCATTGGAAGATTTTGCCTCTTGGAATTAGCTTGAGAAAAAGCTCCCATTTCAGTGGAATTATTCCTCTTAGTTTCCAGAAACACGGTAATGTAAACACTTCTGTAGAAAGCTGGCAGTGTGCACCTAGAAATCAATCCCACATTGATTCACTTTGCCAAACAATATTCCCTGTCTTTTTTTTTTTTTTTGCTTAGTGGGCTTTATTTTTGGGTTATTTCAAGTTGGTTATGAAAACTCCCCTTTATAGGACCCTGCCAGACCCAATATATTGGCAAACGATCACACCCAGAGCACTGAAGTGACCTGCAGTTCTGCTCACAGTGCTCTAAAGCAAGAGCATGCTATTTACAGTCCCTCTCGGGTTGTTTATTTGGCTCAGCAATCCAACTTTCAAAGAGACCATGGAAAGGGCTGTGGTACAATGAGCTGTTTAATGGTAGCGTGCATGCTCACACACCTCACGTGCACCTGTGCTTTTCTCTAGGATGCCTCCCTAGCAGGTGTGACTTTGGTAGTGGTTTCTATTCTAGGTGTAGAGGTAAATTTCTATTTTGAAACATAATGTTTATGAAGGAAACTAAAAATATATAGCTTTGAGGGACTGCTTTATTTTGAGGATGTGCTATATCTTACTGGAAAATTCATACTATCAAAGACAGGTCCAGAAAAAGGTTCAGTATAAATACTCAACAGAAGGCTGCCAAGGAGACGGGTTTGCTGATGCCAGTTAGCAATGCTGGCATTGAATTAATTTCTCTGGTGCATGAAAGCACCAGCCTGGCAATACAGAGATTTTGATTCTTCCTGATTCAGTGATCAGCTGCTTGTGCCCCAAGGTGTGCTGCTGAACAAGGACTATACATCTCCATCTACACCAGCTACAAAAAGAAGAGCTACCTACTGCACCTTGTGGGAAGACGGTGCCTGTGATTTGGGTGTGCAAAAAGACTTCACACTGGGCGTTCAGCACTGCCCAGCTATGAGATCAATTTATTCAGAATTCTGCCTTTACTTGTCTATCCTTTGCACCTATCACTTAATTACACCCGCTCCCAGGAAGATATGCATCAACAGATTGAAAGCTCGCAGCATCCTACGGAACAGTCCCTGTCAGAAAGTAACAAATACCATGCTAAATTGAAACTACTGCGAGACTATCACTAATGATGCATACAGAAAAATTTTGGCTAACATGTTTACCCTCCATTTTGGGAGCAGTGTCATGAGATCCATATCGATGACAACTGTCAGACTTCACTTAGGAATGACTGACACTTGGTATCTTCAGCATCTGTTCCCCTTTCTTCCTACGCAGTTCTTCCTTTTAAAAAAAGACACAAAGATCTGAAATACTTAATAAAGTAGTTCACTTTTTGCATTATATAGAATAATTCAAGGAATATGGAACAAAAAAGAAGCTGAAATTCTGAGGGGAAAGTAAATTTTTCAAACCACAAGCCCAGAATAAATCTGGGTCAACATTTTGCCAAATTTCTTTATCAGGGTTTCTGTTGCAAGGTACAGAAGAGATAAAACCCATAACCTTTCTATGAGAACATCCATGCAGCCTGCTGGAAAGCTTCATCCCAAGACAGGCCTTTCTCCACTCATCTTTAGCACAGGCCTGCTTATGAGAATGTCCAACTTAGAATATTCTGTATCACCTAAACCATTTTTCACCTTGGCCTGTTCACTGGTTTCCAGAAACTTACTCTGCCTGAGTTTGCTCCAGTGAATTTGAAGCAATCGCAGCTGAAATGTATGAACAGTCATGCATTTATTTATATTATTTTCCACATAGGACTTTCTAAGCAGACTGACTAATGGGGTAGGGGAATTCATGTCCCTAGAGAGGTGTGGATCAAGGATGAGCAGACTTTCTGAAGGCAGTGTAGGGGCTGCTGGTGCAGTGTAGCTGTAGCTGTGGGACATGGACATGAACCTCCTGAGCTTACCCCTTGAGATTATTCACAAATGGGTTTTCTGTGAGGCACCCTGATGGTGTCACTTGGACAAGCTAAGAGACAGTTTCTGCTGAACCTGTCCTGGATTCCTAGCAGATAGCTCCACATTTGTACATGGGAGCGGAGTGTAAAGGTGGCTGTGCTGGCTGGAAGTCTCATTATATTCCATCCTGGAGTGATTTGCAGAAGAATTTGAGTGACAAAATTCATAATTCTTGGAGACAGTACCATCTACCACGGATGAACCATATTGGCCTATTGATTTCTGCATCTAGAATTAAAAAAAGTATATTTTATTCAAATAGCAATACTTTATTGCAAGTCAATGGAATTAAATAATTAATGCAATTTTTGAGCTGAGGCTGAAGAACACCCTAAGTATGTTTAGACTGTTTAGCTCACTCATTTAGGAGACCACATAGATATTAACTTACATGTGAATATATGTTTGATGAGATTGCCAGTGTCAAAATGATAAGGGGTTTTACATTCACCCAGCCTTAAGATATACATTACAGTCAGTAATTGATGAATAAGGAAAGATTTGGTAAGTTTTTAAGGGACTGAAAAAGTGTGTAGCTATTACAGAGTGGTTCTTCACCATTTTTGCTTTCATGGATTAACTTGCTAAATGTTGTTTCTAGAATGGGCTGATCTCCATTCTCTCTCCTGCTAGCAGTGTGAGCCATGTGCTTCTTTCCGGCTGGATACATGTATGAAATGTCTCATTTTAAATTATGCTTAGATGTTGGAAACAATGCAGAGACTCCAGAAAAGAGCCTCTACTTTAAGCACTTCCGTAGTCATTGGTGGGACTGCTGAAACCTATTCAGGTATAATCAAAAATGCAGAATGTGGAGTATACAGTTTGGTCTTTGAATGATAAACTCATCCCCTTTTTAGATTATAAACTTATCCCAAGTACTTACAGCATATTTATGGGCTTGAAAGCTTTTACTGTTAATTTGCAAGTAGGCCTTTTCACATCTCTTAAGATTCTGTTTTCACAGCTTGATGGAGACCTGCTAGGAAAAGAGGAGACCATGTCCAATCACATCAACCAGATCAACTGATGATCCAATTTCCCATCTCATCAAGGGGGTTGCAACTTCTTTAAAGTCCTTTATAGCCTTCAGATGAAAAATTGGCTTCACAACGCTGCCTGTGGTTGGTTTGTTTTCCTGAACAGTGCCACGATACGCTGGACCCTCAGGATGGCTTGAAGTTAACACGCTATTATCAATAAAGTAAATATAATTGAAATAGTGATTAAAATTCACTAATTATTCCTATTAGTACATAACTGTTTTGCTGAATATATGTGAACTAGAATGTAATCAAACAGCAGTAATTATTTTTTTTTTCCTTCTGATTGTATCTGCCTTGATGTTAATGCAATGCCAAGCACTGGTGTCTCTGAACAAGCAGAAAGAAACCCCAGAACACACGAGCAAGTGAACATGCAACTCTGGGATGGATATCCGCTCATCCCATAGGGCCTAAGGTGTAAGATACTTTTCATCTTCCCACCATGCCTGCACAGGAATTGAATTCAAATTAAATAGGTCCTGAAATGGGAACAGAGCCTGTTTCTGAGCTGGATGGTCTCGGCCCGGCACCCACATGGGTGCACCAAGGAAGCTGCAAACAGGGGACTTGCCAGGGACACATCTGCTCCCAGGTGGGAGCTCATAAAGGGTATTTTGGGTATGCTAAGTACACTTTTCTGGACAGGTCAATTTTATGGTAGAAATCTCCTGCTGACTATATTATTTCTAAGATGGCAGTTGTGCTTTCAGATACCTCAGTGGGACCCCTGAGTGCAGAGATTTCAGGACACTAAAGACCTCATTATGCTAATTGCAATCTGTAAAATCCGGTGGAAGACCTTCTTGGGTTTGGAAACAATGGTGCCCGCTTGCTTAGCTCACCAGCTTTGAGCTCCCCTCTCACTGTCTTGCAGCTCCATCTGTTTCCCTGATTTCCTGCTTGCGTGCTTTTCTGGGCTGATCACAAGACCTGCCCCAGCCATCCCCACTTGGGAGAGCTCCTTCCGATGAGTTTTCTCCAGCTTGGCCTTGCTTTGCAGGTTTTGGAGCCATTTCCTGGCAGCTTCCCATCCTTCTTGCTCTTGAGGGGTTTCTAAAAGTAGGGTGGACTGAGAGAGTCTGCTAAACACAGCAGTGATTGTTTCTCAACTGAAAGAGGATAAAGTAAAATTACACTGTGGGGAAAAAAAAAAGTTGCAGCTTCAAATAGACTCCAAATGATGGAAACAAAGAAGTAAATATTTACTTGTATGCACTGCAAGTCAAGCATGTGCTGTACAAAATAAAAGTATTAAGCCAGTCCCATCCAATCCCACCCCAGACAACTCACCTCTGGTACTGCTCTGCAGGTCTGGCTGCTTAGCCGTGCCTCAAATAATAATAATAATAATAATAATAATAATAATAATAATAATAATAATAATAATAATAATAATAATAATAATAATAATAACAACAACAACAACAACAACAGCAACAGCAATAATAACAATAATATAATAACAACAACAACGACAACAACAATAGTAATAATAATAATAAAAAATTTGCCAGTGTGGCCACCCTTTTGTCATATAAAAAACCCCCAACATTGTCCACCTGAAAATCCACATTGTGTGTGCATTTTGCCAGCTTAGCAAGCAGCTGGGTGTGGTTGCTGGGTTTTAATTTAATTTTTTTCCCCTACTTGTGTTGATAACCTTACGTGGCCTTTTATATTTCACAGAGAACTGTACACTTTTGTATCACCAGTTCTGCATTTCCTGTGCAATCGTTCACTCACGTATGTTGATCTTGTGCAAATGAATTGTGACTGTGCTCCAAAAACATCAGAGGGTGTTAAAGGGCAAAACAATGTGAATTTCTATGTGCAAGTATTCATCCTTGTCTTTAAAAAAAAAAAAAAAAAAAATTTAGGGCACAAAGGGAAAAACCTTACCATTGTTTTACTGGTTATTTACTGGTTATTAACAGCTGGTGATACTTTATTTAAGTTGTCCTATCATTATTCATACAGCAGATACTTACCCTAGCATAATTCATCAAAATAAATTAATGAAATGTTCCCATCTTACACGCTTATCTGGAATTTCATTGTAATTTAGCACAACTGACATGTTCAGTTGAGCCAAAGTACTGTTAATACCTGAGTTAAACAAAATAATTCTCTCTATGCCTGAGCTCTGGGATATTATTTCCACTGGTTGCTTTAAAGTTGCATAGTCCTGAACTAAATATCCAAAAATGTTGAAGAACTTCAAAGGATCATAATGCTCAAATAATCCAACAAGTATTAACAGTCTCTCCTCCCTTAAAAGAGAATCATTTATGTAACTCATTAATTTGCTATAGTAAATAATCTGCTGACATTTACAATAAGCATCCCTATTGGAGGTTGGAATAAATATTAAGTTGCATGTAAAACTATAAATAGCAAGAATTTTGATGCCAGACAGTTTCAAAATACTATGGGAAATAGATGAGTGCTGGCTGCGTGAAATTAACGTGTAGGTCTCAGAAACATGAGCATGCACGTGTATGAAAGTAACCACGGAGCAGGCCTGCCTAGCACCCTCCTGTCCTACCTGCAGGGTATTGGTCTGTATATCCAATGTCTGGCTAAAGCCAACGGTCTGAAGTTTGTTTTTAATAGCTTTAGCTTGTCTCAGCTGCATGGAGTCTCAGCATGAAGTCTCCACTTAAAGGCTGAAACAAAATGGGGAGGGGCAGTGTCTCTCCCCACCACTACTACACATAATATATACAGCTGCTTGTAGGGCAGAAACAGAGATGAGTGGGGGAGTGTGTGGTCTTCTAGGCTGTTGTCTAATTTTGGTTGTACTCACATCTGCTGATCTTAGCAGGTGTGTGAGGTTGCTGGCCAAAGCTGCCCATCATGCCCCTTTCCTTGGAGGTTACGGAGGCCTTTGGTTTCATTGCACCCATGGTCTTGTTCTGTTAATGTGCTCTGGGTGCTGGAAACAGCAGCCTCTTAGCTCAGCCCCAGGTGAGGTGGCAGGATTTCTAAAGGGATTTTAAGTGCCAAGTATCAAAGCTGCAAGCAGAGTATGCTCCCAAGCATGGGGGGTGTGATGAAAACTCCAGTGCTTCGGGGAGTTGCAGTGGTATTGTGCCTTGACCTCCAATTACAGCAGGTGATGTATAGGTTTGACCAGCCTGTGCTGATGTGCCTCCTGACTCGTGTGGCCTTCACTGCCAAAGCACAGGTATGTGGGTCCCAACTTTCTGGAACCCTGAGGGCAAGCATGATTCCCTGTGTCACACAGGAAAACCCCTGGTTGCTCTTTTATGTCATCGTAATACATAATGACACTATGTGCTGCCTAATTTTGTTTCTGCCAGAAGATGGGGACGACACAGGCCCAAGGCTTGACTTCCACAAATCAGTTCCTGACCAGCACACGGACCTGGTTGAAGGTCTTCAACAGGGAATCCACCTTGGCCAAATCTCAAGTTGTCATCCTTTCCCTCACAAAAATATGACCATTTCTTTAAGCCTTGTCGTGTATTATTTTCTTACGTTTGTAATTATTCATATGTGTTAGTCCTGCATTTATGCAGCTGTAAAGGTAAATGAGAGAGAGCATTACTGTGATTTTATATTTTTTCCACAGACTTTTGATGAACATTGCCTGTGGAAGACCAGCCAAAGACCAAGATGAGAACATGTAACTGGACTCTGGTCCCACAGAGGTTTCAAGGTAGAGTTCTGTGGTCCTACAGCACAGAAGGGTTTCATTGACCCAGAATGGTTTAATTGATCCAGAATTACATCAATTCACAGCTAAAAAGAGAAAATCCAGAGACAGATGATGCAGTTAACTCAGCGGAATGTAACTGGAGGAGGCTTCAGGAGCATGGGAAGCAAATCAAGCTGTGTATTGAGCCGCATGTGGGAAGGGCATGGTTCTGCTGAGAAACGAAAGATAGTGCAGAGGGTAACGCTAGAGGAATTCAGATCCCAGGTCACAAAGGATAATGCTGTATCACAACAGGAAAGGGATAGAGAAGTCTTGGACATACTGACATTCAGTATAACCTGTCAGCCACGATTATACTAAGTGAAAAAGGATACGCTAGGTGCAAGGGAGCTGAACATGGATGAAAAGACTAGAAGGTACGGGACCTCATATGAATATCAAACTTAAGAGATTCTTTACTGAGAGAGTGGTTGGGCCCTGGAATAGGTTCCTCAGGGAAGTGGCCACAGCACCAAGTTTGGCTGAGTTCAAGAAGCGTCTGGATGATGCACTCAGTTGCATGCTCTGACTTGGCTGACCCTGTGTGGAGCCAGAAGTTGATGATCCTTACAGGTCCCTTCCAGCTCAGGATATTCTGTGATTCTATGATTCTATGATATATTACACTCAGACCCATCCAAACATTTCAAGCATGCTGGCACACCTGTAGGTACGGCCTGGTTTGATACTCGGGTTTGTTATTCTGTGATTAGTTGCTACTCTTGAGCATTTTTGTCACTGTTTGTGCAGCTGAAGGGGATGTGGCCATTGCCAGGTGGTGATTCGAGGACTGAGATCTGTTGACTTTATATTCTGCTCGTGGATCAGCGAAATCTCTGACATGTGAAATAAATTACCTGAGGTGTTTGGCAACTCCATTCCTTGGGGTATATGTTTGAAGCCAGTCATTAGATTTGGATGGCAAATGGCTGGACCACTCACCACATCATGTGCTGTGGGAAGAGAGGCCTGACTCTCACCAGCACTGCTGGCCCGAGCACTCTGGCATCCAGAAAGATAGGTACAGGAAACATGGGACTTGGAGTCACCCAAACCCCTGCTACAAGGAGGCTGTAATAAATGAGAATGGTCACAGCGTTACTCAGCAGAAAAGGGGGGGTCAGCATTCTCCTCCTGTTGAACATATATAATTGATTACCAGAATTAGGAAGAAATTTTTACCTTTTTGCTTCAGGGCTTTGCTCCATACCTCTGGTACGGGTGGGTCCCTGGGATAACATTTCCTGCTTCCTTTTGTAGCTCTTCAACATAAGATTTAAATGGTGTGTATGCCCATTTTGTTGTATTGTTCTGTCTTTAAATGGTGTGTTGTGAGGGGCTAAGCTCTGGATTGAAAAGTCCTGCTGGGTAGGACCACTTCCACAGGTCCTTTGTTAAAATGCAGGATGACAAAGGATCCTGAGCAGAAGCAGCAGGCAGTGTAGTGTTAGAAAATTAGGATACTGCTTTGAAGTTTTATGTTTGACTACACTGACATTGGCACGGATCCTATTACTATGAAGAGGTGTAAAATCTGAACAAGTGCCTACACAAGAATTGAAATCTCATCAGTATCATGTATTTTTAAAGGGCACAAACATGTGAAAGCTTACCTCCCTCTCCTTTTAGTGAAATAGAGGTCCCTTTGCAAATGCTATCTCAAATTTGTTAGAAAGGCTTTAGTTTCTACTTCAAGGATGAGCATCCCACTGTTTACCATGGTGTTGCCCAGAGTAATGGATTCTGCAAAGCTCTGCTTGAACTGTACTGAATATTTAGGAGCAGGTTTATTAAGGATTTGTTTTCCAAAGGAAGAGAAATAGCAAAATTTGAGACATCTCATTTAATTTCATTGCTTGATCTTGATTGAGATCTGATCATTAAGCAAAGAGGCTGAAAAATGTCCTACACGTGTCCCTTCCTCCCCAAAAGGAGGAATTAATTCCTGCATTTGAATGAATGTTTGTTTATTCATTCATTGCGGTAATACTATGATTAAGCAGAAGTTAATTACATCCTAAATGAAATCAAATGAATGTAATAAATTATCTTCTATCTTTTTATTAGATTTAAAGTAATTATTTACTCCCTCATCATACTCTGATTTTGTTTACACAGTATAAAAACTTAAATTCCCTATTCTTCCTGGTGGGAGAAGGTAAGTCACCTAATGTTTTGGACTACGTGAACTTTTGAAGTGGTTGGGAATTCATTTTGAAGTCATATGATCCTGACAAGAATAGTGTCTGTGCAGTCAAGGAGAAACCACGTCCAGCATCTCGGTGTCCTTAAACAAGCTGCACGTTTCAGTAAATATCAGAGATTTATTGGTGAGCCAGAGGGAGATGAAGGAAAGGCTAAGGTTAAGACTACCATTTGTAACTTTCAAACCAGTAATGAGCGGGATGAGAACCCATCCCTTTGAAGTCTCCCGGGCTGAATGGTGTGAGTGTTTACTACCGACCCCTTCTGCTGCTCCTCTTTGGAGCTGCACCAGCACAGCGCATTTTGTACCCATGTCCGAGCGAAATGTGTCTCTTGGGACACATGGTAGTGTGTACACTTAGTGATTGTCAAAGGGAAATCAATGTAGAGTGGAACTTTTGGCATATTCAGTAATAGATTGTTACATTTTGCTTTTACATTGCTGATTCACCCTTATTTTACAGACCAAGAAAGCAAAGAGTGTGGGTCTCTCAAGCATATGGAAAAAACTCAGGTGAGGCAGGTAGACATTAACATGCTGGGAGAAAATAGGCAACTCATGTGTCTCATCTGGCTTTTCGACTTGTGTCATTCATCCAAAGCCGCCCGTCAGCATTCTTTCAAAGTCTAGCAATTTTTCCTTGTTGAAAGCCATTCAGCTTATAAGAGTTCCTATCCAGCTATAGAGTAATCCTCTGTCCTGCAATTGCATTTTCTACAGTATGTAGAAGTTACTGGTTAATCACTGGTATCACTGACTTTGAATATTAACTTTCCATCTTACGTGATTTGAGTGAGGCAACAGAGGTAGGTAAAAATGAGCTCTCTGAAGTGAAAGTGCCATGAGCAGCACCTGTGGCTCCCAGGAACAAAACCTCTTCTTCAGAACCCAGCATCTTCTTTAAGAAGCACAGATTGCTAAGGATTTAAAGGTCATTATGGAGCAATGTGTGCCAGGCTGCTGTATTAGGTCTGAACTTACACTTGGCTTTGATTAGTTCTGCCATGGTGAGTATTAAGTTTAGAAATATTGGAATGGTATTTAAAAAAAAAACCCCACAAACCAGAAAGGAACTGCTAAGGTTGGAGGAGAGCAGGGCTTATCCCAGTTCTAGCTACAGCAGGTCTGTAAAAAATAGTGGTAACTCAGGTCTGAAAAATGTAGTAACCTGTTTCATAAATTCTGGGAATAACAAAGTTAATTATTTATTCCTGGGGTGTATCAAGGAAAGTGTGGCCAGCAGGTCAAAGGAGGTTCTCCTCCCCTCTTACTCTGCCCTGGCGAGGCCTCACCTGGAATGTTGTGTGTGGTTCTGGGCTCCCTGGTTCAAGAAGGACAGGGAGCTTCTGGAGAGGGTCCGGGTTTTTTTCGTGTTTCCCAGTAACAGAACAAGAGGCAATGACTGAATGTAAGAAGTTCCACATAAACATGAGGAGGAGCTTCTGAGGGTGGCAGAGCACTGGCACAGGCTGTGCAGAGAGGTTGTGGATGCTGTCCTGTGCAGCCTGCTTGAGGTGATCCTGCTCTGGCAGGGGGCTTGGACTGTTGGACTAAATGATCTCCAGAGATCCCTTCAAAGCCCTATCATTTTGTGATTTTATCGGGTATATTAATAGCCAAAGGATTATTTTTAGGATATAAAAAAGGATTCCTGTTAGGAATAGTGGCTAACGCATTTTATTTGATGGGCTTTGGGCAGTAAGAGAAACGTGTGAGGATGTGACCATCCAGCCACCATGGACAACAGCATGTTGCTTTTCACTTTTTCTTACCTCATCTTCTCAGCTTATCCCAATGTCTCCACAGCATGTACTCCAGAAGCATTTCAGGTCTCTATTACTGCTATTATTTGGGATAATACCCCATATGTAATTCTACTCTACTTAATTATGTTAATAACAGTAATATACTGTAAATACTTCTGCAACTATCCCCCTTGGAAGACTTGATGTGCTCTGAAATGGGCTTGTGCTTAGTCCCCTGACACAGCGAGAAGGTCTAGAAGAATAGGAAACGATCCTGCAGCCTGCAAGCCCGCATCCTGCCAGCCCTTTCGTGCCAAATGTTGTTCTCAAGCACCTGGCAAGCACAATTCATTCATTTTCCAAATGTCAGCAGCCAGCCAACTCCTCGGGACATTCCCTCCCAACACAGGGACACTCGATAGGTGCAGTCAGGCAGCTTTTGGCCACCAGCCTTGCACCCCGGTCACGTGTGCACACTGTAAGGACGGAAGCGCCTCTTGTTTCTGTTTTTGTCTTGCAAGTGGCAACTTTTTCTGTTCCCCTTCCTGCTTGTTCTACTCCGCCGCCAGCATGTCGTGGTATTTCATCGGGGCGCTGGGAGATGCGTACTTGGAATACTGAAAGTGCTCCACAGGTGCCTGCGTGCAGCGACTGGTTTCTGCTGTAATACGGAAACACTAACGGCATGCTGCAGGCACCTAACTTTCAGGGGCCACAGTATGTGCCATTATTTGTCACTGCCCTCTCCAGGATACTGTGCTCCACTCCCAGCGCTGGTGTCAGTAGGCCTCTGCCCGACAGCGGTGGAGCCTAGGACACTGCTCCATTGCATTCTGCTTGCTGGCTGTAGGTCACATCCCGAGTCCTCAACCCTAGAGCTTGTACCTACAGTCGACTGGCAGCTGTCATGTCAGCTGAACAGTGAGCACCACACAGAGTATGTCCTCAGCAGGGTATTTGTGTACCGCCTGTCTAGCCAGCCTTTGAGACCCAGGCTTGGCTTCAGTGGACGCAATACAATAGCAGGCAAATGGCCTCTGAGGTTCTCTGCCTCACAAATGTAACCTAAAAGCTCTTGTCCTTTCAAAAGGGCTTCTTCCTATGCTAGAAAACACATTTCCTTCAATCTCTCTCCTTTCAGTGTGAAGAATACAAGATGGGTGAACACAGAGGTTTGAAATGTCAGACAATTAGCTAGGAGTCATAAGGGGAGTTGGAAACGGTTTTCCTTCTTTTTTTTTAGTTTTTCTTCCTTTTTGTTTTCTCTGTAAGGCAGCATCTTGCATATCTGAGCACTTATCAGTCTGTGTCTCTGGCAGCTGAAGCCATACTTTTATTTTTTGTTTCAATCTCTACAAAATTGCAATTTAAACAACTATTAAAATCACTCTGATGCTTAAAATAAAATTTAAAAAAAAAAAAAAAGGAAAAAAATTTTGTAGAAGTGGCCAGAAGTGTTAAGGATAGACTTTACATCTGGTTATATGCTCTATGCATCCAGTGTTTTTACCTATCCGGCAGCAGTGGATTGCTCAGTCTCCTGGGTAAAGGATGGAGCTCGCATGTCCGTGCTGAGCCTCTGAAATGTCTTTGCTGCCTTCAGGCTGCTTGGCTGAAACATCCACAGTCACTGTCAGGAAATAGTGAAACTGCTGTTTCTTTCTGGCTGAGAAGAAAGGACACTGGACAACAGTGAGTGTGTGTGTGTGTGTGTGTGTGAACGCCATCACCACCTCCACTTCTCTCCCCTCCATCAAGAACAGGGGTTTGGGTGAAGTTCTACGTCCCCAAAGACTTGCAGATATCCACATAACCTTCTGGGGACCTGGCATAAAGTATTTAGCCCTCAGGTATATCAGGGGAGATTGAGTGAAGGAATCTTTGGCCAAAAAGTTGTCCTTGATCCTGTGGTTTTTTCACCTTCAGGGAAAAACTCATCTTTCCTCTCAGCGTGGCCAGGCTGGAAAAAGGCTGAAAGGTGCGAGAACTGGTCATGTTTTGTAGCTATTCACTCTGCTGATATCATTTGCACCAGTATATAGTACAGAGTAGTACTTGGGATGCCATTATACCCCCGTGCAATAGATGCTAGCTGTGTGCAGGATGGGGGGGACGGCAGTACCTGATTACCGGCACATATGGCCATTGGTGTCAACGGAGCATTATAGTTTACTCTCCATATGAATCATCTCCCCCTGAGGAAGTTACATGAAAATAACACTTAACAAGGGTGATAAAGACTGTGTAGAGAGAAGAGAGTGAAGAATCTGTTTGCAGTATTTCTGTAGCAAGCAGATGACTGAATGTATTTCCAAATGTTACGTAATTTCTTGCGTGACTCACAACAACACAGTCTATAGACCATATGCAACACTTGGTACAGCAGCGAATCAGTGTAAATACCAACATTTTTGTAGTCTTAGGAGATGCTCATGGAGAAGGAAACCTGCTCATTTGCATTAATGCTCTTTCAAACAGGGGACTTGTATCATTATACAGTGGTTTAATTGAAGCTCCTTATGGGACCCTTCCAACTCAGTGTATTCTAATTTTTTCCCCTGACTTTATCACATCCTTATTAACAGCAGGAAAATCCGGTTGGGTAAGTTATTTTTCTTAAAGCAGTTTAAGTAGAGACTCAATAAAATGTACTGCTGCCATGCCTGTGTTATTGATTTCTTTCAGCTGAACTCAAGCCAGCCTGCCCTAACAGCAAGCTGTTGTTTCCTGCAGGTTTTGGACATGGATGTGTTCCCATTTAATAAAAGGAAGCTTCCTCATAACGTCAATAATTCTCACAATTTAAAAACTGTACGAGAGACCATGGAATATCTTCAGTCAATGAAATGTGGGAGATGGACACCTGTGCTGTCATTGAAGACCTGATGCTTCCTTGGTGTTGCTTCTTGGGTCTTTGGGCTTCTGAGCCACCTTTGCTGTGCTTCAGCACGGTGCTCTTGCAGGACTGCCTGAGGCTTCCCAGCCCAATTCTTGCTTGTGCTCCTTCCCGCGCCACACATCCTCTTCAGCTTAGCATCTGTGGGTTTTGGCCAATTATCCCCTCCCTCCACTCATGCGTGCCTTCACTCAAAGCCTCGCTTTCCTCTCCAGTCTCTACTGCTCACGTTTTCTTCTTCCTACCATCTGTCTTGCCCTAACATCCTCCTATCTTACTTTTGCAGTACACCCTCCTTTCTCTTCCCCCTGCATAATTTATGTGTTCCTGTAAACAAGGGCTCATTCCCCAGTCCCCCAGCTCTTTCCCATCACACCTCTGCCTAGTGCCCAAATTCTGTAATAATTAGGACAATTGCAGGAAACAGGCTGCAAGGGACCCTCAGCTGTCTTCCAGTCTGTACCCTTGTCCAGAGTAAGAATATGAAATCCTACTGTTTCTCTACTAAACTAATTCAATGATGTTATTCTTACAATTAGAGAATTTTTCTTTATGTCTAACTTGGATCTCAATTTTCATCCAATTTAAGTCCATCTGGTTTTGCCTTAATCCCCGTGGGCCCGGAAAGCAGCTTTCTTGAGCAGCTGTTTGTGTACTGAGGACAGTTTCTTCACAGTCTTCTGCTCTCTTCGTTTTCACATCACTTTCTTCTGTGCTGGTACTGTCCATTTTCTTGTCCCCATAAGCAGTCCTTCCCCTCTCTCCTCTTTAACACATACATGCATGTGTGTCCCATGACCCCAGCTTCTCCTTCCCCCTAGCTTTCTTGCCTTTCACCACACTTTCTACTGCCTTCTGGTCTTGATTTCAAGCTGTCCATACCTCCTGGGTCCTAACCACCAGTTTCCAACCCTTGACAATTGCCTGCTGTGCTCTCTACCATGAGCGCATGTGGAGTCTGGGTGGGATCTATGCCAGGAATGTGTTGCCTTGGTATGGCAGGAATGCATGGAAGCCACCCGCCCTGATGTAAATGCCTTTTGATTACCTTCTCTTTGAAGAATGTCTTTTTTAGCCCCTGTGAAACGCTGCTGGTGCTCTTCTGCTTTCGCCGTTGCCATGGTAGCCGATCCCATCCTTTCATGACTTTCTCATCAGTGGCCTAAACAAAATCTAGAACTGTCAGAATTAAAATGGAAGGCAGTTTACAGTATTTTTGAAGACTGGGTGGTGTATTATATGACAAAAGTACTTTGCAGCTAAAATTGGGTAAGTAATTAAGCACCATTATCTTAAATTATGATACTTTTGGAGGTATTCTGTGGAACATGTCCTGAATATAGTAACATTGCAATGTTAAATACAGCTAATGACACTGTTCCAGAAGTACAGAATGTAATGGCTTAATTAACCCAGAGTTACTGCAGCCTAATTTTAACTAACTTTCCCCCCCTGTTTCCTTAAAAGCACTCCCAGATCAAGCATTTCAGATGTGTGCCCTTCGAATAAGACCTGGATTTGGATCCCAATTGAAATCCCACACCTAAAACCTGCAGCTCCAGTGGCTGATCCAACATGCAGATCAAAATACTTTCAGCCTTTGGCATATTTGTAGGCCAGATTCAACATTTTCACAGGCTGCAGCTTTCGGTGTAATATCCCATTTCCTCCCGCTTCCCACCTTCCCCTTCCCACAAATGTCTTTGAATAATGACTGTGAAGTATTCAGGAGCTGGAAAAATTTTAAACTTAGGCCATTAAAGTGTAGACTAAGAACTAAATATAGGCAGCCATTCTCAAAGATCTTGGTCAAGATCTGTCTTCTGTGACGTGATGCAGTGTCTCTGCCAGGCCGCTGTTCAGCGAATGACAATTTGGAAATACGAGAAAGACACGTCTCCTCTCTCAAGCTTGTGGTTTGATCCCAAAGGAATTCAGGCACTGTCACTGATTGCCACACAAGTGATTATTGTGAAAGAGAACACTTGGAATTCTGTTCTTGACTATATTTGGTATTTTCTTCCAACTTGGGTAAAATCAGCATTAAAAAAAAAAACCAAAACAAAAAGCAAAAGGCTCAAAACTGATAGCTTAAAGCCTATAAATCACCTGTCATTTATTGCTCTTTCCTTAATTAATGCTGAAGGCATTTAAAGTCATACATAGCCCTTGTCTGAATGCATGTGCCTCAGTTTCCACAGAGCTACCTGACTGACTGCAGCATGGTGGAAGACAGCTGAAAGCTCAGGCAAGTGAGGAAAACCAAATTTCTGACACAACATGTATTTTATTCTGTCTCACAATCCACATATTCATGAATCGAGCCCAGAAATCGCCACGCGACACTGTCCCAGAACCAGCTTCAGCCGCATGGCCAGTCATTTTCACAGCCTTGCTGTGGGTAGGTGAGGTGCAGTTCGTCAGCAGCTGATCCCAGATTTTTTTTCCCCTCAACGATGACAGCGTTACGTTGGTTTCCATGAATTCGTGAAGAGGTGTTGGGAATCTCTGCATGTAGAGTTCTCAGCAACTTCCTTTTTGATTCCCACACAGCGTGTTTGTGACTGGCGGAAACCAGCTTCTCAGCTCACCCAGAGCTATAAAGCAGGGATGTTTATTCAGCGCTGGGTGCGCGGGGGATCGCTCCACCACAGACGTGCACACCAACGTGGCAGTTCTTCATGGTTATATTCAGTTCAGTGATACTTATTCATTAGGTTACCTCACATGTCTATACATATTCATAACCTGTGTCATCGTTCTCCTCCCTCAACCTCATACCTGTTCTCCCTACCCCCCGCTTTGTATTAGTTCCAAAAAGTCATTTCCATAAACTCCTCCCAGTTGCACCTGTGCACTGTCTCCTGATGGTGGTCATTGGGGGAGTCTTAGCAATGAAGGCTCAAAGTCTTCATCAGGTTGAACTTTTCCCCTCCTCCTGGCACATGCATGTGATTGTTCCAGTTGGGTGCAACCATCCTTGGGATGCTTCCCCCTTATCAGTCCTGGGTTCGCTTCAAATTCTTTCCAGAACACTGTATTATTCAAGACTAACTATATTAAAAATGAGCTGTTCAAACCAGACATTGTTTATGCAAGGTCATCTCCTGACATACTCACTGTGGCACTTCAAACCATCCTGTTAGCAAGCCCCCTTAGCCCTTTACAATTTATTAGCAAGCCCTAATATTATCATTCGAATCACTGTCCCGATATTCGAGACAGTGGCCACAGAGTTGAAATCACTGCACAGCTGCATAAAAAGCAACACAGAAGAACTGGGCCAGATGGAAACTGGGACATGGCACGTGCAATCTGGTGTAGGACAAACAGAGAGAGGTGGCTTCCAGAGCTGTAGTGAGCTAAACTCCCTGCTTAAACAGCTGTGTCTGGGAGAAAAAGTGTGAGTTACTGGAGTACCTGGCTGAAGTGTGTGGGGAAAAGGAGGGTCAATTCAATTTGCTGGAGTTGCAAGGTAGGTGGGCTGTAGATGTAGAGGGTAAAAGGTTATTAAAAAAATAGTGGAAGCACAGAAAAAAATACAACCCAAACCATCTCAAGGGTGATAAGAAAATTCCTGTTCTTCTGTATCACTGATGAAAATTCAAAACCCTCCTCCTGGAGAAATATACTGCCACTTTGCACCTTGGATCTCCTAGGTAGTCAGTCCTAAGTAACTGTGGAAAACATTGGCGGAAACACCACACTTATTGATGAAATTTAGATTATCAGATTAAAAAAAAAAAGCTGTTTTCTCCTTTATTTTTTCCTTTCTTTTCCGCAAGCAAAAGGAAGCAACATGAGAGATGTTAACAAATTCCATTACCAGCTTCATTTCTGCTCTTGGTTTAATGGGGATGAAGGGTTTGTTCAGACCAATGGTCACAACTTAAATCGCTGCTGTGAAGCGTTCGCTTTTTGCTTTTAGTCTGAAGCCACTGACATTACCGAGAGCTTTTCTTAAAGACACTGTGTACAGAAACCCCATTTGCCTCCTACAATGGTAGGAGGTGCGATGTCTGATGTCTTTTGTTTTGCAGTTTCTGTGTCCAGTAGGAAAAAACAAATAAGAGATGGATGCCATAGACAGCATCTTGCCATACACAGCCTGTTGCTCAGACCTAGCATGATTCTTTGCAGGTTTTGTGACTATAAAATGAGAAAATGAGAAGAATCCGTTCAAAAGGCTTGTTTAATTTCCCTTCTGCTTTGTTTACTGAATTACATTTCCATAGGAGAACAGTATGTAGAACTGTCTCCCCTGACTAAATGGTTCAAATGAGCTATGAGTAAACCCATTTAGATACAATTCACAACCATGTTTTATTAATAACAACTAAGAGTGTTACTGTAGCTCAATATGCAGTGAATTACTGCAGGCTTTTATCGCTGCATCCGCATCGCTGTCAGAATCTTTTAATATTGTGTAACTGTATCTTAACAGAGCTTTTAATAGATACATAATGTCATTAAAAGTTAAGTAAATAACTATTTCAAGACTTCTAATCAAGCGTTCGTAGAGGCATTTACTCCTTTTAAAGCAGTCAGCACGCAGTTGTATCAATGTTTTTGTTTTTTTTTTTTTAAATATATGTCTGTCTCTGAAAGAGACAAAAGACAAATCACATGTCAGGAAATTTCTGCTCCCAAACCCTCCTTTCGGAACGCAAATAGAAAAGATTCTGCTCCCTTTGTGCTCCTTATGGCTTTTGTGATGGAAGGTAAAGTAGGGTCCCTATATACACACATATACATACAAACTGAGGAAAGGACTAGATACACTTAAAAGAAATTGTAACAGATGATTTTAACTTTTTTTCTTCAGCCTGTGGGTCCTCAACATCATTCATCTGCCGTTTTTCTGTGTACACGATATATATTGTTTAATGGGTTAAATTGGCTTGTGCTAGAATCCAGACCTCAAATTCAGAGGTGGAGAGCTTGCTGCCTACTGGCATCTGTGGGCAAAAACACAACTGTGCCAGGAGAAACTACTTGGCCTGGGAAAAAATTTCCTTGCACTGAAACAGGGTAAACTTTTCCATGCTAGAGCCAGTCTTGGAGCGTTAAGTTGCATTGTGTGTCCATGTTTCTTTTTTTTTCCCCCTCCCTTAGGCATAGCAGATGTATTCCCACGTTAAACCATTTGTAAGTTTACAACTGATATAAACCACTGGTAAAAACATCTCAGAGGAGGGATGGCCATCTGCTTTCAGAAACCACAGAGAAACGTTGTGCTTCTGTGTATGCGCTGATTTTTCAGAATTACGAACACTGATGGGCAGGGAAAGCTGTCATATTTCTCAGCTGATTATGAAAGCTTCTTTTCCCCCTTCTATTTCTGGGCAAATCCTTTGCCTGTTGCAGTTAAGTTTTATATATATATATATATATATATATATATATATATATATATATATATCTGCCTGAGTGTATTATCACCTTCAAAGAACTTACATTTCATGTCAAATTTAATTTCATTATGGAAGATGTTATATGCTGTGGATCAAAAAAATGTCAGAGAAGAGCTGCCTCTGTGAACCTGACTTTAAAATTTTCTGGCATTACAGCTTTTTCATATATTTTTCCTGAGAACACATTCTTCTCTACGTGAAGCACCAAAAATTTTCTTAGGGAGTGAGTTATCACATAGAAAATACAACTTCTTAAAATTCATGCTGGCAGAGTTATTCTAAAGAATAACAATCAGTAACAATCATTCCATAAATATATTTCTGTTAAATAGGAACTACTTAGACTGCTTGCTCTGCTTTTCAACTGAACATTAGGTTTTCAGTAGAGTTGGCTAATAATCCCAACTGGGATCACAGAAAATAATTTTCAGAAAACGTGGTGGCTTTAAGACAGTTGTAATGGTAATTTTTCTCTGTGTAGAATATTGGCTCACAAAGATCACATTAACTTTGAACCTGTGAAGACCCTGAGAAGGAGGGAGGTCTATAAAAGTTGGTGATTCACTTATGGGAACAGCTGTTAACGGACTGGTCACACACTGATTATAAAACAAGATTGATTAAACCATCCCTGAAGTGGGAGTATATTTTATAAAGATACAAAAATTCTGCATCAGAAGATAAAAGAAGACATACCAGGAAACTTCTTTCCCACTTTAAATAGTTTCCTGGAATCGTTTTATTGAAAACAGTAACCCACAATGATTTCAAAGGGGCCAGGAGATCACTCATTTCCCTGCTTCATTCCTCATTGCTTAAGTTGTTAGAAAATGTCTTCCCAGAGAGGGAGAAAAGTAATCCAGAAACAGGAAAAAACTACTCTGAAACTGTCTTAATAATCAACTTATTTTTATTAGAGCAAATACAGTTGTGAAAACTGTACATGGTACATTTTGGGTTGAGAATTATAAATAGAGAAACTCATAGATAAAGAGTTCATTCTTTGACAGCAAGAAACTTTAAATAGACAAAATGACATTATTAAGTACGTTGGCAGGCTTCGTTGTGCTGTCCAAAATGTAGTGTACAGTATAACAACCAATTATAAATAGCCTTTCATGTAAAATACAGCTGTGCACATTTTAGAAAAATACCAACAATTTGTTTGAGCTTTGTTTTAAAAAAGCTTATAAATCATACATATTTATAAATGGTACTAACATGCTTACTTAAATTTATAAACATTTTCATAAGCTTTGTTACCCATTATTTCCAGAGCATAAAGTATTTTAAATAAACATTTAATAGGAATTAAATAAGTCAGTTACAAAATTACCTCTCCACGTACGGAGACAGAGGGTGATTTCACTGTTGGATGGAACATTTTGTCCATTATGTCAAGGCTTACACAGTAACTTTAAAAATTTTGTTCTTATTTTAAAAATTGCTTTTCCTAAATTTAAAACACAATTCCAACTTTTTATTTTTTCTACTTCTTTTTTTTTTTTTTTTTTCCTTAAATAAATATACAAGTTTTATTTTCATTTGCTCTCTTTCTGCTTTCTTCTTTATCCACACTGGTCAAAACACAGGATTCTCAACATACTTCTGTAAAAAACACCATGGTGTTACTGCCCTGCTCGGAGCCGCTTCGCTGCACAATACTCAGTCCACACCTACGCTACTTTAATATGCTGCATCAAACGATAGCTACTGCACTTTGTAAGAATGTCGCCCATTAAACCATGCAAACACTTAGAAAGTTTACAAACAGGTTCCAAAACTATATTGTATGAAAGGTTTTTCTAATAGAGATAAAATAAACTATAATACAAGCCCTTTGCTTTTTTTTTTTTTTGTAGCTTTAAATGAAAATACTTACTTGCCAAATGATCACACCACATATTTTCAGTAAATAAGCATGCTTTTGATTAATATAGGGTACAATAATTACAGTATAATGGCACATAAAAAGAAACATGATCACATCATTTGAACAAAGGGCTGTGAAACTACTTAAGACAAACTTCCCGAATGAAAAATTTTGAGGCTTTTTTAATGCTGAGGTAAAATTATAAATGGACTTTAAAGACACTGAAGGCATCAAATCAATAAACAATCGCTGAACGTTTCTAAACGCTCTACCTGAATGTATTCAACACAAATCTAGTATTTTAAAGTTATGATAATTTATTGTGAGCATTAGCTAGCTTAACTGTCCTTGGCATTAATGTGCACTCAGACGAGACTTTATTTTAACCGCTGGCAAAATACCTCAGTGTTGAAACATACTAATTCAATTCACCAATTACCACAGCACCAGAATTTAAAAAAAATAAGAAAAAGAAGAAAAGAAAAAAAATGTCAACATGCAAACCCTGCATCTCATCTCTCTGAGTTTATTCTGATATTCCACCTCCTGTTTAGAACGTGCTGATACCAATTTAAGATTTTTATTCCTTTGTTACAGAAAGTTTTGCTTGCTATTGACATAAACTTTTGAGCGCCTTTAGGAAGATACCAACATCTCAAAATTCTGCAGTCATGGTGCAGTATGTGCTAAACCTTAAAGCGAAATGTTTAGGAAAATCTATTTAAGAATTTTATCTTCGGATTCGTGAAGGAGATTGCTCTTTCTGCTTCTGCTGCCGGGCAGAACCCGTAGCTTTCTCCAGGTTGGACTAGACACTATGTTACGGCTATACATCAAATTTCATAAACAACGAATGAACAGAATCATGCACAGGCAAATGAAATTCGATCTCCCAGAACACTGCAGGAGATGTTAAAAGCAGCAGGTAATGGAATAAGACTGGTGACTGATGCTGCTAACTATTTCTTCTAATGAGATAGGAGTGAACGCTGGAATCACTTCCACAGCAACAGAATCCTCTGACCACATTCCTCTGGCAGTCGTTTTCCCATCTCCCCACTAAAAACATCAGACGTAAAATAGTAAGGCAGCTGTTAGCTTCCATCAACAAAAAGTGCAGCTCCGTACATTTCCAGTTTAGTCACACTCTGCTGGGACAGATGGAGAAGCCAACGCACTTCACTGGCGGGGCTGCTTCAGCAGATTATTTTGTTTGTTTTCCAACATGGCTGCTTGCTTCAGCTTTCAGAGGACCCCAAAGCCACGAGCCATCAGCAGAGAAACTGAGCTGGGCCCTTGGCTGAATTTTCCAAGTTTCATCTCTCTTGCGTCCCATCCTAATTCCAAGCCTCCTTCCCTGTGTCTGAGTATGACAGGTGCCATTTAAAAGGCTGATGACACAACTGCAGAGAACTGTGGGCTAACACCACTAGTTGTCATGACTTCACTGAAGGGTCAAAACAGTTACATTATTAAATAACTATGTTGAATCACATTCAGGCATAGCTAAAATTAAAGTAGGGAGCATTAAAAGTATGCAAAGAAATGAAATCTTTATCATGTCAGGTGGGGTGGATATGGTGATTCTTATATGAAAACAAGACCTTTCTTACCTTTCCTAATTCCAGTCAAGTTAGAAAATGGACAAAAAGAATGGCTAAACCAATATTCAACAGCATTACCAGGGCGATCATGACTGAGTTAGGGCTCTGAAAGTAAAAAAGAAAGGTGTCAGAATTAATGCATTTTACCACATAGCGCACATTAATGACCATGACCTGACTCTATCACTGCAACCTGGTTTGACCTTACTCTGAAAGATTACCTAAATACTGCAGTCAGGGGGGTTGCTCCTGAAACAGCCACAACCTGGCGTTTTCAGGTAAGACCAACACTGTCTGTATGGAAATGAGCCAGATAAATACAATTGAGAGTATATTATTACGGCATTCTTAATCACACCAAGATTAAAACATCTGACAAACATGAATGCATAAACAAGTGAAAACAAGCCCATCAACACAAAAACCAGCATCACTTTAAAATACAGCAAAGCACAGCAGCTAAAGTACTTGAGGAAAGCCGGAGTGCTGCTCCTCATCCTTACAGAAGGTTCCTTCCCTGCTTCCAGCCCACTTCAAAACAGAAGAAGGGTTTTGAATCACAATGTGTTGCGTGAAAATAATTCCCTTTTCTGAAAATCAAAGGGAAAAAAGTGTTTCCTTCCACTGCCCTAACATACCTAGCAATGCTGCCATTGCAGATAAAAAACAATTTTACACCTGCAAAATGACAAACTTGCTTTGATTTACTCTGACATGTAGTGGCCATAAATATTTTATAGACTTGTTTAGTGAAGAAATGAGAAGTCAAAATAGTCCTTCTCCTCCTCACTAGAGCTAAACTTAGTTAGAAAACTTGATCACTGTATAATTTTAGTCTTCGCATGAAGCCAGAGAACAAAGTTTTTAATTCTTCTCGGCAGTTCTGGAAAAAGCTTTTGAAACACGGATACCTTCTGAGGAAGAATTTCAAGTAATGTCCTGAACAGAAGGGAATTCACAGTTCTTCCATTCTGCTCTTAACATATTTGGTTTACTACAATATATTTCCACAGAGATTTGTTTATGCTTATACATTAGGGTTGACACATTTACTGTAAGTAGAAACAAAAAACCCCCTCTTCCTTCAGACAATACTTTCCTAAATCACAAGAAAGCCCACGAAAAAAATCTCTGCAGAAAACTATCTTCCGAGCTACAGAAGGATCACTGGCTTGCATAAGTAGCTATATAATTCATTAGAAATGACATAATTTTTTTCACTTTCCACATGAGGCACGCCTTGCAGAAGCTCGTTCTGCTTCATGATGATGCTAACATTAGCTATATAATTTCTGGAATGCTAAGGTGTAAGAACTTGCTATTATTAATTTACCGCAGCAGGGTAACTGGGAAACCATTGAATAGCACTTGTGTCATTGTGGTATCACCTGCTCTCACCCTGAAAGAGTCTCACTGAACACTACCAGAACACGTCTTTTCACAGCACTTAAGAAGACTAAACGTCTAAGTTCCTGAACAAGTCACAAGATACGTCAAGCAATCCTGAAATCTCTGGGGAGCCTCAACCCCATCGGCACCTCTGCCCACAGCAGCCATGAAGTTCCCTCTGCACCCATTCAGAGACTTCTGTTCACATACAGAGGAACAAGGTGTTCGAGTTCAAACGATGGCTGAGACTGTCAGGATGCTAATTAAATGTTACCATAGGGGTAATGGCATTGCAAGCAGCATTCCCATTTTGCATAATGGCCGAATGTTGAAAATATTCACTAGGAAATTGAAACTAGGTTTAAGGTCACCTTAGTCAGAAGGATTTTAAATTAAGTGCCCACTTACCAGGGAAGTAAGTTTTAACCATCAGGTCACGGAACAGAAGTGGAACCATGTTCCTTCCTTCTTACTAAGTGAGCCCTGATGGGCCAAAGAGTATGAGACACTTGATGACAGAGAAGAGGCATAAAAGGAAAACATGACTCTGGGTATGGTCATGATTCTGACCATAGCACTGTTAGCAGCCTTGCTATGGTAGTGTGTAACTCAAGGTTAATTTCTTCTTTCCCTTTCTGGCATGGTCAAAATTGTGTTAGTTTGGGAACTTCTGTGCTCTTCTGTTGTTGTGATGGAAATCCAAGTTCCCACCAGTATTCCCTCCAAATATGTTTTGCAATTGTGAGATATATGCCCAAAATCCATATTGAAAGGCTGTGAGAAATAAAATGTGTTTTACTTTAAACAACAGCTACTCTGAGAATCTCTCCATTTTGCTGTCTTGGAATGTCCGTGTCAACAGCCTTAGAGTGAACCTTCCATTTCATGGCTCCTCCTTTTGCAAAAAAAACCCCACCCAGACTCTCATGGCAAACAAGAATAGAACATAAATGCTAAAGTTACCTACCTGTCATCAGGAAGTGTCATTACACTATTAATTTCTAAGATTTGGATGCAGCATCTTCCTCTCTGGTAGTGAGGTTGCCCAGAGAAACAGTAGCTGTCCCTCCCTGGCAGTGTTCAAGGCCAGGTTGAATGGGGCTTTGGGCCTGGTCTAGTTGGGGAGTGTTCCTGCCTATGGCAGGGAGGGGATGGACTAGGTGACCTTTAAGGGTCCCTTCTGACCAAAACCATTGTATGATTCTGTGGGACCAAACCAGGTCAATAGTTCCTTCATAGCCTGTGATCCCACGTAAATATTTTATACTTACACTGCACCAGGAATTGCATGAAACTGTGAGGAAATAGTTACCTAATGCCATTAAAATTCACTGGGATTTGGCTGTTTAATGCTTTGCATATCTGAATATTAAGTTGATTTACTACTACTGAAGAATAAGTTAGCTTTATTGAGCCAGGAACCCGTTCATTAGCTGAAATACATCCTGAAAGAAACATCCCAATAGCTGCAAGATTGCTTTTGGCAGAATGGCAAGTTGGGACTGCAGCTCAAACAGTAACTTGCACCATTAGTGCACGGTCCTACAGAATTAAGCTTGGTGTAAGGGAGGGGATTCTTTATTGATGATGTACCTGTCAATCAGGTTAGGTATAACAATCTCATCATAATAACTTAAGATAAATTAGGCTAAAAATCCTGGGGATTACAGTTTGAACCAAGACATCATCTAGAAAGAAAGAAGGGGTTTCTGATTTTCTGGGTTGCTGATTTTATATGAAGATCAAAGAAAAATGTGTTATCTGTTTATGATAATGAGTCTATGCTCGAAACAAAGAGGTAAATCCTGTGTCCTTTAGCCTGCTATGTGCTTTTTGCTTCCTCTTTTCATAACTACATCCTACAGTCCAAAGCAGAATTTCCTGATATACTATAAATCATCAAACAATCTTTGTGGAGCATGTGGTTATTATGCAATATACTACCTGCTTCTCAGATACCTATGAAATGAGCATTTAACGCTTTACGACAAATATCATAAAGAAGACTTTAGTGTCCTGAGAGGGCTTAAAATAGCAAAAGCCAAAATTAGTCTGAACAGTCCAAGAGTGACTAGAACAGGTGCGCTGAAGAAGCTGTAGTAGAAAAACTCCAGTCCTGCTTAAAAACTGCCCTTTCCACTTCCAGTAAGTCAGACACTTACGTAGTTAAAAATATAACCATGGGATTAGTTTTCATTTGAGGAGGGAAGACAGTTATTTTCCTAAAATGTAGTGCCAGGAAGTATTAAGACTAGGCTTGTAATCCCATTGCATTAGGAATGTCCATTAAATTTAGCATAAAGTTCTTGCTCGGAGGGGTTTTTAGGATCAGGCAAATGCTGATCTATTTTTTTCTAACATCATGGTAGTTATATCCCTTCTGAACTGGATCTTGAGCGAACAAAGAGATGAGAGTTGGTGCAATCTGGGTAACGCTCAGCAAAATGTAAAGATTTTAGATACAGGTAAAAACCAGGCTAAACGCTCTGCGTGGCTTAAAAATCCTTACCATTACACTCAAAAAATGATGATGTAACAGAGCACTTGTGCCTGGGCTTGTACCTGATCTAGGGCAACATGTCAGGCAAATCAAACCTATATTCATGAACTATACTACAATGGTATCTTTTTTGCAATTCATTTCTACTTTTTACCCAAGTCCATGACAAAATAAATCAGCTCTTGTTCAAGGTGGGACAGGATCATGCAAGCTGACACTGGAGTTGGAGGCTGCTAGGAGCAACTGGAAACAATGATTAGTAATGGTTTGTGGTCAAGTGCCTCCACAGGTTTTATACTGGGGTAGACAGAAGATAGTTCAAAGGTGCCTGATGCTTAGTGAGAAGAGCATGTTTTACCTCTCACTAGAGTAACTGCGTGCAAACAGGCAGCTACTTTGGAGCAGCTGATGAACACTGACTCCGCCATGGTGTTTTATGCATGTTTTCACCTTGATAAAACCATGACAGAGAAACATGTTTTCTCATTCTCTTTTCATGAGAGTTTCTTTTCTCTTTGTATTTCTCAACAAATACATTTTTAAAATTTTATGGGGGACCAAAGGCAGAATTCCTTTCAAACCACAACAAAATAATTTGCCAGCAATTGCAATAACTTCTTTAAAAAAACTAAAACCAAACTCTGAGGTCTCTCAATGTTTGCAAGTATTGGGTATAAAGAGAAGTACACTGATCTGACTTCTCATGAGTAACTGGGTTCTGTGTAACTCCAGCACACTATTCAGCTCAGTCCAGGAGCACCCCAGACCAGGCTGTTGGGTTTCCTGAAGTGGAAAGGTGATACTGAAAATTAAAAAGAAATGCCTCCAGGCAATGTTGACAGTCATTCTGTATTACATCTCTCCTTCAGCCTGCTAGGGCAGGAGGCTGCTCCTTTCTGGTTTAATTGTTTTAGGATTTTTATTCATTTCAGCATTTTAAAGAAATAAGCATGTGGAAATTTATTCTGCAAGGGCAAATTTATACACACATATGGAAGACATACTTGGAAAAAAACAACTCTCCATACATCTACATATATCTTAAAATGCCATTACATTAAAAATGAGCTCCTAAATGGCACTTGTCTTCTTTGTTGAAATGCTGATAATAAGGATAATGCAATTAGTGTGTTCCAAATGAAGCACAGGGACAGTTCCCAGATGACCTGTACTATCAGTAAACAAACAGTAACTAATGTACTATATCTCATCACTTTTCCACCTCTCCTGAAAACAGGCCTTCACTGTCCTTATCAATGGAGTGCTGTATAAGCGCTCGTCTTAGTTTCTTAAGGTGAAGAGTCTCTCAGCTCCAAAGCCTACCGCAGTTTGGATGGAATGTAAGAAAAACAAGGGCTATTTCTAGCCACTTATTTTCACCCGAGCTGAACACAGTAAAATCCCAATTCAGTCTAAAAATCTGAGCGTGCTCACTCAACACTTACAAGCCTGACAGCTTTGTGTTACCCTACATAGGAGTCATATCTGTGATATCTGAAAGGTTAAAGGGCTGATATCAGCTGTAATACAGATTTTCAGATTACAAAACCACTGTGAACATCTACTTTGATCCGCACGAAACAGAAGAGAAGCTTCCCGCTGAACTGGAGGGTATCACTTTGGCAAAATGCTTGTTATTGAACTATCCACTGATGGCTCTGGAAATTCAGCATCTGAAAACTGATTTTATATTTAATTAATCTCATTAAAAGCAACTTAAAACAGGAATTTTATTTAAATCTGTCCAGCTGCTGGAACTTCTTATACATTTGCCTGTTAGCCTGGGAAATCGTTTTACAAAGTGCAATCGCAGAAAGGGATTGATTTAATGTGTCAGATTTTTTGCCTTGAATCAGTCGTTTTAAGATATGTTTTAATCATTCTTGTGGCTCTTCATGGGACTTGCCCTTCAAGGTTGGTTTTGCTGGGGTGGTTTTTTTCATTTTAAATCCCTGATTTATGGACACCGTATTTTATTCCAGAAGTGGTTGCACCAGTGCCAAAACCAGATAAAACAGACTCCCATGTACTCTTGCTTAATCTTTCCTGTTGATAAATCTAAGGATTATATTAACATATCTGAACAACAGCAGCAAACAGGGAGCTCAAGCTCAGTTGCCTCTCTTGCTCCTGATCCACCAGTCTTTTCCAGTTCTGATCCTGCAGGGCCAGGCTCGATCAGCTGTCTTTCTGTATGTATGAACTTACATTTTGCTATGCTGCACATGGATTATTATACTTGCATCTTTCTTATCAGGAGATGTGGTCTAGTTTGTATTGGTGATCTGTTTTCTTCATTATTTTTCAATTTCCTGGTGCCTGTGACTTCTGTAAACTTTGTGGGTAACACTTCTATGTCCTATTCCATGTCATTACTAAGAATCTTAATAAAATAGAGCAGCTGAATTAATCCAAGAATGACCTCACCAGAATAGTTACTAAATTGGTGATGTTTTTTTCCAATTAGGTTTTGAGAACCATCAGTCAGTTAAAAAAAAAAAATTAACGTGACATATAGCCTTTGCATAACTTTGATTTCCTTGTCTGAATAAATGACTGTGTAAGAGCAAATCAATTGACCTTTATGACTGAGGATATGTTTCTGCTGTCACACCTGAAGATGTCAAGCTTGTTTGACAAGATATTTCACAATGCATGTTGTTTGGAAATTCTCAAACCTCTTTATTTTAAAATTCTTTATTAATGAAGTCTAGTGTCAATTATTCCACTGTTTTGGCTGAGATCAGTGCTAGGCTATGTGAGTCTCACTAAATGGGTCATTCTGTTTATCCCATCTAAATAATGACACAGGATTTTTTTTTACCCTACTGGAGTTCCAGAAATAATTCAGGGAAACAATGCTTATTAGAAAAGAACCCAACATGATCTAGACCTCCTAATTTGTTAACTTTAGGATCTACAACTAACATTTTCCTGAGTTCTTCTTGGCCCAGAAAAAATTTTACCATCATCAGAGGTTCTGAATTTAATCTGGCTTTTTCTTCTAAAATGGAATAGAAAAGCTCTTAGTCATCTCTCCTTTTCTGCATAACTATTGATACTTCTATTATTTCTAAATAATGAGTCTCAGCTTCACAGGGATGTGAATGTGTAGTTTTAAATTTTCTTCCCCATTTCCTGATGAAAAAGAAAGCAAAATTTGTCATGTCACTGGAAAACACAAGCATTGCTAGAAGGGTGCATTTTAAAACAGTTTGCATTTTGATGCAAAATTGCCTGTTTTCAGAGCCTAAAATCAATACAGAGAAGAAAATGAAAATGGGAGAATGTACGAGGTGGGTCCGGGCACAGGCCAGTATACTGCCTCAACAGTGGTCAAGAGAAAACCTTTGGGGGAGAGAGTGAGTTTAACCCTGTACTGCCCAATTACCCTCTGAAGTACAATGAGCACTGCTTTGAGGGGGGTGTGTGGAAGATCCCTATACATGTGTATCTGTAAGTATGTATCTATGTGCACACAAAATGCATATATATACGTACACATACACAGGCTAACACACTTTTGTATTTACGGATGCAATAGGGATTCATGTTTCAAAATTCTGTCAGTATCTGGCTATGAGTTATCCCTTCCCAGGATAATGTAAACAACTGGAATATTTGTTCCTTGCTCCCATGTGAAGTAGTGGGTTCTAGCTAGCAAGCTGCATCCAGACAAAGCTTTGGTGAAAGCGAGCTTTGCCTGTCCTAAGGTTGCAAATCTCAGCACTAGGAGGCAAGAGGGCCCTGAAAGTGAGTTTCTTGCAGTACTTACCGAGCTGTTTTCTACTTCTTTTTCCACTGCTGAACGTGATTCATTATTAGCTGGGTTCTTTGGTGCAGCAAATTCTGGTTTCTTAATTTTTGTTTCAGGTTTGTTTTCTTTGGCATCTGGCTTACCCCCAGATCTAGCAGGACTCGGCTTCTGTGAGGGCGGTATCCGTGCAAGTGTCGACGGTGATGGGTTCGAGTACTCATCTTCTTCCCTGAGCTCCTGTGGAAGCACTGTTGGATTCATTTTTACATAATAACCATGGTAGTGACCATGCAGCTCCCCATTCTCTGTGCCGATAGGATTGTGATGGGCTGAAAACTTTGGCTGGTGTTTCACAGCTACTTCCTCCTTCACTGGTGCTTTTGAATACAAAGGCTTGTTAACTGTGGGTGTTATATTCTCAGCGGCTAAAAGCTTTTTTTCTTGACTGAGTCTTGCCCCAGAAGTGGAGCTTTGCCTTTTCAGTTGTTTTGAAGGAGAAGGCTCAGAAGAATGAGGAGGACTATGTCTTGGGCTTGCTTCTGGGGTTCGAGGGGGTGTAGTACCTTTTCGATAAAAGTGAGGTGACTCTTTTGGGGTAGATGGTTTTTCCTGAACTTTTTCTTCAGATTTATCTTTCACCTCCATTCCTTCTTGAAATTTTTGTTTGATATAATCAGGGCCTGAAAAACAGTGCAACAGAAACGATTAAAACAAAAATAAGACTCCACAGTAAAACTATTGCATTGGGATGTTAGACTGGACTGTCTTAAGATGGGCTAAATCGCTCAGTAGTTGAAATTACTGTGTTTTGGTAACTGTTGGGACTACTTATTGATTCAAAGACATCCTTTATGTCTTCAGCTTAACAAAGGCTCATGGGACACAAATCGTCACTGAGCGAAGTCTGAGGGGCTGAAGACTGACTTACCTTGCAGACGTGTTATTCTGTCTCTCTCTGAGACAGTGGCATGTTTAGAGGTATGTTTTGCTTAATTACTGTAATCTACTTAACTTTTACCCTCATGACCAATAGCATCTGTTTGACACAAACAATCAGAGTGAAATGACCCATAGCATCTGTTTGACACGAAGTATTTAACAATCAGAGTGAAAGATCTCCTCTGCCCTAATAATCTACAGGAAATAGGGCCCGAATCACCTTTTTTCCCCTTTGTGTGCATGTTACATGTTAGCTTGTCTTATATAATGTGCCTTGAACTCTCACACATCGGCTTTGTCCTCCTAATGACTACTTACCATATGAAGACCTAGGTTAACCACTCTAGTCCACAACACCATCCTGTTTAGAAGCTAAGACCACAAATTCTCTCACATTCACTAGGGAAACACTTAGAGAGCAGCCAGTATGAAGAATATCCTCCCCCGAACCCTAGCTAAACACCCATGTCGCCAGGGCTCACTCATCAAGGTGCGTTTCTATGCAGCTGTTTACATAGAGACAAGCCAGCTCCGGGTTTTAGTTGTCTGATTTAACAGTTCAGTGCTAAGACTTCAGCAAACAAAATTGCTATAAATCTGCCTGTACTGTGTTTTCTGGTTTTCTTCCTGAAGGTCACATCCCAGACTCCAGGATGAGGTTCTGTAAGAAGTCAGAAGCTGGGGAGCTCTGTTAACAAAGAGCTGCAGTGATCTTTCCATACGTTTAGTAAAGGCTTCTGCCAAATACATCGCAGCTGTTTCTCCACTTCTGCCTTTGCTAGCACCACTACTTTCCTTTGATTTTTTTTATCTTCTGCAAGCGAGGCTTATCTGCACTTTGTGTCACAGAAATTCTGCACACAGGGATGGTCTGCACACGTTTTTCTGCTCTTTAGTTTAGAAGCGGCTCTGGCTGTGTCAGGCAGATACAGTCTTTTTGCAGATGCCAGAAGCGTATGCATCACTACAGAGTGCTGAGATGAGAGGAAGGAAGGAAGAAAGAGCAGCATGAAGTTTTTGGAAGTTACTGAGTCATCTGGTAAGTAAGCATTGCCGAGATGGAGAATTACTTGGCATGCAATCTCCTCTGAGCAGTAGAATCACAATGTTTTTGGCACTCTGAAAACCAGGGGTGGAAATAGGGAGCTGCTGAGAAAGAAGGCTGGATGTAGACAAGTCAGGATTTGTTCTCAAATGATGTTGGAGGAGGAAGCTTTTAAGCCTGCACAGAGGGAGAGGACTAGAGGCTTGGTCCTTGGGGCTTTTTAGAATCTTCCTGGTAAAGGGAAAGGCAGCACAGCACAAATTAAAAGTTGCCATATATAAAGTTACGGCTACGATCACCATTCACAAAATTATCCATCATGTAGGGGATTTCATCCCATCTTTGCTGAGATGCACAATGTAATGCTGAAGTTTTTAAAATGCATAAACTCTGTTTTTCTTCTCTTTTCAGATGGCATATAATTAGGGCTATAAAGGGAAAGGGATGAGTAAAGTAGTTTTGCTAATAATTAAGCCCAAGGCATGGAGCTGTCCAATAACAATGATAATTTATTATGGATACTTCTACATTCATGTTAGCTTGCTCCATATGACTGCCTCCCAACTGGAATATCCTCTCTTCAGCCTTAAAATGTTGCTCAAATGGCACTTGCTCTGCTCCTGACCTACCTAGAAATTCACACCCTGTGACAAGTCTCCACTGGCCAACATACGTAAAGGTATGACTTTTCCCAATATCTGACAGCACTTGATGGACTGAAGTCACTTTCATAAGGAACATATCTGAGCAGCAGAAGTGTCATCCCTCTCCACTGTTTCCTATGATCAACTAAAAGCCTCCCAAGGCTGGCCAGAGGGACTGTTATTCTTCCCAAGACCTCCAAATTGTGTTGGGAGTTTCTCCCGAACAGAAGGGAGACCTGAGAGACTGGTGCAGTGAAAAACAAAAAACCTAAACCAAACCAAAAATGTCAGCTTTATCTGAAGCTCTCCAAAGAAGTTAGCTGTCCACAGGTTAACAATGCCATATTTTTCCTGGGTATTTGGCAATATTTGATGCTAAGTGACACTAAGCCCTACAGGAGAAGGCTGTAGCCATCTGTATCCAAGTACAGTCTGAGGGTGTCCGACCAGACATTCAGCAATTCCCTTAACATAGCACAGCAGCCTTCCCTCCCACACCCTAGTACATCACATATGGCTATTAGAGACACATCCCCTGCCTCCAGCCTTGCCAGGCGGGTCTTTCCAACACTCAAATTCTTGGCTCTATGCTGAAGTTAGCTTTGGAGATTGTCCAAGGACTTTTTTTACGTCTGTTCACTGTATTCAGTACAATCAGCTTATGCACCTGTCTGAAACACTGACTCAAGCAGCAAGAACACAGCTCCTGCTCTCTTCTGAGGACTAAGAATAGTTGGTAGGACCTACCTTGCCCCCTTCATTAAAGGCATTATCTAACACTACAAACACAGGCAACAGAGTCCTTTTCCTTCAGGCGTAAATGCACTCTACAGCATGAGTATAAAGGAACCAGGGCCAAGGGAATTTGTCACTAACACAAAAGGTGTCACTAACATCTGATCCTACAAGATTTCTCAGCTGCTTGATCTTAATGAGGAAGAGAGTATGATTTGAGGTAGGAAGAAGGCAAGGTGGGATTATCTGTCTAGGAAATAAACACGGAGTTCTGTTCTTCAGTATGCAGCTCAAGCTACCAGGAGATATATTCCCAGACACAGTATGTCTGAGTACCTAAGGAAGATCTGGTCTGGAAAGCAGATAACCAAATAAAGTTAAGTTTCCTTTGTGGATGAACCTGTGTTTTCTCATGGTGACATGCTGGCCCTGCTACCACCAGTTCAAAACTGATGCATCTTTGCTGGCTGAAGGTCAGCCACAGGACGGCTTTGGCTCACAGAGCTGTTGTGATGGCAGCAGCTGGATGGCACCATCAAAGTGCCAGTTAGCCAGTATTTGGGGGGAGTAGAGTCTGAAAGCCAAAGGACTGTGTGGAAGTGTGGGATGCGTGCGCATAAAGGATCATACTGTCTGCTGCTCTGCTTGAACTACATTTCATCCATGGCTGTGAGGTGAGGGAAGCTTTGGTTTGCTTGCAGACACACACATAGTTCTAAATCTAGAATTTCTTGTGGACTTCTTGTATAACATGTCCTTCCTCCTGGAAGAGCACCAGTAAGTGATGTGACAGCATGGCCAGTCCTGTAAATGAGAAGAGAAGGGTGCCCTGGTTCTGCTGCAGCATTTTTAGAGAGGTGACAGCCGCATGCTTTTCCCCCCACAGCCTAGTGAGGTGTATACATATTGGCACCAGGGGGCTGCTTCAGGACTGTGGCTCAAGCAGTGCCTGAAAATGTCATCTCGCAGGACAGTGTAAAAGCAGCTAAGAAGAGACCTTGTGCCTTATCAGGCTCAGGATGAAATCTGAAGCTTGAGAGGGACTGCAGAATGCTCCTGAGGTAGTGAGGAAAAAGCGTGGATATATATGTATATATACAAGTTTCAGGTCATACTCCTGCCTATCCCATCAAACCACTTACACTGACTTTGGCCTCCTTGCAAAAAAGAAAAGGTGAGGATATAGGAAAAGGTTGTGACTGAAGGAGGATGAGTTCAGAAGGTGCCAAATGCAGTAGGATACATTATTATGGGATGGTGATCCTTCAAGGAGCAACTTGGAATTCCATAGTCAATATGCATAACTGAGTTACCTGCCATAAGTCTCATTTCCACAATTTAATGGGCTTTTGCTTTATTTTAGTATAATGATTTCTATATTTGGAAAATTATTAAGTTAGTAGTCCTTTTAACTGCCAAAAAGTACTTCTGTAGTAACATATTAACCTACTAAAAAAATATTAGTATTGTGGCAGGACTTCCAACCCAAACCATCCTGGTTCTATGATTCTTTGACTGCAGGCCAATGCATTTTCAAAAAATTCAAACCTACTTCTGTAGTTCTCTAATACTATCAAGTAGTAGTTAGTAATTTAAAGAATGAAAGTATAACATAACATAAATTACAACCAGTATTATGTAAACTAAAATATACCATAGTCTAGTACATTTTAGTTCTGTATAGCACTGTTTTCTTTAAGATTGAATCCACTGTATCCTACGCTTTTGAAACATTCTGTGTACTCCTGTACGACTTTGGACATGTTATAACTCCTTACTTGGTCCATGTGTAAAAAAGCAATATGCAGTGGACACTTAGGTGTAAAAGCTTTTCCTTGAGCCCAAATTATATGACAGGGAATTCTGTTGATATCAACCAACAATATCCACAGGAAACATTTTCATAGTACCAGATACATTGCTTCTTAGAATGCTTTGAAAAACTACATTGGAACTCTTCTAAAAACTCCACTCTCTGGGAGCAGCAAAAGCATTTTGGGAGAGTAGCCAGACTCTTCTCAGTAGTGCCCAGTGACAGGACAAGGAGCAGTGAACACAAACTGGAACACAGGAAGTTCCATCTCCACATAAGGAAAAACTTTTTGACTTTGAGGGTGGCAAAGGTCTGGGAACAGGCTGCCCAGAGAGTTTGTGAAATCTCCTCTGGAAATATTCAAGACCCACCTAGACATAATCCTGTGCAAACTGATTGGATTAGATGATCTCCAGAGGCCCCTTCCAGTCCCTGCCATTCTGTGATTCTGTTTCTCTGAGCTGAGCTTGAGACACTGCAATACAGATGACAGCCTCTCACCATGCTGTGACAGAGGATCTCAGTTGTGCAGCCTTGGATTCTGCATGACTGAAGTAGGTTCCTGTAAGATCCTATAGGTAAGCACAGGCTATAGGACTCTAGCAGTGTTGTCACCTGGCTGTCTCTGGTCCCCATGGTAGTATATACCCTGTACAAAACTGCTAATTTGGGAACTACTCGTCATTAGGAATGAGACAATGTTTAATTAGGTCATCATAACTTGCAAAATTATATTTAAAACTTAGAGGTTGATGTTTTCTTTACCGTAGAGACCAATTTTGTTCTTCAGACATGTCCTCTCTCTCATGGCAAAGCCATGTTCTTAATATATGGAAATAGCATTTAGGCTCTTAGTCTGCAATTTTACAGTAAACAAACAAACAAACAAACAAACAGCTTCTGCTTAAGAAAAAAAAAATCCCAGCTTTACCAATAACTTTATAAACATCTTACAATCTCTTCATACTTCTGCATTTTCTGTCCCCACAGCCTTAACCATTCTTCCAATTCAGAAAAGAAAGCATTTCATATTACAATTTTATTAGTCTTTTGAATGCAAATCCAGATTGCAATGCCACTAATGCATGATCTAGAATATTATATTTACAGAATATAATATTCAAAGTACTGTTGATGCTGAAATGATTTAATTCAGTTTCAAGGTATAGTAGAAGTAATTAGGTAAGCATACAAACATTTCTGCTTTTTAAGCTACAGTACACATTATGGGATGTAACCTATCTTTAGTGCTACTTGAAGAGTTAACAATTATATAATGTTATATACAGAATAACCCAGGTAGCAAATTACATTATAATTTCATGATTACCAGAAAATTTATGTTGCACTTCTAGACTTTGACAGGCTTGAGAGGTGGGCCTGTGTGGACCTCATGAATTTCAACAAGGCCAAGTGCAAGGTCCTGTACATGAGTCGGGCCAGTCCCTACAGGCTGGGTGGAGAATGGATTGAGAGCAGCCCTAAGGAGAAGGACTTGGGGGTGTTGATTGATGAAAAGCTCAACATGAACTGGCAGTGTGTGCTTGCAGCCCAGAATGTCAACCAGACCCTGGGCTGCTTCAAAACCAGCATGACCAGCAAGTTGAGGGAGGTGATTTTACCCCTCTTGTCTGCTCTTATGAGACCCCACCTGGATTACTGTGTCCAGCTCTGGGGTCCCTAATAAAAGGACACATAGCTGTTGGAGTGAGTCCATGAGAGGGCCACAAAGATGATCAGAGGGCTGTAGCACTTCTCCTGCAAAGTCAGGCTTGTTCAGTCTGGAGAAGAGAAGGCGTGGGGGACACCTGATTGTGGCCTTCCAGTACCTAAAGGGGCCTACAGGAAAGCTGGGGGGGGCTGTTCACCAGGGAGTGTAGTGATAGGACAAGGGGTAATGGATTCAAACTACAAGAGGGTAGATTTAGGTTAGATATTAGGAAGAAATTCTTTACTGTGAGGACAGTGAGGCCCTGGCACAGGCTACCCAGAGAACCTGTGGCTGCTCTCTCCCTGGCCAGGTTAGATGGACCTTTGGGCAACCTGGTCAAGTGAAGGGTGTCCCTGCCCATGGCAGGGGGGAGTTGGAAGTAGATGGTCTTTGACGTGTCTTCCAACTAAAACCAGTCTTTGATTCTATGATTCTATGATAAATTCCACCCATGAAGCAGATACTTCACTCCCTAATTTTGTTTAAACACATGCATTGTTAGAAAAAAACTCCTAGTCTTCAGTGTAAGGTTTACCAATTGTCTGTGGGGTCATGGTGACATGATCAAAGCTTCTTGCTCAATAAGGACATTGCAGTCTGTATGCAAATCTTCCAAGATTAAAGGCCCCTTTTTACCAGACTACTGAACATTTCTAAGAAAAAAAAAATAGAGAATTCCTGCTCTGAAAATTTACAATCTATAAGTACAATACAAAAGACAGCAAAATGGTTATATTATTAGTCCATTTTACAGATGAACTAAACCAAAGGGAAAACATTACCCAAAGCATATGCTTCATGAGAATAATCTCTCTGAATTCAGTGGTCACTTGGCAATAAAGCACTGTCATGCTCAAAGCTTTGCTAAATCTTTGGTAAAGTAATAGCCTAAAGTTGCACAGGAAGGTTGGGATGGAGTGCAAGTCTTCTGAGTAATCAAAAGCCAAACATTGCACTTTGGCCATAAGTTTGTCATATATATCTTCACAAACGTCATCTTCCTGGAGAAGCTGAGAACTGTCTACTGAATAAGAATTCAAAGATCAGGAGAAGGAAATAGTGAATGATGAGTAGGTTTCTAACTGCCATGTTATAGCCTAGTACAAACACAGGACACAATCGTGTTGAAGCAAAAGCTTTTGTGTTTAAAAGCACTGTACTAAAATAGAGAAATACATAGTTTGGTGTCTGTACTACAGGTTGCTATATAATATTTGAGAAATAAGCCAGTGTAATTATCTTCTGGTGTGATAAGTGGTTTTCTAAAGCATCACGGTTGGCAACAATATTTATGCTCTCATAATAAGACTTTTTTGCTACTCTGATGAACATTAATACAACTTGGAAAGCCTGGTGAACCATCAAAAGATCAATTAATACAGGATGTTTTTTCCCTGCAAGCATCCAAATTGTTCTTATGCTACAATTTTTCAGGATAGGACATCTATTTTGTAATAATTCCTTAGCATTTAGGACAATAACTGTAGGTGAAGGAAATAATAAAAATAATCACGAGTCTGCTAAAAGAAGTGATTTGATGAGCCATTACAAAACTGCAAATAACTACATTCAGTAAATTTTAGAAAGACAGAGTTTTTTTTAATTGCTTCATTGTGGAGATGTGTGTGTGTGGAGAGAACTATAATTAATGTCATTAGTACTTCCTCTGTTTTATTCTTATTTTTCTGAAGCTTATACTTGTAACAGGGAAAAAAACCCCTTTTAACTGCTAGGCTGCTGGCTTGAATTCAGCCCAAATGAATAGAGAGGCTGTGTAACGTCATGTGTAAAATGTGTGGATGAACTCAGTGGAGCAGAGGTATGGTTATGGTTGTAGTAATGTTTGGCAGTCCTGTCTGCCATCTTGGCAGACTGAACTGGGACTGAATGGGTCTGGAAATTAAAGATTTAGGATTCTAGCCATAGAGAAATTGATGGATATAACACAAGACTTAGGGGCTCTGAGAAATCATTTCTGCCTGACTTAGATATGGTAGTTTAAGAGGTTATCACTCCAGATGTCTGCAGTATCCTTCTGATGGATATAGTGTCTGGGCCATAGGACATGGAGCAGTGCAGCTGCTTCATGGCTGGGCCAATGTACAGGAAGGTATGTAAGGTTTTGGCTCCCAGACAGTAAGTGGGCACCTGATTTCATTGCCAAGCTGGAGGTGGGATTTCCCTGGAAAGAAATGCCCTACTCCTAGTGATGCAAATATATGTTATTTAATAATTAATTCAAAATGACATATGTAGGCCCTGTTGCCCTGTTCTGGCTGGATCTAAAGATGCTTATGCCAGCTGGAATAGTAGCTCTCCTTAACTGTACTTGAGCATGCTTTACAGAAAAAAATAATACTAAGTTTTAAAAATTAAGCATGTCACAAAAGAGGAAAAAGACCTGAAACTGGATTGTTTGCATTGCCCACTGAGATCTACAGGAAACCCAAGTCTGGTTCCCTGCTTTACCTTTCAGCCTCTGACGGCAACTGCATTTTGGTGAGGTATGATCAGCACTTTAAACACTAGCAAGCAGCTTCCCCAACAGGGGATACATCACAAATCTTGCCTGGATTAATTTTTAAATTCTATTTGGCTGCCTTACTTCCTTTTTTCCTGGGACTTACTACCCTTAACGTGAAAGTACCATGGCTGACTAGGAAAGCAAACTATAAGGTAAACATGAGTGAGAAGACTGCATGTTTTGCATAATCAAAATATACCCTGGAATATAACATTCAGTATTTGGAGTGATTTGGAATCTTTCTTGATTTGCTCTCACTGTCAAGCCCTCATTTTCTTCTCCTCCCCCCCTGAAAATACCTTCCTTTTGTTGAAATTTTCTCCAGTTTAAGGTTTCTAGGGCTACTCAATCTGGTAACATTGCTATTACCTTAAGTATGACTTATTCCTGGTAGCCTTTATTCTCCTGATGCACTAGAGGCAACACTGAAACTAACATGCGCCAACAGTTACTCACTAGATCCATGAACGTCATGGAGAAGGATGCCTAAATTTATTTATTTTATGGAGCAGTTGTGATTTGATCTGGCAGCCTGCTGTCCTTCAAACTGTATACTACTGACATGGCCTAAAAATATAATAGAAAGACAGCACATAATGTGGTATTATGTTATTGCCATAACCTGACAAAGGCACATCATCATTCAGTGATGTAGAAGTTAGACTACACTTCCCCTAGGACTGACTTTGAAAGGTAGCATCACTGAATATGAGCAGGTTTTAATGAAGCCTTAAATGCAACTTTCCCTTCTTGCTAAGTAAAGATAAGTATCTACAATAGGTAATCACTGGTAGAACTGCAACACTAATGACATCAAAAAAAGAAATGGACTTCCACCACACGATCCAAATCATATGCACCATCACAAATTCCTGAGTCTAGCTGTAGGATGGGAAAACAGAGATGTTAATGCAGTTCCTATCTGTACAAAACCCAGACTACCTCTTCTCTCCCTTAATAGCAGTTTCTCCAAATCTGAAATTAATTTGACTTGTTTTATTACCACACCTGAATATAATACATAAGCAGTATTTCTGTAGTCTCCAATAAATAATAAAAGAATTATGGGTAAAAGAAACCCTAAAATAGGATTTTCTTTCTCAAAAGGCATCTGAATGCATTGTTACAGAGTAGACATATACACGCTGAAGGATCTGAAGGCAGGAAAGAACAGACTAATGAATCTCAAAAACTGCCTGCAGTCAGCACTAAGAACAATGTATTTCTTCTGACTGTAAATCCAATCTCTGCTCCACTTCTATGACTGCTTTAGTAGGTGACTAAAGTAGCTGTGACATTTGCAAAACAGGACAAAAAAAATCATCATTGTATCTGCATAGTAGATTACAGTGTATACTTTTGGATTCGTTGCCATCAGAAAAGTCTAAGAGATTTATCCTACCTGATAGACAGTGCTGTGAGTGCTGTGCAGCTCTAACGCCTCACTGGGACGTCAGCTTATGGACATGGAAATTGCTCAAGACCAGCGATTTTAATTAAGACTTTCTTTACCTACCCTAATGCTCTGTTGATGAATGCTGACAGGACTTCAAAAAATATTTTACAAGATTATATGGTGTTGGCATATGCTCCTGTATGTAGGGCAGGATTCATTTTTCCAGGCTAGATAATATACACCATTGTATTTAATGTGAATGCTTCCAGCTAAATAACACATGGACTATAATCCACTGGAATACTTCTCAGCCTGCAGGCTGCTTAACATGAGATAACTGAGAAAGGAAGTTTTTAGCTTTTTCACAGAAAATCTACAGCCGACTACTTCAGCCAAGCTGCACTGGGTTGTGAGAGAGACCGAAGCCTAGTGCCAGTATATATTTTACTGCTGTTAAGAACGATACATGAACCTCTCTCTGATCATGGGAACCTTTTCTGAAACCTGAAAGAAAAATCCACTGGAAAATTTAGCAAATGTTAACTGCAGCAGTAGTGTTCTTTAACATCTGTTAACATCTGTCAGAAAGGGTGGGCAGAAGTTAAAGGCTGTAATTCTGTTCTTATCACAATTCCATCTTCTCTGGAGAGATTAATTGTGTGTATATATACACATATGTATATAATGAGACTGTTCATGTGGCATAATAGGTGCCTTTACCCAGTAGAATCACACTACTTTTTATTTCTCCCAGCATGTCCTCATCTTTCTTGTATGATGTTACTCAAAGTTGTAACACAGTATTTCAAATTCAGTGTCGCTGGGCTCATGCAGTGAAGGGACCATTACCCTTCTTCTCCATGACGTGCTGCTTCTGTATATACATCCCGGAACAGCATTAGCTGCTTCTCCTGCTGTATCACATTTCAAGTGCATGGCTATCAACCTGCTCCCTGGGAGTCTGGCAACTGACCTCAACAGAAGCGGGTTCACATCTTGTGTCCAACTGGCTGAGTCTGGCAGCCCTTACCCACTTCTAGAGCACTTCTGAGGAGCAAGCCCCTGTTCTCAGCTTAAATCCTAGGTCTGATAACTGTAAGAACTACCTTGCATTTGGCTGGTGATCACTGCTGTAAATGGTAGCACTGACTTTCAGCTGTATGTTAATGAGAACTTTTTTCCAGCTTTTTTTTGCAATGCAGCACTTCACTATTACCTGCTGATTTAAATAACAGGCTGTTCACCATATTACACAAATATCAACCATGATATTTGGCTAGTCATCAGTGAAGACTCATCTGAGATGACTACCAAATTCCTTGCATTTCATTTGGTTTCTCTCTCCTATTTTTCACTTTTTTTTCTTTCTCCTCATCAACATCCTCCAGTATTCTCACTGGAATCAGGCAGGAAAACTACATAAACACATTTGATTCTCCTTTTAAAAATATTACACATTAGTAACTGTCATGACTTGTCTCTTAGCTAAACAGGAAAATAGACTATAATTAATGAAGTTTGGGATCAAACCTGAAACTACTCCGGCAGTCATGCTTTATATTAAAAACAGAATACTTATTGCTCTTGATATTTATTGTTCATTGTTCTTTTAGTATTTTGTCTCCTCTTGCATAGCAGTCATGGGTTTGCCTTCCTATTTCACATCAAAACTTTTAACTTAAGCTTCCCAATTCCCAGTGAGACTGGTAATAGACTGTCAAAGTTGCACCATATACATTGCCTCTGGGACCACACGCAAGTGTAGGGAAGGCAGTAGGAGTTTCTTACTTGCATTTAATTGTCTTTGCAGAATTTGATATCATATATTCAGAACAATTTTAAACAAAATCTCCTGCACAAACCAACCCTCAAGATCCACCTGTCAACATATGCAGGTTTACACAGATGCTAGTAATTACTGAAATTATAGTAGTTGCTCTGCTGATATGGATCAAACATCTTCAGATTAAAACTGCATCCACTTCCACAAGCAACTTGAAACAACCACAAAATGAAATGACATGATTTAGAAATTTTAGGAGCAGCAGAAAAATATCATTCATAGCTGTCAGATGCTTTTCAATACATTAGTAAATTTAATTTTTTCAATATATTAGTAAATTTAATAACCGTGTGACATTTTTGCCAAAACAATGCCTGCACTGTTTTCCTCTGAACGCCTTTTTACTCTTCTATAAAGAAGCAGGGCCTAGGATATGCACCCAGGGCTTGGCTTTCAGACGCCAGCACTTCTTATGCCTGTGGAATTTGTGCTAATATGGCTCAGTACTGGGAAGACATGAAATATATGTATGTCACCAAACAACCAAAATCACATTAGAATGATTTAGATGAGCAAAGTAACATGGAAGCAACTAGACAGTTTTGGACCCCATTGAATTCTAGTCACAGATTTATATATGCATTGCTGCTTTACTCAAGCTCTGGATACCTCAGAGGGATTAATCATTATATGATAACGTTAGACTTCATGGTTTTTTAGAAGATTCCTTTCTGCCTTTGTGTTTATAGAAAACTTGTAAACTTGAAAGATGCAAAAGCATCTTTTTCAGATCTGTCTTCACACTCTTTCTACATCTAAGTAAGCCTCAAGGTTTGCAGGCTTTCTTTGGACAAAATGCCATGTATATTAGCTATTTCTCTGGTCTTGACAAATGTAGAATGCAGCTGCGAAGATTATTTTTCTCTGATGTTCTACCCTTCCCTCAGAAACACATCTCTCATTCCCCATTTCCTATAAAACTAACAGCAAAAGGACAGCAAAAAAAGCCACAGCAAGTGCTAACTGCTTATGGTAAAGTAGTACAAGACGCTCTATACAGCACAGCTGCAGGGATGTGCTAATGTAACCCAGATCACACCTTAAGAAAATAACATGAGAAACTGAACCTCTTTCAACATAGTCTGAGCCTTCACTAATATAATAAAATCCTTTCAAAATAAATCACCATGGTCTAGTGAAAATTAGCACTGTGAGGAAAGTTCTCACAGTACAGACCTTGTTAGCTGAATTTCAACATGGAACAAATATTTATGACGCAGTTATAAATAGGATTTATAATGGAAATGTTGACACTGTGATAATACTCCCATGTGACAGACCCTACTTCATCCTGTCCTTGGCTGATGGACACCGTGACAGACCAATATAGAAATTTACTGGAGCAGGCCAATGGTAGGCAGGTCCTATGTCCTGGAAGGAATGGGTCTTTTTTAGAGCAAATAGTATTTAACAGGAGGAAAGAGGCAATTAAAACCCTAGGGTAACACTCTCTCAGATTATACTGGTAACTAACAATCCCCTGGCAGCTCAGACAGGTATATCTAGGCTAGAATTCAGGCAGCCACTTCAAGATACCAACATACCTGAGACAGGACTGAAGCTAGTCCAGGATAGGTGCCTATCTAGCTAACTTTGTAGTCAGAACCTGTCGCCTTTACTAGGCAACCATAATTTGTACCTAGATGCAAATTAATTAGTTCAGTATTTAATGGAAGCCTGTGAAAATTACAGTGGTTGTAACAGCTTTATCTCTCTACAAGAAACCCGTTCTCTGTGATTAGTTTTATAAGTTATAATGCTCAAAATTACATGTGGTTTTTTAAAAGCAAATCATTTGATTATGTGACTCAAAAGTATCTTGGAGAGACTGAGAAAGCACCCTGAAGAATTAAGGTTACTCCTTTCTCATTTCTTTCCCTTCTCCTAAGCATGCTGTCTTGTCCCAGATGCATTCATGAAGGCTGGGGAGTAGGCTGAACCAGTGTGTGTTTATGGCAGGAGGCAGGAGGGGTGCAGACTGCCAGCAAGTTGGATGGGCAAAAGGAAAAACGTGGAAACATGGGAGCATCTCTTCCTAGGGCTTGGTGAGAGTGGCAATAAATTTAGAAGTCAAGTTGTGAAGACTGGTATGACAAGAATTGTAAAAAGAAAGGGGAGAACAAGAATAAAGCTTGAAACTGATCTTTTCTTATAACCCACCTTCCTTCTTTGATTACTAGATATAACAGAAATGCCTTAGGGTACTTCCAATGGCTCTGGATTCTCCAGAGTTGTGTAGAAAGAGAACAGAAGCAATAAACTGTAGAGAAAAGATGCCATAGCAAGAATCCCAACAACAGTTGTGTGAGGATGATGAAGCCGTATGTCGAATGATTTCAGAAAATGAACAGGCTCTTGTATGACTAAGAATAACTAGTGAGCTTCCTTATGCTTTGAGGCACAAACTGATGGCATGGCTGGCAACTTGAATCAGGCAAAATGCTCATTGTAATTGGCTTTTTAAGTAAAAATATCTGGCCTGGTCCACATGCATTTAGCCAGTACATTCCAGTTAATTAGCATCAGGCAGAAATCTCTCTTTCCTGTCCATATGGAGTTTGCATTTTGTGAACTGGAGGAGGTGGAGATGGCAGAGAGGAGGAGGATGGGAAAGATGTGTTTTCTTCCAAGGCTACAGATATCCACCACTGGTCAAAAGAGAATATAAAACACAGTTGCTCTTTAAAGCATTAGAGGCCACTAGAAGCTGCGTCATCATAAGCTTAAAATGCTTAATTCTGAAACTAGTGATATTCAGCATATTAATACTGGAGCTGTTAACAGTAATCAAACATTACAGGAAAAAATACTGGTAAAATCTGACAAATTCTTAATCTTTTCATTAGAAGGTCTTTGTTCTCTGCTTATATATTTACCCTGAAGAAACTCCATCCATCTCTTTGGAGAGTGTTAACTGATAAACTGTTCTTTGATTTCTCTCATATCTTGTTCATGGGGTAAAGGCTGGACAAACTGTGAGCCATGTATGTTCGTCTGTCAGCTGGCTGGTCTGACAAATAATCTGCCACAAAGCAATTCAGATCTGAATCTCCAATCCTTAATTGCTCCATGGTAAAGTGCCCAGACTGCTCTTACCCTGCAGCAAAGTAGTTTTACCCCTCTTTCATTTAATCAAATGCTATTCATTCAAACAGAATGAAAGAGCAGTATCCATTTGCTGCAGGATATATATGCACACAGACAATTATGGCTTAGCTGTCCAGTCTGTGCAAGTTCATACTTTAGCTTATCTCCTGATAGTGTGTTTACAAGACTATATCCTAGAGATGGCCTGCAGAATTTAGAATGAATGGGTAAGTCAAAGCATCCATTAACCTTGTGTAAAGCTAGAACAATATTCCCCCCTTCCACTGGGTGTCAAAAGCTTCTCTTTTCCGCTACACCTTTGATAGAGCACTCCCATTAGTCATTTGCCCTTCTCTAGGCTTTAATAAGAGACACAAAACAGTGTTTATTGTTTTTCTTTAAGAAAAGTGTCCCTGGATGACTCCCTAGAATGAGGATATGACTCAGGTTTCATTTGTTTCCTGTCCTGGTATGCTCTCTTTTGACACATCTAAAAGTTTAGTGATGCCTGGAGGAAACAAACAGGTCAGAGCCTGGATTTCTCAAAATTCATTCTATTTGGTGAAGGAAAAAAAAAAGGGTGTCTCTAAATTCTGGTCTCCATAAAGACTGCAAATTTGTTAAATCTACAAAACAGATCACCTCGTGAGTAGGGCTCCGCAAAGATGTGCCATAGGTATTAATCAGTAGCTGAATCTCTGCTATAGCAAGAGTAGAAGCAGAGTCTTGCCTGAGCCTGGTATGAAGAAGCTTAGAGAAAACAGCTCCTTGTAACCTTTTAAGTTCTTACTTAAACCATACTTGGGCCTTTTCAATCATAACTGCTTTCCTTACATGCAAATATTAAGGTAATCGTCTCCTGGGAAAGATAAGTCTCAAGATTTCAACAGCACCTCCATAGTCGTGGTTCAGATTGATATTATTATTCTTACCTGCTGGATGCTACTTTGCTTCCTACCACTTTGTCCTCCTTTCAATCTCCTTTTAAACTACATTACAAAGCTAGAGCCTCTTGGCAGCTTCTGATGAATTTCTCAATGAACACAAATTTAAACATGGGAATTGGGAAGTAAGAGCTGTCATGGTACAATGAGAGATGAATATTCACTGTAATTATAAATTCTGTATAATGCTAGGGTATGTGGCCCAGAAGGTTGCTTTTTAAGAATCTGAAATGTGAAGCTTTATCAAACAATGTTCAAATATTTACTTGGTCTTAAGACCATTGGTAATGCAGAAATCATTCATTAAGAGATAAAAAATGCTTAGCTGTTGTTTATAGAGAGGTATTTGTCTTTTACCTTCCCCCTACTTCTTTCTTCCATGACAACTGATGATATCCCCACATGCATCTATTCATTGTTGACAGCATGCTTGCCTACCGTAGGAAGCAGTTCAAGCAAAGAGAGAAAAACTACACTTTCCCACAATACCTCATTTTCAAGACCATTTAGGATAATGGAAAGCTTCCTCTGAACTATAGTTTCAGAGACTGAGATATGTTACTTGTCATTACCTTTCAGTAGGACTAACAGAAACTTGTAAAGGTACTACAAAAATAAAAAGCTCAAGCACCAGAAAGAAAACGAGAAGTTCCTGTTAGGAAGCAATAATGGTTACCTTGTTTTCACTCAAAAACATGAAAAATGCTGTTTGCAAAGCAGATACTTACTGCTGTTTGTGTAAGGGAATATGAATGTTAAAAAATATTTATTGTTTTATAACCATAAATGATGAAAGCTAATGCTAACATTGTCCAGTAAGTTGCAGTATGGTGCTTGAAAAATACATTAAAAAGCAAGTACATGTGCAGGTGGGTCTCACAGAATCACAGAACTGTAGGGGTTGGAAGGGACCCCGAGAGATCATCGGGTCCAACCCCCCTGCCAAAGCAGCTCCCTAGCTCATACTGCACAGATAGGTGTCCAGACGGGTCTTGAATATCTCCAGAGAAGGAGACTCCACCACCTACCTGGGCAGCCTATTCCAGGGCTCTGTCACCCTCACTGTGAAAAAGTTCCTCTGCATGTTGGTGCGGAACTTCCTGTGCTCCAATTTGCAGCCATTGCCCCTTGTCCTGTCTCCACAGACCACTGAAAAGGGGCAGGCCAATTCCCCCTGCACCCCATACTTAAGATATTTATAAACATTGATTAGGTCCCCCCTCAGTCTTCTTTTCTCCAGGCTGAGCAGCCCCAGCTCTCTCAGCCTTTCCTCATAGGATAGATGTTCCAGGCCCCTAATCATCTTCGTAGCCCTTCTCTGGACTCTCTCAAGGAGATCCCTGTCCTTTTTATACCAGGGAGCCCAAAACTGGACACAATACTCCAGGTGGGGCCTGACCAGGGCAGAGTAGAGGGGGAGTGTATCTGAAAAAGGCACCGTGAACACTGAGGATGGAAAGTCTCTCTGACGCGACAGTGTTAGTAACGATCACAATGATGTATGAATCTGGTGGTTTTCTGCAGCTTATTTGGGATAGCTGAAACTAAGTTAATATCTTGGCATCTTGAAGTGGCTTAAGCAATGGGAACAGGAACAGGAACCTTTTTTCCAAATGTGTACATATATGCTGTGTTTAGCCATCTTGAAAATAATGAGGGAATTTAAAATTTAAACTCCAAAAGAGACATTTACCTTTCGATAGGTAGCTAGCTAACTGACAGGCATTTTCACAGAAAAAACAGTGTAAGCAGACCTTGGGAAACATTTTGTTACATCACTGTACACATATACCACTGGATTTAGTAAAGGGAAACAAACTCTTCCCTTCTGTAACTGGAATAAAAGTTTGAAATGAAAGGAAAAGTAAGAATCCTGCACCTTCTCCCCCCACATCTCAGCCAATTTGTCAGCAATGCTACTTCAAATCCTGTGGCAAGAAGTAAAAAATAAAGACACCTAAAAGTTCTTGATCTGGGGGATTTCTTGGTGTCATATTTCACACCATCAGATGTTTCCATTTTCTCTCCAGGACTGTAGCCATCTCTTTATTTCAAGGGTTTGGCAGCTTTGAAATACTTTCATTCCAAGTGCTTTAATTCCCCTCTCACTTGTATTCTTTATGAAGCTTTCCTTTGACAGGGTCCTTGCATGCATAACTCTATGACTTCTTAACTTGTTACTGATAAGATACTGTTACTGCTACAAATTGGGAGTTCATCAGATGATGGAAGAATAAGATAAAGAAAAAAGAAAAAGACTTGGGCATCACAGGAGTAAGTATGGGCCACTAACAAGTTCACAGGAAAGGAACAGAGGTGAAAGGTACATCTTGATACCACTTTAAAGCTAGTAAAGTCTTTCCACTGGAAATAATTCTGTTGAGCTTTACCTACAGTTCTGGAAAGCCATGTTCAAGAAAGATGAATTTGAACTGGGATGGGTATGAAGGAAGGTTGCAAGAGCGGTCAGAGGAATGGAGATTCTAACTGGCCCTTGATTTGTGCTCTAAGCAAATAAAAAAAAAAGGGCCCCAATCCTTCCAACTGCAAAATACAGAGATTGCTCTCTACAACTTAGGAATCAAAAAGAAAATGCACTCTTTTTTGTCAGCTGACAGTAATGCTTTAGTAATCAGCTACAGATAGTGGACATTTATACTAAAAAGTTAAGGAAATGAGTAGATTGTTAGAAAATGTTGAAGAGTGTTTCTCTTTGATTTTGCAGGTCATATTAGCTTGCATCTACCATATGAGTACATGTAGAGACAAAGGGGTTTGTGACTGAAATGTGCAGAAGATGAAGGTAAGTGAAGATGAATCTTAGAGCTATAATCTATATTAGCATACAAGTGCAAGCCAGTTCTTGAAAAGTAGTAACAAGATATGACTCAACTCATTTGACAGGTGAAAGAAAGGACAGACTAATGAAAACATGTTGAATTGGCAAGTGGAGTTCCATTTTATCTATTCAATCTTAAGCTAAAGAGCAGTACACAAAAATACTAACCCTGTGGAAAGACACCAGAAAAACAAAGCAAAATCCACTTTTCTTCTTTTCATAGCAACTTTCCGAATGATGTGACTGGTGAAAATGGGTTGCAGTATTGATATGGGTGACACAGGCTTAGTTCTATGATGTCTCAGGATGGGACTAATGTCCCACACAGCACCACAGACATAGCAGAGGAAGATTCCCTCATAGGTTATGTATGTGTAATGGTAAAGCATGCTCCAGAACTCAGGCTTTAGCTATCTAAAGCTGTCAAGAATTCCCTTGGTCAGTAAAAAAGCTATGGATCTTTCCTCTAATAAACACACCATGGAAATAACCCAAATTTCTCTTTTAAGTCTCTGAAGTCTGCCTTTAACACAGTCCTCAAGAAGCTATTAATTTGAAGGCAAGTTGTAAGCTTGATACTGACTTTTCCACACTCATCTGTTTTTATATAAAGCAACAGTCACCAAATGATGAAAAAATGAAAACAAAATCTCCTTGAGCAATGCAAGCTCTTCATTACCTATGCATGGCCACACATTCAAAATGAAACCAGTTTTCTAATTTAACACAGAATCCTTTCACTAAAGAAAAAAACCCAACAAACTAGCCCCCAAAACCCCACCCTCCCAGTGTATAATTACCTGGTTGGTAGAAATTTGGTGAAAGTTCTCTGGCAACTGCTCTTGCAATATCACATTCCTGGCGAGCAGCCTGAGCAGCCTGATCCGCAGCATCAGCTTTAGCTCTTGCGTGTGCAGTTCTGTACAGAGTAAAAAAGAGTTTATATGCAGGGGAGTCTTTCACCAGTTGCACCAAGAATGTGCAAGCAAAGGACTACTGTCCTCAGCTACCATTTATTACACTGTCTAGTGGACTTGTATGAACACTTACTGTAAGTATCTGCAAATCAGTCAAAGTATTTCAGAATCAACACATTATTCTTCTCAGTTCTTTAATCCTGCTCAGCCTTGTATCACATCTACTTGTTAGGTATGCAATTTACAGCCTGAGCTTAGAATTAACATTTACACATAGAAAAAAATATAGTATCTGCTTGAAACCTGGGATTGTGATTTGAATATATGTTACCAGAACGCATACAGTAGTACAGAAGGTGAGGCTGGGCCACAATGCTGACTCCTAATCAGGAGTCTGTGAGACAAGCATACAGGGTGTCCAAGGGGACTGTGGAATGCTGCTACCATTAAAGCAATGCAAAGCTAATGCTCAATGGTAGGTGCCATGTAAAAATTTTTGAAGAGCAAAACTGAGGTCTGTTGGCCCAAAAAATTGAGAAATGGACACAATCCACAATCAGACCACATTGTAAAGTGATAGGATGGAAAATGTGTTTGATGCTTCAATAGGTATTTTTATAAATGGACACTTAACAGTTTAAAATTCTTGCATTCCAATCCCAACCAAGGTAACTTTTCTGAAGTCAAGACATCAATTTGGAATACTTCTGTAATCTGACCTCTGCTTCCACTTTTCCTTTCTGCTATTTCTCAAAAAGCCTCAGGAACAGCTTGTGCAAGTGCCTCTGAATCCAGACTGTGTAAATTGATACTCGTGTTACTGCAAGACTGCATCACTGCTAGTCCCATCTTCCTCTCCACCCCTTTATTTTTTAAAACAGTCATCTGTTTAAAAATTCCTGGTGGCAGTGGTCTCTTCCTAGCTGCTACAGCATTAACACATAGCCTCGAGCTATGAAATGGTTCATTAGAACACAGGGAAAGCTAGACATGGCAAACTGGCAGAGTTTTTTGAGCCTCTAGAAATATTAATAGCATTTCTAAACCAGATATATTAAATTTCATGATCTCAGGAACTTCCTCATAACATTCTAGTAGAAAACTGACACTTAACTAAAAAAAAAAAATAGTTAAGAGGACAACAGCAGCTGCAACTTTGAGCTAAGGAAGAGTTCTATGTGTTTTAGATGAAGCAAGAATTAAATGTTAGCATTAACCAGAATGAGCACCAAGAGATTAACAGTATGGCAGACTTTGCATTTCTAAAAGGATGTTTAATCCCATAGGGTACTAGTATAAACACAGACATAAAAAAAACACATAGACAGTTTCATCTGTGGTGCCTGGAGAAGATTTATTTAAGTTACATCCTCCCTAAAATGTGTGTGGAGATAAATGTTGAATTTTATTTCAAAGCTTAGCTTGTCATAATTTACCGGATAACTAGCAGCTCATGCTGCCTTCTCACAGGTCCCTCTAGGTCACTGAGAAGAAAAAATAATGAGCAAAGAAGCAGGAACACCTCTGACTTGTACTCAGGATGGGGGAAAGAACCTGTTAATCAAAACAAATATGTTGTATAATCCCATATGTGTGCCATACAGTTCATGAATGGTTGTACGGTATGTGCCTGCTCAGTAACAGTAATCAAACCCGTTCTTTCTCTATAATCATTATTTTCAATTAGATGAGCTATTCTTAGCTCCTGCATAATTATGTCTATGTAGCATAAACTTAATGAAGCAATCCTAGCACTGGGACATTGTTTTGTGAGACAATAATGTAGTCTGCACATAGATAAACTAGACACTGATCATCCCTTTGTGACGATAGATCAACCAGACCATTGCCATATAAAAATAGATTAATACTATTGCCATCGCTACAATAGACACTCTAAAAGCTAATATGCAAAATGCCCAGCATCAGGAAAGCATACTGCCAGGACAGTTACTTATTGACACCTCTGAATTTCCTGTTATTATCTCCAAGAAGCAAATCACACATGCTGCCTAAGCATATCAAAGAAGTGAAGGAATTATATGGTGAGGTGAGTAATAGGCTAGCGAAACTCTGCCATGTGAAGCCGGGCAGGAGCTAGCCACCGCAGGAAGAAGCGGATGGAACAGAAGGTAAGTGAACACTGCTTTCTCTGGCTGCCTCATCCTCCAGCTTTTATTTTTAAACTCGCACTTCCTGCTATTCTGCCCCTTTTGTGCTCGCAGTCAGGAGCTCCAGCAGACCAGCAGCGAATGTTCAGCTGCGAACGCTGCCAAGGCATGTCTCACCGACGCACTGGAGCAGAGCCTCAGTGCTGCACTGTCGCTGACAGACGACGCAGCAAGAGGAACTCAACAGGCACGGGAGGCTGAGGCACAAGAACAGTGCTGACGCTCCTGAGCAGGCTTTTGACCAGCCAGCCCAAAGGCTGTGCAGGTGGCTGCACTGAGACAGCTCCCTGGCAGCTTGTGCTGCTATGGGCTGCAACGGCGTTAATTTCTTCACAGGAGCTGGTATGGGGCTGGGTTTTGGATCTGTGCTGGAAACAGCGTTGATAACACAGGGATGTTTTCGTTCCTTATGAGCAGAGCTTACACAGAGCCAAGGCCTTCTCTGCTCCTCTCACCACCCCACCAGTGAGGAGGCTAGGGGTGCCCAAGGAGTTGGGAGGGGACACTGCAAGGACAGTTGACCCCAACTGGCCCAAGGGATATTCCATAGCATATGATGTCATGCTTAATATATAAGGGACTGGGGGAACAAGAAGAGAGGTAGGTTTGGAGTGATGGTGTTTGTCTTCTTAGGTAACCATGATATGTGATGGAGCCCTTTTTTCCTGGAGATGGCCGAGCACCTGCCTGCCCATGGGAAGTGGGGAATGAATTCCTTGTTTTGCTTGTGTGGCTTTCGCTTTACCTATTAAACTGGTGTTATCTCATCCCACAAGTTTTCTCACTTTCACACTTCCAATTCCCTTTCCCATCCCACTGTGGGGGAGAGTGATTGAATGACCACATGGGGCTTAGTTGCCAGCTGGGGTTAAGCCACAAGTCTTTTGGGCTGAACATGGTACTCGAAGGGTTCGAGACAACCACAGATTTGATTGGAATGTGCTAGATGGAATTCACAGCTGTTACTGCTGTTTAGCTATTAACCAGCAGGCTCCTGTGCTTGCCATGGGGCTTCCTTGCCTTACTGTGGAGTAGAGCCAGGTGCTTATTAGTGGCTGCGTTTTGCTTTTGCTGCTTGCTGTAGTACTGTGCTGCTGATCATCGCACTGCTGTGCCTGGGAACGTTTTGATAACAGCAGCGGCGATGCGCCTGGGCTGGCAGATGTCTGGGCCATCGCTGCTGTTTCTGCACTACTGGGTAAGCTGGAACTCCTGTGTGAATTTGAGTCCAAGGGACTGTGATCTGTGGATGAGCCCTCACATGAACAGGACACCCCACAATGTCTGTGGCTGTAAGTCCACACCACAGCAGGTACATGTCAAAGTGTCTGTCACCATGGTTCTATCTGTGCTGCAGGAGGGATACCTCTGAAGGGATTGTGGTCCAAAGGGAACAGGAGTGGAGACTGTAATGAAAATACCTTTCAGTTGTTGTAACCCACGATTTGAGTTGCATGTTACAGGTATTACTATAGCAGAACCATCTGAAGCAATGGAGGACGAGCCTTACAAGAGCCAGCACCAGCGCAGCAGCAATCTGACCAAAGCTGACTTTGGTGCCCAGAAACTCCACACAACATAGCAACTCTCCTGTCCTGAGTGACCCCTGTAACAGGTGGAGCCCAAAGTCATGGGCTAGATGAACTCAGTGGGCATTTATGGATACTTTCAGACGTTTTACAAGAGTGCTTCCCAGACTAAGGGAATGACATCTGTGTATTATATCAAAAGATGGGAAAGGGGTGGTAATTAATCAGGTTGTACTGGACAGTGTAGGGCCCAAGCATAACTTAAATTGTATGGATAAGAGGTGGGAAATGTGCTGGGATAGTTAATTTTCTTCACAGTAGCTAGTATGGGGCTGGGTTTTGGATTTGTGCTGAAAACAGTGTTGGTAATGTAGGGATGTTTTAGTTACTTCTGAGCAGTGCTTACACAGAGCCAAGGCCTCTGCTCCTCTCACCATCCCACCAGTGAGGAGACTGGGGGTGCACAAGGAGCTGGGAGGGGACACAGCTGGGATAGCTGACCCCAACTGACCATATTCCATACCATATGTCATGTTTAGCATATAGAATCATAGAATGGCATGGGTTGGAAGGGACCCCAAGGATCATAGAGCTCCAACCTCCTGCCACAAGCAGGGACACCAACCTCAGGCCGGGATCTACACAAGGTTGCCCAGGGCCCAATCCAACCTGGCCTTGAACACTTCCAGGGATGGGGCATCCACTACTTCTCTGGGCAGCCTGTTCCAGCACCTCACCACTCTTTCTGTGAAAAACTTCCCCCTAATATCCAATCTAAACCTTCCCTTCTTTAGCTTTAAACCATTCCCCCTTGTCCTGGCATTGTCTAGCCTTTTAAAAAGTTGAATCCCCTCCTGCTTATAATCTCCCTTCAGGTACTGGCAGGGTGCAATGAGGTCCCCCCGCAGCCTTCTTTTCTCTAGGCTGAACAAGCCCAGCTCCCTCAGCCTCTCTTTGTAGGGCAGGTGCTCCAGCCTTCTAATCATCTTTGTGTCCCTCCTCTGAACCCTCTCCAACAGTTCCACATCTTTCTTGTATTGGGGGCCCCAGATCTGGACACAGTACTCCAGATGGGGCCTCAGGAGGGCAGAGTAGAGAGGGACAATCACCTCCCTGTCCCTGCTGGCCACTCCTCTTCTGATGGAGCCCAGGGTACCATTGGCCTTCCGAGCTGCAAGACATAGACCCATTGACCACCACCCTTTGGCTACAGTCTGTTAACCAGTTTCTTATCCACTGGATGGTCCACCCATCAAATCCACATCTCTCCAGTTTAGAGATAAGGATGTGGTGGGGGACTGCGTCAAAGGCCTTGCACAGGTCCAGGTAGATGACATCGGTCGCCTTCCCTTTATCTACTGATGCTGTCACTCCATCATAGAAAGTCAACAGATTAATGAGGCACGACCTTCCCTTGGTGAAGCTGTGCTGGCTGTCCTGGATCACATGCTCTTCCCTCATGTGCTCCAACATCCAGGAGGATCTGTTCCATGATCTTCCCAGGCACAGAGGTGAGGTTCATTGGCCTGTAATTCCCTGGGTCTTCCTTGCTCCCTTTCTTATAAATGGGAGTGACGTGACCTTTTTTCCAGTCCCCAGGGACCTCTCCTGACAGCCATGACTTTTCAAATATGATGGAGAGCGGCTCAGCAACCACATCAGCCAGCTCCTTCAGGACCCTGGGATGCATGTCATCCGGACCCATAGACTTGTAGACATTCAGTCTCATGAGGCGGTCTCGGACTTGCTCTGCTCTTACAGTGGGAGGGATTTGCTCCCCCAGTTCCCACCTAGAGGTCCAGGGATGCAAGGTTCTGGGATTTGAGAATTATGAGAATCCTGGCTGCCAGAGAAGACTGAGGCAAAGAACTCGTTCAGTACCTCAGCCTTCTCCTCATCAGTTGCAGCCAATTCTCCTTTCTCAAATACCAAGGGGGGTACGTTCTCTTTGGCCTGTCTCTTCTGGCCAATGTACCTGTAAAATCCCTTCTTGTTGTTTTTAACATCCCTTGCCAAGTTCAGTTCCATCTGTGCCTTGGCTTTCCTGACCCCATCTCTGCAAGTCCGAACAGCATCCCTATATTCTTTCCAGGCTACACACCCTTGCTTCCAGAGCTTGTATTTGCCTTTCTTTTCCTTCAGTTTGACCAGCAGGTCCTTGCTGAGCCATGCTGGCCTCCTGCCCCTCCTGCCCACTTTCTTATTCAGAGGGACAGAGAGCCCTTGAGCTCTCAGAGAGGCATCCTTAAAGAGTAGCCAGCTGTCCTCAACATTTCTGTCTCTAAGGACCACCTCCCAGGAGATCTTGGCTAACAAGTCCTTAAACAGCCTAAAGTTTGCTCTCTTAAAGTTCAGTGTCCTGATCCCACTCTTCGCCAGCTGGGGGAAGAAGAAGGAAGAGGGGGATGTTTGGAGTGATGGTGTCTGTCTTCCCTAGTAACCACTGCATATGATGGAGCTCTGCTTTCCTGGAGATGGCTGAACACCTGCCTGCCTATGGGAAGCAGGGAATGAATTCCTTGTCTTGCTTTGATTGTGTGTGTTGCTTTTGCTTTACTTATTAAACTGTCTTTATCTCAACCCATGAGTTTTCTCACTTTCACACTTCCAATTCTCTCCCCCATCCCACCGTGGAAAGAGTGAGGAATCACAGAATTACAGACCTGTAGGGGTTGGAAGGGACCTCAAGAGATCATTTGGTCCAACCCCCCTGCCAAAGCAGGTTCCCTAGGACAGATCACACAGGTAGATGTCCAGATGGGTCTTGAATATCTCCAGAGAAGGAGACTCCACCACCTCCCTGGGCAGCCTATTCCAGGGCTCTGTCACCCTCACTGTGAAAAAGTTCTTCCGCATGTTGGTGCGGAACTTCCTGAGCTCCAACGTGAAGCCATTGCCCCTTGTCCTGTCCCCACAGACCACTGAAAAGAGGCTGGCTATTTCTGCCTGCGTCTCACACTTTAAAAGCATTAATCAGATTCCCTCTTAGCATTCTTTTCTCAAGGCTGAACAGCCCCAGTTCTTTTAGCCTATCCTCATAGTGAAGATGCTCCAGGCCTTTAATCATCTTTGTAGCTCTCCTCTGGACTCTCAAGGAGATCCCTGTCTTTTTTATACCAGGGAGCTCAGAACTGGACACAGTACTCCAGGTGGGGCCTGACCAGGGCAGAGTAGAGGGGGAAGATCATCTACTTTGACCTGCTGGATCCTGGACACTCCAGGATCCCATAGGAGCTTTATGGGACTTAGTTACTGGCTGGGGTTAAACCATGACATGACGTGGCCTCTTCAGCATCATAAACGACACATGGCAAATGTGAAAAGAACAGGAGAAACCGGCAGAGCCAGTGCTTTTGTACAGAATAGAAGCACTGTGCTTTGCCTGTGAACACAGGCTCTTCATTGTTTGCCATTTATCACCTTGGCATTTGGATGCTATAGTGGCTAACTTCAGCAATGTGTACTTTATTATCTCAATTCGCACCTGTTTATTCAACCATTTCTTTCGCATTCTGCACACTTCCTTCTAAGTGTTAGACTCAAATAATGTTTCCGTTGCTATTAAAATTCATTTTAAAATTTTATTTTTTATTCTGACTTTCACACTTGATTTGTCTGTAAGTCTTCCAAACTGCCTGTTACAGTTACTGCTGCTTGGCACTACAGTTTATTTGTACTTGCTTTATTCTGTTTTGCATGGACTCTCATAGTATCAATGTGTCTCAGAGACTATGGAGAAATATGTCAGTTTTTAATGGCAAGGTTTATAAAGGAGAGCTACCTGAGTAGCCCTGCTCAAATAGAACTCCTTTGCTCCACTTATGCTTTACACAGTTTGGAAAAGCCTTTTTTTACCTTTTATTCCTGGTGTAAATTTGTCACTGTAATGTCTTGAAGTTTTACTATCAGTAATAATTCATAGAAATTTAAGTCTATGAGGTAGCAAGTCAAAATGAATCACATTTGAATGACCAGCATCTACTCAAGAATTGCTTTTTTTTTCCCCAGAGAGGTCTACATATTTTGCTCTGACAAAAAATCTTTATGGGTATTTTTGAACGAGAAAACTAAAAAAAAAGTCTTCTTTCCTCTCCCCCAGCCAAGAAGACTACTGCATTAGGCTTTGCACTCTCCAGGGTAGGGCCAATCTGAAGTTTCAGCAGCAAAACAGAAACTATGCCAGGAAGCAGACAGCGATCCACGGACTGCAAAACAGTACTGGGAACTAATGAGTGACCTGCTTTGCAATGCTGCATTCGGGTTCTAACGCACAGCAAAGGACCTTCAGTGATTCTTCTTCTAGGTGAACAGGCAGCCCTTTGTAAAAATTCATTCTCAGCAAATGTTACACAAAATACACATCACAAACTTTCGAAGCGCTATGTGTTTTTACATGTGTATCTACTTGAAAGTACATCCTACCAGTAATACTCCATGTCGTGTCTCAAACAGGTACTTGAAAGCTTTCAAACCAATATAAAATTAATATATTTAAAATAAACCAATTCACATTTAGAGGGACAATCTGAGGACTCCACAGTTGTGGTAAATATAGTTGAGACAGGGACAAAATTAAGTTGTACCTGTGTCAGGATTCAAACTGTACCTGCATTAAAAGGAGCCCTCAGCCACAGCTCAGGGAGAGTGTCAGTACCAGGTGACTACATCTGGAGTTCCTATACAGGCCAGTGAGCAAGGGCTCACCATATCCAGCGATATAGTCCCTGTATCTATGTCTGTCATCAGTGAGCAAGGGCTGGAGGACTGATAGCTAACTGAATAACTTTGCTATTATTAGAAATTTTATTTGGATCATATCAGGGTCTGATTTTGAGAGAAGCCCAAGGTTTCTTGACTCTGGTACAACTGATACCACTACAGATACCTTTCTCTTCTGTGCTTGTTTGGGTGGGTAAACATATACACGTCATCTTAGCTACAGTCCAGGGATAATGAGCACAGAGTCAGGGGCTTCTTACAAGCAATCTCCCCTTCCAGCAATACAACAATCAGATTTCTATCTACTTATGTCTGAAAAACGATTTGAAGGAAGAATATAGAGAGCTGAAGAGCTTAAACAACATTATCTAGCATTCTTCAGCAACAATGCTTATATATAATGCCATGTGTCTGGAATGCATTATGTAATGCTTATCTAAATTTAAACCCTATTTCAGACTGTCTATTACCCTTCAGATTATTTTGCAATCCCATGGTATCCTTCAACACACCTGTAATTCTGCCTTGTTCACAGCAAATTAAAAATGTAAGCAACATTCATTTATTTAATTCTTCAGCTTTTATTAAACACAGTGATTCCAGCATAAAGATTTCCAAGAGTTTGCCTTCTAGTTCTTAAAATTATTTTCTCAGTTTTCTATCTGCCAAATATATGAAACTCAATTATGTTCCTATTAAATTATAATAACAAAATTAATAGTAACAATGCTACTTATTAACACATTTCCATATAGTAAAAAAAGAGAAAAAATCAATTTGGGGCTTGCATAGTAAAGGCTAAACCTATATGAGGTTATCAGAGTTATATTTAATTAATGGCAGCTATCAGGTTTGTCTCAGTAACATTACATACTGTGGGTAACTACCCACATCATCCTTTCTGAAACTCTCTAAAAATCCCACCTTCCTAGATTCTAAAATTCGGTGATTCTTCTAGAAAACAAAGAACATTCTGCTGGTTTTTTCCAGGTATGAAACATTCCAACGTTTTTACATTTATTTTTTATATATTGTAGGCTAAATTCTGCAAAACCACTCTGATCTCTGATAAATTGCTACAGAGAGGAATAGCATTTCTAGGAAAAGAGGAGCTGGAGAGGAAGAGGAAACTTTAAGGAATGATTCTTTGGTCGTTTAATTTTCTCTTTATCCCCATTTTATTTCCATATTCCTTTGATACTATACATCAATAATGAATGCTAGACAATTATTGAACATCTATGCATTTTTTAACACTGCAAGTAAAAGACTGGCATTTATCCAGTTTGCTAGTCATCCTCCCCACCTTCTTTCAGCAATAATACTGTGTGAAAAGCAAGTTTCTGCTATGGTAGGATTAAAAATACATACGTGCACAACTATGTAGAGCTACCTAAGAACTCTCAGCTTCATCACTCTCAGCAACTCATTGCTGTAATCTACCTCAGAAGTCAGGGTCCGTCACTGAATACCAGTAAGAAAGGGGAGTCTCAGAGAGGAGCAGGGAGGAAAAAGACTGACTTACAGATACTGCAATATCAGAGCTTCATGTCAGTGAGAAACTTGAAGTGCTCCTGTGCTACAGTCTGAAGGGACCAAATGAGATCATAGAATCACAATGCCTTAGGTTAGAAAGGGCCTTTAAAGGTCACACAGTCCAACTCCCTCAATAAGCAGGGACACCTTTGACTGGATGAGGTTGCTCAGATCTTCATCAAGCCTGATCTTGAATACTTGGGGGCCTCCACCAACTCTCTGGGCAACCTGTTCTGGTGTCTCATCATCCACATAGTGAAGAACTTCTTCCTAATGTCTATTCTAAACTTACCCTGCTCTAGTTCAAAGCCATTGCCCCTCGTCCTATTGCTACGTGCCCTTGCAAACAGTCCTGAGATACGTGCTCAGCCAAGAAGTCTGAGCTTAAAACTCTTCAAAGTGCTTAACTTAATCAATCTCCTCTGTGTTTTGTCAGATTTTAGTTTCAACCAGCCACTCCTTCATGAACTGCTCAGGAACTGGACTACCTTGGTACTACCAGTAAAGTCTCGTATAGTGAAGCATAAGCAGATCTGTTGTGTACCCACTGCTGGCACATTGCTCCATATTACCTTGCCTAACGAACACACCTTCCCAGCCTAAATACACTTCTTAAGTTTTTTTCTGTCCTAACTCATAGTAGAAGAACTGAAAAAAATACTAACCTTTAGTTAACAGCTGCTGAAAAACTGAGGAAATTCCTTACAATTGGCAAGCAGCCAACCTGATTTCACTACTTGAAAAAAATAACCTGGGGGGAGTCACTGGTTAGCCAGATGTCAGTCTTGGGCATAAATAACAGCATAAATAAACTGGGTCTACGTCCATAAAGATTTACAGGGTAGTGGTATATCGTGCCAGACATCATGTTTTAACAAAGAGTATTTTGCCAAATGCTTCATACACATGTAAAGATTATGCGTCCTATACCTTATCTAGATTGCCTTGATTTAACATACTTGGATTGTTTTCAAGGTTTCTGATTTTTTTGCCCCTATGGCAACATAATTAAACAACAGCATAAATTACATGGAATTAAAGCAGCACATCAAAATGGATTAAAAGCTAGCTCTCTGACACATCTCGAAGCTTAATGCAGAAGACATCAAAGAAAAGGGTTGATATGTGCATTTAGTATCTTAGGAACTGTTTTTTTGCTCCAGAGTAGTTTAATATTTTACTTTTATAATGTCTCAATACAAGCTAAGACACTACGGTAGAGCTGGCAGACTACATAACCTCTGGATTCCAAAAAATCCCGAGAGGGTTTTTTGAACCTACAGTTCAATGATAACAGCTCCAAACCCCACTGCATTTAACTGTACTGAAATGGAACACTGGGAAACAGCAAATCTAACTGGTATGGGAGACTGTCATGGAAGGTAGCACAGAAGGAGTATGAGATCATGGTGGCTAGCCCCATGCGCTGCGGCTAAAGGAAAGGTTAATGTGGTCTTTATACACGTAGACATTAAAATCAAATATAAACAGGAATTTATTCTTTCTCTACCACATTATCCAGAATCCATAAAGCCACTAATGGAAAAATTCCAAGCTCATCTACATCTCAAGAAGGAAAAAGAAATGTAAGGACCAGAGAATAACTGAGGTCCTAAAAAGACATGCTTTTTAGCTTAAACTTTTTGAGCTGCGTATCTACTCATTACTGAAGAAACACTGAGAAGCCACACATGGATATCTGACAGTGGAAAATGGTTAAGACGAAGCTTTCAGAGAAAGATGTAACAGGTCCAAAGACTAGAAACTGAATCTAGGCATAGTTAACTTTGAAATGTTTTGGGTATATTTTATAATGAAAAAAGACAGATCTTTCTAGGTCCCTAAAATGATACTACACAATGTACTAAAAGTCCTCTTTAATCCATTTTCTGAGAAAAAATGACAGAGTCTTTTGTTTACAGGAAGTGAGATTAGATGATTTAGGAACTGTTTACATTAGGTATTTCAGACATCTGACATAAGTGCTGTCATCATCTCACTGGAGGCACCCCTCTTAATCCAATCAAAATAAGAAACTTGGAATATTTACAGCCTGGTTCTCTGAACCATGTGGATGATAGACTCCTGCAGTGAACATGCTCTTCTATGCCTACTAATACATGAACAGTCTTACAGCAAACACCAATCTATGTGTCTGTTGAGGTATCAGCTCAATTCCCTTCCTATGCCACGGTTCAGAACCAGTTTCTATTCTGCTTTAGACCTCTATGATACACATCAGTGTAACCAGAACTGTTTCTGTAACTTACACTAGTCACGTGTACTCGGCAGTTCAGGAAGGCTTTAGGTGAATGAAGGACAGAATCCCAAAAAAGAGGGAATTTCTGAAAGCTTACTTTTAACAACTGAAATGAACAGTTCAATTTTCCTAGTCTTTCAGGCCCTCACTCTTGCTCACCTGTTTGGACAAAAACTCACCTACAGGTATCTGAACTATAAAAGTGGTTTTATATTGCTGTTAAGCATTGCTAGAGAAGTTGCATTTATGAGGTACTCTATCTAGCCTGAGGTATCCCACTAACCTGTCATTATTTATATGTAAACCAGGTAATCTGCCCCTCGATAATGGAGCTGGCTCTTCGTGTGATTTATTCAGTTTCATCTAGCACTCAGTCAGGAGCTCAAATGAATGAAGTTTTGCTTTCATATTAATCATATTTGACACAAGCATGGGCACAGAAATCTCAAAGATGGCAGAGTCTTTAATTTCAGCAAAATGAGCAGCATCATTTCTAGCAGAAAGCAGGTTTTCCTGTGGGGAAACTTAGACTTTGGGTGAAGCACCCTTCTGTATACGATGTTGAAAGGTTTTTTTCCCCATTTTTGCCAATGGTGATTCTGTGCCAGTATCTTTTCATGTCACTAAGTGCAAGTGCTTCTATAAAAAAAGTATAAATCTTGATGTGCATTGGTCTATCCTACTTTACAGGACACATTATACCCTCTCCTACTTTATAGGATAGATAATAGCCTACCCTATTTTATTACTACGTCTCCCTAGTGAGCAATATTTGTTCCAGTTCCCTGGCCCCATAATGTTAATTCCTGCAGACAGGAGGTTTTTTGGAAAGGGGTAAAGGAGTATCTGCAAAAAATTTGTTGTTCCCAATCACCAAAGCCAATTATATTGGTTGACTGAAGAGAGCTTCTGAATCTAGCTGGAAACATAAAAAAAATAGATGCGCACTTGAGCTTCAGCTGCTCTTGCTAACATAGTCAAGTGAAGAAAGAAAAAAGGAGACAAATAAACATGAAGCCCACGTAGTAAGGATTCTGCACTGAGCAGACAAGCCTGCTCAAGGAAATGGGAACACATGGACCACTGTGATCATTTGCTTAGAGAATTTCTAAGGTACATTTCATGCATTGCACTTCCCCACCCCCCCACCCCCCACCCCCGTTCCTTTAAACTGTTCTCTACCTGGGCCAAATGAAATAAAATAGTAGGTATGACAAGTGTTATCATCAACACCAGTATCTGGCAGCTATTCTAGACTCTGTGTGTAAGAAAGCAACAACAAATCATCATCCCAGGGGTACAGATAGATGAAAATAAGATCAGCTTACAGGAAGAGACTAGGAATTACTTTTGTATCAAAATAGACTGGTTTTATAAATTGAAAACATTATCTTAATATTTTGTAGCATTCTACTGATTTTTACCAGATTCAAATACTTGTAAAAATAGTAAAATGAGAAAATATGAAATCAAATGCCAATTTTTAGAAAAAAAAAAATTAGTTCCTTTTTGTTAGACTAAATCTAGTTAGGAAACTTTTGGAGGCTCTATTAATCAGTACACTTCAGGAAAACTATGTCAAACATCATCCCTGACAATGTCTGTCTGTCTTAATCTCTCTTGCATAGAGAGTTGATTTTTTTTTAAGGATTTTTTTTTTTCATTTAGGGGAAAAAAATGTCCAAACTGTTACATGGTAGAGCAAAACACAAACATGAAACCAGGATCTGATCTCGCTTCACATCATAATATATATAACTTGCAACACACCGATTGCATGAAAATTACATTAAATTACAGGAAATTACAGGAAAAATGTGGCTTCAAAAATGTAACATAAACTCCCCAATCATAAATGCTTCTAGGAGTACACTTTGTGTTTTTCCTCAGGGACTTTGGCAGTCTGTAACTTACAGTTCTAGTGTCTGAATCCAAATACTTCATTGCTGTGAAGGATGGAGGAAAATATACTAAGAAAAAAGTCACAACCACAGGCTTACTGGCTTCACGCTTATTTTTCTTTCTTCCAAAAGCTCTAGTGCACACACACATTTATTTCTTCACAACAAGAACAGTAATAATAAATAATAATGAAATCTTCCTAACAAATGAAAACTGAAAGGATACACTGACCTCGCAATAAAGTTTCAATCTAAAATAGTTTAGGGTAAGCTTGAAAATATACCTTGAACATAGCAGCTAACAAAGTAATCCTTTATGAGATATAATGGTGCAATTTCTGCATTTCTAACTAAAAAAAAAAAAAAAAAGAATGCGATGCAATGTAATTAAGCTCTTTAAATAACAAACACATTGATGTGAATTTAAATGATCTGTGGCAACATTAGTTTTTTTAACAGTCCTTTAAATATCTTTGGGCATTAAAATCCAGTGGGGAAACAAAACAGCAGCATTTTCATCCTTTTGGAGGCATTAATTGTATGTGTTTACATTTAATCTTTGTGTCTTTAGCAGTCTGACAGCCAAAGCTGAATTGGGCTGATCTTTCTTTGCATGGTTCATTTATGTTCCCCGATCAGGTGCCAGATGTCTAGAGAAACAGTATTGATAGAAAAATGTCTAGCAAACCATTCTGGGATTAAGTTCTTCCATTTTCAGTTGTTGCTAATTCTATGACATGTTTAGAGATAACTGCTAAAAAATTGCACAGAAATACTTGAATAACAGAAAACACGGGTATGTTATATCTGAACAGCTTAATTAGCACAAGGCCTAAGCTCTCCATGAAAGACAAGTGTACGGATGGCTGTATGTGATTTGACTTCTCTCCAGGCTGGCAGATATGAATCAAGCTGCTCCTATTACACATTAAACATCAAGAGACTGAACAGTATAAACAAGCAAGGGAAAGACTTTGATGATCCTTCCATCTGTAAACATGTAATTCCTCTTAGCTGAAGAGCACTCCAGATTGAAATAATGGCAGATCATTTTGCATGTAGGGCAGGTGACAGCTATTTCACAGGGTTTGTTGTCGCCAGCATGAAGGAAATGCAAAACCTGGCTTTGTGATGAACACAGTTAAGAGCTTTAAAATAATTTCTCGTATACATAATCCCCCTGCCAAATAAATATGTATGTATGTATATATTTACCTACAATGCTGCCAATAACCCAAAATTTGAACAAATAACCAGTATGTCATGTCAGCTACCAGATAATTTAAAAAAAAAACAGGAATGTTACTGCCTGCTGGTTCCCACAGGGCTGATGATCATGCCTAGATGCCCAAAAGGCTTTTGAGGCATCCAGAGACTGCTGAGAGTTCAGAGCAGCCTATTTATTCCCAGTTAGATCCGTCCTTGACTGCTTTGTTCAGCTGAAGTCATGCAGATCTACATAGTAAGGTTGAGGAGTCACTGTTGTATTCTTACATATTTAGCAGTAATCACTCGTGAGTTAACTTACTGCAGACTCGTGAAATCTACTGTTTCGAGACCCTCTGGACAGAGCTAGCCATTGTCTATTTGCTTCTTTCTTTTCCTTACTACAGTCCCTGTATCAAGCTCTAACATTATCCCCCAGACTCCTCTACAAGTAACTCTTCTCTTTTCTGAGTCACTAATAGCAGAATTTTAGTGTAAATACTACCCATGAAGAAAGAAGTCCCAAAATAATCAATCCTAATGTCTTGGCTCTTCACACAAACACAGATTTATCAGACTTTCCAGATCTGTCTAATTGTTGATGGGTTTTACCGACCCTCATGACTGTGACGCTGCAGCAGATGTTAAGAATCTCCTATTAGGCAATACGGTCCATGCCCTCCCGCTCCCACCAAAAAGCTGTTCCTACAAAGGCCCAGTCTTCAGATCTGGTGCCCTGCCAGGCAGTTCCTGAACCTCAAAAAAAAGACTCTCAGTAAAGTATCTTAAATAAGTTATCTTCCTAAATTGCAGATCTCTGAGCCTTTACCAACACCAAAGAAGGACGACACGTTGAATCCCTTCCCTTTTGCAAAGCAGGACGACCACAGCTTGGTCTGGATCTGCTCACTGGAACAGGCTGCCCAGGGGGGTTGTGGAGTCTCCTCTGGAGACATTCAAGACCCGTCTGGATGCCTACATGTGCAATATGAGCTAGGGAGCCTGCTTTGGCAGAGGGTTGGACCCGATGATCTCTCGAGGTTCTCTGATTCTGTGATCTCTGCCTGCACTGAGTGATGGTGCTGCACACACAACTGCCTTCCAGAAGTGCTGATCATTACTAGGTACACACATAAGTTCCACACTATTCATGTATTCAACAAACAACACTACAGCAGTGATTGCAGCTGCTACAGCAATGCAGCTGGCAGGCAGTGGTAACTGCATGGGTCTGAGCACAGAGCTTTTTTCTTGAGGATATTAAAGGAGCCTTACCATGTCATGGGCATGTGTCCTGGTGGGGAAAAGGCTGCTAAATTCTGGAATGGGCCCATGGACTGGATTAATTATTTTAGAATCACAGAATCGTAAATGGTTTGGGTTGGAAGGGACCTCAAACCCATCTAGTTTGAACCCCACCATGGGCAGAGACACCCCCCAGTAGACCAGGTTGCCCAAAGCCCCATCCAACCTGGCCTTGAACACTACCCGAGCTGCTCTGGGCAACCTGTGCCAGTGTCTCACCTTCTTCACAGTAAAGAATTTCTTCCTAATATCTAACCTAAATCTACCCTCCTTTAGTTTAAACCCATTACCCCTTGTCCTATCACTTCACTCCCTGATAGAGTCCCTCCCCATTTTTCCAGTAGGTGCCCTTTAGGTACTGGAAGATCACTACTAAGGTCTCCCCAGAGTCTTCTCTCAGCTGAATAACCCAAACAACTTGTCAGGTCACTAATCAAGATAAGACAATCCTTCCAAGAGTCCGTACAAATCCACCTTCACCTCAACATGTGCCTTATTTTATCGATCTTATAGGGAAACATGAAGATCAGCAACAGGGAAGGCATCAGAGTTGCCTCAGTTCTGCTGAAGCCTGTGCTGCTGGGGCCTTAAAGGAGGAATGGAGGACACTCTTGAAGAGCCACTGGAAGAGCAGGGGAAGCAAACACATGCTTCCTTGAAGAATTTGATAAATCAAGATCAGTGCCAAGTAATTAAAAGATTATCCCAGTTTATATAGCTAGCAAAATAATAACAAAAATGTCTCTTCTTCAAATGATAGCATTTCAGTTATATATATCCATGAAGCATATGTCTACTGAACATGGAAATTGACCTCACATTATGCTTAGTTGACAATATTTAATGACATGTGAGGGTCTGTTCCATGTAGCAGCCTGATCCGGCATAAGCATGCTCTGGCAGCCAGTAGATGTATATGGAATATGATTTGTCATTTGAAAGGAGAAGTCACTTGATAACAAGTAGAGACCTACTCTACAATCCTATTATACAAATAACATTTTCACTCTGAGACAGATGTGCAGAGAAAGGCCCACTGAGATAAAGAAAACTTTTGCTACAAAGTACAGTGCTGAACAAATGACTTGCTAAAGCACTGTAATGGGTTAGTGTGCAAGGAATTCTGTCAAGTGTCTTCAACATTACTTGAAATGTGCTTCTGGCACTTGCTTTTTCTAACTCTTGTGAGACTCCAGCTATAGAGACTGTCAATACACTCGTTTTCTTGAAAGGCTAACCTGTCTAGTAGTAAAGTTCTGAGCATTTAAATTGTTGCTGAGAAAAGAGGATACAAAACAACCTCTGTTTGAAGGGTCAACATGGTAACTTGATTGCCACCACAGAACTGAGATAGAATTCCACAGAAAAGGCAGAAATGCAATGAAAGCTTTTTGGATTTCATGTGTCTAGGATTTTCTTGTACTCTAGCTAGAGTTCATACGTGCAGAAATTCAACCTCTAAGTTTATTAAAAGAGCCATCACTGAGGAGAAGAATGATATGTTTTGCTCGTGCTTAATGGGTTTGAATAGAAATTGAACTTCAGGGCTGTTCAGTTCTGTAATATCTGGACAGAAAACATACAGGTCACTACATAGAATCATAGAATTGTAGGGGTTGGAAGGGACCCCGAGAGATCATCGGGTCCAACCCCCCTGCCAAAGCAGCTCCCTAGGACATATCACTCAGATAGGCGTCCAGACAGGTCTTGAATATCTCCAGAGAAGGAGACTCCACCACCTCCCTGGGCAGCCTGTCCCAGTGCTCTGTCACCCTCACTGGGAAAAAGTTCCTCCGCATGTTGGTGCGGAACTTCCTGTGCTCCAATTTGCAGCCATTGCCCCTTGTCCTGTCCCCACAGACCACATGAATCACTGCACTACAGTTCTCTCTCATCATCTAGAAATCTAGTTAAAAAACAGGAGTGGAGTTCCTTCTCCTAAACATATCACACATTTCCTAAAGAGTGACAGCATCACGGAAAAGTTCCAGATGCAGCATCTTCTAGTGATAATTTCAGGTACATCATACATTATCTTTGTAGAAATGCCAGAAGAAAAATCAAGTGGTCTTATACTTTAAGTGTGATTAAAAAAAAAGTATTATCAGCCTACAAATGAGATCGCATAGGGACAATTTCAGGTTTTTTTTAGGACAGGAAAGAAACAACCTTTATCTACCTTGAAAAAATACATGGAGTTTCCAGTGCCAAGAAAGAAGGAACTTCATTTGTAGATCTTCAATGAAGCAAGAAGGTTAATTATGTTTGAAAAAGACTCCACAGAGAAAAAGTCTTTGGAGTAGGAAAGGAAACAAAAGCTGTCTCTGGCATGAAAGATTGAAACTAAATGGGCTAGTCAGGAAAAATTACATTTAAGGACCCAGCCATCTCAGATTGTTAGAAGGAGTCCTGAGGGTACAGGGCAAGACAGAGTCGGAAGGGTCACATCTTCTAGCATGGAGTAAAGAGATCTCTGCTTTGTCATTAATCCTATTTGGTTGTCTCAGAACCAAGAATATTGTCAAAGAAAAAGGAAGGTTGAATATCATGGCAGCATCTCAGAAGCATTTGGCATATAAGACTCTGTGTGTGATGCTGGGACAACTCTTTTGGCAATTATAGTCTGCATTGAGAGAGCAGATGCATCAGTCCCTCACTGTCCAGGGTAAAAGGTCCCAGTTCTTTTTGCACCAAATCTACATTCTGCTCTAAAAATGTCCCATTTCCTCCAGAGCACCTGAAGCTACACACACCTAAATGATCAGTATATCCAGTGTGTCTATTTCTCCCTGCAAAGCTACTTGGCTAATGGCAGACCCCTGCATTTTGCAAAAAACAAGTTCTTCGCCACTGTCATAAGAACTGGGTGTCACCCCACTCTACCTGAAAAGATGGTTCTTAGCCAGAAAGACCTGACAGTCAGACAAACGGGTGTAGCAAAGCTGAGGTATAGTTTTCTCATGGTAAGATCAGGTTGTTTGGGAACTCTGTACTTAGGTGTGCTTTTGCTTGACAAAATCCCTCTGTACACTTAGAAGCCTTGGTTGGAGTCACTGTAAAAATATTCAAGCTTTTCTTGCCTCTCTCTATAAATTACTCACATCTTCCACTGGCTGGTGTCTACTGAGTGTTTCCATTGAACTTATCGTTTACTTAGTAATGTAGAAGATGACCCTGCATAAATAAGCAGCTGATATGTCGTGACTTCCCAGATGCTAACCATCCACACGTGCCTCAGTCTTTTGAGTCTCCATACACAGTAATGATGTACCATGCAACCTAATTCTTCTATGTACACACTCCTCAAGGGTAAAGCCTGAGATCATGACAGGAAGAAGACTCTCATCTCTTGTTGGTGCGGACCAGTATCTCAAAGGCCAGTGCCTGAAGAGTGTGATAGCAGCTGAATGGAGGACAGTTGAATTGCCAGCTGTCAGTCAACCCTGAGTTACCACTCACAAAACACTCCTGTCAGACACCAAACAGGTTGGTGCTGGGTAGAACACAGCACACGGGGGAACAGCATTAAGAACGTTCAGTAAGGGGCACAGAGACCAGAGAATCAACCCTCCTCTAGGAACACTGTATAAAGTGCATTTGGTTCTACAATTTCTATTTGGGCTAACCACTATCTCAAAAACAGCAATGGACTAGACTAAGTGGCTCTATCTGGTTACCTGTAACTGAGATCAGTATGGAGCCCCATACTGGAGTAACTACTGGGTACTAACATCCATGTCAGGAGCATCAGTGGTGCTGTCATTCTGAAATTTTTATCTCAGTGGGGTGTAAGAGCATCAGTATGTTGCTAACTCTTTATTATTCTGTGACATTTTGCTGTGGCAGTTGGGCATTAGTCTGCTCAGTGGTGTACTTAATGGACACTAATTCCTTACAAGATAAATGCTGGAGCCTACTTTAAGGTTTGATGAGGCCGTGAGCTGCTGCAGAAGACACAGTTTCAGTCATGAATCTCACATATTGTACATTGCAGCAGATAAAGGCAGGCATATGAAATATCTGAATATGAAGATTGCCTACCAAAAGATTAATTGACTTTTTAATCTTGTGCAGGGAAGAGTATGCTAGTTGCAAGGTGGTCTAAATTTGAAGCATGCAGATCCTTATGTGCTCAGTTTAGGAATCTCTGGGCAGGGGCATGTGAACCAGAAAAAAATAGATCAGGACACAAGTCTGGATATTCTGGAAGGTTTTGTAAATGTTTGAACTGACAAGAAGTATTTTCAATACCTGACACTTCCTCTTACTGACTGAGAGGGAAATAAGGAAGCCCCTTCTATGCTACCCTTATGACACTACACAGATGTGAGAAAAGGCTAAACTAGGTGTAGAGGTCCAGAAAGAGAGTTCCTGTTAAAAACAAGCCAAACAGCCCCCTAGCCTAACCAGCCTGAAAAGCATGTACACATGTGGAGTGACACACACCTGAAGAAGAAATGCCATCTGGTGAGAGGAGCATGATACGCTGCAGTGCTGTGACTGAGCGTTGCTTCTTTGTGAATGAGATTTTTGCCAGTGTATGTCAGAGCTGAATTTAGCCCTGCTGGAGATGGGGTAATTAAGCAAAGCTGAGTCCACCTCCAGCTAATGACTTTTCCTCTTACAATATCTCTGCATTAAAGTGTATGAATTGCATCTAACATAAGCTTTAAAGACTGCCAAAGTGAAGCCTGGAATTCAAAAACTTAAACACCCTTAAGTTTGGGGTTGGTTTTTTTTTTTTGTTAGGAGAGATGTTTGGTTTCCATCTGTCCTTGAAGTTAACTAAAGAAAAAAGGTCTGTTATTTGGGTCAATTAATATGGTGTAATGTCTAATAATAAATGCAAACTTCACTACTTTTCTCTTAGTGCTGGCAATGTCTCAACTAAAATGACTTGAATTCTTTGCAGGTTATACCTACCTTAATGTCCTTTCAAGAAAATTGATATCTCTAAACCTTTCTACAGTTCAGTGCTCTACATTGTAGCTATAGTATTAATGCTTTCAATTTATTCTCTTTAGAGGTCTCTTTTCCTAAATAAAAATGCTTCCATAGTAAGATTTGGTTTGTATGTAAAATGTAAGTTAGTCTAGAGTAAATCCACGAAGCCAACTGCTTACTGCATCAAGCACCTTTCACAATTTTACAAAATTCAACCCACTTTCAAATCATACTAGGAAAAGGAGCTGTTATACTGAAAGTACAAGAGAGTTTTGAATAGTTACATAGAAAAATACACAACTAAAATATAATTTAGTGAAGAACAATCTCTACATTGTTGTTGTCTACTGATTTACTTATTGCAAATATTTTTTTTTAATTAAACCACTTTTTTATTTCCTTTATTATAATGCTTTTTGGATGGAGCATGTAATGTTTCTCTCTTATAATTTGCTGGGATGAAAGGCTGTGGGGCACAGAAGCCACATCACTAATCTCAGATGAAAATATTTATGAAAGGTCTGACAGTTTTTCTCTCTGTTATCCTTCAGATGACATTTTTTCAGAGTGTTTAAGAGCAACAAAGCACATGTTGTTTAAGCAAGTTCCCAGAACAATGCTGTTGCCTCTGAACAGTAGCAGGCTTAGGTCAAAGAACAGAAATGTTAAAAGGCAAGAAGCCAGACAGGTCAGTAAGGAAATAAAATATGCTAAGCAGCAACTGAGCTGTGAAAGCAGCTAGCTGCTACACAGTGCAAAGATAGAAATAATGAATGCATCTGAGAGAATCTGCAGACAAACTGAGTCAAGGTGAAGAACATAATAAAATTTAGGAAAAATGTCTCTTCAGATAAATTTTACCAGTAAATCTAAAAAAAAAAACCCCAAACAATACAGCTTAGAAAATTCCCTGGTACCTGGATGATCTTTGATATCGGCCATTTTTGTCTTTTTCCTTGTGAATTATGAAGGCAAGAAAAACATTAGGAACAGTCCAAATAATCAGGGGTGCAACTATATTCACTTAGACAAAATGCTGCATCTTTGGCACTTAGTGTAGAAGACAGAACTGCAATTCTTGACCAGGTCCAGAGGAATCCAGAGGGAATGAGGTCTTGGGGATTTTTTTAATTGGCGTTTTTTTTAAAAAAAAAAAAAAAGCAGCACTGTTTATCATTTCTGGCTTAAACTGGTTTCTAGTTTAAACTGGTTTTGACACCATACATTTCAATCTATAGCAGCAGATATTCTCTGGCAGGCATCAACAGCTTCTTTGTCTCCTTCCTTGCATGAGTGGCAATGAGAGAATACTACCTCCTTGCCAGCATGTTCATACTTAAAATGATTAAAACTTTGATTTTTAAAAAAATTTGTACTTTTTTGCACAATAATAAATTATAATATTGAGCTTGTTTATCATCGCAGTTGCATTTTCTATTCTGTTTCAATACCACTAATAGGTTAGAATTACTATAGCCACAAAGACTATTTACCATCACACACAAGAGAATTCAGTACTAGCTATTTGACTTCATGGCTGGTAAAATAAATGGAATACTGGCTACAGAAAACAAGGACAATTTAGCAAGTTTATGTAGAGCAACCTGTGTACACTTTCACACATCCAAGTGGTATGTGTGGCAAACACAGTTGTTCTGATTTTATATTTGTCTTTTATTGAACAGTTATATTGAAGTATAAAAAACTCACCAATTGCTATAAAGGGAAATAATACAGAAAGAAATACTAGATCCCATGTGCATGGTCCTACTGTTCAGAGGATTCTCTTCTCTGGCTGGCATTTTGCCTGAATACATTTTTTCCAGGTCATCACATTCCTGATTACACTCATACAACAAAGGAACACACCAGATCCCTTTAAGGGGCTGTGTAGGACAAAAAAATCCAGGCAAAGCAAGGCTACCATTTCATGTATGTTTAAACCTGAGGAAGAGCACAGCTGAAAGGAAACATCTCTTCCCCCACTCTCAGCCAGTCATTCCCGCACTTGCATCAGTCCTTGTTTCATGTTTGCAGCTGATGCCTGGTACCGACTCACGGGTACTACAGGCTAAAAACATTCTTGAAATTAGAGGCTTCAAGAAAGAAGGAAAGGAGAAGACTGAGTAAGAGCCTGGTATCAAGACTATTCAAATGTTTTTTTGGCACTGGGGACTATTGAGTGTTGGGTCACTCTGCTCCTGTTCAGTGAGGAATTATTTCTGGTTTTGTAGGCAACTTTACTCAGGAAAATGCAACAACAAAACACGGAGCAGCTGCTTCTCTTTTAACAGTTTTTGCTCCAAATGTTGGAACTGTTTGTATCCCTCCCCCAACAAAAAAGGATCAGAATATGACAACAAAGTCTTTCTTTGGTCTATTCATGTGACGGTGAAATACAAGCAAGGACTTTGTGCCGAATGGCTTGGTAAATTCTTTTGCAGGTGCTCAGTTTTTACTATCATAAAGACTTGGTGATGGGAAATTGAGCAACAAGATAGCTAATGAAATTAAGATGAGAAAATTCACAAATAAAGTACAATACCTGCTAAAGTTAGGCAAAGCAAACAGATACTACCAAGAACACTGTAATGGCTGTTTTGGCTCAGGCAAATTTACAAAATGCATTCTCAGTAACTTCCCATCTTCTGCAGCTGGAAGGAAATCTGGTATTCCTCACTTCCATGGAATAGTTCCTGTCAGGCTACTTAGTGAACTGTGTTTTAGCCAAAAGAATTAATCCTTTGGTAGTCATGCAGTAAGTACTTCCAAGAGATCCAAGCAACTCGGTAATTCAAGATAGCTTCCTCTAGACTCGAATTGTGCAATGATAGTACTCTTGCTTGAAATAGCAATCCAGTTCCTGGTTTGCCTCTGTAGGTAATGCACTTGTGTTTGTACTGTACCTCTCACCATATCCCTTAAGAGACCTCTCAACTGAGAGATAATCTTTGACATTATTTAGCAAAACATCCTTCACTGCAAATATAGGTCATCAACATCTAACGGGAAGTCTGCCTATGGCAGCACAATATTTTGAGACATGAAGAAAATCCTGTTTTATATAAAGAACCCCAAAATATTACTAACAAAGAAACCAAGAGTCTTATTTACATTTTGATATATGATAATTAGGATGCTTTTACATCAAATTATAGACTTGAGTACAGTCTTTGAGAAAACTTCTTTATTGTGCATGTCCTCTGCTGGACCTTAAAACAGGTAAGAAATAGAAAGCTTCATTAGAGACAGATATGATGTTGCTCTTCTATTGATCATGACACAAAATTTTAAGCAGGCATGAGTAATGCAGATGAAATGCAGGGGGAAGAGTCACCCACGAAAAAAAATGGATTTAAATATACTGGAACATGAGTAAAGTCAGAAACACAGAGAGATGCTCATATGCTGTCTAGCAATACAAGACACAACTTAGTATGGTTACACTTATAAGTGCTTCAAATCTTACATGAAAAAAGGAAAGCTGATTGTAATGAACGACACTTTAAGTGGTTAGACAAACACTGTCTTTTAAAAGCATCCACTGAAATTCAAAGAAGTTATTTAAAAAAATCACGTTTCTCATGTTACACCACAGTATCCCACCTGTGGCTCCAAGGCTTGCTTGAGCATCTGGCCCACTTTCTGAAAAACCTCACGGTGGTGCTGGGAGAGGGTATCTCTTGCTTCAGGACATTATTTTGATGGCTTGCAGGCTGATTCTGCCCTTTGTCCTGACACAAATCTGCTCTGTATATGTCTAGGAGGACATCCAGAACACATTCACCTGGTTTGTCATTTGCTGACTCTCCAACAGGTCACCTGGCTTACTTTCACCATGGCACAGGCATCTCCCTGTGTCTGAACCAAGCATGCCAATCTATGCTGCAAGAAAATAAAGCTGTCCTGTGGAGTTTTACTACAGCTATCCTGTTTTCATTACCTTAGCTGAGACCTTATTCAAAGGTTTTCCCACATATTTACTATTAAAAAAAAAATAATATCAACTGTATGCACCAAAACCATGCTTCCTTTAAGAAGCCCACTTAAAGTTCTTGGCACTTACATGAAAATTGTTTTAATGAGTGCACAGATTTACTTTGTATAATATTTGAACTATCTTGCTTACATTCACTGCTTCTTGGTGCTGACATTAAGTCCCAAGACAATAACTATGTAGCAAAACAATATTAACTGATATATATATATAAAATTGAATAAAGATCATGCTTTGCTTGCAGCTATTCACTTGATGTGGAAAACCAGGTTATAGCTGATGAGATGGAAAGAACGATCACCATAGCAACAATTTACCACTTAACAATGAAGGGGGAAGGGTGCATCATCTTTTCCTATTTGCACATGTAAACAGTATTAGTTGAAAATTCTGAAGTTCAGCTATGTATTTTGTTCTTTCAGAAAGACATATACAGTGGAAAAATTGTATTAGTACTGCAGCATTACATTCAGTGTCATCATAGTCCTATTAGCAATGACAAGAAATCCAGTACCAGTAAAAGAAAATAATGAAGATTTTAATTAAAAATCCTCCTTAGAAGCAAAGAGTATAATTGAAAAGCTTTTCTCACCACGGAACAAAATATCCCAGTGAAGTGGTAATGAATGAAAAATATAAATTGCTTGTTTTCAGGGACCTAATTCATGTATTAAAAAAAATACCTAAATAATATTATCAACTTTTAAAAAAATAAATATTTTTCCAAAAGAAAGAAAAGATTACTTATGTACCAATACATTATCCATTACTGCTTTGGCTAATTCAAAAATATGATTAAAGTGTGCTTTCCTAATCTTATTGGGGGTTATTTGTCCTGTGTCATAGAATGGATGTGCATAATTCAAATACGTTGTTTTGTCGCATACTCTGTGTGCACACATGAACATCTCAACATCTGTTATTTGCATCACCTTAAATTTTACTCCAATCATCTTCAGTATTGTCCATACTGTTGAGATAGATTAAAATATAAAGAGGAGTTAATTGTTCAGCAGCCACTGAAGTAAACTAAACGACACTGGAGTCTCCATGAGTCGTTCTGGGTACTCAGCCCTTGAGGCAGGCATTAAATTCATCCACCCTCTCATCTTACCTAGGTACTTTCACCCCATCTCTGCAGCATGTACACTTTATCCTCAAAATGCCTCCGTAAAACAGGGAAATTTAAACTGCTCCCATTTTACACTACACAGGGATCACCAGCAAAGCACTACGAAGCTCAGCAATGCTGTGTTTAGATACGAGGAGTAAAAATCCTAATGCTTAGTACCTAATTCTTAGTACCTCTCATAGTGAATGAGAGAGAATCTGATGTACAGATTAGGTACAGTGCAGCACATTAAACACCAAGAAGCTTAAACTTGTTTAAAAGAAATGCTCAGAGACATATTCAAAATACATCCTCTCATTTGAACTTAAGAGACTCTGTGATATATGAATTTCAGGTCATAAAAATTTTAAGAATTTAAACTTCAAATTCATGCTTTAAATATGGATGAGTGGCTTATGGTCAATATTCAGAAAGCATTGCCAGAGGCAGAACTTTCAACACTGAACGTCTTTTGTGTCTCTGTTGGTAATTTGGACACTGAGCTAGGAAGTGTGACATCTGAACTGTGGGTGCCTGCTCCCAGTTTGATCCCGTACTACCTACATACTAGACAAATGACAAACTGAGAAGTTCTTTTTTAGAGATCAGATACCACCTTGTTGCTTGGAGATGGGCCACTCTGTTTCCAGGATTACAAAAAAAAAAGGGAAGGGATTAATTTTTACCGCACCAGGTACTGTATCTAGAACGTGTGACTAAACTCAGAGCAGCAAAAGAAACATTCTCAGTACTGTGCTTAAAATACAGTGCTGCAAGAGAATGAATGGCTTTAGGTAAAGAGTGACTTTAGGTAAAGTGCCAGCATAAGAGAGAGTTCAGAAGTCTGCAGAACAACAGAATTTTGGACATATCATCTGTCAGTTCTACCTAAAAATGACCCAAAAGGAGCAAAAGTCTTAACATTATCTATGATACACAGGGAGTAAAACTTGAAATTTAGTTGCACGAGAATGCAAATCTGTGCAGAGCTGGTTAATTACTCTGGAGACAGCTCAAAAGAGTCAGGAATGATGCACCCAAGCCCAGCAAAAATGGTAAATTCTTAAAGCAATCTCTCTATATGAAGGAGGTGCCAGACTAGTCCTGCTGATCAAAGTGCCTTAAGAAGGAAGAAAAAAAGCTAGCTAGCAGTACTATGACAGAAACATAAAGAGGATTTTCATGTGTAAAGGGTTTAATCACTTTCAAAAGCTAAACAAAATGCTACAAAAAAACCCCACTGCAGTAAAGAGAAAACACAAAACACTCATGGGTGTCAGTAGCATGGCTGCATGAAAGCACCCCAGGGGGAAAGGGATACACGGTGCTCATGCTGTCACACAAAAACTGCATGCAAATAAGTCATTATCTGTCACAGCACTCAGCTATCCAGAACACTACAGATATAGATACGGCTGCAGCATAGCAGTTGCGATCTCCCAGAACAAAACAGCCCCACTAGCTATGCTTGAAGCCTGTTTTTCTCGGCAGACAGATCAGCGCAGGAGAGGCACAGCGCTGCACCTAGCCGAAGAACACGGCAGGGCCACAGCTACGTATGCAGACACGGCTTCTTCCTGCCTGGCAACCACACGCTGCCCATCACTCAGTGTTCGGGAAGAAGGAGAATGGAAAGGAGGAGAAAAATGCTTTTCCTGCTCTTCTGTTGCTGCTAAGTGACCGTCTCTGACACAGAGCAATGGTGCCTACATGCCTGCTGGGGCAGGGCAGGGACTGTGTCATCAAAGCACTTGGCAGCCGTGGCCCCTCACTCTACTACTCCACTGGATACACAGAGGTAGTCAGTGTACAATACACATGCTCACCCAGTTTGATGTTTCCTACCGGTGTTATTTCCATCCAGTAAATCCCTACCCACTCTCAGCTGTGTTTGGGAACCTTTGGGAGTCAGGAGTGGGCTGCTGTCAGCAAGACAATCCACCCAGCCTACTCCCAAGCCCTCTTGTTCAAGGACACTGAGGAGCCAGCTGCAGACAGGCTGAATGGTCACCCCCACTCCCAAGTATATTCTTAACAGCTCCTAGCTTTTGCATCGCCAAGACTTCGGCACATGATCTTACAGCGACAAAGGTAAAAACTTGAAAGTGAAATACAACCCTGAAAGAGAAATTCCTGTGGCAGATCTTCTTTCCCTCACCCCTTCTCACCCTGCATTTTCATGAAAGGACAAGATGCAAAAGACGAGGAAGATTTAGAGGAACAGGTGCTCCTCTCGGTGCCACTATTACCAGGGGCTACAAATAAGCTACCGAAATAGTGACAGAAACGTACAATGACAATGCAACCAATCTTGCAAAATGAACACATTTAGGACAGACTAAGCAAGTGTCTCCCCAGTCCCCTTGGTTATTTAAAACTTCTACAGTGGAGTGAACTTGCAAAATAGCCAGCCACCACCCACCAAGGCTGGAATGGAATACAAAGGACAGGTAAGGAAATGACATTCCATAAAGGAAATGTCACCCTCAAAAATGTTATCTTACAGAAAGAGCAATGGATTAAACATGGAGAAGAAATAATTGGGAACCATTATGTTTGTGTGACATGCTGAGACAGGGCAAAAAACCCCACCACAATAATTTGTCAAACAATCTGCAAAGCTCAGACAAACCAACACACACAGCCACAAGCACCATTACTAGATGGTGCTGCAGCTGTTTTAAGTGTTAAAAAACTTGCTTAGAGACAAAGAATCAGATTTGAGGAACAGACTATGAATCTAAGAACAACATTGGTATCTTTAGCTGTGATTTATTTGTTGGGGATCAAAGCAAAGAGGGAATGTAGAGTGTTCGTATACAATGAAGCAACTTACGGTGGTATTTGCAAGAGGGGCAGGAAGCAACTAAGCTTCCTAGTTACCCAGCATGTGTTGAGTGCAGTTGCTGACATTGCACTGCCTCTGAAAGGTCTGTTAATAAATATTTGCTTAGGATATTGTAACTTGAGTATAGGAGAGAATAAGTATCCCTCGGTATTAGCACACTACAGACAACCCTTACAAACTTCACATACTTTTCACAGCAAAGGAGAGAAGAATATTGCTCTTTCACGTTCTCAATAGAGAATACCTCCATTGTATACATTTGTAAGAACAACCCTAATTTCTTAATCTCCCCTCATAGCCCTTACTGAAAATATTAGTTGGTTCACCCCAGAACATAAATTACTGGCTTCCTTGGAGCAGTTTATCTAAGTTTATGTTTTCTATCACAAAAGCAATAGAATTTCTTGTGGTAAATTCAGCATTGCCAGAAACAGAGGAAATATTTTAAATAAAGCTTATATGAAAAAATGAGGACAGGTCACCATGCATCTGGAGTAATTTAATCTTCAGAAAAGCATAGATTTGCACAAAGAAAACAGTCCTCATCCTCTTTGCTAAATACAGACTCTGCACTCAGGACCTGTCTCGCTCATTTACAAGAAGATGCAGCTTGCAATATATGCAGCAGAATATTCCACTTCCAGCTCCCAGGTTCAGTTACACAACAGTGTTCTTGGGGAATTTCAAGAAATGCTTCTTTGTTACCCCAAAGCAGAATTGGTTTACAACTTGAAAATTGCATCCACCAAAAGCTTGAAAGTTTCATCAGAGAAAGTAACAGACCTGAGCAAGTGGTAATAGCTACTGAAAGGGGAGAGTTTCCTGCCTTTTTTTTTTTAATGGAAAAGATAAAGGGATATGAGCTACATTTTGCAGGTAATTTTTTTTTGCAAATAGCTTTCAGTATGAAAGCTTTCAAGTTGGTTCATTTAATACGATGAAGAGATGAAGTCACATCTGCACATCACAAACGCTCTGCTTCTGGAGTTGCAGGGCGAGCAGTAAACACCGGAACGCAATGAAGCAGCTACTGAATGGATGAACTACCACACATGTGGGACTTCATTAACATATAATATGATCCAAAAGATAAATCACAGCTAATGAACAGTAATGTTAAATTCACCTGAGAAAAAACTGAATTTAAAAGTCTTTAGAAGCATGAACTACATAAGAGAACAATTTTAATGAGATGCTAGAAATACAGCCTCATCATGGCAAAGCTAGGTTTTTAATCTCAGCATAAAAATGCCTTCCCATGATGAATAACCACCACTTTTTTCTTATTATTATGAACATCATCCTCTGCCAATAACTTTCAAATTCTAATCTTCCCAGCAGAGAGGAATGTTAGCGGGTGTTTTTGAGGATTAAATAATTCTTGGTATTTTCAAATGTACTTGTTTGGCTTTTTAGTCAAAACATTTATTTTTAATTCTGAAGTGATTATTAAAAAGAGACTATGATAGTGTGGGTGGGGTCAGGTAGATCATCTGAGATGACTAAACTTCCTTCTCAGAAGCATTTTTTTTTTAGTTACAGTTTAACAAAAAAATTAAGAGTGAATACATCTCTAAAACTAGTGCTTTAAGCTCTTTCCTGTCAGTCCTTGATGTATGCCAAACACATCTGCCACAAAATACATGGAAAGTTGACACAACATAACAATTTGTGTCTAAATACAGCCTCTAACTCAACATAAGGCTTTTCTCAAACTTCAGTGGACACATGATTAACCAAACTTCTACAAAAACCTGTCATGTCTCATTTAGCAATTAAAAAGACAGCTACTGAATGGGTTATTCTGTAAAGTACTATTGATTAAGGGTTAGTTTCCACTATAATATGTAATATATAAACGATGAACAGATACTCAGGTACTACAAGGCATGTTTTGCAGAGCCCTGGAGTGCCTTCAAGCCTTTTTTTCTTTTTTTTCCTTTTTCTTTTTTTTTTTTAAACAGTGAAAAACCTTTATGAGAGCCACTAAAGTTGTGCAATGAGAAAACAAAGCAATAAAATATTTATAAAGACTGCAATAGCTTTAAAGGAACCAGCAAATATGAAATTATAAGCTTGCATAATTAATATGGTTATAGTAATTAAAATATTTTCCAAATGTGTATTCAGAAATTAAATGATAAAATGAATTAATAAAATTCCTCAAAATAAAGCACCCCTGAATGACTAAAGAATTTTAATGGATTTACCATGCCTTCCTCCTTGCAAGCACAACTAACTTCAGGGCTACATACTGCTTCTGAGTCTCTATGGACACATCAGGTTGCTTTCCATGCAGATCACGCAGGTGAACGATATTGCATCCAGCTCAATACTGAGCTTTGCAGACACATTCTATAAAACTAAGTGTATTTTGGGCACAGCAAAGAGTCAAAAGGGCAGACTGAAAGTGCCCTTATTTTCTCTGTAAATGCTCTTATTTTGGAGGGGAGTAAGATATAAAGCCAGATGTAAACAGTCCATTACACTGCAGCTACTGGGAAGCTGTCACACGTGCTCTAATGGCAAGCGTCCCAACCAACTGCGTGTTCCTTCAGTACCATTATCTGGGATGGATTCAGGGCACAGAAAGACATCTCTGTTAAATACCTCACATATAACAATGCTACTGAATTGTGAATTCATGGTGGGACTTTTGAGCCAGACTACCAGATTGAAGAAGATTATCTGTCAAGTAAAATTGCAGGGTTTGTTTTGGTTTTTTTAAGCACTGCATTGTGGGTATGACGAAAGACACTGAAAACAACCAACTTTGGGAAGAAATTACAAGAATTTAATGTAAGATATTTTTCAGAAATACCTTTAAAAAAGCCATACATGTACAGGCATTTTCATTCATCCCCAGCATCAAAAAATATTTGCAGATTACCAGTTTGACTGTGTTGGGATAGTGTGCAGAAGGCCAGGTGCCATCAGATCTTAAAGATTATTTATTAGCCTAGTAATGTTATTCATTAAAACCTTCATATGCCAAACTCTTGCACAACACAGGGACAAAAACTTGACAACCAAACTCAGTTTACTAGGAAAAATGATACTGAAACAGCACTAAGGGTATTTTATGCTGGTTTTTTTTTAAAAAAGCACCTACAACGATGCAAGGTGTAACACTATTCCTAGAAATGTCACTGGGAGCTAAGCCACTCATTAGAGTGATATTGGTCCTTCAGAGAGAGAAGGCAAAACCAGTCTGGGCTTGTTTTCATAATGTTCCAGTTACCTTTTACAAGCATTTTTTAGTGCACAACAGTACCATAAGGGCACCCATGTGCATGACGTCCCCATTTTTAAAATTTATTTATATTCTCAAAACGATGTTCACTCACTCTAGAGAATTTGGTGAGAGAAGATACAGAAGGCACAGTACATTTATTCTCTAAACATTGAAAGTTGACAACTCCACATACATTTTCAGACAAATACAAATGTATATATGGTTTTCTAAGGGTTTCAGCTCACTTCTGGCATAAACTAACTGAGGAGAGAAATTAGAGGGCGAAATTTTGACCACAATCTGCAACTGAGCAGAGAATAAACATACATCCGTGTGCAGCCTAGGGAGCCAATGATAGCACAGAAAAGATGGGCTACTGTATCAGCTGTTAGTGGACTATATTCCTGTCAAATGCTGATAAGCTCTACTCATGCATTGCCTTATTTAGTCAGACTTCTCTGCTGACACACCAATGCACAGTAACAAGTGCATATGATGTTTCCAACACAGAAAGGCCTCAGCTTTTTCTTTGATTAAAAGCATAACAAATATTAAATGGTTCAGCATTGCTTTCCAAGGCATACTGAGTCTTATTTGCTCATTTAAAAACACACTGTCAGTAATGGAACTGCCTTCTTAACAGTACTTAATGTGGAAACACAATGTAGACTGAAAAAAACCCTGGTCATAAAAAAACTGCAGACTTTGCATAATGGAAATATTTACTTCTATTCTGAAGACTAAGGAGTTTACTGGAACATATAAGAAGTTCAATGAGCCTGTAGTTTGGGAATTACTATTTTAAGAATGAGCATAAGTTAGGAGTTAAGCTTTCTAGAAGTAATTCAACCTTAACATAAAACTTTTCCTGCACTTTGTACCTACATAGATACCTGCATACTACTCCCGTGCTAATCATAACTCTTTTCTCAAGTACCTTTAGCTACATCTAGTCTATGACAAGATATATATAAGAAGAGACTATTTTTAGTAATGTTAAAAAATAACATCTGTTACCTTCTGAACCACTTCATTGGTCTCACACTCTCCTAACTAGCAGTTTCATCCTATTTCTCTGAAGATATTTAATAATAGGCCACTGTACGGAAGTAATTTCAAGAAATTACCATTGCTTTCATTAATGATATTAATGTCTGTTAACTCGTATATTGCAAATATTTACAACTAAATTGCTATCATTAAGATAAATTAGCAGAGAACATACTGCTGAAGTGTGCATATCTGAAGTTTTGTCATCATGTTTCACTTACTTGCTAAGTTGTAAAATCAAGTAATCCATAATGGCTCTCTTAAGTCATTAGCGTGAATTAACAAGATTCTGCTGTATATTATTTCACAGCTACTGCCAAAAGGTCAGCTCTTCAATACAGGAGATCCACTGAATGTCACATATCTAGCTTCCTTTGGAACTATGATAATGCATTCTACCAAAACTCACTCTGTATTGAACAATGCCAATAGTTGTGTTAGCTTAAGCACTCAGTTCATATCCTACTTGTTTAGTAGAGGCTATACGGCCTTCACTGCTGAAGATGCACATCAGTATTTATCCTTAGAGTAGTACTCTACATTAGGCAGTCCTTTCCTTTGTAGACATGCAGAATCTGTGCACAAACTTGACCAAAGAATATATACAACATACAACGAAATGCAGAACAGGTCTGCTGCAGAGCTGGAAGCGTAGCTGTATCAGCACAGTCCTGGGCTTGAGCTAGTTAGCTTAGCTAGGAAGCGCAGTGAGAAGTAAGGCTGTTTTCCCAAAATACAGTGAAGTGCAACACGGTCACAGCCTCTGACAGAACCTGACCTCGCATGCTCCCTGCATAAGCCTGCTCTCATACAAACCTAACTCATCGCCAAGTCACATCTCTCTAACATGGAGCCAGGTCACACACCCCTAACATGGTGCCCCACCAGAAGTAATTTGTGGAAAGGTCACAGTGATGTTTGTGGCATGCTTGGAAAGTAAACTCACATAACCAAAGTTCTGCTGTACACCAGATCAATTGGACTCATGTCCAGCCTGTGGCCTCAGGGCGTACACTAGGCCAACTCACCAAACTCAGGTCTGGCTCATGGCTGAACAAATACCCAGGGAAGAGCAGCACTCAGGCAGATCATTATCTGAATTATTCTGGAAGTATTAGCAGCCCAGTTGTGATCATCATCTTTCCCAGGCCTGCTGCCTCTATCACAAGGCTCTCTGACTGCCACTGCCAGAATTTCACAGCACATTCCATGCCCGTTCCTAAAGATCCTTTGGGAGAAAGCACAGCCATGAGCCAGCTGTCTGAATGGCTCCAGCACCTTCCTTTCCTTGGAAGTCTTTATCATATTGCACACGCAATAAGCCACCTAGCATTCCCTGCCACTAGGCAAGCGGTACATGCACCTAGCGAGGGAAGCCTGGCACCAGGATCTAGACAGCCTTCCAAAAAAACTTGCTGAACAAGTAAAACTGAGGAAAACAAATCATCATAAGATACTTTTACCTGGTTAACTAGTATGCTGAAGATCTTTGCAACACAAAAGCAACCTCACTGCAGAAAGAAGCATCAGCAACATGTACAATCAGCTATTTCCACTGCAAACCCATGTAATCTGTTAATAATTTCTCATATATGTATATAAAGAAACCAGAGTCTCTAGTAGAACAGTAAAACACAAAACTGTACCCTCAGTGAAACTTTTCAAAGCAACACCCCCACCCAATCTGCAAAAATATAGACATCCTCAGCAACTGAGCTGACCTATCTTTCTAGAATAAATTCTGTCTGTCACCCTTACTTGTACTAAGCTGTACTGTACTCAAATCTCAGAGTTTTCTTGGACAGTGTGTAGAATGGCATAGCATTCAGCATGCGTAACAGCAGACAGAGTGCATACAAATTAAGTACACAAGCTTCATTGTTTGCAAAGGGAAAGGACTAAATCTCAGCAATTTCTGTTAGTTCCTTTGCAATTCATAAAATAAGGCCAGAATTTTAGTTTTTCTGGGAATTACTAAGAGTGGACACCTAAGACAGCATACTGAGAACCTAAAGGTTTCCTTCAGCAGTACCTGGACTGTCTCTGCATGTGACTATCCCTTATGACCCAGCTGGGAACTTACAGTATCTCAGCTTTGGCCTTTTAACTGCCTGCAACTCCTATAAAACACCCAACACACAAAGACCACTGCTGCATCAGTGGTATCCTGCTATTACTGGAACCAGTGGGAGTTTTGCTGTTGGTGTCAGCATGGTCAACATTCAATATTTCACCAGTGGATTACATGAAGAATAAAGTAAAAACCTGCCAGGTTCATCTCACACTTTTATCTTCTGAAGCTACAGGATAAATGGACTATAAATCATTTAGCTGTTCTTTGATGATTTTGAAAAGTGATGTTTTGTCTGCTCCTAAGAAAGGCACAGGAAGTATTTTAATAGTAGGGTGAATTTTTAAAAAACTCTTGACCGATTTTTTTCTTCTTTCATCTGCTGAGCAGCAAGCTGTATGCTCCTTTCCAGCTTCTCTTCACCTCAAAACCAGCTGAGTAACAAAGATACATTGCTGATCAGAGCATGTAACATCAGCTCATTGCTTCTGAATGAAAGGTACAATAAAAAGCAGCAAAACAGCCCCCTTATATTATTACCATAGTCTCATAACAATTTTTTGCATAACTGACACCTAGGATTAAAACAGTATACTTTAAGGTGTCTTTCAGGGTCATGAAAGGGCAGGTTATTTCAAATTATAATATGAGGGCATTTTAGTATTTTCGTATTAAATTTCCACAAATTCTTTCAATTTTGACAGTATTTTTTGATCAATTTTAAAAGAATTTAAAAAAAATGTTTAAAGAATTTTTTTAAATGCACCCATATCTGTGACAGAGATCCCACCCCCCCCCCCCACTGAAACACTCATGCTTTCACTTAGAAATAGCAGAATCTGAATCACAGAATCATAGAATGGCAAGGGTTGGAAGGGATCCCAAGGATCATAGAGCTCCAACCCCCCTGCCACAGGCAGGGCCACCAACCTCAGGCCTGGGTCTACACAAGGTCACCCAGGGCCCCATCCAACCTGGCCTTGAACACTTCCAGGGATGGGGCATCCACTACTTCTCTGGGCAGCCTGTTCCAGCACCTCACCACTCCTTCTGTAAAAAACTTCCCCCTAATATCCAATCTAAACCTTCCCTCCTTTAGCTTTAAACCATTCCCCCTTGTCCTGGCATTGTCTAGCCTTTTAAAAAGATGATTCCCCTCCTGTTTATAATCTCCCTTCAGGTACTGGAAGGCTGCATTCATGCCAATGTTTCCTTGTTCTTGCTACCAAAGAACATAAATCTTCCACTTTAAAATGCTCATGCTTGAACTCACTGCTTTATTCACTAGGTTCAACATAATCCTTTTATCTAAATGGTGAGTTTTCTTTAAAATGATAAAAAACAGTGACTATTTTTCCTATCATAAATGTTAAACCATATTTCAACAGTAGAAAGGCAGAAGAGACAGCCATGCCATGATACCATCTCTGTAATGGCTAGCAGCTATTGCATATACCCCAATATCCATGGGGAGAGACTAGTTATTCCCTTTTGAGAAGAAACTAGAGACTTGAAGGCTGGAAGCCTGTGATTTCTTTCTTGGTAAATCATTGAGAAAAGGGAGACACCTACACACACACACACACACAGAGACACACACCCACCAACACCCCCCAGTTTATTCTTATCAGCACAGTGCTTTTGAATTTGGTATTGTTGGATTTGAACAAAACAACAGGGTTTTAAAAAACCCCACAGGAAAACATCTTCTCTTTGCTCCTGTTATTACTAGCACATGTATTTTGCAAAGACTTGCAAGATGGCAAATGGACCAGGTTCCACCATTTCAATCATTTAAAACATATATACTGAACAGGTCCCAGAGTCCATGCAACTTAGAAGGTGAGATTGGACACGTGGAGATAAACATTTCAGACTGAATGGATTGAGATAATATAGATGAACAATTATATGCCATTACATCAGAAATAAGTAGCAACTTCAGCTCTCTAACTGTACTTTATAAGACACGACTGCAGAGGTGAACTCTGAGAAGGGTCTGAAGAAGGCATAGGCTTGTCCTACTCTAAAGAAAATCATGGGTGAAAGCTCGATGAGGAAAGTTTGAACCCTTTGTGTGCATTCTCCTCCAGAAACAATAGATAAACAATACTAGCTTTGAGATGATGCTGTATGCTATGATAACACAGGGGTTTTTGGCAGTGAAAAAAGGGAAAAAAGCCTACTATTGTGTCTCTCTGTATAGGCATTGTTTCTGAGCAACACTGAGCAAGTTAATGGGGTATATCAAAGTATTTCAACAAAAAGTGCCCAATTACCTTTCAGGATGTTCTCATGCCCTTTAGCCAGCTGATTAGAAGTAGAGTCTTTTCCCTTGCATGCAAAGGGATTGTTCTGATGGCATCATTTCCTTTTTTCGTGTATTCAGTTTTTTTCTTTTTCATTACAGCTACACAATAGAAAAACAAACAGCAGGAAAGGATGTAACTGCAGACTAAGGTGACACTTGGTTGACCTTAGGATACAAGTGGACTTGTCTTGTCACATTCAAAGAAAAAAACCCTTGCCGCCCTATCAGAGAGAACAGCTCCAGTGCAGTACAACATGAGCTCTTTGTTGTAAGGAAAAAGTTGCCAGCAGTCTACAAAGTTACCCCATCACAAACATCTTTGATGTGTTTCAGCCAACTGCTTACATGTTTAAATTGAGCCTTTCTTCTTCATTTACCATTGCAAAGAGAATTCTTTCAGTTGTAGCATCAACTTACCACTAGTCTTAATTACACAATGAAGTACTTTGATAGTGTCCCGATCACATTAGAGCTTTAAGATAAATTTAGAGAAAGATCTTGAAATGACAAAGATTTAATTGAATCTAGGGGATTTTCAATTTACAGATGTCTCTAGAATAGGTTTAACTCTAGAAAAGCCTTTATTTCAAATGATACAGAAAGTGCAGAAGACAAGACAACACTTCATTCTACAGCTGGCTATTATGACCAAATCTTCTCTTGCATATGTAAAGAGCTTTCTAGATAAATGACTCATTTCAACCTTTCAGGGCCCTCAGCAGTAGATCTGATCTAAATTGCTATTCATTAAAAAATACCCCCAAAAATCACAAACCCAAAGAAAATGTCAGACATACCACTTCTGAGTGACCAAAGAAAAAGGTGGAATAAATCATATAAAAGTAGCAGCCCAATCCCAAATTTTGATATGAAAATGGGGATCAGAAGCTTTTGGGTGAAAAATGGCAATTTAAAAAAAAAATAAAATATATATACACACACACATTTGAAATTCTGAAAGAAGAGCTGATGTAAACAAAAAAACTTTTTTCACTTGATATGCTGTAAAATGCTGATTTCTAAACTGCACCACAGTATGAGACCAGCAGCCAACAGAAATCGGATGGTTATATAATTTGGTGGTTAAGCAAAGATATTTTTAGTGCTTTGCTAATCCATCTAATGCATTTCTTTCCAAGAGAAGAAAACGCATTACACTGACAGCAATAACAGGGTCAAAACATGGGGATATTGACAAGGAATTTACATTTTCTAGAAAAGTCTCTGAAATTATTCTTAATGGCATCCATTGCTAAGCAAGGCTTACTAGTGATTGGGAAGTGGGTGACAAGTATACATACAAAATTGAACCGAAGAAAACTTTCACAAAAATGCATTAACAGCAACTTCACAATGCAAAAGAAGATGATGACACCTCAAATAATCAAGCAAATAGAAATGTAAGTGTGTAGGCAATCTCTGAGTGGCATATGAACTTTATGTTACATGGGAATCCTGAAGCAATTTTTACTTTTTCTGATAAAGTCCAGTACTTTTTGGAGAACAGACAGTAAAGCAACCTTTAAGAGATATTAATAGAAGTTTGTACTAGCTCTAGAATTCCAGATCTCTATTTTTTTTTCTCAGCTCCTTTTTCCTGTTGCTGCATACATAAATGCTTATTGTATTAATAATAAATTATTGATAGAATTCAATATCTTTCACAGAAAAATATGACTATGAAAACTACTGGGGCTATTAACAGAATCTTGCTATTCATTTCCCCTTATATTCTACTTCATCTTCATCTGGTAAGGAACAAAGTGTATTTAAACCGTTCAGCATGGGAATAGGAAGTATTTTTCTAAATAGTAATTATTATTGAAAAAAATAACCTGAGTTAAAACACTCCTTACTGTAACCTGAAAGAAAATACAGTGGATTTAACTGTTCAAAAGTCATATTTAATTTACCTTAAAATTTCATTTATTAATAGAGGGAAATGTCAAAATTGCCTACAAAATGCTTGTCTCAGCTGACCTGCACTTAAGTAAGTTCAGCTTATGCCCCCCTTGAAACTTTTACTTGCCAGATGAAACCATGTCAAGGAAGAGAGGAAAGGATCAGAACATCTCAAACATGCAAGTTCCTTTTTAAAAGGAAAAATGATAAGTAGTTTCAGGGTCAGACAGATGGTATCAAATGGTTTTAAGTTTAACAGGGTGTGTGTAAGAGCAGGCAATTCAAGAGGAAACTGTCATCATAATTCTGCAAAGTGAATTTCTATGCAAAACCAGAATTATATTTTGAATGTTTAAGCAGTACTAGGTTATACATTCAGTTGAATATGCATTTTCATGTACTGGCAAATTCAAGATAGATTAATTCTCTTTTAGAGAAAACTATTTTTTTTAAAGTATCAGACTTGACACACTGAAAGCTGAACAGAATTCCTTAGATTATCAGGGGCCTTGAACAAGCAGGCAAGGTTTCTGAAGATAGTTTAATCTGACTTTTCTCAGACTGGTCTATGAAGACTCAGGATGTTCTTTGAACTGTGAACCAAAAATGCCTGCATTATTACAAACAACTGATTAAATATGTTGTGAAATAGCAAACAAACGGAAAGACTTTTAAAGGCAGCCAGTTTGGAGGTTTTGTGAGACCAGCACTAGTACAAGCCCTACACAAACACCATGGCACAACACAACATTTCTGAGGACTCTTTTTTTATACTGGTCCAAAATGTAATAGCGCTCTGTACTGAAAGGAGTCCAGTCCAGCTTTATCCTTGTTAGCAACAGAAAAAAAATCTAGGTGTATAGCAAAGTGTCAGAGGTTCACAGAGTCACACAACCGTAGGGGTTGGAAGGGACCTCCAGAGATCATTGTGTCCAACCTCCCTGCCAAAGCAGGCTCCTTAGGACAGGTTGCACAGGTAGGCATCCAGACGGGTCTTGAATATCTCCAGAGATGGAGACTCCACAACCCCCCTGGGCAGCCTGTCCCAATGCTATTTCTGATAGCTTACGTATCTGTACTGTATTCTGAGCTTGAAAGAGACATCAACTCTTCTGTAGTGTTCACTCACCACTAAGGTCCATGGCCAAAGTTCATCATGCTACGCCCAAACTGTATCTGTCTGCAGTTTACTCACAATTTAACTATTTATATAGACCTTACAAAACAGTTTTCATAGCTTTTTCATTATTGTAACTGCAAGAAGCAGATGAATCAAAGTCAAATATCCATTACATCTCAAAGTTGGAACTTATGAGTGAACTATTAAGATCCATTTAGAGCACATTCTGATCAACTAAACATCAAATCAAATTTAGGACAAAGTCCTTGGTGTACTTATTCAGAATAATTTCAACTAATTGCTCCCTGGGTTCATTGTCCTGACAACTGACATGGGTAAAAGCTAAATGCTATCCACTTTCCTAAGAAAGGATCATCCTAGGAGCTACTCTAAGCAGTATTTTTATCAGAAATGCATGACATATGTGCTTATTGCCGATAAAGGCTTTGACATTAGAATGCTCAGAGTCTTTTCTTCATAACAAGTAGTAGTATAGCAAGTAAGATTTTTTAAATACATTTCAATTATGAACAAGAAATACGACTATTTTTTCCAGGTCTTATAAATTTTAACCATAAAAAGTATACACTAGCTTTTTTGGGTCCTATTTCAGTCTTTAAACAAAACCTGTTTCTCAAAGAGGTATAAAATCTACATTAGTAAAAACCAACCTCTTCACTGGTGTGGCATAGCCTGACAAAGAGTGTTTGGGATTGTGAGAAATCAAGCATGATTTCTTTCTGGTAATTCAGTATCAGTTGAGAATATAAACCAAATTATATTTCTACTTGTACACTGCATTGTTGAGAATGCCTGGCAACATCAGACCTCACAATATGAATTAGTTTTGCACAAGGAATCTAGTCACTGTGAGAAGACAGACTCTTCACTGGAACGTATTAACTACTACTGTAGCAGACCTGTGCGGGTCAGACATTTCTGAGTATCAGAAAAGGTCACAATTTTATCTATTCTGTTGTTATTTATAAAAAAATTCTCACCTTTGTTGCTAAACCAGGACTTCCAGAAATATACTGTTCACCAAAACACTAAATAATGCTATAAATGCTAACACAATATGAACATTCCAGAACATGCAAAATTACTGGATTTTAAGTAAAACTTAAGCCCTTGGTCAAGATATGTTAAAGTAAAAGCAGGACTCTGGACAGTAGAGTTAAAAAGAGTCTAAATGCTTAAGATGTTTCACCACTACATTGGCACAAAGCATTCTGACAGCTGGCATCTGCTTAGTCACACTCTTAACTTTTAGTTTCCTTATTATTCCTGAAATATGTTTTGCATCTTACTGCTTGTCAATATGTTCTTTGTCTTCAAGATAGTCCTAAGACACTTACACAATTGAGATCATAAATTCCTGTAAGTGAGGGAGCTTAAAAAGTGAACTTGAGCTGCATACACAAAGCCAGTTTGTATGAAGTCACTCCAGCTTAGTCATAATGAAGATTTATAGGTTTTATTTATTTCCCTAAGGAAGTCAAGTTTCTAATCATGAATCTAAGGTAGTAAACCTTAGCTCCAAATAGGAGCAAATCAGGGCTATGATGCATGTCTACATCTGCCAAAAGACCTCCTCAACAGTGAAAGTCTTTGACTCTTGCCCATTTCCACATTTGGATTTTAAGTCCTTTTGCATAGCTGTAAGTCTGACATAATCCAACACATCTATTTCTGAAGCTGTCTAAAAATTCAGAAAGAGAAATGTCTTTGAAATGACTCACCCCAGAACCAGAAACCAAAGTAAAGGCAGCAGCAAAATGACCTTTCCTTCATCTTGTATTTGTCAGTAAACTGAGTCAAGCAAGCACAAAGTGGAGGTGCTACACTGTAGCAGTAAGGCAACTAAACAAGCCTTAGGAACAGCCTACCAGACTCAGAACGGTAAGAAAAAAGGGAAATAAGTGCCTTTTTTCTTAAACTTCTAAAACAAAAGAGCTGCAAACTCACATTTAACTGGTTTCCTATTAGCAAGATGCTAATAGGAAAATTCCCGGCTTTCAAGTACAAAACAGTAACACCATCTTCTGGCATCGATACCTGCTCTTGATGCAGTATTACCAAAACATATCATTCCTCACTAGAGACTTAAAAAAAAAAGAGAGAGAGGAAATGCTTAAGTAAATTAAAAAAAAATAAATCAGTTGAGAAGCAGAATATAACGGGATGAATTAAATGATTGTTTTTACCAATGGAGAACATTCACCGCTAGATATCCACAGGGCTGAGAACCCATGACATTCATCATAAAGGTTAAGGAAAAGGTGTGAAGAACTAAGTGGCAGAATTTGTGAATGTCAGTGGTACAGAAGAGAAGAACAGAAGTCTGAGGGACAGCTGTAAAGAAGAGCTGCACAAACCTCACTGATCACTCCTAAATGGCAAATGAAGTTCAATTTAAGTGCAAGAGCAATGTTCAAGGCAGAACAAGCCTAACTTCATACAGAAAGTAAGAGGCTTTAAGGTGATCTCAGGAACAAGCTCTTAGAAGACTACATCTATCTAGAAGAAGGGAAAAATACCTAAAGAGGACAACAATAATAATCAATACATTGTTGCAGATAGTGCATTTGAGGGACAACAAGCCCATAAAGAGAAATGTACCCCTGGACTCTACCCACTAAGAGACTGTGCTTCTGACTCCCCGGAAAAGGAGAGCAGAGAACCATGAAGAACAAAGCAGCAGAAAACATTACAATACATATGTAGAGAGTAATCAAAGAAGAAGATAACATAGAGGTAGGTAAGAGAAAGCAAGTCAGTGTTTGAAAATACGTACCAATGTCTATTAGAAGCATAAAATAGAAAAATGTTTTGTGGAAGAATGGTTAGCTGAGAAAGGTCATGTTCTCACGGGAAACGCTGCAAAGCAAGAACTCACTGGATACCATGTTTTTACTGTGTAACAAGAAAGTTGATACATTAAATAAAGGGACATTATGACCTAACCATTCGTATCAAGAACCGGAGGACCGGTTGCAACTAACTTTCAACCACAAGGACGCTGACAAAGAACTATGGAACCAACAAGGATGCTGACAAAGGACTATGGAACGGACCAATGAAGAAAGATTACATCATAGAGGAAGAACCACAATGAAGCCAACCAATGATGTATTGCCTAGTGGACATAAGTAACCAATAGCAAACTAACCAATAGACATAAGCTAATAATAAAGTATAAAAGGGACTAATCTAAACCTAATAAACGAAGCTTGCTGATCGCTCATATTGAGTGTGTCCTTGCTTCCCTCCGGTTCTGACCATCGGTCCGCGGCCGACGGTCTTCGACAAAATGGCGCCCGAACAGGGACCTACAAAGGAGGAATTGAGACCCTATAGAGGGTGAATTCGCTGCCACGTGTCGACGGAGCCTAGTTCGGTCCTGCCTAAAGCAGCTCAGGAGGCAGAAGGGAAAGATCCTGCTGGACCGGGAGAATCCCCGTTGCTCGGGAAAACTATAGGGCCCCGCCGATACGCGTCGCCGAAGTCTTGCAAGGCTGCAACAGCGCGCTGACAAAAAGGTATGGATAGACAAGCGACGTATCATTTACTTATATGCTTTTTAGAAAAGCGAAAAGTTCAGGTAATTAATGCTCTAGTACAACACGAGGCCAAACAAAAAGCGGCCGCTGTAGCAGCTGAACGGCTGGGGTTATCAGCTGGAGACCCGGCTGTTTCTCAGCGCGGCAGCAGCAATACAGCTGAAGACTGTCCTGCCTCCCTCGGTGCGCAGTGTGGTTTGGTGAAGAAGCCGTTGTAGTGAGACATGGAAAGACAAATTTTTTGTGGTTGGACGCAGTACAGTTGAACGCAGTGTTGCTGAAAAGCATTGATTTACCTACTTAGGAAACTATAGTAATTTAACTCCTTGACAAACCCTCAGTTGGGGTGAAAGAAGCTAAGTCATTAACAACTCTCAGAAAATTAAGTAAAAGAACTTTAACTGAAATAGAAACAGAACTCGTTGCTGCCGCTTCAGCCTTTGCAGCCTTTAACACCGATTACGGGTTCTACAGAGCTGATTCAAAAAGAAAAAGAAAATCTACTACGGAGAATGTGTTTATGTTTCTGGGTGTTTTTTCCCTATCTCAGTTACTAGACTAAGTAAAAATGCCGTGTTATCAGAGCAAAATTATAAATCTGTCGGAACTGAAGGGGAGCGAGTAGTGCACGTAAATCTGCCACCACAGTCTGCACTCCCTCCACTGTGATGCCTTTGGAAAGAAAAAATGTGAAAACAAACGTACAACCGACTGCCTTTAATATCTATCTGCCTCTGACTTTTACTGAGCCTAAAACACCCCATGGCGCAGTCAAAAATGTTAACCCACATCAACAACTTAGACCTGTCCTTGAAAAGCTGAAAAACATAAAGCAGAGAAGACAACGGCATGCCCTGTTGTAAAAGGGTTTGAGCCCCCACCCAAAAACTACGGAGAATCACCGATTCAGGCACAGAACAGTGTTGCCCCCGTGGACAAGGAACCTATGAGCACAGACAAGAAACCTAAGGACAGAGAATCCTATGGAGATGGACAAGTATCAACTTCAACTACCACCGAATCAGGGACATTCATCAATATATCGCTGTCTCCTGACACCGGAGAGACTCTGCACAGACTGCTCGGAGGAGCCTGGTCACGTAAGGTGGCGTGAGAACGGGAAAAACAGCTAAATCAGGGTATTTTGATTCCTACTCAATCGCGGAAATCACCAGGGAAAAGTTTGTGTGGGAAAAAGCGGGTGGCAGAGAAAGTTAGTAGTGGGCCGGTGGGAAGTGGAAGGAACGGGGTCTTAGCACTCACCCGGGGCTCAGTCATGGTGAACAACGGGATCACACTGTGGTTTATGGCGGGGGGAGATGGACTGGATGTGACAACTCGTGTCTTACAATGTCGTTTGTCTGGTTAATTGGTTTGCAGCATTCGTTTGTTTGTATGTGCTATAAGTTCAGGGCTGTGTTTGTCCACTGAGAGCAAGGCTGGTTACTTAACAAAAATGAATTTTTTATAGCGAGTATTGAAAAAGGGCAACTCATATTAAAAGTTAACCTGGAAAACAATGATCAATAGCTGCTTACTTGAGAAAAAATTGGCCACTTACACGATTTAATATAGGAACATCTGACTAAGGGTCATATGAAGCCTTATACAAGTTTGTGGAACATGCAAAAAATTTTAAAAGATTGGGTTTTTTCTTTTCAAAAGGTGTCACTGGGTACGCTCCCACAAAACAGAAAAAATTCAGCAACTATGTGTCAGGCTTATGTAGCCTGGGTGTTTGCTCCAGTACGAAAAACACATTCTGATCTAATCTTTTATCATTATATGGTTACTATATTGATTGTGGGAAAAACTTGGACGTTGAAAGTTTGATTCATAAGTTAACAGTGCATTTGAAAAGCAAGGGGTTACAGATTAGTCCATAGAAAAATTCAAAATAAGCCAGTGTGAAAATATTCGGACTGACAAATTGATAAAAGTACTGCAATACCTCCGAAGATTGCAATCAAAACTGGGGTTGACATGTTAAATGATGTTCGAAAATTATTTAAAAATGTTATTAAGTATCAGTACTCTGTTACCCAGATTCACAGCCACACTGAGCTAACTGACTACATCTAAGTCTAGCAGAAAGAAATCAGAGAGCAGACAGGCTGGTTGCACCGGCTGGGGCTGCTCTCTCAGCAGACAGCTTTGCAGGAACTCAGAAATTACATGAAATTTTGTTTACCAATCTGCTAAAGTGCTTTAACGACAATACCACTTGTTGGTTGCTGAAACTAAGAAACTTGTACAATACAAAGCCATGACAGAACATATGAATCAAACTCTCAAGCGTTTGCTTCACAAACAATAAGGGGGAGAGAAGGATATCTCTCCAGCTGATTGATTAAACGAGGCTCTGTATGTTTTGAATGGAAAAGTTCATGTTAGATGTTAGTGAAATGAAGTTACAGGTACTAACTTGGGAAAGGAGATCTGCCTGTGTCATTACAGATATGGGAACCAAACAGATATAGCTGTGGATCCAGAAGAAATCAAGCTTGCATGAATCAGGACACGATCCTGATCACAGTAACTGAAGTCAAGTGTTCCAAGTGCAGCCACAATGGCTTATGAGTTTTGCTGTGGGGCATTTTGAATACTTTTAAATGAGTATGTTAGTGGTAAATAAAAATTAGAGAAACAGTGATTTCTGCACAGCCTAAAGTCACAGGCTGCAATCGGTGCCTGCACGGAAACGTGAAACTGAAGTTATCTGCACTTCTGACATTCCTGATTGGCAAAACAAACAGATACAACAGCAAAGATATCAAGGCACTTAACTACAGATGTGGATTCTGTGAAACATGCAGCAGCTGATTTGTGCTGCTGGCTCACAGACATAATTGTGAAAGTTTTGGAAGGTAGGTGATACAGGAATCTGGCTGACCACTCTCAGTCGATTCATGTAAGCATTCAGAAATCAAGAAATCGGACAGAAAAGATATAATAATAACAAATTGGTTTCATGAGTGAGAAATTTCAGGATGGATATTGTCAATAGTCAAATTTGGATTATTGAATTTAACAATTCGGTACTTATCTTACATTTACTGCCGTGCTTGTTGAGCTTTCTGCAAAGGGCCCTTGCAGAAACCTCTAAAAGCAGTTTTGTGGCGCAGATACAAAAAGAGAAAAATTTGTCAAGGGGGACAGCAGGCCTGCTAGCAGCCTGGCTCTCCTCGCAACAACACAGACTCTGACAGTATCCTTGAAATTCCCATGAAACAACAAAGTTACTCATGCTGAGAAGTTTTGGTAATCACTTTTTCAAAGCGTAGCGGCCTTGAAAACAGGCGTACAGACTCCCTTAAATCAAGGAGCTGTGAGAAAGTATTTGGAAGTAAGTGAACATGTCATGAACCAGCCATAATGAGATGGCCAAAACACAGCAGGCGTGCAGATAACTTTTAGACATTAAAGGTAAAACTAACAATGTTTGGCTATAAGGTATGCTTATCAAAACTCGTTATAATTACTAATTAATCACTTTGGTGTGAACAACATGTGTAACCAATTAGAGGTTTTTAGATTGCCACATCTAGTATAGCTTTTCATTTATGGGATAGATGGGCTGGTTACCTTCCTGTATCACCTCAGGAACTGCAGGAGTTGGAACTTCTGGGTTCAATAAAGGCTGATGCATGCTTGTATTTTAACCATACACGTGGGGACCAAAGCTCGCCCACCAATGTAAATTCTAGCATGGCTGTTTATCGCAACGCTACAAGCTGGTGCAATTATACTTCACCTAACAGTTCGATATCTACTAACCATCCCTTGCAGCTACCGCCTGGTATTTTTCTGAGATGCGGAGACCGTGCCTGGCCAGGTATCCCGTCACGTCTAAGAGGGGGCCATGCACATTTAGCCGCTTATCTCTGCTAACGCCTAACACCCCTATGATATTTAACATGAGCCGTCACCATCGCCGAACCAGGAGGCAGACACATGCTTTTAATAAAGAATGCAACGACCATGTAACATTCTGGTCACTGGAGAAGATTATATCTGCATCTCTTCTCGCTCCAAGGGTGTCAACAGCAGCTGCACACAGTCACCTAAACAAGTTGAGGTGTTGGCTAGCAAAACAAACAAATGCTACTTCTCTTGCACTTTCCAGTCTTTTGCTTGATGTTGATTCTGTCCGCCATGCTACGCTGCAAAATAGAGCTGCAATTAATTTTCTTTTGCTTGTCCAAGGCCATGGATGTGAAACCATTGAAAGAAAGTGTTGTTTTAATTTGTCAGATCATGGACAATCAATCCAAGAACAATTAAAATAGTTGAAAGATCATGTAAAGAAGATTACAGTGTTTAATGGGAAGTTAGATAGTTGGTTAAGCTCTTGGGGAATAACAGGTTGACTTAGTGACTTGATTAAGGAAAGTATACGATGACTATTGATTATTATAGTTGCTGTTATAGTAATACACACTTTGTTAACTTGTACCCTGCGCCCTCCGAGACAAAGTTACTGCCCTTGTTGCACAAAATAAAAACGGGGGAATTGTGGAAGAATGGTTAGCTGAGAAAGGTCATGTTCTCACGGGAAACGCTGCAAAGCAAGAACTCACTGGATACCATGTTTTTACTGTGTAACAAGAAAGTTGATACATTAAATAAAGGGACATTATGACCTAACCATTCGTATCAAGAACCGGAGGACCGGTTGCAACTAACTTTCAACCACAAGGACGCTGACAAAGAACTATGGAACCAACAAGGATGCTGACAAAGGACTATGGAACGGACCAATGAAGAAAGATTACATCATAGAGGAAGAACCACAATGAAGCCAACCAATGATGTATTGCCTAGTGGACATAAGTAACCAATAGCAAACTAACCAATAGACATAAGCTAATAATAAAGTATAAAAGGGACTAATCTAAACCTAATAAACGAAGCTTGCTGATCGCTCATATTGAGTGTGTCCTTGCTTCCCTCCGGTTCTGACCATCGGTCCGCGGCCGACGGTCTTCGACAATGTTTAAATTGCCATAAATTGAATAGAAGTCATAATATGCATCACTGATCAACTGGTATTCACATATACAGCATTACTCATTGAAGAAATTCTTTACTATGAGGGTGGTGAGACACTGGCACAGGCTGTCCAGAGAAGCTCTGGCTGCCCCCTCCCTGACAGTGTTCAAGGCCATACTAGATGGGGTTTTGGGCAGCCTGGGCTAGCAGAGGGTGTCCCTGTCATGGCAAAGGGTTGGAACTACATGATCTCTGAGGTCCTTTCCAACCCAAAGCATTCTGTGATTCTATGATACACCAATTTATGTAAAATTAATCTATTATTATTATTTGGGAAATACACAATTAGATCAAAGTAGGGGGCATTAACTACATGATTATAAGAGTATTTTTCTGTTGCAGTTGTTCACTGAAAAACATCTTACACTGTAGAATAATCATCAGTAATATTATAGTTAGATAGCAACATATTTTCGTATTTCTTTGAAGAACAGCTGGGAAGGTTCTGTATCAACTGGTTTGGTCTTTAAGCAAAACATCAAACAAATTACTCAAACTCTGACTAGTACTACTAGCCATATGCACGTAGCTGCACTACAAGCAATAGAAATATGAAATATCTTTTTGGTTTTGAGAGTATTTTTATAGCAATGAAGAACATAAGTCTAATGGCTGTACACCATGGTTCATACATGACTAACCAGTACAAGTGATACAGATTTCGTTTTTTTACATGGAGATTTATTTTCATCACAGAAACTCTCCTGAAAGTCAGTAGAGACAGATGCTGTTTGTGGCTTAGCTTTAGAACAATTGTTGTAATACAGATCAAAACTGAGATGCTGTGTAAATCTAAGGCAAGAATCCGCATAGCAGCTCAGCTTCTTTGCCTACAAAAATATTAGTCTTACTCTTGCTAGTGTGTGTCAGTATCATCAAAAAAAGCAGTAGTGTTTTCACATACATCTGCTGGGCTACTGCTGTAAAGATTCTTTCAACTCCTAAATTAAGTATTCTGGAAACTGTGCAAAAACTCCTGACCCATCTGAACAAAGAAAGATTTAAAAATATGTTTGTACATTTTTTATTTTTTTTTTAAAAAAGATTTTCTAAAAAGGTTATTTTAAAAGAGGTAGTACATGGTGTTGATTCATTTGTGTTTTGAAAGCAAAGAATATTTTCAATTGTAAACTAGCAGTCTCCCAATTTTAAACAAGTTAGAAAGGCAAATCTGGGTTAATAATTCTATGTTTAAGACAAACACAAAGTAAGATTGGCTGTACTCCAGAACTGCTTTTTAAATATCCCTCTTCAGACTTACAGCTGTAGGTAGGTAGATTTGCATATAGGTAATTTGATCAAAAAATTAAACACTAGAGGCTTTCTCAAATTTCTAGCTGAGGAACAGTACAAGAGTAATTTTGCATATTTTTAGCCATGTAATCCTACTGCATTAAGTACTAAGAAATCAAATCTGTGTAGTGATGTTTATACAATTTGTGTATTTCAAACAGATGTATTATTCATTTCCCAGCAAATAACAGAGTAACAGTCCAAATCCCTATATTTTTACCAACACGGTGTTTGTGAAATCTGAATGAAAATGTGCCCCACTGAAAGTTAGTGGTGTAACTCCCACAGGATCCACGGAACATATGGTTTCCTCTAAAGAATGCAGAATTAACATTAAAATTACTATCCATAGTAGCTGAAGACACATTTCAAGTTTTACCATAGCATTTTATTTATTATCTTCAACTAGACTACGTAGTAAAATGATTAAAACTGATTTTGTTTTGAACCTAAGGCAGCTCTTTGTACTAAAGCAAGCAGTCTTATATAAATACCTTTGGTATTTGTTGGATCCTATTCCTAAACACAATGTTCATATTTCAGCTATAATAAGTAAAGCATCTCAAAGATGTGTGAGGCACTAGTCTTGCAAGTGTCCAGTTTAGTTTCTTGAGTAAAGTGAGATTGGTAGTGTCAGCTAAATCCATCATGGAAAGCTGTGTGTGGTGCATATAATTCAGTGCCATTTGGGATGATTGGCAGCTGCCATCTAGTGTGGACAAAAACTATAATAACACATGCATATTATTCAAGCTCTCCCTATACATCAGAGGTTGTTCAGGTCAAGCTGAAAGCACTGGTCATACAAGGCAATGAATGCAAACCAATGCCTTCACCAAGCCTCAAGTATTCATGTAACGAAAACCCATCACAGTATTGCTTTTAAGATGGTCAAAAGTTCTTAGCACATACTAAGAAAGCAACCTTACTTAGAACTGACTCACAACTTTGGATAATTAAAAGTTTTTAACTTCTGTGGAAAAGAGAATTTAAAAGATGCAATCACAGAATCATAGAATGGCAAGGGTTGGAAGGGACCCCAAGGATCATAGAGCTCCAACCCCCCTGCCACAGGCAGGGCCACCAACCTCAAGCCTGGATCTACACAAGGTTGCCCAGGGCCCCATCCAACCTGGCCTTGAACACTTCCAGGGATGGGGCATCCACCACCTCTCTGGGCAGCCTGTTCCAGCACCTCACCACTCTTTCTGTGAAAAACTTACCCCTAATATCTAATCTAAACCTTCCTTCCTTTAGTTTTAATCCATCCCCCCTTGTCCTGCACTGTCTACCCTTTTAAAAAGTTGAGTCCCCTCCTGCTTATAATCTCCCTTCAGGTACTGAAGGCTGCAGTGAGGTCCCCCCGCAGCCTTCTCTTCTCCAGGCTGAACAAGCCCAGCTCCCTCAGCCTCTCTTTGTAGGGCAGGTGCTCCAGCCCTCTAATCATCTTCGTGGCCCTCCTCTGAAGCCTCTCCAACATCCTTTAACCTGTTATACTGACCCCCTACTGTACTCTCATGGGACCCCACCTGGAGTACTGCATCTCATTTGTGAATCTGCAATACTGACTTTTCTAGAAAGAAGCTAGTACATGAATGGTTGTATGTAAACAAACGTCATTCATTCTGCTTTCACTGCTACATGTTTACTTACAGGACTGATATATTTAAAAACACTCAATGATACTGAAGGTATTAGAAGGTAAGTTTGTGTTCAAACTCTGAAAATTAATTCCAAAAAATTACAATTTATACCATGGTAAATAATGATGAGGCAATATTAGCATAATACACTAAATATCTCCTCCACTGAAAACCTAAGTAATTTTCATGCTAGGAGCAAAGAATTCAATATAATTCCAGTTCATATTGAACTGCAAAGGGATATCTCCTTCAAGTAAGGCAAATGAAAGCAATGAAAAGGAAGTTTGAAATCCCTACAGGGAGAATTATTTGATATCCTCAAGTTTCTATTCAACGCTTGGTTGAGTGGAGAGTTGGGACACTTTTTAACATCTTCCAAAGGGCTCTTCCAAATGTACACCATCCAGCATTTCACATGTGCTTGAAATTATAGAGTCAGGTTTTCCTTTCAGACACCAAGACCCCTTAAAAATGACTGCTTTTAGCACAAATGGGTTAAAGATGCATTCGAATTAGCTACTACCTATAATGATTTTTTAAAAATGCATAACTTTTAAGATTTTAAAAGGGAAAAATATTGAACATACTTCTGAAATTCTTCAAATTCTGTGATTTTTACATTAATGCCCTAATACTTTGTCTTAAATATAGCCAATAAAACTACAGCACACAATCAAGATTTAAACTATGCTATCATTTTAAAAGCAGTTTTTATTCACTGCTAATTTATAATCTGGGTTTGATACAGATCTGCGTAGCAAAGGCTGGCAACTACTTCCCTGATATAGCAGCTCTCTATACTATTTACCCAATTTTGTAGCCTGTTATCTTTTGAGAAATGCTGCTATTATATGTAAACCTCCTCAGTACAAACATCTCCAGAACACAAAGGCTGGGTCAGGAAAGCTAATGAAAATTCCAGTTCAGAGAAACCACACTTACCTCCACTTTTAGATTTTTCTCTGTAGACAAAGGAATACCACACAGATTATTAAGGAGGACTTCTGGACATAAAAAGACATCAGGAGTATAAGCAACACAGTGGTTGGTCTTGTTGATGACCATGTGGACATCTGTCACAGGTCAAACTACCAGCCAAACCTGTCATGAGCGGCAGGGGGCTATGAAGTGGAGCACGGTCTAGTTTAATTTGGCTGAGCAAACATTTTGGGGATAAACAATACAGGAAGAACAGCATACAACTCAATCTGCATTGAAAAGGAAGCAATCTGGCTGAGAGTCAGGGTTTCTAGCTTTTTGGAAGGAAAACCTGGACATTTGATGTTTTTTTGAGTGAGGTCTATCTAGAGAGTTCTTCCATTAACGGAATAGAAGTCTATAGTAAACACATTGCTGGTGACATCTGCCAGGACTGAAGCACAGGAGGTTTTACAGGACAGTGTGTGGTGAGGTTATGCCACGTGGGCAGAACCAACTTCTGTACTGCACACCCAAGAAATGAAAACAGGCATTTCTCCTGGAGTGTTTTGTGCAGTAATGCTCTTCACTGCAGGAATGCTGAAGGATTAATATATTATTAATGTATCAGGCAAAAAGCACTCACAAACCAATACTGGTCCTCAAGTTTCAGTGGGACAGAATAAAGTTCTTTCATCCTGAAACTGTACCAATCTGGTCAGCCTAGAATTTAGCAACTGGTAGAAGTTTCTTCCTCAATGCTCTTCTAGATTCTCTTCCAGATGATCTGTCAGCACTACTGACTGCCAGTATGACTCCCTCAGTTCACATAATGCCATGGCCTTCCCCCCACTGGTTTATACTAATGGTCATTTTGAAAATTTGCGAGATGGGAAGGATCCTGTCACCCTTACTAGGTGAGTCCAACACACATTCACAGTGAAATTAACATAATCTCTATGCTTGATGTTGCCTAACTAGGTGTCGGGTCTCTTCGACTTAGCACCAGTGCATTTAGTGTAAAGGCTACTAAAGAGAGGAACTCCTAATTTGCCATCTTGCTAGCCATACTGTTAGTCATGGGACCATTTCAGAGAGATTCTCAACTGAGAGACCAAATGTTTAACCCATGGTCACAGCTGCATTCCAACTGCATTTTCAGAAACATCTTTTCAAGAAATAAACATTGTTTTCATGGATTGCTGCCAAAGAAGCGATTTGAACTCTGTCCTTCACTTAAAATTGAAAGGAAGAAACAGCAAACAAAACACTTGAGTTACATCCCTTCTAAATGAGGAAGCGCATACACTGTGCCTTGTAACATAATGGTCTCAGGCTACAGACTTTTAATGGACTTTTTATATGGACTAAAAGTGTGACTACCCCACCCATAAATCCCATCACCTCAGTTTTTTCAGAACTAGGGTTTATTACGTAATGACAAAACATGAATGGGATCAAGTAATTTCTTCACATTAGCTATTACTGCTCTACCTTGATAATACCACATGCTGTCAGAGAATGCCTTACATATATATTTATAGAAGCAACTTTCAGATTACTTTGGTGACCACTGCTCAGCACAAGGTTCTTTAACAGTATGCTAAATTCTTCATGTTTGTGTCTGAACTACTTTTTGCTATGAGCCACCCATGTATTCAACCTTTCCCACTTATGCAGAGTTCGGTCTTTTCTGTATTCTTTATGGTGGTCAGAAAAAGGATTATCACTGAGCACACACTACTGACCACACTAAATCAGGAATCAGTTGCTCAGCTCTAAGTGACATACTCTTTCTAAAATAGCGTGAAGATTCTCTTTCATGCACATTTCTGGGCTCTTTATTTGGTCCACAGCATGTTTCAAAAAAAAGCCTGCCAGAGGAAACAAACGAACACCAACAACAGAGAAACTGCCACAGAAACTTAATGGCCTATGTTAACCATAAAATAGCTTTTTAAGGAGCCCTTAGACTTAGTAACAAAACCTATTACAATTGTCTATACTGATTTAATTTGTAACAATTCCATTTCAGACAACTTTGCTTGGTTGTTGGTTAGGAGTTCAAAGTGAAAAACACTACTTTGTCCCCACTAATGCCCATACGCTCCTTGCAGCTCAAACACATGGTGGGAGGGGTGGGGAGAAGATGACCAGCACTATTTGAAGTGGTCGTCATAAGATTCAGACAAATTCAGGCTGCAGAAGAAGCATGCTCCAAAACAAAGAGTCCTCAAGAAAACTCTCTTGGCATATACTGCTCCGGCAACCTAATCATCAGTCTCTCTCTTGACCATTGTTCTTACACTGCTCATATCACAGTCTCTCAGATAAACAGATGCATCTTAAGATGCTCCATGTCAAATGGGCAACTTCAGTGAGTCTCAGATGCAACCCAAAAGATCATCAAGACAGTAAGTATAACGGGAGCACACTTACTGGAAGGTATCCAACCTTCACCTCATAGGCCCCAAATAATTTTCTACCTTTCCTCATTTTTTTCCAAACAGGTTTAAAGGCATAACACAGCAGGTCTTGAATGAAAGCAGAAATGTATGAGAATGAAAATTTACTTTCACAGTATACTACGGAACATATACGACCATCTCTACTCAAATAAGTTGAAGTTCTAAGGTTCATATGTGTAATATCGCTAAAGACAACGGAGTTACACATATGAAACAAAGCTGAGCAAGTAATGACTAATGACAACATTTACACCCTTGCACTTTTGAGTCTTTTGTCAACAATAAGATCTCACATATTATAACACTCTGTTTCTGAAAACTCAGTGTTGAACCTCTGTGATAACATACCTTGAAGTTGCAATTTCCACTTTGGTTCTTGCCATGGCAGCTGCTCGCTGTGCACCCTCTATTGCTCTATCCACCTTTTCTCTAGTTTTTGTGTTTCGTATTGGTATAAGTTGCTTTCTTATTCCACGGACCAAAACGTTATTTTTATATTTTCCCTCTTCTTTGGTGCCATCTGGAAACATCGTACATCCATATCCATGCCTCCTGTTATTTAGCCATTCTCCTTCGTATTTCATACCATTGGAACGCTCACTAATACCAAAGCCACTGCGCTTGTCATTCTTCCATTCTCCCATATAGGTTTCTGTAGTGGTGGCATCAACATGGTCTTCCATAGGGCAATAATCACAGTCACCGTCTCCAAAACTAATTGTAGAGTTGGCATCGCTAGAACTAATTCTGCTCATAGCAGCATCACTCCTGACAGAGCTCCGTTTGCTAGATATTGATGACCTAGATTCAGATTTTCTAAGTTTTATACTACCAAGAAGGGATCCTCTTCTGAATAAGCCTCCTTTTTTCTTAATGCCCATAGCTTCTGCATCACTGTGAAAATTGAGAACAAAACCTCCTCTTGTTCCAGCTGGACTGTCTGAAGTGACGTCATGCAGAACAGTGCCATTGCTCTGCTCACTTCGAAGAGAAGCCAGAGATGTTCGGAGGGGTGAACGGATCACAGTGGCCATGCCATAGGGTACACTCTGACGTACACCATATCCATGTCGCATCCCTCCTGTCCATTGCCCCTGGTATGTACCTTTTAAAGTAATAAGGAAAAATTAAATGTAAGAAGCTGTAGAAGACCTAGCAACCTACACCCAGTATGCTACAGGCAATACTATGTTGTCAGCTCTGGTTTTGGTAAGAAGTGGTGCAGAAAAATCACAGCATATCACACAGCAGATAAAATACTTTTGCTGCTTTTCTTATGAATTATTTTTCCGCTAAACCGATCCTTCACTTTCCCAGATGAACTAATTTATTTTGGCAACTAAGACACAGTAGCTACAATCATAAGCATTTTTGAATGGATCTGTCCAGAGGGGAAAAAAAAAGAAAAAAAAAATTCTAAAGCACAACTCCGTCAACATTTTAAGGTGGTGAAATAGGGAGGTGCTCAGCAGAAGCAAAGCCACATTATATGCAATCAGCTGAGGAGGGAGACAGGGACAGAGGAAAGGCAGGGAGCAGGACAGAATCACAAGGTTGGAAAAGACCGTTAAGATCATCGAATCTACTCAATGCTCTTGCCTCCAGCTGCTTACAGAAGTAGGAGTAGTAAATGTTTATTATCCTGGGTTTAAGGTGACTACAGATGTCTTCTTGTCAGGACATACTTGACAATCCATTAAATTGTTCTGTCTTCAGATGGGCCTTTGGATTCCACTCTCATAAACCTCTACTGTAACATTAGATACCTTAAAATTTGTGCATGTACTTGAATGAAAGAACAAAGCCTCTGTGTCTTACTCTTTATGAACTCTTGATATCAATGCTTTTTAGTATCCCCAGTATTGTAAACATGGCACTGCATTCTGCATTATACTGTGACAGAAAGATCAGAAACATGAAATGAATCCAGCTTCTTTTTTTCCCCATTCATTTGTATGTAAGACAGACACAGAACTAAACAGAATATTGGACACACCATTCTATCACCACCACATTTCATTGTTGCAATCATAACTATTTTTGGTTTTTTTTTTTAAACAGCAACACAAGGAAGAGAAAGATATGAGAAGACTTGGACAGCTATGCAAAGCTGCATCCCAGCCAAAACCCAGCACTATCAGATTACTACTGCAGACAAATTTTTTCCTGTATTCTCAAAGGCATTTTCATTTTGACGAAATACAAGCTCCAGTGTCTGGAACGTCTGGTACAAATGGCTTTCAAAGACCAAAGGAAGGTGCCAGGAACCCCACAACTGGCAAATACAACATAATTTGCTTTCTAAGATCATTTCACTCTAATTCCCACTAAACTGCTTTAAGCTCCTCAAAACGACGTCGCTCGCCCACCTAGAGCTGCTTTTTTTAAAGCTATTTCGAGGCTGAATATTGTCACAGAGAGATGAATAAGCAATCTTTAAAATATCTTTCTTTGATTTTGATCTACTTTAACTGGAGCACCTATTAAAAAGCTATTCTTGAGAGAACTAAGTATCAGAGATTTGGTGACTGACTAACTTTTAATGAAAATATTTGTGAAATACCTGCAATTTTAGATGCAGCTCAAAGCTTTATTTGCTTAAAGATTGAATCTCTTTTGTATAAGCCTACTACTTGGGCCACGTACAGGTCAATCATCTATCAATTACTGATTTACCGTATACCTCTTTTGCTACATTTTATTTCAATGTTAACATGCAATTAGAGTTGCCAAGCGTGCTTCCTTTATTTTATAATGCTAGATAGGTTCCACAACATAACTATTTTGTGTTGGTAGAAAATTCTACCGAGTGGAAGGTTTTTGTTTTAACAGATGGCTGCTGACATAAACAAACAACTTTCTTAGTTTCTTTCTCATTCTCTGTATCCTGGATACCTACTGCTGCGCTGTTCGTAAGGGTGCTGAATCTAGAGACATGATTATTTAAAAAAAACCTCAGCATATGGAGAAGAACAAATAGAAACATGAGCACAAAGCACTGGTATGACGTATTCTGTAAATATTTCAAAAATACAGCCACACAGTACTTTTTTTTTCTTTATTAAACAGACATTTCCCAGAAATGTATTAATATTTTATGAACCTAAATGACTATATTTTGTCCATAATTATATCTGGGATCCCCCTAGTATTGTAACAATATGCTGGAGCTAAGAATCTGGCTACATATACTTACTGCTACATACAACAATCTGTTTAACATTCTGCACCCGTTAATTTCATTTAAAAAAACCAACAAAACCTAATTCTAATTTTGATGATACCACAATATTACATTAGAGCAGCAACTCATAACTATGGCTTTCCATGTTGCTATCTGAGTGTCAGACTCAAAGCAGAATCAACTTTTTTCAGAATGGAACTTTATAAGTGTACAAAAGGTAAGTCTTTTTTCTTATTAATACTTTCATGAATAAACACAGAAAGTTCAAAAATACTTATACCATTCAGGACCTATACTTTTCACTACTCTGTAGAAAGAAGTGGAAGTGGTTGTTGTTGCCCATAAGGGCATTAGAACAAGGACAACTGATGTGCTGCTATTTACTTGTCTGATTTTTTCTTTCTACTGGGGAAACAAAAATCAATGTCAGCTTCTTCTAAAGAGAAAATAGTCAATGAGGAAATGGAAGATTCACGCTGAATTGGTCCTTAGAAAGCACCAAAGATATTTAGTTGGAATTCTGTGCAGTCTTGCAGGTAACAATTGTCTCTTCTATTGTTACAAATCCATTAAGGCAATGAAAGGCTTCTGATACTAATGCTAGAAAGCTGACTCATTTTCCTTGATTTTTCAACTTCCTTTTTAAAGGAAAAATATTTTAATGGCATATGGAGGGCAGTGTCCAGAATGCAGATGCAAGAGACTTGTACGGTAATTTGACTGATGATATCAGACTCTTAACTGTATCATCTTTGTCAGCAAAAGAAATTTTATAAAACTTAAAATCAGCAAGATCAGGTATGTTAATACTGCAGTATAATTAAATAATTAAAAAAATAACAGAGGACGTGATAAAATAAGCTTTTCCTATATATGAAGATACAAAGGTGTGCACTTATCTCTATATAGTGATATAAATATGAATGATATATCAACAAACACACCTTATCCTGATTCACCTTATAGTATAGTTGATCATGCAAAGCAGTTCCTGTAAGGGTCAACTGCTAACATTTTAATTAACACTGTAATTGCCAAGCTAATTTAAACCCATGTTTGACCATAAAACACCAATGTTCTTCAGCATTAATTTTCTAAAAGCTAGGCTTGGAATCCTTTGTACCTGCAGAAACATTCAGCCACAACTTCTACTGACCATGTGTCTGTTGTGTAATTGATTCCCTTGAAAAGGTATATTTGGAGCCTGAGAACTATTAGAAAGTGTGAGTTTTTCCCTTTTGTTTTAGTTGGAAGTTGCTGTAAGGTGTAATTTCATAACCTGTCTCCCTAGAGTTACATTGCGCCATCCCTCCCAAAAAACCCTTGGTATATCTTACAGCTGTAAATGTCATTGCCTACTCGCAGCTAAAATTTAAAACTATGCTGTGTGAAAAAACAAACGAGAGGCCAAGGACCTACTGTACTCCACTTGCTCTCAGCCTTTACTTAAGTCTTCTGTGTGTTTAACAACTTCCTTGTTCCATCCAGATTTCAGCACTGCAGACTCAAACGTTAGATAAGCATACATCTAGAAAGAAGACTACTTCGAAATCAATGAACGTAAATACTATCGATGACCTTTGCTTGGAATGCAGTTGCTACTGACCTCTGCGGAAGAACAACAATGCGCAACCTTACAGCAAGATGCCTGCTACAGCAGTTTACAGTCCTGACAACCGCAGCAAACTGACACATACTGAAGTTTCAAATTAGGCCTCAATCCCACTGTAAAAAAATACACCAGTAGCCACATTCACACGGATTCAACAAAGTGTAGGGAGTGTAAAGGAGGGACAGGAGTCCAGATTGTTGTGGGAAGCAACCTGATGGGCCACTTGAAAGCACAGCATAAGCACAAGCCATGAATGGCGGATCACAGTTTCTAATTCACAGTGTTTTCCTCAGAGATTTGACTGAGTGACAATTTTAAGCATCTAAACACAGCATGACATATATTACTCATGTTGCGCAAAGTGGTGTGTGCAGGAACACTGAGGAACACTGTCGATGCTTATGTTTCCTTTTCCTTCCCTCAACTACATCTTCTAATACCACCAATACGTTTTAAAACAACATGCTGGGAAAAAAGAAAAAAAAAAAAAAAAAAAAGAAAAGCAGCAGCAGAGAGCCCTGGATTTTAATGAGTTTGAAAACAAATTAGCAGCTGGCATAGTCTGAACAGTTATTTCCCTGTGCTAGTGTTCTCAGGTCATAATAAAGGAAGAGCTTTCCTGCAAATATTACACAGCATGCTAAAGACATATATGTAAATCTGGTTTCCTTGTAAATACATTTCAGACATTCTTCTGGTGTATAAATACAGCTACTGCTCCCAGAGCATGAAAACAAAAACACATCTGCAAACATCTATGACGTACTGTTTTGCTTCATTCATGAGTACTTGCATTAAAATCAATGGGACTTCACCCCCTCTGCTCATGAGAGCTGCAACACGTAAAAGGCTGGGGCCATGGGAACAGATTTCAGTTAACAGGACTGAAAAATCTCACTGTGTAAACTGTATGCTTCCTACGACAAAGGGTTTCCCGTGGGGTCTGAGTCTAAAAATTTAGAAAATTTACCTTCAATTATCAATATCATACTAAGATTCCACAAGAAGGCTAAAGTAAAAGATAAAAGCAACTTTAGTTTGAAAAAAAATCAGTCCTAGAAGATTTATGGAAAGGGCAATTTACTTTTCTGGGAAGGAAAAAAAAGATAACCCCTGCAAGTTCAGCTATTCTCCTGCTCTTGATTTACTAGACAAAACTAATATAATAAAAATTCCATAGTCTATTGGGTGGTGAAAGTTAATTCTCATCTCTTCCATGCCTTTTAAAAAAAAATTTAAAAAAAAAAATCACCAAACACGTATCTTGGCTGACTTTGAGCATTAGAACTTTCCACACCAGGAAACAATTTTCAGACAGCTACAAGTACGTATAAACAAGGGGATTAGAAGAGTTGAAGGTACAAAACCCACAGCACATCTCATTTTCTGAAGGAAATGAATCTTACCAAGCTCACTACATTTTCTATTTCAAAAAGGACCCCAACTGTAAATTGCTTAATAAAAACACACATATTCTCTAATGCGATCCTGAAAAGGTTAACCACACATCTCTTACCAAAATTCCTCGACGAAGCCAGCATCAGTCAAGAGATCTCAGAGAGCTTAGCTAGTCCTTTGGTCACATGATGGGAACGTTACCCCAGATTTTGATTAATTCTATGTCTTGCACATTGCTTAAGCATGTTGGTCAAAGCTGCAGCAAGCAGCATTTCTGCAAAAATGCCCCAACAACTTTCTAGGCTTTAAACCCGAGACCAGTTTTTCCTGTTATAATGGAACAAACCAAGCCGAAGAGCAACTCAACTGAAGCTGCAAGCATGACTTTGCTAATGCCAATGACAGTACAGCAGCAAAGGAGGAATTAAAAAAATACCAGGCCAATTTTTAGCCATGTGCATGAAAGGACAGTCGAGGTACAATAAGTAAGTGTAACCAACTATGGAGATAAACTCCAGTCCTAAGTAATGCGTTCTACCTTGATTTCCCGACTGCTCCAAACTCAGACAGGGCAGAGCGCCCAGTCCTCCCCGCACGCTCATGGGGCGCTCAGCCCTAGCTCCCTCGTGGCCAAGGGAGCAAGGTGCGAGGGGCAGGCCTGTGTAATTTCACCGCGCACCTCGCACTCGGAGCAGCGTGTTTGTGCCGTGTTTCAGTACCGTATGAGTTACGACACGGGGGGGGCACCCGAGTTTCACTGATTCTGTGCGAGTTGTGCACCCACTTCATTACCTTCAGCGTCCCGTTTACAAGCCGAGCGTATGGAGCGTACAAACCTAACCCCTGTTAGCTTGTTTATTGCGTACGTGCTGCTTCACCACGAAAACAGCTCTTAGGGAGTGAGCCGGCGAGCTCGGCCGCCTGCTCTCTATCCGAGACAGGCGCTGCCGGCCCCGGTTATCGTTATCGCGGGCGGGGAGCCCGGCAGCCGCCTCAGGAGAGAAAGAGGCAAGCTGTCTGCCTGCCGCCAGCCGTAATGCCGATTTCTACCAGCTGGCCGTGAGAAAGCGACGAGCCCGGCAGCACAGCCCGCTCCGGAGCCCGGCCCGCGTCCCGGTGCGGCCGGTCCCGCTCGGACGGGCGGCTCCTGACGGGGCGCGGCGGGCGCCGAGCACCTGTGGTGTTTCCCGGCCGCCAGCGGGGCCTCCGGGTCGGCGAGGCCGCACGCTGAGGAACGCGCTCCCCGCCGTGAACGGCGCGGGGAGACGGGCAGGGAAAGGGAGAGGAACCCCGCTGAGCCGAGGGGGCGCCGGGCAAACGGCGCCCGGAGCCGGTGCGAGGGCGGCGGTCGCGCAGGGGGGATGGGGGGAGGGGCCCTGCCCGCGGCGCGCGCGCTCACGCAGGCGCGCCCCCCCGACCCCCCCGCCGCTACCGCGCGCGGGGCGCCCCCCGCCGGCGCCCACCTCCGTCCCCGTAGGTCTCGACGCCGTATCCGTCCTGCAGCCCGTTGCTCCAGGTGCCCTCGTAGCGAGCCGGCGTGCTGAGGCTCTGCCGCACGCCGTAGCGCCCCTTGAAGCCGTGGGACCACTCGCCGCGGTACATCCACCTGCCTTTCGTCTCCACGCCCAGCCCGTGGCGCTTGCCCTGCGCCCAGTAGCCCAGGTAGGTGTTGCCGCTGGGCCAGGTGTAGCCGCCCGCCACCTCGAAGCCGTGGGACCAGGAGCCGGCGTACTCGCCCTGTCCCTTGGGCCCGGTGCAGATGCCGTGCCCGTGGGCTTTCCCGTCCTCCCAGCCGCCGCAGTAGGTGCCGCCATCGTCGAAGTCGAACCGGCCGCCCGTCATCCAGGGCAGCGGGGCGAGCGCGGCGCCGCCGCTGCCTGCCTCCTGCCCGCCTTCCCTTCCCTGGCTGCCCTGCCTTCCCTTCCCGCCCCGCCGACCGCCCGCCCCGGCGCTCCCCGCGACTGCGAGCGTTCCGCCGGCCGGCAACCCGCCCGCGCCCAGCCCAGCCGCAGCCCCGCGGCGGCAAACGGCGCCCGCCCCCCGCTCCTCCCTGTCCGCCCCTCCGCCCCCCGCCCGGGACCGCCCCCGGCCGGGGCCGCCGCTGCGGGGCAGGTGCGCGCCCCGCGGGCCGGCCGGGACACACGTCCGCTGTCGCGCCTAGCCGGGCTTGGTTCCCGGGAGGGACTGAGGGCAGGCGGGTGCCCCCGGGGGCAGGTCTCCGTGCACCGGCTCCTCCCGGGAAAAGGTGCGGAGACACGCGGGTCGCCGGGCCGGGGAGGCAGGCCGGTCGGGGTGCGCACAAGACGCGCCGGGGCCCACGGGGCGTGGGGTGCCCGGAGGCGGTGGGACGTGGTCCGGCCCGGCGGGGCTGGCGGCGCCCTGCTCCGGTTCCGCAGCTTTGCCCTGCCTCAGCGCTGCCCATCTCTTGGGCTCCCGCACAGGTTCGTGCTCCTTCTGCGCACCTGCAACAAGTAGTAGTCAGGGGGAGAGCGCTTTCACGTGGTACCTGTGGTTTTAAATCTTGCGCATTAGTTTTTGCTTTCTCTGAGCTTTAAGGCTAATTTGATGCCGAAGTTGTTGGCTGCCGAGCGCAGACGAGTTGTGCTTTGTCCCTTTTCCCAAACCCTGTCTGGAGCCCACCGATCCGAAGGGGCAAACTGGGTTGAGAAACACGGGGTGCAAGGAACGCGAGTGGTATCGAGGCCTTGCAAGGACAGTGCTGCTGGGAACTTTGTAGAGAAGCTCTTGTAATGCCTTCAGCCCCACGGCTGTTGGGTGACCAAATAGCTCTAAGTCCTGCCAAGTACTCCACTGCCAGGTATTTTGATAATCAGAACTGTAAGAGCAAATGACAGGAAAAAGATGGAAGCATAGAAATAGTGGAGAAGGGACTGAAAGCTGTTGTCTCTTTTGTGGTCATAGACCAGGACTGGATCAAAATCATAATGAAGATGTGTCTCTTCAATGGGGGTTTTGTTAAAAGCATGAATCATACGTCATGGGGCGTGGTACTATCTGGGCACAGGTGGTTTGGAAAAGGGGGGAAATAGTTATGTTAGTAAAAACCAGAAATTTACATGCAAATGAAATATTTGAACACAAACCATCAGAAATTGAAACAGATATGCTATAGAAATGGATGTGAAATTCAGCCCAGTTATAAGCACCTTTGACTCAAGCCTAAATGAAATTACAATATTGCACTTGTTAAGCACGCCCATTTAACTTGGGTAAACTTTCAGGCTTTGTGCTGTGAGGGATACCAGTCTATGTACATTTTTCTGCCACACTCACACAGTTCAGTGACGAAGTGTCTTGGCTCTTTCCAGGAGTGAGTTGAGTGCTGTATGAGATACAGGCCCCTGTTGTCTCCCCTCCCATTAGAGGAAGTGTGAGCTATGAAGTCTTGTTTCTGTTCCAACAAGGGGCTTTGGGATTTCTTGTTCCACTTGAAAATGTGTAGGTAAAAGACTCTGCACACACGTTTGTAGACCCACATGCAGAGAGAAAAAGGCAAGGTTGAAGACATATGGCTTGTCCATGAGGAGACAGGGAAGCTTTTGATGCCCCTTTGTGCCCTGGGAATTTTGTTCCGTAGTTTTGGAGTGTGGAAAAACAGACAAGAATGTTGTTTCTGTAGTACAGACATTACGCAGTCTTCCATGTGTGTTTGGATAGGGCTATGTACTGTGTTGAAGTTAAGGACCGAGACCTTCATTACAGTGTGAGCTTTTGTAGAAAGCTATTACCAAGACTGGAGGAGAAATCTGAAAATGTTACAGTAGGTTGGGTTGATGAAGAGGAGGCAGTTCAGTGTCCTCTCTATTTCTTGAGCTCCTCAGGTTTTACACCCTCCATACTTTGCATTTCTTATTGGAGAAGAAGCTTGGAAGCAATAGCAGTACTTGTGCTTTGAGGAGTCAACTATTTTCAGTCTTTGTTAAGCTCTTTTCTGCTTTCTATTTTTCTTCTGTCACAAGATAAAGCCCTGTTATTTTTTAGCATAAAATCTCAGAAGAGCAAGATGTTTTGTATGGGCGTGGGGAATTACCTGTCGGAAATCGGCAGGCCTATGCCCGATAGTGGTATACAGCTAAACTAGTAATCGAGGTCCCCTGGTTATAATTGCATGTTACTCTGCAAGCAGATTTTTATGTAGCACACGTGTTGTGGTCGAACTGGAGCTGTTGAGCTCCAAGTTTTATCTGTTCTGGGCTAGTATTGCCTTATGCGACGTTTCCAGGCCCTGTGTGAACAGTGGAGGTGTAAGGCCAGAATTACCTTGCACGATACTTCTTCACCTTGTGCACACCAAGGACAGGACCGGAGGAGAAGATGTGAGGTGGGATGACTGGTTAGCAAGTCCTGACAGTGGTTCCCTGACTCAGCAAGGGAAGGGGTGGGTCGGATGAGCAAGCGTGAGACTCCCGCAGCCCCTCTGTGGGTCTGAGCTGCTCCTCTGAAGCAGCAGTCATGCCCAGCTTCCTGCTAGTTTGGCCAATAACGCAGTTGTGCAAGTCTTTGCCTGCCTGGGTATTATGTTTGGCTCCGTATCGGTGCATTACTGATGGTGCTGTCATTTCCACCTGAATGAAGGTACTATTGAATAACTGGCTTTGCTGTTGTAATGTCCTGGCTAACTGCACCACTGGTCTATGTATGTTACTGTATTGATACTTCAAAATAAATTGTTCATCCCCAGAGCTGTTGGTCTGATGTCTGTTAGCATATCTGGAACCTGTAACTAATTGGAGCTGCCCTAAGTTCTTGCATCTGTACACTAGAAGACGTACCATCACATTAATGAAATAAGTATCTGCCTGTTAGTCTTTCTTTTTTTTTCCCCCATCTCCTTGATTTAAATTTTATAGGCTTAATATTTGATCAGATAAGCTAACCACATTAGGTGGGCCAGAGGTGAACAATGAAAACTTTAGCAAGGAATGATATAAATTTTCTTCTGTTAACACAAGCATGTCAGTGGGTCTTTTTGTAGTGACCTGCAAATGATGCTAAAATGCATGGTAATTTTGAATGTGGTTTATATTTCCAGGTGTATTCATTTAAATGAAGTAATCAATTTAAGTTGACACTTGATGACAAGATGAATTCATCCCTGCCAGCCTTCTCTTATTATACTTTCAGCAGGGGATAAATTTTGATAGATGTGAGGATAGAAGTGCTTTACAGAGAACTCTTAGAATCACTCAGCCAGGTCTTGATGATGTAAGGACCCACAAGCGTCTCATTGCTAATGAAGTTATAGATATACTTTTTTTTTCTTTTCTTTCTGACAGATTTTGTGTTGATGACTCAACGTCAGTCCATGACACTTGGTGTTTGCTTCCGGCCAGGGTGTCAGTAATGATCTTATGCAGTGTGTAGCAGGTATATGTTAAATGTATATGTTAAATACTTTAGATCCACAGATTTTGTTTCCTTGGATGCTTCTACCCGGTATCACATTGACAGTAGTTCTGAAACTCCACTGTATGCAGGTAGTAAGCAGTTCCACGTAGATGAAGGAGTTTACCTCTTGTGTCCAAAATAAATGTAACTGTTTCTACCATTTTTTAAAATTAGCATTACAGCAGTTCTTTTCTAAGTCTTCATATATGTAACTTCCAGAAAATACAAGATCCAGGTGCAGTTTACGTTTCATTTACAAAAAAGTAATACAATCTTTGTTGTGTATTAGCAAAGCAGAGAAACTTTACCTTCAGTAGTTATGTTGCTGTGTATGTTGTCAGGGCATTAGGTCTGATGATGCTGCGTGTAGGCTAAACGTGAGTGCCTGATGGATGCAGAAACTACCCTGCAGGGTGATATTTTAAAAAGTCCTTGGTGCCGGGATGGTCAATGCAGCAGGTGAAGATAGTAAACTCTAGAGATTTACTATTAACTAGATACAAAACTGCTGAGTTTAAACTATTAGTCTATAGATATCTGATGCATGAATAAAAATTAGGCACATTTATTCTTACCCTTAAAAGCCTGATTCAGCAGGGAATTACTTTAAGTACTTTAGTAATCCCATTTACTTCAGTGGGACTACATATGAGCTTTAAATTAAACATCTGCAAGATATCTGCGCTCAAATAAAGCAAAGCTCTGAAGAATGTTCTCAAGTGCTTTGCAGAACAGAGGCAGGATGCTTAACTGATGAGCTCTATGAGCTGCACACGTTGTATTGGATGAGCATGCACAGGACTGCCATGTGGGAGGCAGGAATAGAAGAGTGAAGGTGGTAGGAAAGCCAGGGTAGAAACTTCATCAACTAGGTCTTTCTTGTTTCCATATGAACAACCACAACATTCATGCCAATTTTTATGTCCAGAGTCTAAATCAACATTTATAAACACAGTTCTGCATAACGCAAATTATGTTGCCTGACTTCTAGGACAGGACTGTACCACTTTTTCTCTGCTATACTGTAGAGTCACGTGTGTTACTGTGAATACTGGAACCATACATAATTCTAAAGGTGGTGGTTTTTAAATTGCTACAATACCTAAGAAACATTGTGTTATGAAACTGCTCTCCTAGCTGCATCAGGAAGTGTCCATTCTACCTTGTACTTGAAGCTGGGACCCAGCTAGTAAGATAGTATATTTAATTCCAGAGATAGAATGCTTACTCAGTGAATACAGTTGTTATTTTCTTTGCAAAGGTGCTGATAAAGATTATAAAAACAAAACTACAGATCCTTTTCTAACTTGAAAACAAGATAAGTATGTTCAGTACCCAGACTTTTATTTTTAGTGTTGTTCTAAGAAACTGAACTAAATTTTTGAAGAGGAATGCAATTTAATTTTTTTAAAAAGAAATGCAGTGATTATGTTGATCTTCAGTATTTCTGAAGTGATTTCAGCAGTGAAAAAAACCTCTTTGTGTAAGTACATTACAGCGTATTGGAACAATATATTTTTTAATATACAAAGATACTTGGTTATCTTTCAATGATGATGTGCAGTAGTGTTATAAGTATCTATGAAATTATGGAAAAAATACGAAATACTGTTTTGGAGTCTTGTCACTATGTAGTGTTTTTGTTGTGTGTGTGTTGAAGGGTTTTTTTATATGTCTGCAGATCAAAAATGAGTGCATTACTATGCCTTAATCCACTTAAAACCAATTAACTCAGTTTTATAATGCTTGAACTGAAAAAAGTGTAACATCATAGTGATTATCCTAAATTACCACCCAAATTATATAGGTGGAAAAGATCTACAAAATCAGATTTATTCCTGGCAAGTTTTTCCTAAATGGTGATGTGAATCCTGCAACTGCTGCAGTTCAGGTCTTGCTTCCTCAGGGAAGATAGAAACAGTTTATTGCTTTCCTCTTTGCAGCAAATTCAGAAGCGTTTGAAGAAGGCTTGTCATGGCTTGCTTTAGCCCTTTCCTTCAGCCTAAGCAGGCTCTATCTTTCATTATTTCCTCCTAGACCTCTGACTGCTGCTGTTGCTTCTGCCTGGACTTTCTCCTGTATTTTTTAAAGTCTGTTATTCTAAACCAAAGCACGTTATTTGGCTAATATTGGGGCATATTATAGCAGTATAATTCAGTGTGACTCGCCAACGACAGTATTCTTTTACACTGGTGCCAGGAAGAGGTGTAACAACTCGTCTTCAGTGTATGGATTGCTGTTGCCCTAATCCTTTCCCACATATTACTGTTTAACCAGTTGCTTCCCAGTTTGTATTAGTGAAAGCTGAGTTTCACTCAGTGAGTATTCACTTACCCATTTTTTCTCCCCCCTTAAGATTGCTTCCCTAGGTTAGGTTTGTTTTGAATTCTAATGCCATATTGCAGATCCTTCCTGGTTTCTAACAGTTTGCACATGTGCACATTCAATAACTGAACTTCCAAGATCCAAGTTGTTAATTAGTGTATTGAATGTTAAAGGATTTAGTACAAATTTAGTATTTCATACATCCTTCAGTCTTGGGACTTAATAACCATTACTTAGCAGCTGCAAACAATGTGTACTCTTTTACCACAACTTTGCTTAGATCACCTTTAGTGAATGTCAGCAGCTTTGCTGAAGTCAAAATATATCTCTTTTAACGAAGACTGAAACAAAGAAGCATTTAGCATTTTGTTTTATCTCGGTGTGGCATCTGAAAACTTTCCCTCCAGGCTGAGCAGTGCCACTGCCCTCCCCTTCACCCTCCTCCTCCTCTGGGGCTGTCTTGTTTCCTTTTCTGTTCCTTCCAAACCAGGTCTCATTCTGTAATTTGGCCTTTCTGATTTTGCCCCTACATACTTGCACTCTTCCCTAATATTCTTCCTTTAGTAATTTGACCTACTTTCTACTTGCGTATACTTCCTTCTAGTGTTTCAGGATCATTGAAGAGCTCTCAATTTAGTCAAGTTTGTCTCGTGATACTCATCTTATTTTCCCTTCACATTGGGGTAGTTTGTGTTTATGCCCTTCACATAATTTATTTAAGAAAACATACTGCTCCTTTTGGAGTTTATACCAACACAAAACAGAGACCAAACCTAAGTTTGTGGTTTTTACAAGGCAGTCTTGGCTCACATTTGGCTTGAGATATTCTCATGCCCTGGTCCTCTGTGCTGCCAGCACAACTGTTTCTTCAGTGAGCTGTGATTTGGATCAGGGAACCAATCCAGCTTAAAAATAATCCAGCAAAAAAGATTTATTTTTATTTTGCTCTTTAAGCTGAATCGTTTGCTCTATTTGCAGAGCATCTATACAAACAATTGCCCTAATGCAATTGAAAGCGTCCAGAAAAGTTGGCAGTTCTACAGTTCAGCTCTTCTGGTTTTAATTCCATTTCATTTTTCCTAGTAAACACAAATAATATTTTCCCATAATCTTTCACCCAAGTTGCCTGCAGTCTTGCATTCTCGGTCAGTTCACCCCCCTTGGTTAAAACAAAAATATATTCCAGATTTGATGTAGTCACTCATCTGCTGGGTAAAAACAAAAGGTTTCCCTGCAACATGGTGTTGTAATTGCCCTATAGCACCTACCTAGTGGGTCCCTTGGTTGTTGAAGTCCCCCATCTTCTCCCTGTTCTGTACTTCGAGGAACTAACAGCAGCACCCAAAGTGGTTTGACATTGTGTTCTACAGATTTTCTGTGGCCTGATCAGAGTTTTTCCTGTTGTTAGGAATGTTTATATTTGCTCTCAGATAAGAATTAGGATTGTTTCATGTTTTCTTGGTGGTGTGCAAAACATCTCTCCTGCCTGGATGTGCATTTTGTGGCTTTGATTTGCTTTAAATTGTAGGTATGCTATACTTTCAAGATCTTATTCCTCAGGTAATTTTAATGTAAATTAGCTAATGAGTTAAATAGTTTTCATACATGTTGCTTTAATACTGTAGGAAAAAATGCTCATCAGCCTTACTGCTCACCATGCTGCCATTCTTCTGAATACATCTATTGAGAGCTGCTTACATCTTCCCAGAGATCTAGGCCTGTTGCCATGCTTTAGGCCCTCTATTCATTGAAAATCCTCCTTCATTAATGAGCAATTTCATCACCAGTGATTACAGACCTTCATGGAGGTTTTGGTAATGAGAATTTCTTCATCAGACAGACAGCCCCAGCTTTGCAGCTTTTGTCTCCTACAGCACAACTCTGCTGGGGGAGACCAGAGCTCTGCGAGTAAGGCCAGGCCACCTCTGCAGTGGTGAGGGCACCTTGAGAAGGCACCCATCCCAGCTTTCATCGGGGCTGCACTTCTCCAGCCACTGTCTGGACCCTGCAGCTCCTTATGCTCTGCTTTGATTTCATTGGGCAGATTTTATCAGACACAGGGATAAGGTTGTACATTTCAGTCTTCTCTAAAAGTGGTAAGTTAATGTTAAAATAGCAATTAGCTATGATATTTCTAATTTTAAAAGATGTGTTGATGGCCGCAACTATTAGCACACACCAAAACAGCTGTTGCATTTCAGAAGTGAGCTTGTGTTGCTGCTGCTTATTGTAGCTCAGATAGTTGATTAGCTTTATGTAAAAATCTGTTCTCTTCTTCTCAGTGAATCCAAAGTGAAATGGATTGAAAATGGTTGTCATTCTAAATATGAGTTATAGGTGCAACCTTGGTGGATTTTGTTTGTTTTGGTTCTGGTTGGGTTTTTTAGGGAGGAGGGGTGGGGAGGGTTGTTGATGGCTGAGAAAACAAGGCAAATGCTACCAGAAATGCAAAAGCTGAGCTTTCTGCTCTTTGATGAATATAATATAGATATTTTTATGCACAGTGTGGTCTCTTTTGAGATTTGTTTCTATTAACAAAGTCCTCAATAAAGGAATTGAGCTTTAGAGGACATTACCATGGGGCTAAGCGGGCTGCAAAGACCTTTAATAGAAAGCCACTCCCTCAATCTGCTTAAACTTTGGTGAGGATAATGCGGCTTACTCTAACTGAAATTTGATAAAACAGTAAAAGACCAACAGATGCTTGTTATGCCTGAGTTGATAAATGCACCCTATTGATATTGTGCTTATCCAGGAATATTTGTCCTGGGGGAAAACTGTTGTCACCACAGCTAATGTGCGAGTTAAACACCTAAACTTATTTTGATGTTCAATTTTACATGAAGAAATGTAGAAGGGGTTAGTGCATCATAATCAGCCTAACCAATGAATTAAAAATCCCAGCTGGGATGAGATTTATTTAATTTATTCTTGGTTTCTTTCCATTCTCTTGGCTTGTTTAAATGCTGGTACTGTCATGATATTTTTGTATGATGAAGAAACCTGCTCACCACTGGCCCGTTTTGCATCTTGAAAATCGGCTTCCTTAGCAAATACACTTAATGTAATATTGCATTGCTGCAAAATAGTTTTCTGGTTGTCCACTGAAATTTCAGCCTAAAGATTAGATTCTGCTTTTTGGAAGACTTAACCAGCAAGCAGAATTTTGGATGGCTCACTCTCTATTCTCCAGGTGCAGTACAGTTTATATGCTCTTCTTTTGGTGAAGACCCCTAAATTCCAGTGTATACATTATATCTAGCTGTGCTTCTGGGAAGTATGGGATGCATGCTAGACAAATTAGTATTTGTATTATTTTATTTTCTTTCTAAATACAAACTATGTGACTGGGAGGGTTTAAAGTCTTAGTTTTGGCTAAATGTTACTGGTTTGTTTTTGGTTTTTTTCTTTCTTTGTAGAAAACACCTCAAGCTAGGAGTGGAGTCTAAAACTGTTTTCCTGATGTTTTTTATCAAAACATCACTCTTTAGTAACTGCTGTAGTCATAGTAAATAAAATGCTTCTGTGTAAAATTTCATGATCTTGTTGTATTAGGTCCTTAATGAAAATTAGCCATTATTTGAGTTTTTGTAACCCAGTTATACTTCATTCAGCATGTAACAGTGAAGTTTAATCTGTTTCATATAAAAATATCACTTCTCTGACAGTGTGTGCTCTAATTATGGAATATAATATATATATTCCATATATATATTATACATATATATGGAATATAATATATATATTCCATATATATATTATACATATATATATATAATATGTGTGTGTATATATATAGTGTTTGAAAAACATTTATATAGTGTTTGAAAAACAATTATGTGATGTTCTATTATGTCTGAATATGTAATAAATATGGAATTGACTTACAGATTAATCACCTGTATTCTGTTAGGCATGTATTTATCACTAAATTTTTCATTTGTGGGTATGCCTAACATCAGCTGTGCTATAAAGTCCATGGCAGAGCCCACCTTAGTTCATGTTTCAGTTTATTAATTTTAAAATTTGACAATATCACTAACCTGCATGATAATTTGGTTATGTTAGTTAGGAAGTTTATTTCAGCTGTTTTGAGATCTAAAGTTAATTTTTAAATTCACTTGTTTCATATGACAGTACTGCAAGATTTTTGTTATTTCACTTATGTTTAACCATGTGGTATATTTGCTTATATGAGGTTCTGCTGTGTGAAAACAAAAGATGTAGCAGAGCTGGAAGACTGCAGTTCTGTGATACAGGATGCTCAGGTCAGAAGTAGGGGGCTGCAGGTTTGTTTTCATGTATCAAGGGACATGACATGGGTTTGGTTTTCTGCAAATTTGAGGCTGCAGTTTTTGTTTAACTAATGAAAGTTTTAATGAGGTTTGATTTTCAACATATTTGGAAAATTTGACCCAATATTTTAAAAAATGTCAGCCATTTTGTAAAAAAAATTATGGTATCAAGATTTTCCTGCCCAAAATTTCAGTGTCTAGAAAGTGAATGAATTGGGCATTAGGAGAGTCTGTGTTTTAGTACTTAAGATTTGTATAGGCTAAAGAGAGAAAAAAACCCTTTTTTTGTGCTGTATGGTGTCAGTGGTATGTTTCTAGATATTTTTTTTTTAAATATATGGATATTGCCAAAACTCTTATCATTTGAAGTGTGAGAAGTATGCATGTCATTTTAATCTGAACTTCTGTTAGGTTTTTTTCCCTCCCCTCTATTTTAAAGTGTAGTACAGATTTAGTGCTAGGTTGGGTTTCATCAGTCACTGGAAGTGCCTGGCTTATTCTACTGGCTACTGAGTGAGTTTCAGTTTGTGTACCTGAAAGCTACTTGCCTATGTGCATGATTGCTTCCAGAAATCCAGTATTTTTTCTCCCCTATCTTCACAGTTTTTGAGACATAGCTGCTGACCACGATGGGAGGGGTTGTGCAGAGCTGAAGCTACTGTTTTGCCACCAACCTGAGTTAAGGTTTCATTTATGGGGATAAATAGGCTTGTGCCTCCATACTAATTTGAATTATTTTATATAGTGATACTTTTCTTTATCATCTTATGTTTTTTGGTTGGTTTTTTTATTGTAACCTAAATGTCTAATGATTATTGAAATAAGCACATATGTGTGTGTGTGTATGATGAAGTTGTCAAAATGGAAGTCTTCAATATGCAAGTAAGCTTGCTACCGGTAAATTTTGTTTTATTTCATCCTGTCATGCTTGGAGTGAGTGTTGAAAGACGAACAGGCAAGCAGTGCTCAGCCAGAGGGGAGAAGCATGTCATACAGCCCTCAGAATAGCATCAGCAGTAAATATGGTCATGCTGTTCCCCGAGATAGACCCAGATCACATTTGTAGCACCCACCGGTCCTGCTGGTTACCAGACATTCAGGGCCTTTGATGAAACATTTACAGATGCAGCTGCGGTTTGGAGGGATCTTCTGCCGGCAGTGAAGAAGCTGACTTTAAGAAAACAGGAGGAAACGGGATCACAAGCTAGGGAGTTCAAACAAAACGCAATTTAGGGGGAATGCAAATTTAATCACTGTATTAAAGTACAGCTCCGAGATAGGAACCATGTTCTTGTTAGAGTCCCTGAAAAGAATGTTAACTCCAGTATGTTTTCCAGTGGCTTAGAACCACTAAAGAGTGAAGCTTTTGTAGAGGAGGAAAGGTGGACTGAAAGCAATCTCTGTTCAACTGTCTTAGGTCATTTACAATGTCAGAACTGGAATTAAAATATATTAGAAAGTGAATGCAGAGAGTGCCTTTTCCAGTTATTTTTCACTTTCTGTAATATATTGAATAAAGTAAGAGGGCCCTGAAGGTCTGTGGCAGTGGCCTATCTAGTATGTTAGAGGGAAAATTTTAATTATCCAAGGTCAAGAAAATGCCCTATTAATTTCTTCATCTTGAAAAGATAGATTATTCCCTCTGGGCCAAAAGGATGTTCTCACTTGCTTGTCCCTAAGCTCTCTTCGTATTGACTCTTCTATTAACGTAGCTTCTATGTCTTTTTAACCTTTGTATTTTGCTGTGAGGACTGCAAGGCACAAGTCAAATTCTGCCCTTGAGGTCTGGCCATTGGACTCGATAAAGTACTGCAGGAATCAAAATGAGGTGCTGAGTCTTCCTCTGTGCTCCTCCCCCCCCCCCCCCCCCCCCCCCCCCGCCCCGAGTTTGTGCATCTCTGCAAAATTTGGAAAGCTTCAGCCCCCAGAGCTTCTCTCTTCTGGCCTCACCTCCCCACCTGGTGCGGCGTTAGCCAGGGTGTTAGTGGAAAGGGTTTGTTATTTCAGACACATACCATCGCCTGCTGCGCTCGCTACTCCCCTGCGCTTGCACGGGGCATGGAGACAACTTCATACTTTCATTTGTATCAGTTACACACACAGGATTTAAATTCATCCCTTTCTCTGTGTAGACTTTTTTTTTCCCCCTTTTTTGTCAGATAACACAGTAAATGCTAAATAGCAAGTATTACTGCCTTCAGCTGGCTCTAATATACCACATCTATGTTTCTATAGAAAATCTCATTGAGCTAAGTGTGACGAGGGAAGTGTGTTTTCAGAGCAGCAGCTCTGGTATTTGTTCCCCATTTGCCAGTGACGTTATGCAGTTGAGAAAAAACCACGCCAGCGTGTTTCAGCTGGTGCCAAAAGAACATAGACAGCGATTCAGTGCCCAGATCTATTGCTGTCCAAAACCGTATCTTGTCCTATTTATACTTTCACAAACGAGGGGTTAGGTGAATATTGTGTTCATGTGCTATTTGATAACAAATTTGTCCAGCTGTTTTACATTCTGCTGTTCTTCTATTTCAAGCATTGAAAATGTAAGGTTTTAAGTGGTGTAGACAGTTTGTAACAATCGAGTCAAAGGATCCCAGTCTCTTATGTTATTGTTACTTGCATTGAGAGTTAGCTTCACTGGAAATACTTGGGTGCCACAACATATATTTACCTATAAAGCAAGAGAGTTGACAGTTTCTTGTTATTTAGTCCACCTAAACTACAAATACTGGTTGCTAAACACTGAAACACCTAAACTGTGTTTCAGAAATAAGACTTACCTAGAGACTAAAAGAATAATTTAAGTTAAAATGAAATTGGTTTGGATTAGGACTTAAGTTTGGCATTTACTAATTAGTATCAACTGACAGCCCAATTATTTTGTGCTTTTTCATCAACACTTGCCAGAGGGCTGAAAATCTCAGAGGAGTTTGTCAAGACTCATTATAAAAATCCCAAACTCATAAGAGTAATTATCAGCCAAATATATGGAGTAGTGGTTTCATTTAAGAAAATCAGAAGTTTAAATCTTTATGAATCCTAACAAAATAGTATCCTTGTGTCTGGCTGGAGAGAGAGGAAGTTGTGTAGTGGGAACTTTGCGTTTCCCTGCATCAAGTGCAGAAATGAGAGCTGGTACTGGAAGTTGTGCATGCAGAGGGTCCTCCACTGGGAAACAGCAGGAATAAAAATTCCAGTTGGCTGATAGGGATGTAGTGACAAGTGGCACTTAATGAAAATTTATCCAGCTTTCAAAATTCAGTAAATACAGTAAGTTGATATAATTGACCACTACAGTTTGCTGTTTGTTTCTGGCATACTATAATTTGAAAAGACATGGCAATATTGGTGCACAATTTATGTGCTCTAGGTGGGGGGAGGAAGGACAGGGGTTCTTCAAGAAGAGAAAACATTCTACCCATGCTTATGGCCCCTGCCCCTCCACAAGCAATCACAAGCCATGTTACCCCTCTGGCCCTGGTGATTTTTGCTATGGTGGTGGTGGTGTCCCAGAAGATACCAGATAGATGCAGTTATCAGCATGGAGCCCACGGATGGCGCAGGGTAGAGCAGCCTTCGTCTGCGTGTCTGTGCCAGCGTAGGGAGATCTAGAACAGAGGGACACCCCAGCTTTTTCCTGCTTCCATTTAGCATAGATCTATGATTATTTCACAAAGGGAGATTTCAGGGAAACTATATCAAAATATTTTGCCTGGTACTGTTTGATTTTTAGTCCAGGCTTGCACAAAGATAAAGAACCAACATCAAGAATTAAGACTGAAGAAATAAGAATTTTCTTATTTAAATTAGAGCTATGTTTTTTGTTGTCTTAATGATATTTGTTAATAAAAGTAACGGTTTTACCTCAGCTCTTTTATTACTTGTCAATGAAAATGTGTGGAAGTCAACAATTACCCTTTAAAGTATTTTAAAACTCTTTTTGTGAGCAATTGACTGAAAAAAATCAAATACTTGAAACTGATTTATAAATTAGCTTATGAAAGGTTTCAAAAACTTTTCAATAAAAAGTGGATGTAAAATTTTTTAAATTGTTAAACTTTGGACTTGTTTCAGGGATGGAAAGAATATGCTTTCTTTAATTTGTCAGTAAAAATCTTTTAAAATTACTTTCCAGTCAAAGAAAGACTCAAGACTTTAAAGGACATTCTACAAAATTGTATTTAACTCTGTAGATTTCCTTAAGGCTTTATCTGCTTTGTTGTCATCCCAATTCCTGTATCTTTATATTCTACAGTCTGATGGTGGTAGAATTTGAACAGGCTTAAGATCTGATATACGACCCACTGAATTCAGTACAAATCACCCACTAACTTTGGTAGACTTTGTTTCATCATCTAAATAATCTATTTTACTTGCTCAAAGTTGTACACTCTGATTTTGTCCACAGGCAATAGCTGGGAGGTATTATTTTTCACAGTCACTGTGCTGTGGTAATACGTAATATTTTCATTTTTTTTATAAACAGCCAAAACTCAGTGCACTAGACAGTGCTGTGCAAACTTGTAACATGACAGTAGTCTCTGTTCAACAAAATGTCACCACTGTTAGATTAAAACCAGTATAAAAATCAACACTTGGATGTTGTGCACGGAGGTACAGAGCCCATGAGAACTTTTTAATACAATTTATACGTGTGCAAATTGCACATCTAAATTAATCTGAGGGAAGAGGAGCATGTGAAGTGATGGCACAGAGTTGTTCCTAATAGCTTAGTAATGTTGAAGGTCCTTACCCAGCACATTATACATAAGCACAGAGACAACAAACACAGTCAAGTACATAAACCCATCTTTTAGATCCTTTGAATTTGGCTGATATATTAGATTTTATAATTTGAAGATGCTGCCTATATAAAAGCTTGAGGAGTGGTATACCAGATAAAACTGTAATGATAATACCTGAATTTTAAGGCTTATAGCTAAGAAATTGCTGCACCTTATTAAAATAAATTAAATGTATTTCTGTGCTTGATTAAAAATCTTATTTCAAGAAAATTTATTCCCTTCATCAAAACTGTTGAAGTTTTTATAGTGTTAGAACAATGAATCTTTTTGTTATATCCCAAGAAGTAGAAATGTATGCAGTCACTACCAACTATTTTGAAATAGGCTTACTGTAAAACTGCTAAGAATAATTTTATATTAAAACAAATTATTAAGCATTATTGTTGAAGTATTGACACATGCAACTCCTGCATGGAATAGGTTGGACTGTGGTATTTAGGGAAAACTTTGGTGGTGAAATCTCTGAAGAAAGCCTAGTATGATACGATAAGTAACTTTGAAAGTGACTAAATAAGTTCTATTAATAGGTGGATTTTGTTGGATATAAAATGGTAACTCAGTAATTATATTTCTTCAGAATATGCATCAGCTATCTAGAATTACTTAGGTTGGCATCCCTCTGTGATTTCATACGTAGTTAAATTAGGGCACAGATAGTCTCAGCCGTGACTGTCAAGAGGTAGCTTTACGCTCAGTTCTTGTGTCAATATTAAAGACGGTTCTCGTGTCAATATTAAATCTCACCTGTGTATCTAAATTCAATGCTGGGGGGATTTTTTTTTTTGACTCATGTCATTGCCAGTAATGCAGCGTCTGCAACTGGAATTTAGCCAACAACTATTGATGACAGAATGTCCAGAATAGAACCCGTCTTACTTTCCCAACCAGTGTTAACTCCTGCAGGCCAGTTCTGCACTTGGAACAGAACCAGTGCATCTGTTAATGACGCATACGCAGAATCCAGCTAATTTTCAGCTATAATTGCTCTGGCTGCATAGGAAAAAAGAAAATTATTCTCCCCCATCCCACACACACACACCCAGTCTGATCAAACTTTGTTTTTCAAGAAGCAAAAAAAAATTATCCCGGTAAGAAATAAATTGTTTTCTACTACCAGCAATAACTTTTATGACACATCTGGCCTAGATGTTTCCTGACAGTGTCTTGGAGTGGTGAAGTAGGGGAGAAGACAACCAGAATACTGATTTTGAGATCTTTGACCGAATTTATACATCAGACTATTAAGTTGATTTTGGTCTTGCTTATCTATTAGTAATACCTGTAAATGTTACTTTCTTTCCATTATGTAAAACAATATGCATTAAAAAAACCCCAAACTTGTAGAGGGTCATTTTTTGGGGTTTTTTTTTGTAAACTTGTACAGGATGTTAAAAAAGGCCTGAGGGAGGTGAGACAGAGCAAGGGTATCGGTACAGTACGAAAAGTGATGTATCACACAGTGCTAGCAGTCTGCCTGCAACAGCAGCCTGCCAAGGTACCAGCCAGATTTCCAGTTGTGTAGTTTGTGCCTTGTGTTGCTTTTGTATTCATGACATTTACACATTAAAAGTACCTTTACGGAAATGATAACTTTCAGTAGTGTAAAACTTTGTGCAAACCCATGTGGAACGAGGTTTACCTGGGTGCTGTAAGCTTTTTCATAACCTGGCCTTGCTTTTCTTCGTGTACAAGAAGGTAGAGGGTCATGAGAGCAAACCTAGGTGGATAGCTGTTTGTCGTGAAGAAAAAGGCGGCAGCCCCTTTTCTTCAGCATCTCCGAAGGGAGAAGGTACTTTGCATCCTATTTTTGTCAAAGGGAGGCCTCGTGTGGTCATTCGTGAGAACAGCTGCCTGACTGTGCCTGCCTTCAGCTCAACTAGGTGCTTTTAGGCAAGCCAGGACGGTAAACATGGCCGTGCTGGTGGTATTTCCTATCAATACTGATGCCAGGATTAAAGGAAGAAGAAACACCCGAGTGTGATTGCAGCTGCTCTGTTACTGAAAAGGTCTGAAGCAGAAAAACAGTTCTCACTGGTCCCTTTTTTTTTTTGTTATTGTGTTAGGAGATATAGATACCCTTTGTTGCCTTCCTAGGCATATGAAGCAGGTAACAAAACATAACTCAAACTCTGAAAGTCCATGGCTGGTATTAACTAGTCGATCAAGAGAATTGTTTGTCTGGTAACTGCCAAAGCAACAACATTTTGATTCAAAGGCAAAGTTAAGGAAAAAAAAACCAAACAACAAAACCAAAAAAGTGTCTAATGCATGTAAATTTCAAAAAATAATACCTGAAGTATCCAGTGCTCAGTTCTTTGCCGTGGGATATTGTAAGAACTATCTGTGAGGAACTGTACAGCTACCCAGGTAGAGACCTGGAGGACACCGTGTATCAGCGAGCCATAAGGTAAAGCCCCTGTGCAGGAGGCGGTGTTCCGCAGTCTTACCTTAGACATATATGCCATCTCATTCCATTGACTGCATTATTATCAGTTCTAAGCAGATCCTTCAGTTTTTCAAAGATTACAATTAAATTCCCCAAAATGTAGTATTTGCCGTCAGTAAGACGCTGACTACTCCCAGCTGGGATTTGTGAGAAGCCTCTCATCATGCCTACCCTTCTGAAGAGATTGTTTTTGTTTGTGACTCTAGCTGGGAGTAGGTTCTGGGGAAGGCTCAGGGCTGCCCTTGTGCCCACTCACATGAACAGCACGGGGCTTTTTGTTTCTGCCCTTTGGATTTATAAGATGTGCCTCTTACCTTGTCCCTTTCAGTGACTTAAATCCACTCTCTTCTTTTATATTAGTCAAAATTTCCCTTGAAATGTACTTGTTGTTGGGATATAACTCTCTGACATAGTAGGTTCAGGTCTTCAGGATACTAATGGTGTGATTCATCTGGTGTACAGAAATTGCACGTGGGAGTGGGTTATCAGATTCACCTGAAGTAGTCACCTTTATTGTGGATTGGACACTCAGGATGAAGAGAATATTTTGCACTCTGTCATCTCACCATGGTTTTTAGTTTGCTCATCTCCTTGATGCAGCAGATAGTGTCTGGTGAATACAGCATGTACTATCAGCAACTGCATCTTTTAAAGTATCTCCTATGTGCCTGCATTTTATGGTGGAAGCTAATGTTTGTTATCAGATGCTTTTCAGAACTCCACATAGGAAAAAAAAACCCTGCAAAATTGTTCCTTTTCTAGTTTTACCTAGGAAAAAAAATACTAACCGAGCAGCTGTTTCTGGAGATTAAAATAACATATCTGGAGGCAAAAGAAGTGTGTATTAGTCTAGAGCTTTATTCCTTCTATAAGTCAGTACATTTTGTAATAGCATGTTTATACCCCTAGGGTCCAATTCAGGATGTCTTCTGGTAATATTTATCATTTTTCCCAAGAGCATGATGCCAATGTCCCTGAAATTCAGAGTGGAAGTACCCATGCAAGGGGAAAAAAAAAAAAAAGTAATAAAAAAAGAAAGGGGAAATGCTGCCATGTGACCTTTTTACCTGCGCATCCATCTTTCTGCGCGGCCCTGGGGGATGCTGGAGACGGTTTCGCGGGCGGCTTCCCCTTAGGAAGGGCCGGGCCGTCCTCTGAGCAGTGCGGGGGCAGGCTGAGGGGTGGGGAGAGAAGAGGGGAAGGGAGTGTGATCCGCACCCCTGGGCATCCTCTTCTTTTGATTTCCAAGAGCAGGCCGACGCGGGGGGGGGCGCGGCCGATGCTGCGCGTCCGCGCAGGCCGCCTTCCCCGCCCAGCGTAGCGCCGCGCCCGCCGCGCCGCCGGGCATGGCGCCGCTGGTGCTGTACCACTGGACGCAGTCCTTCTCCTCTCAGAAGGTGAGGGGGGCGGAGGGGGCGCGGGGCGGCGGCCTGCAGGCCGCGGGGTGCCGGCATCCCCCGCCCGCCCGCGGCGGGTGCTGGGCAGGCGGGAGGGCGGCGCGGGGGTCCTGCCCCTGGGAGGGTGGCCGGGCCGGGATGGCTGCCCAAGGTGGGGCAGCTGTCCGGGAAGGGCTTCTCCTGAGGTAACCCCGACGGTACCATTGCAGGTGCGCTTGGCAATAGCCGAAAAAGCCCTGAAATGCGAAGAGCACGATGTAAACCTGCCGCTGAGCGAGCACAACGAGCCATGGTTCATGCGCTTGAACTCCTCGGGAGAAGTGCCTGTCCTCATCCATGGGGAAAACATCATTTGTGAGGCGACGCAGATTATCGATTACCTTGAGGCAACGTTTGTAGATGGTAATCCCATAGGCATTTCGGTGTGAAATCTGCCCCCACGTAGCGTGCAGCAGTGTTGGGGTCAGCTCCGTATGGCTACATGCTGGGTTTCAGGACCAGAAAATGTTTATAGCCTCACAAGTAAATGGGTTCTCTTAGTACTTAGTGGTGTGGGGTAAAACCACATTAATTTAACGTGAACTGAAAGCCTTTCAGCACCTCTGCTCTAATTAAAACCCGACCACTGCCCTCTTTACCACTTCAGGAAGGATGGAGGAGTCAGTAATGGCAGCGCAGCTCCACGCTGACCCTGTGGTGAGACCGCCAGGTTAATAGTTAATAATAGTGAGTTGAGCAGAGAACTGCACAACTGCTGCTGTTATCAGACAGCTCCTGCTTCTCTGCAAGAAAAACGATGCATGTTACAGTTTAATTCCAGAATAGTCTTGAGGGAAGGAAGTGGAATGAGTCAGTTATTTTTGGAGCCAATGTAGAGCCAAGAGGTAAAAAATTAGGAAGAAAAAACTCAGGAGTGGTCCCATGCAGGCTTTTGAAACGCCTTGTGCTTGTATTGCCAGAAAATAGACCGCCTCAAAATTTTTAAGAAAATGTAGAGTTGGGTTTTGGGTTTTTTTAGGTGTGAAGAGGCAATGTTTTGTGTTTGAAGGATTTAGTGCTGACATCTCTAAGCCACGGAGAAACTTCACTGCTGAAGGAACATAATATGTATTTAATTCTGGCAGGTTCATCAAAGGAAGAGTGAGGGCACAGGAAAAACCAAGGGCAGGGTAAAGCTCAGTTGTGTGTGGGAAGGCTTCTAATCATGCTTTGAGAGGATCCCCTACTGTAATTTCTACAGCAATGCAGCTGTAACAATGTTTCTGCTATAACAGCTTACTAAAGCCTTAGCTGTGCCCCACTGTGAGAGGGCTAAAGGGTTTCATGCTGTTGTCACCCATTTCTAGAAGTACAAAATACATGCAGAATCCCGTTTTCTGATTCAAAAGCTTCTTAAATGCACATTATATGGGTTGTTGCATAGAAAATGGAGTTACTTAGACTTTTTAGAAAGAAGTGCACGTTAACGTGTTTCTCTGAGCTGTGATAAAACCATTAAGGTGAGGAAGAAGTGAAGCTTTCTTAACTGTGACCGCGTCATCTCTACTGGTTGGGCCGCAACCGAAGTACCGTTGGAACTACTGCTTTTGGTCAATTACATGTTTCTCCTTTTCTTAACTTTCTTTGTAACTTTGTATTGCAGAGGAGGTACCAAGATTAATGCCAGAAGAAGGGAGCATGTATTATCCAAGGGTGCAGCACTATAGGGAGCTTTTAGACTCGTTGCCTATGGATGCCTACACGCATGGCTGCATCCTGCACCCCGAGTTAACGGTGGACTCCATGATTCCAGCCTATGCTACCAGCAGAATTCGTAGTATGTACCGGTATAGCTCTGACAGCCTATCAATTAATAGGATGTTGCTTTAACTTTGTCTTGTGTCTTCAGTACACCTTAAGCAGAATATATTGAGCTGAGACTTCCAATTGCAGTCCTTAGTAATTTGTGCATACACTTTTTATTGATTTTGTAGTCTGTTATGATTTGAAAATGGGGAATCAGCAGTATCATTTTCGAGGTGTCTGTGGAATTAATTTTCCCAATGACTGAAAAGTGTACTTGTGCATGTCAGAAAATGGCAGCTGTGAAAGCTGTGCGTATTTTCTTTTCTGATCTTGCTGTTTATGTGTATAAAACAATTTTCAGGGAACAACTCTATTACTACCCACATCAAACCACTGCATTGAAGGAAACCCTTTTTTTGTGTAACTAAACTTATAAGAAGTTTACCTATTAAATGAGAGCAATCGCTTTCCTCCCAAAGTAGTGCAAGTGCAGATTAGCCTCAGTGAAACAGAGGAGATAAAAAAAGTATAAAAAGTAAGTAGCTTAGGTTCATTTGACCAATGAAAAGTTTTAAAACATGATTTAAACTAAAATCCTGAGATCAAATAATGCAACAATATAGAATCGGGATAAAGAGTGAACTGGTGATCTGGTAGAATAAATAATAAAATGCCCTTTGACTTAATTGGATGAATATTTTACCTGGTGGACTTTTATATACATACCAGTTTCCCATAAAAAAATGTAAGTGCAGAAGAAATAACTGTAGGTTATGTTGTTCAGTCCCCTGTGTAGCAGAGAACCTCCTGAAATGAACTGTTTCAAATCCAGCAGTTGGCAGAAATAACTTTGTTTAAGCAGCATTCAGTGATTCAGAAAAATCCTTGGCAAATGATCTTCTGGTTCTCATAGCTTTTTCCTCATTTCCCACCCCCTTCCCACCCCAGTTTGGACACCAAAACTGGACAGGAGATTCTGTTCACTTTGGTATCAGATAGATAAATATTTATTTGTTTATTTGTTTGTTTATTGTTATTGTATGTATGTTCAAGGAATCCAGCGTGACTCTCAGCCACAGAACTGCACTGGTAATCCCTTGTTAAATTGGACATGGACCATGACTTCAGTCTAGGTTTTCAGAACTGCCTGCAAACTTACAACCCCTCTCACCAAGAGACATGGCCTATATCTTTACCTGGCTGTATCTTTTGGTTCAGTTTAGATTTTACATTGGGCTGTGTCAAAACCTCAACTGGTTGCTTAAGGTCTACATTATCAACCAGTCCAGGACACAGGGTATCAGTGCCTCGATTTTTCTTCTAGTTCTCTCCTAGGCTTTGTACCATTGTAAAATATAATCAGTGCTTTTATGTTTCTTTCTAAGTGTTATGAAAGAGATAAATAGTTCTAGGACAAGGATCAAATCCCAAGAACACGGCTTGATGATGATGCCCCATTTACAGTTATGTTCTGAGATCTCTGATACACTTTTTTTGTCAATGGCAGTGCTTTATATCGTGTTGTGGTTTTGGTTTGGTTTGGGTTTTCTTTGTAGTTACAGAATGCTCCATAGAAAAAAGTCAAATACTGCACAGACTTTAAAATGTAATACTATACCATTACCAAATTCATAATATCATAAAGAGATTATTTTGTTAGTTTGAAAAGTTCTGTTTCCAACAAACTGTGTTATCCTCCTCCTTAAAATTTTTGGCAAGTCAGTTTTCTTACTAGGCATGCCACCATGTTTTCAGAAGTGAAGTCAGGCAGTTAAGTTTTCCTTACAGTTGCATACGTTATCATTTGTAAAACATCACGGAGTTAATTTTATGTCTGCTGGAAACTTCTTGAGCATTGCAAAGTATTTAGAAGTCAGTGTTGGTGGTCCAATGATCAATAGTTATTTAGAAATAAATTCTCTATAAAAAGTATCTGGAGAGATTTAGAATAGGTAATATCAGTAAGATGAAGCAATGTGAATTTCTATGCTATATTGGTGTATAGTCTGTTGCTTTTTTACCCCAAGTGTGGATGATAACTGTTTATTGAAAAGGCATTATTATTGGTAGCTTTTCCTGTTTTCACATGGTAATAATCACTGCTTTTATTATGGTTCACTTGACAACCTTGTCTTGTGTTACACTGACTGAATGTGTTCTTCCCAACCAGCTTTTATTTGGTATTTCTTCTCAGTTTATACACACACACATTCTTACTGGTAGAGCTAAAATTACTGCTTGTCTAAATCGGGATGTTTCCTCCATCTTTTTATACTTAAATCGTAGCCTACTTTCTTGATTCAAGATTTTTTTGGTAATAGCTCATGAATTTGTCTAAACAACCTTTGCTTGTTCAGACTTCTGCTGGATAGCTGAGTTTTCAGGTATGAAAAGCTGATCTTCAAATATGCTAGGTACAATAAGCCACCAGCCAGTTATGTGTTATGTTTATGTATATCAATTCCAATTAAGTAATTAATTGAATCTGTAAGATTTTAGTTGTGTGGTTACACTCCTCAATTTCTTCATATTCTGTGTTGAAAGATGGCTTTCACAGTCATGTCAAGTTGAGACAAAGAGATAAAGCAGTGAGTTCATTATTCTCTAGCAAGATTTTTATGAGCTTGATTTATAAGACTTAATTGGAACTAAACTTAATTATCAAGTTCAAGTGAGAAGTAATCCATGCCCTATAATTAATCTTTTGTTCTCAGTTTATTAATAGAAATATTTTTAGCAGACAACTTATTATTCACTATCTTTTTGGTATGCTAGGCCTGTAAGTACGACATTTCCAAGCAAAGCCCCATTTTAAGGAGAGAAAAGGCTGTACACGTGTAGTAGAAATCACTAAGGTGATCTTAGATTTTTCACATCATTTCTTCTTTCAGCCATTTAATAAATGTTTATTCTACCACATCCATATACTCCATAATGAACATTTCGAAAGGGGATCACAGATTTTGCTGTCCCATTTTTGCTAATTGAAAACACCTTGGTTCCCTATCCAGCGGTACTTCTGCTTTTCCTGCGGAATGATGCATGTGACCTACAGAAAATGTCAGTGTGGGCCTACCTGCACATTCACAGCGTGAAAAGTGTGTTAGGAACCCAGGAACTGAGGAACAAAAATAGGTGTTTGTGGTAGCATTTCGTAGATTTAACACTATTTTTGGCAGCAAAATGGTTTTATTGGAATAATGGAGAAATATTAACAAGAATTCCTCATTCTTGCCCAGCTTCATAGAGGTCATTGCAAATAGATGAGCAGAAGGTGTGGCAGGGTCAATATATGCAGCGGTTCGGTTTCCCAAAGCATGACTCTTCTGAATACCAACTTGGTGATGATGCTTTGTTGAAGTACCACTTCCCATTTCTTCAGCATGTTATTTGTACACAAGCCATTGATCAGTTCTAATGGACTGCCTTATGGGTGCATTTGGATATCTAATATCATTCATTTGTTGGGGTTTTTTTTGTGTGTATCAGGCCAAATAAGTAACACAGAGTCGGAGTTGAAAAAACTTGCGGAAGAAAATCCAGACCTTCAGGATGCCTATATAGCAAAACAGAAGCGCCTTAAAGTAAGAAAATACCTGTTATTCTCATCCCTTATTATGAACTTACTAGTGTCAGATTTCTTTTTTTTCCTGTGATAGTTTAAGTATTGTCATTGCCAGTAATGTCATGCAGGGGTTTAACCCTACGAGGCATAATGCACCCTGTCCCCCAGATCAGCTACGCACTTCAAGTGTGTGCTGAAGTAATGGACTGGTCCCGCTGACTTCAAAAGTATGTACACATCAGTGCTGGCGTTGGGATATTGAGCATCCCTGCAGGGTGAGGCAAACCTTTGGTATCTAGCATTTCTAATGTTTTTCTTCTGTTATATGAATTGTTACCAGTATCCAAACAGTATCCAGCTGACTGTGTGGATAAAATCATCGCATTTTCCAAATAAGCCCTGTAGTATCTAAGTAAAAGTTTCTCTGATGAAAGTACAATCTCTGTACTGTGATTAAAACACTAACCTCTATCTGTATTTAGTCTAAACTGCTGGATCATGATAATATAAAATATCTAAAGAAAATACTGGATGAGCTGGAGAAAGTTTTGGATCAGGTTGAGACTGAATTGCAGCGGCGAAATGAGGAAACGCCAGGTGAGGAAGCATTCTTGCTAAATCCTGTTGATCTTTATGTTGGGGGAGGCTGAGTACAGACCCATTGCGGGACCAGTTTTGATGTACCCAGTGTGAAACTTTTAGCACATACTGATTTAACTTCACAGAAGGAATCAAATACTCTTAAATCCTTGTCTAGGTTACTGCTGCTGTCAGTGAGTAGAAGTCTTATGACAGTACTTGATCACATTTTCAGCAGAGTGAGTGTTATTAGCTGCACAATTTTGCATTATTCTGTAAACAAAATAAGAAAAACCTTAGCTACAGGATATTATTCTTGATGTTGTAGTTGCAGGCCTCAGTTGTGACCTTAATGTTTAACACAGGTTTGTTTACTAAGATCTTGTTCCAATGCTGTGCTGATATTTGTGGTATATGCAGAATTAGGAATCTGGATAAATGCTCTAAGCATTAAACAACCTCCCCCTGCCTTGAAAAAACAGTAGTGTTTATGGGCTGATCCACCCAAATGAAAGCTGAATTTTGTTTAAATGGCATTAGTCTTCTGCTTAGTCAGAGTCTGGTCCAACTCCCAGTGGTACTAATAGGAATCCTTTCTGTGACTCCACTGGGAGCTGCATGAAGCATCAGTCAATATCAGCTGTATCTGCTCAGATTAAAAAACATGCATTTGTCTCTGTAATTAGCGATTGTAATAATTACTTGTTATTATCAAGACAGTATATTTGAATCAGGAATTTGAAATCTAGGTTAAATTTACTACTGACTCCGCAGCAAAAGAGCTGCAGAAAATGTTTTAACTCACAAGGGATGGTAGGATTTGATAAGCAAACGAAGTCTGTCACCATTTCCAGCAGCTCCTTTGCTTTCTCTGCTGAAGAGCCTTTCCAAGGAGTCAACTGATACAATATAGATGAGCATATGAAAACCAACAGGATCACAGAATTTAATAACACATAGGACTGTTACATCCATCTCGGAATTTTGTCTGAGGTACATGCATTTTTTGGGCTTCTGAACAATGCTCCTGGTCAATCTCTGAGCTTCTGCTTCTCTTGCAGTAGCCCTCATTCACTCTTGCAATCCCTCATTCACTTACTGCTGCTGCCACTGCAGGCATCTTTCTTTCACATAGGTTTTAGCTTCTTTGGTCTTCCTTTCTATCATCTTACCTAGTACACCAGATGAGTCACCAGGTATCCTTTCAGCAACACAGGATACACTCTTTCTCTGCAGAGGCTTTTCTTCTAGACCTGGATAACTGGTCAAAATGGACTGGTACCAGCAGTGTGCCGAACTGTCATTTTTCTTTGGTGGCAAATGAGTTGAAAGGGGACATAGCAAAGTTTCTCTGTTTCCACAGAGGTGCTGCTGAACGTCCATGCCAGTGATTTTGTGTGCCTGTTGTGTGGGAAGAACTGCAGAAGGTTGCAAATGAGGGAATGTAATAGCCTTGTTTGAGATCTAGGCTACAGCAGAGTACTCATGCTGGCAGCTATGCTAAATATAAAATCTAATATCCTAGGTTTCAAAAGCTCTCAGTGTCATCAGTACAGGTCATCCCTTTCAGGTGCTGGTGGTTCAGATCACTGTGAAGGTAGGGGTGTGATGCTGCCCGGCAGTGCCTGCTCCTAGACTGCCCAGAAAGATCCACCTACTTCCTTGGACTGGAGAAGGAGCTTGGGGTCTCCATCTGGGATCCTGACTTGTGGTGTACAGTGTGAATGTCTGTCACTTCTCCAGCTTCTCTGTGTGAAAACCTCATGGTTTGGGGTCTAGAAGGCACAAAGGAAGGAAGGACAGGTAGATTGTCTTCCCACTGAGCTGGTATGTTTGGTGGAGGTCAGTCATCTAATCTTTTTCTTTTTTGACTTGAATGTCTCCAGCAAATGAGCAGTTCTTGAGTGAATGTATGTCGTAGAGCTGACTGACACAGGCAAGAAGATAAGTACTTCAGGCAAGTGGTAGCTTTTCAGTAAAAGCTAATCTGCCTTCCTCCTTTCCACTCCTGATTAATTTAATCCAGATTTGAGAAATGTAGTTGAGGAAAGTGTTTACTGTCGGTTTTAATGTATGAACCTGAACTGTGGCTTTTTTTCCCTTAACAAATGTAGGCCAGGCTGCGGAGCCTAAGACTACAATATTGTGTGAAGAATGGGATTATTAAAATGGTCATTGATTGAAGCCATATTTTAGCTGAAGTGGTGGTGTTGTTTATTAGCTTTTTGAAAGAGCACGAAACTAAACATTAGCCCATGGAGGTTTCTATGTGTGCTTGCATTCCTTTAGCTCCTAATTCTTGGTGTTTTATCTCTGCTTAGAAGATGAAAATCAGCCTTGGCTTTGTGGTGATTTCTTCAGCTTGGCAGATGTATCACTTGCCGTCACACTGCATCGCCTGAAGTTTCTGGGATTAGCAAGAAGAAACTGGGGAAATGGAAAGCGGCCCAACTTGGAAGCCTATTATGAGCGTGTCCTGAAGAGAAAAGCATTTTACAAAGTTTTGGGACACGTCAACAATATATTAATCTCAGCTGTTCTGCCAACGGCATTCCGTGTGGCCAAGAAGAGGGCACCCAGGGTACTTGGTACCACGGTGTTGGTCAGTGTGCTGGCAGGAATGGGTTACCTTGCTTTCCTGTGTCTTAGGAAGAGGTTTAGCAGCATGATATTATCAATTAGAACCCGGCAGAATTATTTTTAGACCCTGTCTGTCCCTGGTGGTGAGTGAAGGGCAACTCTACCCCCAATATTCTGAATAAAATATAAATGTAGAAGGAATTAGAACATTGTCACACATGTATCATCTCCTGCTGTTGCACAATTGGACCGACAAGGCCGAGATATTTGTGGAAAATACATGTTGGGGGTCCAACAAAGGAAAGAAGAGCCTTTTCAGATAAGAACCAGTAAGGGCTGTGACAGTGCTTTGTTAAAAGTGATTGTTGTCTCCTTTACCCAGTAGCTGACCTAACTATAATGCTTTTATTTAATAGATATGCTGCAATGTTACAGCTTTTCACTGTGGGTGAAATACATTACTGTGCAGAAACCAGCATTGCTGAAATACTGAAAACAGCACTTACTTTAAGTGCTCGGAGTAGGATTTAAGTTGAACATAAGGCTGTGTGCCTGTGGTATACGGGAGTGGTCTGCACTGATTAATGGCTGTTGATTTGCAGTTGGACCTTTAGGAATGTGTTAAAAAGTAGGCTGTGGGGCTGCTTTTGTCACTGTCTAGTCGGGCAGTAGTACAGGAAGAGACCTGAAATGCCTATGAACATCAGTGATTTGCGGGCCATGCGAGTGAAATTCTCCAGATGCATCAGTGGTCAACACACCCTAGACTTCTGCTGCAATACAGATGGGAGTGAAAGCCCTGACATGTGTCTTTCAAAAGCCTTTCGAGTCGCTTTGACCTAGCCAGGTCCCCAGCTTAGCTGCAAGCCCTGGCTGAGTCAAACCGAACTATCTCGGTGCACGTTTCCTGGTTTCATTGGGGTGACTTGATACAGTTGTCTCCATACTGGTGTCCCAAGTACGCTTTCTTGTTTCCACCCTGAGCACTGGCTATTTTTTGCACATTACTTGGCTCTGTTAGCAACTGCATGTGCCTCTAGGAAATGATCACCCATGAGGTGCCATAGCCAACTAGAAAATGTATGCACAACAATGCATTTTGTAAAAGTAATTTAGAGTAGTTCACTATCTCTCAGTCTGGTTAGGTAGCATGGATTGAAGGTGAAACTGTAATTTAGTAATCTGTTTACTTTTGAAAAGATGTCATTTTGGTGGTGAGTGAAAAGTATAGGTCAGTTTGGAGACAGATGGTGTGTACTGCAGATCTTTTGCAAAGCTGCACTCTTGTAGCATGTAGGAAAGTGTAGAGAAGACACTTTGATTACTTCCCACTACTCAGTAAATGCCAAGAGTTTTACTGTATTTGAGCTGAGCTCCTGTTCCAATGAGAAATGCATTTACCTGAAAGCAGACTTCGAATCATTTTGCAGCAAGAAAGCAAGTGGGAAGGGCTGAAAATTCTCATGACAGTTTCATAAGATTTTTGTGTTCTTGATGAATGTCTGAAAGCCTCAGAGTTTTGTTTACAACCTGTAGATAACTGCAACAAGCAAAGCGTAGCTCTGAATGTTTGCCTGTCACCAACCAGTGCTGACAGGCCGAAGTATATTTAAGATCCAGCGCTGGTGGCTGTGGTCTCTGCACAATTGCTTTTGAGCACCAAGGTGATCTGCTCCTGAGTTTGCTGGAGAGAACTGAAGCAGTTTCTGTCTAGGCAGTCTCACCATGTAGCAGATAACAAAATGGATAAAAATGCTGAATACTCTTCCTTATAATTTAATATTATGTTGTCTAGCAAAAGAAGACCAAAATCTCATTGCTCCTTTCCAGTAATAAGAAACATCTTACCTAGGAAACAACATGCTTTTTTGATTGGTCAAAAGGACAGTTTTATATAATTCTATTTCATGACCCAGTTGTTTTCAAGAACTTGTTGAAGTAAATGTGCTCTATTTAGGAAAGCTTTATTATCCCTATTAACGTGCTGGCAGCTTTAACTGAGTTTGTTGTTTGTATATTGCAGTTCATCTGCATTTACTTCTAAGCAACAAATTCCAGTAAGTTAAGAAACACAGAGTAAGGCTTGTAACTTAATGCTTCCCTGGCGTGCATCTCTGTCAGGCCATCTGTAAAATATAATCTGATCAAGTAATGGTAAAATGCAATATTTATTACTTTTTTAGAATTTATGTTTTTCCTTCCTCTTTATTTTTTAACGTGCTCCTTCTAGATAAGACCACTTACATTCCCAGAGGAGTGCTGGTTTAGTTCACACGAGCAGCCCTGTGGGCTGTGATAGAGGCTAATTATTGATGGAGTGGTTTTAGTTGCCCAGACCTCAGTGATTGATCTCTGTGCCTCAGCTCCCACTCGCTGCCTGCCAGGAGCTTCAGGTACTGCTGGGGAGGACTGGAATGACCACCAGATGTCAGTGGTCCTCCAAGGCTGCACTTCGGGAGGGCCCTGAGATGCACACGAGAACGCTTAACTCTTCACAAACACAATGTTTGTGACCTCAGCATAAGACGGATGAGAGCATCCTCGTCAGACCAGTGGTCTCTCCAAAACTTTTTGAAACAACTGCTTTGGTTTACTAAAGGTTGGTTCTCTGGTACCTCTCACTTAATGTTTGTAGCTTCTACACTAGATGAATAAGAGGGCAAAATTGAAATAATATTTCACATCAAAATGAATGTCACTGAACGCAAACAAATTTGTCCCCTGTGGGATTGAATGTAGATGAAACTTTTACTGTGGAAAGTTTAGATCCTTTGTTTAATGATTGTCAGTTCAGCTGTGTGGCAGCCTGTTTTCGCTGCCCTGAAGTACTCTGTGCAACATTGATTTCTGTACAGGTGGCAGCAAACGGCTTTTCCACGATTAAATTCCTCAAAATAGGATGAGATTTGGAAGCACATATGCTGTATATGGCTCTTTGTGCAGGATAGCTTTTGTGTGGTGCTTGTAAAGTTTCCTTTCAGCCTGGTTTATTTTCTTTGCTCTGGTACCTCTGGACACTGTTTAGATTGGAAACACAGGCAGTCTTCTGGTTTTCATTTACTATTTGCTCTCGTATCACACGTTGGATATATTTCATACCATATCTTTGTATGTGGGACCTGCACAATAAACATCGATTCTAAGACCACTTTCTAGACTGGTTTATGTCTTCTGTGTCAGTAAAACAAAGCACATTTAAGGCTCTCACAGCATTGCTGTAAGGAGTCTGCTGCTGCTAAAGGAGAGAAGCTTCTGGTGTTCCAGTTTAGAAGGTATCAAACAGCTTGTCTTGCATCTATCTGGAAACAGCAGTTACAATGATAGTTTTCCTTGGTTGTCTCTCTGAGCTGTATATGCATTCAACAGAAGCCATTTAATAATGTACAAAAACCCCAACAAGCATTTAAAGAAGCGCAAGCAAGCCTTCTGTTTTCAATTAATCTGTACCAAAAAAGAAAGCTTCCATTCTGAGTGTGAACCTCTTTCTTGCTTTACACTGCTGAGCTGCAGAAGCTGCTGCTTTCTCTAAGGGGCAGGACAAGTGCATAAACTGTCTGCACTGATAGTGTCACTAACAAGACCAAAGAGTGTGCCCAGAGCAATGTTTGTCTGTCCATGGTGGGTTTTTTCATCTTGAGCTGTGACAGTCTGCACTGGACCTTCTTTTAAGCAGAGGAAGAGACAACACAGCTTGAGGTTTGTGTGCATTTCTTCTCAGTATCTCTAAAGTCAGGAGAGCTGCAAGGATCAGACTGAAAGCTGATAGGGCTTGAGTTTCAGGAGATTACGACACCTCTGCACCAACTTCAAGGTGCCCTTGGTGTTAGCATTAATCGGAAGTATACTCAGAGCCCGTGACGTGAAAAGCTTATGTCTAAACAGATGAGAAGCAAGAGTGAATGGGGAGGTAAGTGTGGCAAATCCAGATTCACATAGCCATACATCCACTTTTGTACATCACATTTTAAAAGGCAGTTTTAAATTAAATCCTGTTTTTTATGAGGGCAAGGAGCCACTAAGGTTTAGAGAGCAGATTGGCATGCCCTAATTTGTGAGAATTAGAGACAGTAGACAAAGTAGGTGAAACAGCGGACCTCACCAACTGGAGTACACTGCTCTGCAGTAAGGCATATTCTTTGGAGAGGCTTTATTTTCTCTCTCCCTTTGTCTGGTGTTAGATAAAGAATTGTAATGTTGTGCAAAATCCCCAAAATAAATTTTTTTTCCTCCTCCTTCCTTTATAAAAGTTTTTACGTTTTGGTGCAGCACCAAGTCAAAAAGTCAGGCACACAAAACTCAGGAAATGCCAGAAACCAGAGTTCTTACAACACTATTAACTCACTCATACAGTAGTTCAGTAGCATTTTTATTTCTGTTTTTCTTTCGAAGTTACAATCACAGTGCTTTATTCAATGTGATGTTAAAAATGTGGCACCATAGAATAGTTAAGCTGGGGGTGAGCTCAGTGTTGTGGGAAGAATCTGTTGGAATCTGCAGAGTGGAAGTCCTAGCTATTTCCATCTTAGCTTTATATCATCATTTGTTTTTACTACGGTTTAAAATAGTCATAAGTAATTGTATAGAAGTGTATTGTGTAAACTTATACACAGTAGCATAAATCAATAATAATCTAAGCTACTTTATAGATACTTATTAATCTTCCTTGGATATATTCTATATACTAGCCCTATTTATCCCTTCCACATTTCTTCTGCTAAAAACGGCTGACAATTAGGTATCATAGAATCATAGGGGTTGGAAGGGACCTCAAGAGATCATTGGGTCCAACCCCCCTGCCAAAGCAGCTCCCTAGCTCATACTGCACAGATAAGCATCCAGATGGGGCTTGAATATCTCCAGAGAAGGAGACTCCGCCACTTCCCTGGGCAGCCTGTCCCAGGGCTCTGTCACCCTCACTGTGTAAAAGTTCTTAAAAAGTTGGTGCAGAACTTCCTGTGCTCCAACTTGCAGCCATTGCCCCTTGTCCTGTCTCCACAGACCACTGAAAAGGGGCCGGCCATATCCTCCTGCATCCCATACTTAAGATATTTATAAACATTAATCCCCCCTCAGTCTTCTTTTCTCCAGGCTGAACAGTCCCAGCTCACTCAGCCTTTCCTCACAGGATAGATGTTCCAGGCCCTTAATCATCTTCATAGCCCTTCTCTGGACTCTCTTCAGGACATCCCTGTCTTTTTTATACCAGGGAGCCCAGAACTGGACAGAATACTCAAGGTGGGGCCTGACCAGGGCAGAGTAGAGGGGGAGTATTACCTCCTTCAATATCACTACATTATTTATAAAATCCATCTCTAAAGCTAAAATGTTGAAAACTTGGTGACTCCTCTGCCAGCTACATTTGAAAACCATGTTGACCTCTTGGAAATAATATATTTAGGTGCTTAACATGGGTTTGGAGAAAAGGAGGGAGTTCCAGTCTCTGAAGCTCAAGTGAATCGGAGAAGAAAATTGCCAGAGAAGCTCTGTCACCATTTCTTCTGGTCCAGCTCTGGGTGGCTTTTCTGCAGATGGAGAGAGACTTTTGGATTGCCACTTCACAGGATGTATTTGTTCTATCTCATTTTAATTATTTAACTGAAATCAGTGTAGGGAAACACTATGAAGGGATTATCTGTCTTTGTTGAATGCATGGTTCAGCCTACTTCCCAGTACAGATATTTAATTTGGACCATTGTTTAGAAAGGTACTGTGAAAGCATATGCCTCAAACCATGTAACACTCTCCAGACACCTTGTTGCAAACCTGGGCACCAAACTAGAGGTCTGGGTTGCACTCCAGAGCCAGAGACAGTAAAAGTAGAAGGACCTTTTGCTTAGGTTTTCAGGTCTTTTGATAGAAATAGTTCTGGAGTCAAAGATCTCACAGTAAGTCTGTACCAGGTAAGGCCAGATGCTCTTCATCCAAATCTGATGCCTTAGGAAGTTGTACACCCTTCCAGTGTGCTGAATTTTAGTGGTTCTAAAACACAGAGGCAGAAGCCGCTAAAAGTTACAAAGGAAGCAAAATTGGCTGTTGTTGCAGCAATGGAGGTATCAAGATTTCAGTTTCTAACAAAAAGCCAGATTCAGATCTGGGTATGAGTCATTGTTAAAAAAATTTAGTGCTGCATCTACTTACATAGGATCTGAATTTGATTTTAAAGTCATTATGCCATGAATCATATTTAAGACTTTGCCTTGAAAAGATTTTTTTAATCAACCTATTTGTTTCAGAGACAATGAAAACTGCACAATACCTTTCTGAAGCAAAGGATATATGCAGAGTTTAAGCTTTTAAAAGCTGTTTAAGCTTTTAATATGGGCAGCACATACTGAATCAAAATTTTTGGAATATGGAGTTATTTTTGGAATAAAGAATTCCTTTAAAACAAGTCCAAGAATGTATGTTTAGGACCAATTCCAGAACAGCATCATAAATTTTTTATTCTTTGGATGTGAAAGAGAACCAAAAATCTGTAGCTGACTTCACTTTCCCATTGTTAACTGTGAATTGGTACCACAATACATGGAAGCTCCAGCAAATAAAAAGGTAACAGATTTCTTTTTCATGTATATATGTGTGTATACATAAATGTATATGTGTATATATATATATATATATTTATATATATATATATACATGTAGTAGTTTGACCCTGTCTGGAGGCCAGACACCCACCAAAGCTGCTCTATCGCTCCTCTTTTCAGCGGGGCAGGGGAGAAAATATATATTGAGAGGCTTAGGGGTCGAGATAAGGACAGGGAGAGATCATTCCACAATTAGTGTCACAGGCAAAAGAGACTCAACACAGAATAAAGGAAAGAAACTCTCATCATTTATGACACTGCACTGCACACCCAATGACACCAGAGTTGGGTAATGAGAAGCATGACCAGATCTTAAAGCACCTCCCCCCACCCCTCCCTTCTTAGCAGACTTCACTTTTGTCAGGATTCGGTTCCCTTCTTCCCCCACATTGTGGCACAGGGAGGGGCAGAGAATGGGGGAATGGAGGTTTTGGTCAGTTCCTCATCAGTTGTTTTCCTTCTTAATGGGAGGGGGGGAGGAGCATTCCTCACACCTTTCCCCTGCTGCACTGTGGGGTCCCACCCATGGGAGACAGTCCTCCATGAACTTCTCCACTGTGAGTCCTTTCCCACGGGGCTTCAGCTCTTCACCAGCTGCCCCAGCGTGGGTCACTTCTACGGGGTGCAGACATAAAATCACAGAATGTCTCTCAGTCTCTCAGGCCCAGACTGCTCCAGCCTGGTCCTCTACAGAGTCACAAGCCTCCTCCCCCCAGCAAACCTGCTCCAGTGTGGATCTCTCTCTCTTGCTCATTCCAGCGTCTCTGTCTCTCTCCATGGGCTGCAAGTGCTGGCAGAGGCTTTCTCCAACACGGGTCACAGCAACTCCTGTATGTCTCCACCTGCTCCAGTGTGGAGCCTCTCCATGGGCTGCTGTTGGGGTTTTGGCCTTTTCCATGGGCTGTGGGGGGACACCCACTCCACCATGTGCTTCCCCACTGGCTGCACGGGTGTCTTTCTCCTCCCCCCGCCTGCACTGGCCTTGGTGTCTGCACAACTTGTTACCATCTTCTCACTCCCTTCTCTGCTGGCAAAAAGCTGCTGCTTGCGTTTGTTTTTCTCATAAATGTGATTCTCAGAGGCACTGAGACCATCGCTGATGGCCATGCAAAACTACAACAATACATAAAAGATAAATCCATGCTTTTATGTGTGAGTGTATATAGTATATAGTTAAGTTTCTGCTGGTTAGGAGTTCTGCCCATTCTTGTGTACTATAAAAAATTCTCAGAAGCCTTTTATACAGAGGGAGAGATGCAAATATTCCCCAGATGACTGGCAGAACTGCAACACCAGCAGCATCAGCTGAAACTTCAGCTCCACATCTGTAGCAGCACATGATGATGCAAGTCCAGCAGCAACTGAAAGCAGTCCATTGCAATCCACCAGCCTCATATGACACGTGGGAGGAGATGTGAACTAAGCTTAACATCAGAAATACCCCAAGCTGGTTGAACAGCTAGATGCCTAATGTGTCCTTACCACCTCTGTCTAATTTGGAACGAGAAGATGCTGGGGTGTTTATTCAGGCTGTATTGCAAATGGCTGTATCAGTTGTCAGTCCAAGAGACTTGGACTTGATTCCAGATATCCACAGGCTGGCCTTGGTGAAGGCCTGTGGAGATCTGGAATCAGGAAAAAGTTTATATCTTGTGCTTATGTTTGTGTAGAGTATGGGTTGGAGGATGTATTAATGAAGAAAAGCATATGCATATCTTGCTCTTAAAGACACAGGGAGAATAAAGGACGCTCATGATTTTAGAGTCAGTGTTGTAGGTTTATGTTAGACATTCTGAAGACAGCCTCTGCAGAGCAGGGGTGATAGAGCCTAGATGCTGGCCAGATCAACCATGAAGTTTCCTTCATGTATCTTTACCTAAAGATGGAGGTATTATTATTTAAAAATTGGGGATCTCTCTTCTCAAACTAGCTATCTTGAAGAAAGACTGGAAACCTTTCCTTGGTCTTCAGAACTGTAAAAGGTCTTTTGGTTCTTCCAGAAGGTGATGTTTCATAAAAGAGCACCAAGAGGACTTTCTCTGGAGAAAGGACTGTAAAAGACAGGTACAGCTCTTGCCTTAGCAAGAATTAGTTATGAAATTCAGGCTTTAGCTTAACCCTTTACACTGACTCACATCAGTACTGTTATGTTGTGGGAGAGAAAAGGGATGGGGGGTGTAGTAGTGGAGATGTGGAGAGAGGATCTGAAATAGCAAGCAAGCCAATAACCCAAAAGTTTATGCTTTGGGTTTTGTTTTAAATAAAGAATAAATCCACACCTGATAGAGTGCTACCCTGCGATGTGTGCTATAGTGTCACGAGGGAGATGCAATCCCAGCATGTAGAGACTTTGCTTGCGGTGTGTGGGAGCTTATCTGAACACTGCTTTGTTGGGGTTCAACCTGCGAGGGAACAGGCATTACCATTACATAGTTCATTGACTCATTCAATAATGACTCTGTTTAATGAGATATTCTGTATTACAGCCACAGCTTAAAACGCTAATATATAAAAGCATTAAGTAATTTCCCTGCTTACTTCCTTTAATGATTTATTAGGTATTAACAAATTCTGTGTTTTTGCATGTATTATAATTAATCTCACCACAGGACCTCGCCTCAAAAGTAATTTTGTTCTGCTACACTGCCGTCCTTCATCTGGTGTTTGTTTGTACAGGACTGGTTCTAATCTGGGCTGTTTGCCCTATAACCTGCAGTTCCCCAGGCTCCTGCTGGCTGCGGGCACTTTGTGTAATGTTGCATCTTGTTGACATTCAACCACAGAATTGGGTTTTGGAGCAGGAGGCTGACATTGTCCAATGTTACCATGTCATGATTATATGTTGTACTTCATTAGTGCTGGGTATTTGGCAGCCTGAAGGTGCTCAGCAAAAGCAAATGACATACGTTCAGTAACATGGTAGTACTGTGATATTACAATGGCTTTGCATTAGTAACTAGCATCACAAATGGGGAAAAACCTACCCACAGTGATTTCTTATATTAACAGTTTCACCAGAGTTGATGGAGTCGCAGCTTTGGCTATGGGAATAGGGAAACTGGGATGGGGTTGGTGTCCCCTTAAGGAAAAGAATAAGGGGGGAAACCTGAGGCAGACTTCTTATTTCATCAGTGCTGCAACAGATAGTATTTACAGTGCTCTGTGTGAGGATGTACAGTTATACATACTGCCTCTGCGTGCCAAAACAATTTAATTTAAAGGAATTCCTTGATGAGTTTAAGAAAGCAAGGAATTCATCAAGCTTTATATGCTCTGAAGAATGGTTGTTGGTAATAGTAGCTGCTTGGCTTTAGCTGTAATTGATATGACAGATACTTGTGGTATTTCCTAGTTTTCCATGAGGAAAATACATGCATATTTCTAACTTTCCCCATCTTCAACACCTTGTGCTACAATTCTACCACTTATATTTGTAACTGCACGTTTGGTGCAGTAATCTGCAAGTTCTCCAGACCTTAAATGACAGATAAATTTAATATAATGAATAGTTAATCTGCAACACAGTGGTCTTTTTGTGACTGCCTGTGAGAATATATCAGTCTAATTCTCAAAGCTACTGAATGCTTACAGCTCCTACCCAACTCAGTAAGACTGTGGCCAGTAAGAACCTCTGAATCAGGCCCACAGTCTGATGTCCATATTATTACATATAATGTAGTTCATGTGGGAGAGATGTACTCCTGAGAAACAGGTCCTTTGCACATATAAAATCCCTTAAACTGATTGCATGTAGAGGGCATGCCTGAGAGCATGGTGTGACAGTGATCAGTCTGGTGGGTTGGAGATTCATCCAGAAGCAGACTGGATTTTTTTTACCAAAATTTGCAGAACCTTTCCTTTCTTTTATATTTGCACAAACATTTGAGACTCATAATCAGACAATCAAAAAATTAGTTTGTACCTCTGCCAGGTAATTCGCTGGGTACCAGTTGTAAATCCCTGAGCTTCCTCGTGGATGTGGACAGATTTGGTTCAAGGAGGCTTCTGAAGTATTTTAAAATTCTTGGTAAGTTTATCAATCAGACTGTCACTGTTCCAGAAAATTACCAGGTGGATAGCTCAACAGAAATGCAAATACTTGTGTCTGTAGTTTGTACATTAAGACTTTTCACTTCTCTACTTATGGAAAAACAAACAAAAAAAGAATTATAACAGGATAGCTTTAAAAGGAGGTGAAGGAGAAGGAGAAGGAGAAGGAGAAGGAGAAGGAGAAGGAGAAGGAGAAGGAGAAGGAGAAGGAGAAGGAGAAGGAGAAGGAGAGGGAGAGGGAGAGGGAGAGGGAGAGGGAGAGGGAGAGGGAAAGGGAGAGGGAGAGAGAGAAGGAGAAGGAGAAGGAGAAGGAGAAGGAGAAGGAGAAGGAGAAGGAGAAGGAGAAGGAGAGGAGAAGGGGAGAGGAGAAGGGGAGAGGAGAGGGGAGAACAGGGAAAGGAGAGAAGAGAAGGGGATGGAAAGGGAAGGGAGAAGAGAAGAGAAGAGGAGAGGAGAGGAGAGGAGAGGAGAGGAGAGGAGAGGAGAGGAGAGGAGAGGAGAGGAGAGGAGAGGAGAGGAGAGGAGAGGAGAGGAGAGGAGAGGAGAGGAGAGGAGAGGAGAGGAGAGGAGAGGAGAGGAGAGGAGAGGAGAGGAGAGGAGAGGAGAGGAGAGGAGAGGAGAGGAGAGGAGAGGAGAGGAGAGGAGAGGAGAGGAGAGGAGAGGAGAGGAGAGGAGAGAAGAGAAGAGAAGAGAAGAGTAGAGAAGAGAAGAGAAGAGAAGAGAAGAGAAGAGAAGAGAAGAGAAGAGAAGAGAAGAGAAGAGAAGAGAAGAGAAGAGAAGAGAAGAGAAGAGAAGAGAAGAGAAGAGAAGAGAAGAGAAGAGAAGAGAAGAGAAGAGAAGAGAAGAGGAAGAGAAGAGAAGAGAAGAGAAGAGAAGAGAAGAGAAGGCTAATTATTTGTTTGGGAACATGAATTGACTCATTCCTCAAGCTAGAGAAAAAGCCAATAAGTACCCATGTATTATTTTAGCAACTGTTCTTTGTGCTATGTGGGAGACAGCTAAGTTTTAGGTGAGTGCAACTGGTGGAATTTTCCTTTCTAGCCCAGCCACACCAAATGTTTACGGGGTTTATATGCCTACACTTTAATTTTTGCTGATGAAGTGCAGTGACTGTGCTTCATGGAAAGGAGCTCAGTACAAGTACATGGTTTATGGTCAGCAGTGTTTGGGTAAGACATTTGCATAATTTTCTTGAGTGGCAATGACTCCACACTGTCTGCTGAAGTAGCTTTAAGAAAACACGAGATAGTTTTCCAAATGGCAGTACCTCTGTTTGAATCTGGAACTTGATGTCTGTGTTTAAAACAGGGAACTTTTATATGTGACATATTATTTTTCCTTTAATCTCTGGAGTCTGATATGGTGTGTGTAAGGAGGATGATGAGGTATTATTCCTGCAAAACACTCTTCTCCAGACCTATAACAGAAGCAGCACAACAGAGAATGATGAATGCTTTTTGCTTCATATTTTGGCTAACACTATCTTCTGATAACCTTTGACATAACTATCAAGAGCAAAAGATATTTTATTCTGTGAATTTCACCTTTATCCTTAAGCTGTTAATGAATACTGGTAGTAATTTGGCCTTTTTTGGATGATTTCTTGTACTTTGAGGATACTAGAGTGCTTTTAATCTGCTTAAAGAGATCTTGATACATTTTGTTTCTTCTTCCTCATTGCAATAGTTGATATCCTTAGCATAGACTGTTTAAGAAACTGCCAGCTCTTTTGAACCCTTCCTTTTCCTCTATGCTAATTTCTAGGGAAAATATAACATCCTCTATGAAGGTACTGAAGTGTGCTTCCTTAAATCCCATCTAGGTGTGTTCCCTTCCTCTTTTTCTAAAAAACAAGAACTATCTTTATTATTTTGTCCTTCTGAAATTGCTAAATCATGCTCACAATTTAATGGTTGGTTATTACCAAGTGTAGGAGAACATCCTATTAGTTGTTTACTTACCTCACTTCCTGGAATAAAAATCCCATCCTGAGAACTTGCCTGAATTTCTCCTGCTTTGAGAGGTGTCTGAGAAGCCTTGTCTCAGATTTGTGCCACAACTGATTTGCAAAAACCTTAATCTTTTTGATCTTCTGGATTTGGAGATCCATAAAGAGACCCTCAGTATGAAAGCACAGTTCCCCTATCTTATCATTACTACACGAATTGCAACAAGTTTGTTCCCCTTCTTCACCTAAGACAAACTGCAAAGTGGAAGCGATTAACAGCAGGTTTATCACTAGCAAGGCACCATTTTATCAAGTGCTTTTCCAGTTTAAATTATATCTCATGTCTGCCCTGAAATGTCTCTATTTTCCCTTCCTTTTTACAAGTCTCTGAACCAGTGCTTTTAAAATGTCCATTTCAAGGTCATCCCCAAGTCTTCATTTGGGTACAGAGAACAAAGGGCGTGAAGATAGAGTCTCCAAGTTCATATTCTGAACAGTCCAGGCCCTTTTCACAATGTGTTGTGCTTTAAATTGTAAACTACTGCCATGGACAAAACCCATTTCATTCATCAAGTAAAATCATGTCTCCTGCTCCTCCAAGACAACTCTTCTGTTTTCTGAACTTTTCAGATCCTAATATAAGTTTGGTCCTAGTATAAGTTTGGCTTTTTGCCCCTACTTCCCCATCATCTACTCAAAGCTAGAGCAGAACCTCAGTTCTGTGATGGTTAAAATTTCGAACCCAAGCCTATTTCCAGCTTTCAGAGCTCAGTCATGCCCAGTTGTCCTTGTACCAGTAATGCTGCTACAGTTTAAGCAGGTTTTCTTTCTTCCTAGTATATATCCCCATAACGTATCTATGTGCAATAATCTGCCTATTAAAATAGCAGAACAAAATAGTAGAAGAAAACTATTGAACCAGGGTATTTTACAGAAGGAGAAAAGAAAATTTCCACAGGATGCCCTGCCACATAAATACTTTCCCCAAAGGTAAGATTATAAGCAAATATCAGTACTTGGAACACTTACTTTCAAAGTGTATTTGCTAACTAAAAGTCTATTAGACAGAAGGACACAAGTGAGAGCAGTATTCAGTGCAAAGCCAGCATTTTCAGCAACATGGAAATAAAGTTAAACTGCTTGCAAAAAAAAAAACCCAAACAAACCCAAACCAACCAAGAAAACCAACAGAAAACAAAATAAAACCAGCCCACAAAACCCTTAAAAACCCTTTTGGAAAATCAGTTTGGTCCAAGTGAATTGTGATAAATAAATAGTGAATTCATGACACTGTTTATTTACTGTCACTGAGATTTTATCTTGGAGCAAAATATGTAAACAAATACACAACTCCAACAGTTTTGGAATTAAATTCAGGACTGGTATTAAAAGTATAATTCCCATTGATACAGAGTATAATCCAGCCAGAAACTTAAATTAAGAAGGAATCACAAGCCATCTGTATTGCTGTAAACACCCTTGCTGTATGCAGAAACCCAGTCACAAAAGAATACTCCATTTTTAATGCAGATTTTCGTTAGAAAAACACATTTATTCTCCCACTTATTTTGTATTGTAATTATCCCAACAATATGATCATTCAGTAAAGGCATTCCTGACCATGAAGAAAACTCTGATGAATTTATTAAAATACAAATTGTCTTTTCAGAGTCTATTTCTAAATGCTTCCCTCTTGCCAAGAAGTTGACATCATATGTAATGAGGATTGGAGGATAGCCAATATCACTCCAGTCTCTAAAAAGGGCAAGAAGGAGAATCCTAGCAACTATAGGCCAGTCAGCCTCACTTCTGTCCCTGGAAAGGTGATGGAACAGCTTGTTCTGGATGCCATCACCAAGCAACTGGAAGAGAAGAAGGTCATGAGGAGTAGTCAGCATGGATTCACCAAGAGAAGATTGTGCTCGTCCAATCTCATAGCCTTCTATGATCTCATCACCGGCTGGGTGGATGGAGGGAGAGCAGTGGATGTCATCTACCTTGACTTCAGCAAGGCTTTCGATACTGTCTCCCATAACATCCTGATAATAAAGCTGAGAGAGCATGGGATAGATGAGTGGACAGTGAGGTGGGTCGAGAACTGGCTGTCGGACTGAGCTCAGAGGGTCGTGATCAGTGGAGCGGAATCTGAATGGAGGCCTGTGACTAGCGGTGTTCCCCAGGGCTCGGTGTTGGGTCCAGTCCTATTTAATATCTTCATTGACGACCTTGATGAGGGAATAGCATCCACCCTCAGCAAGTACACCGATGATACAAAGCTGGGAGGAGTGGCTGAAACGCCGGAACACTGCGCTGCCATCCAGTGAGACCTGGACAGGCTGGAAAGCTGGGCAGGGAGAAATCAGATGAAATTCAACAAAAGCAAGTGTAAAGTCTTGCACCTGGGGAGGAACAACCGTTTGTATCAGTACAGGTTGGGGGTTGACCTGCTGGAGAAGAACTCTGTGGAGAAGGACCTGGGGGTCCTGGTTGATGGCAGGTTGGCTATGAGCTAGCAGTTTGCACTGGTGGCTAGGAGAGCCAATGGGATCCTGGGGTGCATCAGGAGGAGTGTGGCCAGCAGGTCGAAGGAGGTGATCCTCCCCCTCTACTCTGCCCTGGTCAGGCCCCACCTGGAGTATTGTGTCCAGTTCTGGGCTCCATGGTATAAAAAGGACAGGGATCTCCTGGTGAGAGTCCAGAGAAGGGCCACGAAGATGATTAAGGGCCTGGAACATCTATCCTATGAGGAAAGGCTGAATGAACTGGGGCTGTTCAGCCTGGAGAAAAGAAGACTGAGGGGGGACCTAATCAATGTTTATAAATATCTTAAGTATGGGGTGCAGGGGGAATTGGCCTGCCCCTTTTCAGTGGTCAGTGGTGACAGGACAAGGGGCAATGGCTGTAAGCTGGAGCACAGGAAGTTCCGCACCAACATGTGGAAGAACTTTTTCACAGTGAGAGTGACGGAGCAGTGGAATAGGCTGCCCAGGGACGTGGTGGAGTCTCCTTCTCTGGAGATATTCAAGACTCATCTGGACGCCTATCTATGCAGTATGCACTAGGGAGCCTGCTTTGGCAGGGGGGTTGGACCCGATGATCTCTCGAGGTCCCTTCCAACCCCTACAACTCTGTGATTCTGTGATTCTGTAATGCTGGCAGCTTTGGTGTATTGTACAACAGCCACGACAAAATAGTTTCTGTCCTAGTTTAAGAATACTAATAACATGTAGTTAATTACCAGGTTTCCAGATTATAAAAAAATACATTAACAAGTCCTCATAGCAAACTCTCCTGAGGCCACAGGGCATTAGCTGAGATGACTAAATAAGCCAGAGCTGCTGGGGAAAATTGGAGCATGGGCTATGGAGAGTCCCTTGGAAAACACAACAGGAGCTGGGTGACCATGGGAGAACTGGGAGCACTGGCTGAAAAATGTTCCACAAATCATGTCCCTTTGCTTGATCCCTCCCTTGAGAAAAGTGTGATTTTTCCTCTGCTCTTCCATTTGACCATTTGACAGGGGCTGTGCTGGCCCTGAGCAGCAGGGGCTGTGCAACACAGGTGGAGACAGGTGTGGAAGGAGGCCATAGACTACCCTGTGCTACCCCAAGCCAATTCCCAATGGCTCTTGCACCAGCAGGAGTATCCTGGTGTGCACCAGAACCTTGGGCGTTTGAAGGAGCCCATGGGATCTGTGGTGGTTTGTCCCTTTCTGGAGGCCAGACACCCACCAAAGCTGCTCTACCACTCCCGTTTTCAGTTGGGCAGGGGAGAAAATATATATTGAGAGGCTTAGGAGTCGAGATAAGGACAGGGAGAGATCATTCCACAATCAGCGTCACGGGCAAAAGAGACTCAACACAGAGTAAAGGAAAGAAAACTCTCTAATTTATGACACTGCACTGCATACCCAGTGACACCAGAGTCGAGTAATGAAAAGTGTGACCAGATCTTAAAGCGCCTCCCCCCACCCATCCCTTCTTAGCAGACTTCACTTTTGTCAGGATTCCGTTCCCTTCTTCCCCCACATTGTGGCACAGGGAGGGGCAGAGAATGGGGGAATGGGGGTTTTGGTCAGTTCCTCATCAGTTGTTTTCCTTCTTAATGGGAGGGGGGGAGGAGCATTCCTCACACCTTTCCCCTGCTGCACTGTGGGGTCCCACCCATGGGAGACAGTCCTCCATGAACTTCTCCACTGTGAGTCCTTTCCCACGGGGCTTCAGCTCTTCACCAGCTGCCCCAGCGTGGGTCACTTCTACGGGGTGCAGTCATAAAATCACAGAATGTCTCTCAGTCTCTCAGGCCCAGACTGCTCCAGCCTGGTCCTCTACAGAGTCACAGGCCTCCTCCCCCCAGCAAACCTGCTCCAGTGCGGATCTCTTGCTTATCTCTGTGCCTCTGTCTCTCTCCATTTGCTGCAAGTGCTTGGCAGGGGCTTGTTCCAACATGGGTCACAGCATCTCCTGTATGTCTCCACCTGCTCCAGCGTGGGGCCACTCCACAGGCTGCTGTTGGGATCTCAGCCTTTTCCATGGGCTGTGGGGGGACACCTGCTCCACCATGTGCTTCCCCATGGGCTGCAGGGCCCCATTTCTCTCTGGCACCTGGGGTGCCTCCTTCCCCCTTCCCTGGCCTTGGTGCCTGCACAGCTCGTTACATCTTCTCATTCCCTTCTCTGCTGGCCAAAGGCAGCTGCTTGCAGTTTCTTTCTCCTAAGTGTGATTCCCAGAGGCGCTGTGACCATCGCTGATGGGCTTGACCTTGGTCAACAATGACTGTGGCCTTGAGCCAGCTGGTGTTTGCTCTGTCAGACCTGCAGAGAGCTTCTAGATTCTTCTTGCAGAAGCTACCCCTGCAGTCCCCCCTTCTCCACCAGAACCTGGCCACTCAAAAACTATGACAGAATCTCAGTAGATTTACTTAGGAAAGAGAGTTGGGTGCTGTTGAGGGGAACATACATACATCCCTAAGGGACTGCAGACTCAGACCACCCAGGCTGGGGCAGGAACCCCCTCGAGGGACTGTTATCAGCAGGACAGAGCTCTACAGGTGGCAGCCATAGCTGTGTTTCTCTCTGGTGAGGGGTTTTCTGGTTCTACAGCTCTGTGGATGCTGTGCCTGGTGACTGTGATGTGCCACCACAGCTAGTGGCACTGCATCTCTGGTGACACAAGTGGAACATCACCTTGCTGCAGTCGCCACCAGCCTGCTGGTGTGTATACTGACAGGGGAACTAGCCATGGCGGGAAAGGCTGAGCTTTGATGGAGAGCCCTGTTTAGGCCAATGGATCAGAAACGCTGCCTTTGCAGCAAGCAAATCAAAGCACAACAACATGGTGGTCCACATGACTGTAGGTCTTGCTCAAGACTGAATTTATTGTGTTAAAAAATATGTCAGACACACAAAAAGAGATTGCTGGCAGCGAGGTAGATTGTGGTCAGGAAACAGTTATCTCAGTGAAGTGTATGGATGAATAGCAAGTGAGACAGTGCTGCCCCTGTTTTGAGATGCCAAGCTGTTCCCCTCTTGGCTACATAGATGAAAAATGCTTTTCCCTGAAAATATTTTCAGAGTGACAAATCCACACAGCACAGCTTCATTTCTGAAGTCAATGAATGTTTTCACTGATCTATCCCATGCTTCTGTCTTTAATTTTACTTCATTATTATGCTAACTCCTCTTTATGTTTCCATTCTCATTCTCTTCTTTTGCGCCTCTGACAACCGGGCTTTCCTCCAGGCATCCACCCGTCTTTACACAGCTCCTTTTTTCTTCACCAGCACTTTGCTTCACACTGTTTTCCTCTCCTATTTTGTGAAGCCTGTCTCCCTACATTCCCTTCTTTTTTTGTTTTCCATTTTTAACCACAAACTAATACATATTTATGTATATATATATGCACACTCCCTAACTCCTCCTTGATGTTTTTGGGTTATTTTTCTTGCTATTTGCTTCTTTATCATTTAATATTTGCCTCAGAATTTCCAGGTTTATGTCTAGTTACTCTCTCCATTTTCTTGATGTTTATATTATTCTTCAAAATGCTAAATATATTCCTGCTAGATGCTGACAGGCTCCAAGTTCAGCTGAGTTCAGTGGATGCAGGATGGCGTCCGCATCACACAAGGAGAGACTCCGTCTGTGTGTTGCTTTCCTGTATATCTGTTCTCATGCTTCCAATGACATTTTTTTTCCAATGCCCGACCACCCTCTCAGTAAAGAACCTCTTCCTAATATCCAACCTAAACCTTCCCTGTAGCAGCTTCATTCTATTCCCTCAGGATCTATCACTGGTCGCCAAAGAGGAGATTGGTGCCTGCCCCTTTGCTCCCAATCATCAGAAAACCACAGACCACGATGAGGTCTCCCCTCAGCCACCTCTTCTCCAGGCTGAACTAACCAAGGGACTTTAGCTTCTCTTCATACGACTTCCCCTCCAGACCCTTCACCATCCTCATTGCCATCCTACATCAGCTGTACAATATAACAGAGTAGATATAGACCTAAGACCTAAAGACCTATCTGCCATTGAATCAAATTACACTTCAAAGCCTATCGTAATTAATTATTTTCATCTATGGAGACTGTGGAATATGTATATTGTAATTGTTTTAGAAAAAAATATATTTAATAGTAGAATGCAAGAAAAGAGTCTTTGGTTTGAGATTCCTTTGGGTACTGTGCTTTGATGAGTGTCTAGATTTTATTTCCTTTTTGGTTTCTGGAACTGTAACCATACATGTAATCCTTCTCTTTAAAAAGAAAAATAATGTTTCATTTTAGTGATATATAACCAAATCTCAGCCTGCCATTAAAACACAATTTAAGCCTTTATTCCATAATGTGTGATTTATCACTGTGTGTGGTGCCATTGTCTGCATTTCATGCAGAGGCAGATCTCTGCAGATTTTCACTAACTGTGAAAACTTCCATGACAACACCCAAATCTTCCTTTCCTTAAGAGAATTGTGTCGCTTTGGGCCTTCCAAAAGCAGTTTGAAAGCATATTGGTGGTGCAGGCTGTATTGCAAGAGTAATAACTGACCTGCCAATGCTTCTCTGTGATTGCACCATTGACTTAGAGGGTTGGTACAGAGAAATGGCTTCTCCAAAGACATGGAACTACCCTGTCATTTAACCTGAATAAAACTGTTACGTACAGTTACCCATGGAAGATCTCTATTGCTTTGGGAATGGGAATGCTGTTGAAAGAGATAAGTACAGTATTAATACTTCTTTATCATTGACCAGGAAGTCTCTGGGTCATACTAATTTTTTTTCTGACAGCTAAACATCTGGAAAAATCTCAAAGTGAAACATGCCAAATGGCATTTGTCTCCATCCTGTAGGTTCAGAGACCTCCTATAGAAAGTATGTGGTAAATCTGATCTAATGCAAAGGTGGAGTATGAGGGAAGCCTACAGAAGTTTAAAATGTATACATTTTACTTAAATTCTTAGCATCTTTTGCCTATTTATGTACTATACCCAGAGAAGGTTTGACGTGCAATTCTGGTGGATATAAAATAATTACTGCAATCTATTACTTCTTGAGTGAGTTATAAATTTTGGGGCGAGGTACATAAATTGTAACTTAAAGATGAAGGTTACTTGAGAATATTTGCAATCTGTAAGTAATGCTCTACGATGAGTCAGGAAAGAGGGCACAGAGGTAGTTTGTTTAGTTTTTGCATTAAAAAATCAAATAGAGAAAATCCAACCAAAAGTAGTCACCTGTATTTGAAGGTGAATTCAAGGTTTATAAATTTCTGCCATGCCAGGAGCAAGGACTGAAGTCTTTGACTTGACCTCAGGAGTCTACAACAAGAGTAGAAAGAAACTTAAACTATTATTAAACTATTGTTCTCTGTTCATTAACAACCTTCCTTCTCTTCTAAATGGTACAACACAACGCTTCTGTTTTTCTGCAGTTGTCTATTGGGACATGACTTGCCTCTTCCCCTAAGTCCTGGGAGCCTGGGTGATGCCAGCCCCTGGGATATGGAGCTGTGTCCCTCCACCCCCAGCCCAGTGCAGTGCTAGTTCTAGTACCTGGAGCACTCCCTTTGCTGAGGGAGGATGATCTGCCTCCTCCTGCAAAAATTTAAGAGCAAGTATTGTGTTGCAGCTGCAAAATCACTTACAGTAAAAATAAAAAAAATGTGGCTTTTCATGGTAAGTGTTTTAAAACTGCATTTGACATCAGCAATTACAGACAACTCCACAATGCAAGGAAATATAAACAGTTGTAAACTTCCCATCATTACATGAGGAATTATCTCCAGCATTACGGTCATTTTATTCAATTTGACAGGTAATGAAGGGAGATTTTGTTTTAAAAAATACATCTATAATAAGATGTATTGTTTCTGATAAAAAGTATGGCTACAGCTGGTGCTTCAAAATTCACAAACACTGAAGTGTTTGGATTAAGAACTGCAGGGCAAGTAAATGTCATATTACTGGAAACTATTTTAAGACATTATTATGGCAGCTGAAAAAGAAAAATCTTTGTAGTCATGTATAAAAGGTAGACCAGACACTACTTTGTAAATGATTGATCTATTATTAGATCAGTTATTTAACAGGAGATAAAAAGGAGGTAATTAAAACAAAAATAGAGATCTAGAAGAAAACAATTATATCTTCTCTCTTATTTCACATTTGGTTTTACCAGTTTATGTAATCTGATGGGAGTTTTCTGAACGATCCGAGTCACTGTATTTAGTCTGTAATCAGTAGAGGGATGAATGCTCCACTAGAACCTGGCTTTGAAATTAGGGTGATTTTCATAGGCCATAAAGGACCATTCTAATATCACCTGTAGGATAACACAAAGCTTCTATTTCCTTACCTCCTACATCACTTTCCTCCAAGTCACATTTGGACCTCACTGAAAAATATGTTTGAGTAAACCATACCTCTCTAACTTGGCATAAAGTTTCCAGGAAACAGACAATCCCTTACTTTGTTAGCCTGTTTCAGTAGTTAATGGCACTTCTTGTTAAAAATGAAGACCTGAATCAATGCATTTGACGTGTGGCTTAGATTATATTCTTCTGCATTTAAATAAACCCAGGTGGGTTTATCATCACTTGACTCAATTGCATAAGCACTGAATCAAACAGATGCTTGTCCTTAAAGACAATGCCTTCCAGGTCCAGGTCACGCTCTAGTATCCACAGTGATAGATGAGGAGCTGCTAAAATAGTTAATGAATACATTATGTTGACATGACCGTTGGGATGACTGTTGGACTATTTGTTCAGTAAAATGCTGGGCTGTAAGAAAAGCAAACAAGAGAAGAATAGTCAGAGATAAGCCATATCTTGGTAAACATTTAAAGACAGTTACACAACCAAGGCAGAAAGAGGGCTTGACCTCCCATTAACTCCTTCTAAGGAAAGAAAAGCCCAGAAAATGAAAAGCGGTTGGGTTTAGAGGTTATCGTGCTTGATCTACAGAACTGATAAGTCTTGGAGAGGGGGAAGAACCAGGCCATGACATAAGCATCTCCTCCAGTATTTGTTGTTTTAAAGACCATTTTGTACTATGCATATGAAAACAAGCCCAGGAGCATCACAGAACAGAGGCTGTATTAGGTCCCTCTCTCATCTCGAACAATGGGCCTTAAGCAAATACCTAGGAAAGAAGATAGGGCTAGAGGAATCATACAGTGACAACTGACAATTACTCTGAGAAAAGTCCCAGCTGAAAATGGTTTGTGGCACAGAGATTTCTTGAGGTAGAAATGGTTTCTGTGAGTTTATTAACTCCTGTGTGTTTCTTTTCAATCTACTTGTCAGTTTCTTCCAAATCTAGATACATGTTTAACAGTCACTGTCCTGTGTCAAGGAGTTTCATAACTCACACATGATGTGTAAAAACTGTCTCTTTTAGTTTGTATTGAATCTCCCACTTGCTGGCTTTATTTGAGTGTCCTTCACAATCACACAAGAAAAAGCAGTGGAAAAATGTTACAACATCTATTGAAAGCCACTTCAAATACTGCAAACAACTCCAAACAAGTGTTTCTGTCTTTCTGAGAGCCTCCAGGCACTATGCAGGTAGACAAACAAAAGGGAGAGCTGCAGGTTTTGTGTCAAGTGAGACCTTCTAATTAAGCGTAATTTATACATATTTATAAAAATATTGTAATTTTGGGCTACTCATCACAGAACCGCAAATCCCTTCTCCTGGAGCAGTAAAGACTTGAGACCTAGTGCATAAAGAGATACCCACTTGTAGACCCTCAAGATACAGAGGTTTTGAGGATAATTTTGGGAACCAATCTTCACAAAGTGTTATGATTGGAAAAAGCTGAAAATTATTTCTTTAATAAACCCCCATCACGATATCATCACCTGTAGATAAAAAACAAGTTCATCATTAACATTGATGAAGGAGAGCAAATTGTCACTATTTAGTAGCCTTTTCTATCACTAAAGTGCAATTTTAAGCCAGTCTCTGGTATTAGTTGAAGCCAATGGTTTGTGGGGCCAGAGCATGATAAAAACAATAGACTGCTTTCCTTCTGATGTGCCCTCTAACTCACAGGTAGGCAGCCAGCAGCTCTTGGTTATGCAAGTGTAACATTACAAAACTTGGTGAAGTTAGCCCAGATTTCCACTAGTAAAACCAAACTGGTGCAGCCAGCTGACTTGCTCATATTTTTTTGTTCTAGTGTCAAGGCATCACCTTATCTTAATCTTTCATCAGAGACAGGATTTTCCAAGAGCTGTTTTCAAACCTTAGAATCATTTAACAGGCTGATTAATCATGTATTCAGATGGCAGCAGCAACTTCTGTTTGCAGTAAAGATCAGACATCCCTTTATGCTAGTTTTAGTCTAATAAAATTCCACACTGAAGAATCACATCTTTTCCTCAGTTCTTAAACTCTCCAATACTACCTGCAGCTGCCATCTGAAGCAATGAAGTCCTCTGGTGTTTATAAGGAAATGACTCCTTCTTTATTGTGTGGGTGATACCTTTAGCCCTTATAAACAAACCTGTATCACAGAATCAGAGAATCATTAAGGTTGGAAAAGACCTCCAAGATCATCTAGTCTAACCACCCCCCTACCATCTATATTACTAACTAAACCATGTCCCTAAGTACTTCATCCAGCTTTTCATTGATCACCCAGAGGGACGGTGACTCCACCACCTCCCTGGGCAACCCATTCCAGTGCCTAACCACTCTTTCTATGAAGAAATTTCTCCTAAGTTCTAACCTGAACCTCCCTGGGCTCAATTTGCAGCCATTCCCTCTTGTCCGATCACTAGTTATCTGTGAGAAGAGGCTGACCCCCAGCTCATCACAACTTCCTTTCTGGTAGTTGTAGAGAGCAATAAGGTCTACCCCGAGCCTCCTCTTCTCCAGGCTAAACAGTCCCAGTTCCCTCAGCTGCTCTTCATAAGACTTGTGTTCCTGACCCTTCACCAGCTTCGTTGCCTTTCTCTGGACACCCTCCAGGGCCTTGATGTCTGTCTTGTAGTGAGGGGTCCAAAACTGAACACAGTATTTGAGGTGCAGCCTCACCAGAGCTGAGTACAGGGGGATGATCACCTCCCTGGTCCTGCTGACTACACTATTCCTGATGTAAGCCAGGATGCCATTGGCCTTTTTGGCCACCTGGGCACACAGCTGGCTCATGTTCAGGCGAGTATCAACCAACACCCCCAGATCCTTTTCTTCTATACAGTTCTCCAGCCATCCTGTCCCAAGCCTGTAGCATTGCCTGGGGTTGTTATCACCAAAGTGCAGCACCTGACGCTTTGCCATGTTGAACTTCATCTCATTGGCCTCTGCCCATTGATTCAACCTGTCCAGGTCCCTCTGGAGAGCCTTCCTACCCAACTTGCTGTCATCTGCAAACTTACTGAGGATGCGTTCAGTTCCCTCACCCAAATCATCAATAAAGATATTAAAGAGGATGGGCCCCAGTACCGACCTCTGGAGAAGACCGCTGGTGACCAGTCTCCAGTTGCATTTAACTTCATTCACCACCACTTTCTGGGTTCTGATTTCCCATAACAGCTTGCCCAAGTCAATGTAACCTATAATAATTTCACTGAATCATGTTTTTCCATGTCTGAACGTTAACAAAAGCCAAGATTTACTAAGATTTACTTTCCTTTGGAAAAAAGTACTAGTGTGGCACGATACTGGTTTTTGAATGTGCATTACCCTTTTTCCATTTTCTGTCAGTGCTTACAAATTGAATGATGATTACATTTTCAGTAGAAATTTAAGAATATATGCCCTATTGCAAATTGCTGAGGCTTGTGCTCCAATTGTATTCTGGTGCTAGAAAAAAATAGATCACAGTGTTTTAGTAATTATTTCAGCCATGACATGTGAGAATAACACTAATTTATACCTCACGCTCTTCTCCCTTCCGCAAATGGATGATATGGATATTTTGTTTCCTTTTTATCATTGACTTACATCTTATTTTAAAGACAAAGAAAGATATCATGCTTGTTCTTGTGCTGTTCTGAGGTGAGTTCATCAGTACTTGATTCCCTTCAGTCAATTTGATAGCAGGTAACACCAACAACTGGCAATAAACTGAGTACTTCTATTTCCTTGGAGACTGCTTACGATAGACTTAACAACAGGTGAAGGAAGGGGTCATTATCTCTTAGCCCATGCTGTTGATTTACAAATTACTTGTACTTTCTGTACCTTTTTGTGGGGATATGTAAATTTATAAGCATATGAAGAGTCTAAGGTGACACGGGAGCAAGCTAAAATGTGTTATTGATGTGGGTGTCTGCAAATAGTTCTTTAATCTGTTTTCTTCTGTTTCTTCCTTTTCAGTCTGAAGAATGCCTTTTCTACCTCTTATTAACTAAGGGAGGAGGCAAAAATTGAGAGTGCAAGCGGTGCATTTCTTTTAAGGATTGTTTTTAAGGATTCCTTTTCTTAAGCTGGGCATTGACGGTTTCTGAGCTGAAACCAGTGTGTATGATCAAAAGAAAGGATCATTTGAGAATGAAATAGTCTTGCTAAATACTGCAACTTCAGGAATACACATTTTAAAAGAGATTTTTTTTCCCCTCCAGAATTGTCACACTCTTACTGAGTTCTCTTTCAAGCTCCAGGTGCCTCATGGACAGTAAATGTTTTCTGTTTTTGCTTCTTTGGCTTTAAGATGTTGTTTCCTTCACAGAAGGGGAAAGTTTAAGTAAGCTTAAACGTTCTAAGGCCTGAGATCCTGACCTGAAAGATTATATGAGAATGTATAGAATACTTATCTTTGCAGACCAATCTTTGTCAGCTTAGATCATCTTTTTGAGTTGAAGTTATCCTTGATGAAGCAAAGTTTTGGTTCAGAAAAACACATCATTTCAGAGCAGAGAGCAGGAACACGTGATGTTTGAAAACGGGAAGTTCTCTGATACTTATCAACAGTTACAGTTTCTTGGAGAGAAACATGATAAATGAAATTTCTACTCTGCCTTCCAGGAAGGGTTCAGCTCCCCAAAAGAGGAACACAAGTTCAGGAGGAATCACTGACAAGCCAAAGGAAACAGCTGTGGTTAGTTAACGTAATAAGGATTAAACAGAATAATTGCCAGATGATGATAGTACAGCTAAATGATTTAAAACCAGCATTTTAATGAAATTCATTAGAGCAAAAGACTTGCAACTTTATAATCTTGCAACATGTAAGAAAATAATGGTAAAAAAGAAAGAAACAACAGATGTGGTATTTTGTCAGTTAATTTCTTAGTTTATTGATGTATTTACAGTTTGTACCTACATGTGTAGTGACTAGAGGGTAGTGTGAAGGAGATATCAGTTTCCTAAAATCTCTCCCTGGAAGGACCAATGTGTAGCTCAGCATTTTATACATCCAGGCAACTATAATCCCGTTTTAGGATTCACTATTTGTTTCATTTAAAACATATTTCTAATGCACAAAAGGCTTTACTCCTGGGCAAAGTATTTTTCTTTTTTTATTCTCTAGGTTGCTGTTGTCCATCTCAGTCTCTATTCTTGGCAGCTCAGAAAATTCAGTGTTCTGGTGTCTGTAATGCAGAAACTCTGGACTCATTATGATGTATTTTTTAAGACAATGCCAGGAAGCATAAATGCCATATTTATAATACCTATTATGGTAGGAATGTGTCAAAGAATATTCTGCAGAACTGTTCTACTTAGTGCTGTTGAGTTGTATCTCTGTTGTAATAGCCAGATGTTCTAAAGGGCCTTTTGGACATGCAGACATCTTAATTGATATGGCACCAATGGCTGAAGTAGACCGTTTTGAAAATTTGCTCTTAATTGTCACAAATCCTGCATGGAAATTTAACAACTTGGTAAAAATCGTAATGAAAACAGAGACGTCAAATTTGTCTGGATGTAAACAATCATAACCTTGAGTTGGGGCAGAGCTAAAAGTCAAAAGAGAGCTTAAACTAATGTGATGGAAGACATGGAAAATATTGCAGACTGGTTTACCTCATGTGCTCTGGTTAGTAGTAAATACTAACACTTCTTAATGCTGCATTCAAATTCCAACTATTTGCAAACAGATCACTCTGTTTCCTTCCTAAGTGCTATTTTTCCATGCAGTAAAATAACCTAAGGTGTGAATTTAAAGCATCTTTATATACTCAATACGCTCCTCTACACTTTTTTTCTATACAACACTACCAGAACAGGTTAAAAGGCATCTGTTGAAGGGAACAAACAGATCTGAGCTTCATCTGCCTTGTGATTTGATTTGGTTTGGAATCTAAGTAGCCACACTATGTCTCAGTAAAGGTATATCCCCTATTTTATGCTTCAGCAGAAGGGAGAAGTATGAGCAACAGAGATGTAGACGTGAACGGAGCAGTTAAAAGGGAAGGCTGTGATTATCACTTTGAAGTTTTCCTGCCTCTACCCCCTCAAATATCATCTTCATAGCCACTGAGGCTCATCCAGGTTAATTTCCTTCATGTTGCCAGCTTACCTGGAGAGAGACAGGCCATCACCTGCCCACCTGTGTGCACAGATGCAGCCTGGTCCCTGTTCCTCATACTTTGCTGTACTCCAGTCAGCTGAACCTGCTGGTGCTCTGTGACCCTTCTCCTCCTGCTAATTTGGACCTGCATGGCTTCCTACCCTATGAGCTTTCACTTGGCAAGCACTTTCCAAGGAGGCTGGAGGAGATGCAGGACGGTGATAGGGAGAAATGTTGGGAGAAAGTACTCTAGGGATGGAGGGAGCATAGCTGTGGGAACAGCATCACTGCTGCCTCAGTATGCTCTTTCTACTCCCATGATGCCTCTACATCCCTCCTCAGATTTGAGAGAAAAAAGCCCACCTGATAAACAGCAAAATAACAATTATTCTTGGTTTTGTTACTCACTTCAAACAGCTCAGTATTCTGGCTTTTGTTGCTCAGAGAGTGGCACTTCTGCTGCAGCCAGGGAGCCAAAGTACCTAACTTGACGTGCAGTGCAGTGATTTTTGCTGATGGAACTGGCTGAATGGTTGAAAACAGAGCTGAAACAATTTATATTAAGAAGATTTATGTTCTGATAAATATTTTGAAAATTTCCACCAAGTGGTACCTTCCTTTACACTAACTTTTCACTATTTATTTAGAAAGGAAAGTGAGTATTTCTGTTTTTCAGTGTTTCTGTATTAAAAATAAGGCACTCCTTGCTGAATTGCAAGCACCAGGTCAAAAGGACAGGTGTCGCATACAAACTGAAATGAGTTATGCAGTTCATAACGTCCAAATATCTGAGAAGACGGTTAATAAACAGAGATTAATTTAATGAAAAATATTCTTTCATTTTTTAAAGCATACTCTCCCCTCTACTCTTTCAGTAGAGAATCTATCTTTCAAAAAATTCAGGATTGAAGTCTTCCTAGTGGCTTCACTGGGGCTGGATCTTGGCCCTCTTTCGTACACCTCCCTTCCCTTCCCCACCCCCACCCCCGGTTAAATCATCAAAAATTCCAGTTTGTACCATAGAACTGATGGGTAATTTGGGATTTATCCAGTTGCTGACTAACACCAGTTACAGACACACCATTTGTATTATTTCTGAATTTCCCCCAAGTGTGAGCAAAGATTGCACATCAAGTCACTGGTGGGACTGGGAGTGAGCACTAGAAGACTTGTTTCCCCACACTTCCAATCTCTGTCTATCTCTGTATTCTCTTAAGAGGAAACACCTTTCTGAACTCAAAGTCCAAAGGTATTGCCACTAGTTTGGGATATTTAATCTGAGATGTGTAAATGGGAGTCTCCTTGAGGTATACAAGAGCTAAATCTTCTTACAAGGTCTGAATACACTTTTTAAAAAAAAAATTATTATTCTACTCTTTCTTTATATTTATATCAATCTTTCCTCTGGTTTTGTCTGCTCTTTTAAATCTTAATTCCCTATATCCTTCAAGTGCGGTAATCATAGTTTGCTGGGGGTTTTGCGAACAGTTGAGTGATTGTCCATGTCCTAGAGCTTCCAGATGGATTGGTGAAGTTACAACTGCTTGCATAATGCATCAGCTGAACAGTGATAACCATTTTGGGGAGTGCTGCTAGCCTGTTGCAAAGTAAAAAATACTCTCAGACTGTGATGAAAGATGTTTAAGTGAACACATTTTAGCTGATACAAGATAGAGTTTGAAAGTTTTTCCTGGTTTGTTACTGCAGCTCAGCTGAGGCACTGTGTTTAATTGACCTGTGGCAACTGAACCTGGTGTTTGAGTCTTATGACAAACAAAGTGAGAGTCAGATGGAGTAAGAAATCTCCAGCTGTTGCTCAAGCACGCTTTCTTACCTGTCAAACCAGAGTACCAAATATGCTGAGGAGTGAGCCGGGGACTTTCTGTGTAGTTCATTTGTCAATTCACATAATGTTTGCATCAGGATTCCCATTTCTACATCCTTCTCAAAAAACTTTGAAAGCTTGGGGTTTTTTTTGGTAATTTTTGAATCATTTAGTGGAAGTCTCTGCAGGACAGGACATCTCCGTGTCCTTTTCTCAGATAAAACTACCATGCTGGCAGTGGCAGATTTTCTCAATAGATCATCAGTAAAAGATAAACCTCTCCTAGGAGGAAATACAATTTGGATATAGCATCACTACAATTGCAACATCCATCTTCTTGTGTTTCATGCATGTGGATGGTACTAAAGAACTTGGTTTTACCGGAGAGATTTAAACATTTGTTTGAACTTTCTCTGTTGTGCATTTTCTGATAAGCATGCTTGTGAACAGCAGAAGACTGTTTCTTATTTATTGGTGCATAACATTAACTCATTGGGAGTTCATTATTTTACACCAGCAGGCTTATTTGTGATAGCCTTGAATTTCACTCTTTTGAGTATTATGCTTTGTTAAATCAAATCACCTCTTTGTTGGAAGTCCTGGGAGTGATCACCATGTTGGTTCAGAAAATAACTAACTCTGCAAAAGACTAATTTTTGCCTTTGCTGCCTTTATTTGGCCTAAATTTGTGCTGCACTGCTGAATTAGATTAATATTGAAATAGTCAGGCTTCTACTTTGATGTCCTGTAAGCAGCTCAGGTGCGTAAAATCTGATATTTGTTTGATGTGACAGATGGCATCTAAATGGCTTATTCTTAAGGACAAAGGGGCTGTCAGAGCATGATTCTACATCCCTTGCTATGTGGCTGCATTTAGGTATTTAGGTTTGAGTTTCTGTCTGTACTTTGATACAGCCAGGTGATTTTAGATCTTGAGGTACTACATCAAAGGGAGTGTGAACGTGGATGCAATTAGCGTAATGCTCAATTGTGTTATCTGAAAAATGAGTAAAATGACTGTATGGAGCTGGAGAGGCTAGAATCTGTCATTTGATGAATGACAAGAAATACAAATCCAACCTCTCTTTTCCCCTCCATGAAAGCATGAGAATACCAGGACAGGTTCACATTCCTATTGTTTTAAAATCCACACAGTTTGCTTCTCCTGTGCTCATCCCGTAATCATCCCTGCGTCCTTGGCTGCAGCCCTGAGCATACAGTTCAGGGTTACCATGATACTGCTGACAGGCAAACAGTCTGAAAGTTGTCTCATCTATTTTATTGTGAGAGGGATTGGTTTGCTCTGACAATGTGTTTAGGAAAGTTTAAAAAAAAGTATAAAATTTACCTCTGCACCCCAAATCAGTCTAGTATAAATAGATTTGTCTGCTGTCCACATGTTTAAGGTCAAATTTTCTCAAAAGGCATTCATTCACCAACAGTCTTGGCTAGCTGCAGAGATCCCTGTTCATTGTAACTTAGCGAATATGATGGCCATCTACAAGAAGGGCCAGAAGGAGGGTCAGGGGAACTACAGATCTGTCAGTCTGACCTTGGTGCTGGGGAAGGTTATGGAGCAGATCATGTTGAGTGCTGTCACATGGCAGGTTGTTGCTATCCACAACCTAGACAAGACTTAATTTGGCAGAAGTTAACCCCCCTTTCGTTCCAACCAAACCTCAGATGGCTCTGGGTGGCTGGGGGCAGCTGGGCTTAACCCCTGAGTGAAGTCCAGTTGTTAGGTGTTTTATCGTAGTCAGTTCTTCGCAATTCTTGGAGAACAGAATTAAGACTCGAAATGGAGTCAAGGTTAAGGTTTCTTTATTTGGCCCACAACAAATGTGCTGGGGAAGGGGGGAAGAAAGAGAAAAGCATGGAAAACAGAGAGAGATAGAGAGAGGGAGAGAGGGAGTGGAAAAGAGGAAGAGAGAGAGATGGGGGTGGGAGGGTGGGGGGTTATATCTACTTCCACAAGTCTAGGGGGTTCCATCCGATGGCAGAGTATTCTTCAGTGTCTCCGGGTCCAATGGAGGGGGAGACATTCCTTGATGTCTCCATGTCTTCCTTGGTTGTCTCCTTCCCTGTTGCTTGGTTCCCCTGGTTGCTTGGTTCTCTGTTGCTTCGTTTCCTCTTTGCTTGGTTTAATGCTCCCTTTTTGTAGTCATCCTTGGCATAGCCACAGTCTTCCAAATCACTGTGGAAATGCTTCAGGATGCATGAAGGAATGTCTGATGTATGAATGGCTCCTGATGTCTCTCCTGATATCTTTTGGGTGGAATGTGGAAGGAATGCTCTCCTGATGTCTTCAGAGTGGCTCATTGAATAGTCATTAGGTCCTTGGCACAAGCCCCTTTAAGCCTGACTGGTGGTGATTGTAGCATGGTAGGAATGAGGTTTGGTTATGTGAGAGGAAAAAAGAGGGGGTACGGATCTGTTGACGATTGTTAAGGTATATATCCAGTACCTTACACATGTACAGGACAGCCAGGTGATCAGGCCCTGTCAGCATGTGTTTATGAAAGACAGGTCCTCCTTGAATAATCTGGTCTTCTCTGACAAGGTGACCCACTTAGTGAGCGAGGAAAAGGCTCACTTCAGGATGTTGTCTACCTGGACTTTGACACTTTTCCACAGCATTGACATGAAGAAACTGTCTGCTCATGGCTCGGACATGCATGCTTTTTGCTGGATGGCTGGGCCCAAAAAGTTGTGGTGAATGGAGTTAACTCCAGTTGGTGGCTGGTCACGAGTGGTGTTCCCAAGGGCTCAGTACCTGGGCCAGTTGTCTTTGATACCTTTATCAATGACCTGGATGAGAGGATCGAGTGTACCCTCAGTCAGTTTGTAGACAACACCAAGTTGGGCAGGAGTGTTGATCTGTTTGCGGGTAGGAAGGCTCTACAGTGGAATCTGGACAGGCTGGATTGATGGGACAAGGTCAGATTAATGAGATTAAGTGCTGGGTCCTGCACTTGGGTCACACAAACCCCATGCAACAGTACAGGCCTGGGAAAAGAGTGACTGGAAAGTTGCCCAGCAGAAAAGGACTTGGGGGTGTTAGTTGACAGCCAATTGAATATGAACCATAGGTGCGCCCAGGTGGACAAGACCAATAGCATTTTGGCTTGTGTCAGAAATAGTGAGGCCAGCATGACAGGGAAGTGATCAGCCCCCCTGTACTCACCACTGTTGAGGCTGCACCTTGGTTACTGAGTTCAGTTTTGGGCCCACATTACAAGAAAGACTTTGAGATGCTGAAGGGTCTAGAGAGCAGGTCTTATGAAGAGTGGCTGAGGGAAGTGAGTTGTTTAGCCTGGAGAAAAGGAGGCTGTGGGGAGACCTTATTACTCTCTACAACCACCTGAAAGGAGGTTGTAGCCAGGTGGGTATTGGTCTCTTCTCCCAAGTAACAAGCAACAGAACAAGAGGAAATGGCCTCAAGATGTGCCAGGAAAGATTTAGTTTGGATGTTGGGAAAGGTTTCTTCACCAAAACGTTTTTTAAGCATTGGAACAGGCTGCCCAGGGAAGTGGTTGAGTCACCATCCCTGGACGTACTGAAAAGATGTAGATGTGTTTAGGGACATGGCTTAGTGGTGGACAGTGTTAGGTTAAGGGTTGGACTCAGTGATCTTAAAGGTCTTTTCCAACCTAAATTATTCTATGATTCTAAATATTTTATGGTTCAGTTTGTGAGTGCTTACCCAGAGTAATGTTAAGTTGTGTTAAGAGATCTACAAAGGCAGTATAAACATAATGGTATTTCCATTCAATACAGTATAATGTTGTGCATATATATGTGAGGGTCTGGAAGCAAGGGGTCCGTGTTAATCCTGAATGGTTCCCAGTGGCACTAGCTAGGATGCGAACAGGCTAGATGTGACCATATTCAAAGCTGTCTCCAAAACAAACTCATGGTTTTTTCACTGCACTCTGAGGACTTACCTTACCTGTAGTTGAGAAAATATCACTCATGCTGAAGTAAATGAATAGTTTTAGAAAAATATTGTGTTTAATTTACATATGTATTTTGGAAAAAAATTAATCCTGGAGGCTTGAGAATGAAAGAGCTAATGTTATTGCTGCTTGTACACCAGGAGTATGAAAACCAGAATCCTTGATGCAAGCAGCACAGCTAGTTGCCTACCGATGACCTGCCCCTGATCACTGCAAGGTAATGATTCTTATTGAACTTCATGCTAAGCTGAAAATCTAGTTAAATATTAAGATGACCGAGATTTATTTTTATGCCATCTAATTGATTTATTTTGCTTTGTTCTATTTGTAGCTCCTCATGTACAAATTCCAGATACGAGTGAAGGAAATTGCAATTTGTGCCAAAGACAATAGAACACTTAGAAATGCTGACAATCCTGGCCAGGCCAGGCCAGGATAGGCTTTGACACTTGATAGCTCAGTTCAATTCAGCAAACCCATGATTAAGCTTCCATTAACCCACAATGAATACATAGATTTGCAGGGACCACTGTTATTTTTCTGTTGTTTTATTAAATTGGTAAGGTTTGATAAATTAGAAGTGTCTGGTATTTTTGCTATATTTGTCGCACTACTTCTGGTGCAACATAGTTGTATTCAAGAGTCAAAATAGCTCTTGATAGCACTGAGTACATATGCTCCTGTACTTGAACAAGGAGTCTCTTCTGCTCCCTACAACTGTTGAGAACTAAGATCAGGATAGAGTAGTTGGAAGTGCTCAGAGTGATCTGGAAGAAGCAGGAGATAAACCTGGTGATCAACAGGGATTTTCTAAGCTTTGTTGTATCTCTCCTTCTTTCTATCTTCCTCTGATCTTCCCTTTGGTGGCTGTGACAGTAAGGTTCTGTCTTTAACAGGAAACCAAGACACACATCATCTGTGGTCTTATGAATGAAATAAGGACTAAGAGTCAAAGCAGAGAACTGAGAATAAAGGCTCTGAAGGCAAGTATGGCCTAAAACCACAAACATGAATGTTTATTGCCATTACAATCCTTTTGGGCAATTTGTCTCATGTCCACCTTCAGCTTCAGAAAGGAATAGATCTTCTCTAGACTCCATAGTCCCGCAGGGACACATTGAGCAAGTGGGGCACTCTAGGGCACCATTGATGGCACTTAGGACCAACTGAATCCCACTATGTATCCTCTGACAAGGGGGCAGGGGCACAAATTCAGTCTCTGAAATCTTGTCTAAAGGTGTAAAGTGTTAGATTTGAGCTTTAGACTGCACTAATTTGTTATGACATCTATTTTCTATCCAAGGTTTTCTGGACAGAAATGCCTTTCTTGGCTTTTTAAAAAGACCTATTTATTCTCTCTGTTATGGAACAAAACACTCACGGAAATCTGTGGAATCAAGGCACACATGCTTTGTCAAGCCTCATAGCAATCTACATTTGGGATTACAGTACATAAAACATATTTTTGGCCTACCGTGGCTAGGATGACAGTATCCATCTTGCATTACTGTACTTCCTTCAGCTGAGAAAATTTAATCTTAAACATATTTATATTACACCCACTCTGTGTGTGTGATGTCATGAACACCAGCATACCTATTCACAAGAAGGAAACTGGTGAGCAAAACAACTCAGAGCAGAAGCCTAGATCTCTCAATAATTAACTCTTTGAGAATGCTTTCTAAGCTTTGACAGGTATATTGAAAGATAGATGCCATGGCCATCAAATTTAAGTCTAAACATTTCCTTGAGTTTCTCTTTGTGGCCTGTATGACAGGGTAACACAAACCCTTTCTAGAAAACCTGTATCCTCAACCTCTTTTTTCTCCAGAAATTTAGGTGGTCATCAGCATGGTGAGACAGAAGTTTAATCATATGTCCTTGCACACAAAATTGATACTCTGCTTATAAAGTAATGTTCTGAATTAATATACAGCTCTAGGTTTTTGTTTTGTTTTGTTTATCTGTTTGTTTCCCCCCCCCCCCCCCCCCCCCCCCCCCCCGTGGATACAACAGTGCTACATAGAGCTGGCTGGAAAACTAGAAAACTGTTTCTAGGAAAAATAGTAGAATTGGAAAGAAAAATGAAATTTAAGTGTTGTATTAAAACCACCTAAATCATTAAAATTTATTGTTGAAAAGAATGGATAGGGCCTTTTCTTCTGCTCAAGACTAGGCAGGAGTTCAGGTGCACTCCTGGGAGTGCTCTCCTAAAACCCATTTCAGACTTGAGTCAGACTCAAATTTGTTCAGTAGAAGACTGCAATTAACTCTCAGAGGGAGTACATTAGAGTGGATCTCTCACATTACAAACTCCTGCCTGGACATTCAAGGTCTTCCTGATGCTCTACTTCTTCTTTATTTAAATAAATAACTTGAGACTGCTGTATCACCAACACTTTGTTTTATGCAAATGTGTGTTTTCTGAATCTTCTTCACCAAGAAAAACCCACCAACAAACAAGCAAACAAAAAAGTAATGTTTCCTAAGTTGCCTGGAACTGCGTGCTTACTCAGGACAGCATTAACTTCACCACAATAGTGTACTCACTTCCCAGGCAGTGCTGGCAGAGTAATTCTTCCTGGGTGGTTCAAGTTCACTGACTTTAAGTTTTATAATACCACCTGAGGCATGCAGTAATCATACCAACATGCACTGTCTGGAGTGTATTATTCCTTGATTGCTATATTTTTGTTGTACAGCTGGAAAATCAAGAGATTAGAATCTGTTCCAAAGAATTCTAAATAATCTTAAAATGTATTATCATCATTATTATTATTATTAATTTTGGAGGTAATGAAATCTTGGGTCTTACTATGGAGAACACTTTTAAATTAAAACTATTTTATTTTTTTAGTCTTAGTCCTTGCAAAGACTGGTAAGATTAAAATATCATACAGTAACAGAAACAGATATTTGAGAGTACAAAACCCAACACGGCACTTGGAATAAAGCCCACAAATTAAATGTACAATAATGGGCTTATTTTTTGAGTATTTGTTATGTCTGAAGGGATGTGATGATGCTTTTAAACTTCATTGAAGCTCTGAGATATAAAGTAATTAGAAATTTTTTTTTATTATGCTAGGATTACAGTGTCTATTGAAATCAGTGCTTTTATGAGTTTAATTAGGCTTTAATGAAGAAGACAGTATTGGAATGCACATTATGATTTCATAGCATGAGGTATTCCTAAACAGCACTGTACATCAGCCGTCACCCACAGTGAGACCTGGATGGAGGCTGCACTGATAGGCTCCTACAGTGAATGACAAATAAATAAAGTAGTGAAGGAGACTTTTGTGGTATCCCTGTAGAGGGGCAGAGAGTAGGAAAAACAGTGACATTGCCAGAGAGAGATTATAAAAGGGGGAAAACAACTCATTTAGCTGGGATATCTGTCTAGTTGTGAACATAATTCTAACCAGCAGGCTGAGGGAGATTATCCTCCCCCTCTCCTCTGACCCTGCCTGGACTACTGCATCCAGCTTTGGGATACTCCGCACAGGAATGATATTGAGCTGTTGGAATGAGTATAGAGGAGGGCCACAAAGATGGTCAGGGGGCTGGAGAACCTCTCCTGTGAAGACAGGCTGAGAGAGTCCAACTTGTTCAGCCTGGAGAAGAGAAGGATCTGGGGAGACTTTATAGCAGCCTTTTGGTACCTAAAAGGGGATACAGGAAAGATGGAGAGAGAACTGTTTGTCAGGGAGTGTAGTGGATTTAAGATGAAGGAGGGTGGATTTGGATTAGATATTAGGAAGAACTTCTTTACTGTGAGAGTGGTGTGACACTGACACGTTGCCCAGAGAAGCTGTGGCTGCCCTCTCCCTGGCAGCGTTCAAGGCGAGGTTGGATGAGGCTTTGGGCAGCCTGGTTGTGGTGGTTCATCCCCAAACACCACACACCACTCACTCCCAGAGAAGAAACAAACAGAGCCCCCGTGGATTGGGATAAGGACAGTTTACTGTCAAAATCACTGTGAAAGGGGAACAATAACAGCCTGTAGCAAATTTCACTTCCACCCAGCGATAACACAGAGCGTTATCCTCACCAATGCAAGGACCAGACCAACCCAACACCTCAGACCACCCTAGAGGCATTACAAGTGCCCCAACCAGTCCCTTTATGGGGAAGTAATGTCAGGTGGTGTGGAAAACATCCTGGTCTAACTCAGCTCACCTGGGATGACTGCCTGGGGAGGTTAACTCTGGCCTGGCCAGAACCAAGACACTGGTCTAGCGGAGGGTGGTCTTGCCCATGGCAGATGATGTTTGAGGTCCCTTCCAACCCAAATCATTCTGTGACTCTATGCAATTTCAAATGGAAACTTTGAATTTGGAGAAGGCAGTTGATTTTGTGGTAAGGGTTTGGTTAAAAGTGTTTTCAATAAAACCAGCAGAGTGTCATCATCCAATGAGTGGCTGTTACAGAGCAAAAAACTTTTTCATCAAAGCTTGGATGAGGAGGAAGTTCTCAGGCTGAATGTATAGCAAAAAGATCAGAGGGAAATTTGAAAGACAATTTTTTTTCTGTGAGGAAAAGTCTAAAAACTGAGAGAAAAAGAATAGAGAGTCAGGCATGATTAAAATCTTATTCAGATCATTGTTTCTGAAGGCTGAAGAAGTAAATTTGGAACTGTGAAATTTAGGGGGGAGACCCATTGGAAGGCAGAACGGTGAACTGCACTCTTCTATGTTCTCCTTGTTGACTTTTGAATGCTTTTCTCCCAGTAAATTTCTAAAAGAAAAGAAAAATGATTGGTTGAAAATTGGAAATTATGAGAAATCATATCTCTCAAGTATTGTTAGTAAAAATCTCTAGCTATGAAAGATCCCAAAAGAATACAGGATCTGTTAGTGCTGGTTTCTGTGCTTTCTGCTGAACAAATACTCTATAGGCTATACAGCATTAATCCTCATGGTTTAGAGGACCAATTGCTAACTTGAGAAAAAATAATTATTGAGAGGAAGTTTATGTCGTGATGACCCTTTAGAAGTCTTTACATTGCAGTACATAGTACTGACCAGTGACAGAGATAAGCTAGAATAAAGTAGTTCCTCTATGAGCTGTTATCAGTCTCATCCCAAGGCTTTCAAGGCTACTTGTAATCCTCTTAGCTTTAAAAATTTGCTAGCTGTCACTTTCCTGAAAAATCATGTCATTTGATCCAGTAGTCTCTAAGGATGAGCTTTTGCCGATATTACATCTGCAGATGAGTTATTTCCACTTTGCTGTGGAGCATCTCCCCATAGGCTCTAACTGCCATTACATTTTTATTTGCAGTATAAATGAGACAAAATCTTTAAACAAAGAACCTTATAAAGCACAACAAAAGGAGAAATAATCATTATTCTGTATCCTGAAAACTCCTGGAAGGACCAAAGAGACTGAATTGTAAAGATGGGGCTTTCTCCTCATGCATGGCAACCAAACCAAGCCTTTATGTTGACCTGCTTACCTTTTCAGGTGATATACTAGTGAAACAGCCCAGTTTTGCAATATCTCCTCTGGACATTCAACATCTGCTTCGGCCTTTGCTCATTTTCTAAAATTAAATAGACTCTTTTGGGTACAGTAAAGTATTGCATCAAAAAAATTAAACTTAACACTGTAGTGTCAAGCCTTTTGAAGTGAAGAAAAAAAGAAAAAAAAAACCCAACATTTTTTTCAGCCTTAATTTGCCTCTTGTGTATATGTGCAAAGTAATCTTTAATCATTTAATCTTGTAAGCTCCCAACCAGGAAGACCTATCCTGATTCCACAGCAGCTTTCAGCTCTTTTCTGCCCAAGTATGAGCAGCAGCACACAACAGTTGTATTATCACCAGAAAATCTGGTAGCTATTTCAGTGTCATCAGCTCCACAAGAATAAAAGGATGATAATCATGAGAGACAGCACTGAAGGGAAATAAAACCCTTTCAGATATACCGATTTGTAATTACAGTTATACCCAGCCTAATGCTCCACTTTTTGGATAGAGCTGACTTTGAGTCTGTCTTGGAGCTCCCTCTAGTGCTTCATTGATCTGGTGCAACTAATATTTAAACAGGAGATGTCCAGAAGAAAAGGTTATTTTGGAGCGAACCTGGGTAAATAGAGGTAACTACAACAAAATGTTTTAGCATCCTCAGATTTTAAAAAAAGTTATGTGGTGAATTAGTATATTAAAATTTTTTTAAAGCTTTTTTTCTATTTCTTGAAAACCATTTGTTCTCAGGTAAAACAAGGAAACATTTTCATTTCAAACTGTAGTACTGGTAACTGAAGCTGTAATAAAACAGTTGCAACTTGGGCCTATCTAATAGTTATGGTACTCAAGACATACATTCATCTCATCAGTTCTGTTCAGCCTCAGGCTTCTCACTGCAAGGTGACATTGAGGTGCTGGAGTGTGTCAAAAGAGGAGCAATGAAGCTGGTGAAGGCTCTAGAGAACAAATCTCATGAGGAGTGGCTGAGGGAGCTGAGGTTGTTTAGCCTTCAGAAAAGGAGGCTTTGGGGAGACCTTATAGATCACTACAATCATCTGAAAGGATGTTGTAGCCAGGTGGGTATCAGTCTTTTTACAAGTAGCAAGGGATAGGACAAGAGGAAATGGCCTCACTTCGCATCAAGGGAGGTTTAGATTGGATGTCAGGAGAAATTTCTTCACTATGAGGGTTGTCAAGCATTGGAACAGGCTTCCAGAGAAGTGGTTGAGTCACCATCCCTGGAGGTATTGAAAAGACATGTAGATGTGGTGCTTAGGGACATGGTTTAGTGGTGGACTTCGCAGTGTCAGGTGGGAGTCAATGGTCTTTACAGTCCTAAATGATTCTAGGATTTAAAGAAGAAATATTTCAAATAAAGTATTAGGATTTTTTTATACTACTTTAATGGTTTCTACTCTTTCTACTCTTTTTGGATTTCTTTGTGAATTCCACAAAACTACTGAGTCCTAAAATGCCCTTGTTTGATATTGATGGCTATGGGGAAGTGTAAAACCATCCTCTGTAAGGAGCCGCATTGTAAAAAGAGTGAGGAGACCAACCAAGAAATTTCAAACTGCACTAACCTGAGATCAATTTGTCTTCAGTTAGCCATTACAGTGACTTTTGATTTATCTTCATGTACCATAATCTTAATTAAATCAATGTCACCAGTCATTTCGCTTCTTTGACAGACAAGGGCAGCCAAGGGCAGCAAAGACTGCAGCAGCTTGCTTTTTATTTAGCTTTTTGTCTTCTGTAAACTTTCCAGTTTCTCTGACTTGATGCTAAAAAAAGAGAAACATCTTGTGACCATTGAAGCCAGATATGCTGCCATTTGATGGATGAAAAGACACTTTTGCTGCACAGAACTAAATTATACAAGTATCTGTTGACTGAAATCAATGGAACCATGTATTGTCAGCTGATGTTTGGAGCAATCTCATTTGTACTTATTTGTTTGTTTTCTTTGGGAACATTAAAGACAAAATATCTGTTGGTTCAGACTTTGGCTGCACGTGTTAGTGATAGTTGGAAAATTGAAAACCTCTTGCCAAAGTGAATTGCTATCCAGGAATCTGAACCAGAGAATTCTTTCTGCTAGCATTCTAGCATTCTTGGGGATAAACACTGAAACCTGCACAGAGAAGGGGGAAAAAAAGAAGTTTAAAAAAAGAAAGAGTGAGCATGATGCTTTTGGCACTTCAGTTTGTAATTTATTATTCTCTTTTCAGCTTGAACCTGCAGATATTACCATCAACGTGCTGGTATGGGGCACCTCATTCAGGCTGTCAAGTCTTCTGCATTTCAACAACAGCTTTCAGAGTTCCGACCATATGTTTAGACCCCTCCTGCAAAACTTCAGTTAAATAAGCAATGGTCTCTTGAGAGATAATTGTCTGATTAGACTGATTGTGAATACTAAGCCAAATGCACTGTAAGTTCATTGTGTTTGCAATGCAATCTTACATTATAGTATTAAGTATACAGGGGAAATTACAACACGAGCTGAAACTCACATTATTATTGAGGAAATAATACATTTTGGATAATCCTGAATTTCTAACAGTAAAGTACCCATATGAAATGTTTCCTACTGTATAGTACTGTGAGCCAAACACATGTAATGGCTTACTCACAAGAGACAGGATAACTTCATGTCCTCACTTCCACAATCAACCTACTTCATCCAAATGGCTGATAGAAGGACAAAATCCACTTTGCCTTCACAATCACAGAATCATAGAATCACAGAATCACAACACTGGAAAAGACCTTTAAGATCAAGTCCAACCATTCCCATCCTAAAACTAAACCATATCCCTAAGTGCCTCATCTACCCTTTTTTAAAACACATTCAGGGACAGTGACTCAACCCCCTCCCTGGGCAGTCTGTTCCAGGCCCCGGCAACTCTTTCAGTAAAAATTTTTTTTCTAATATCTAATCTGACCCTGCCCTGGCACAGCTTAGTGTCGTTTCCCCTTGTACTATCACCTGTCACCTGGCTAAAGAGACAATCACGCACCTGTCTTCAACCTCCTGTCAGGTAGTTGTAGGCAGTGATAAGGTCTCCCCTCATCCTGCTCTTCATCAGACTAAACATTCCCAGCTCCCTCAGCTGTTCTTCGTATGGTTTGACCCGAGCCCCTTTACCAGCCCGGTTGCCCTTCTCTGGACTTGTTCAATGACTTCAGTGTCCTTATGGTGAGGAGCCCAGAACTGGACACAGTACTTGAGATGTGGCCTCACCAATGCCGAGTACAGGGGCACAATCACCTCCCTAAACCTACTGGCCACACTATTCCTGATACAAGCCAAGATGCCATTGGCCTTCCTAGCTGCCTGGGCACACTGCTGACTCATATTCAGCTGAGGGTCCATCTGTCCAGGCCAGTGGCAGCCAGTTTCTCAATCAGAATGCTGTGAGAAACTGGTTGCATTTATCTGAACTTCATTGCCAAGACACAAGTCCCCTTACACCCTCTGCATCAAAGAGGGTTTTTTTGGTCACTGGGCAGACAGTCAAAAATCTTTTTTCAGAGCTACAGCAGGTAACTTTACTTGTAGACTTCAGTTTCAGGTTGTTCATTTTGCCAGCTGAACAGGGAAGTGACAGCATAATACAGGTGTTTAAAAAAAATAAAATAAAACTAATCTGGACCAGTTCCTACTAGAGAGGAAGAAAGTAATGTGCCTTGAAATGAAGGCTGGCAGAAATCTTGAACCCTGCTGTGAGAGCTGGAAGAGTTACAAGTCTGCTGTGGGAGGGAAGTATGGAAGCTGGGGTTGAGGATGAAGTTGGATGTTTCTAAGGAACCTTGCTTGGAATAGAGGTAAATGTTTTGCTTCTGACAGAATAGGAATCTTCTCTTGTAGGGTGCAGAACACAGTATGCAGTATTTGGGAATGATCAGATTTCACATCCATCTATAGACTGGCCAGTCATCTTCTTTATATGCAGGATTTTTTGGTTTTGACTTCCTTAACAGTTTTCTGCTTCACGGTTAGGTGAGTGGAAGCATAAACAAGGCATTTCGGACTTGCAGTAACTTTTAAAGTTGATATTTTAATTTATTTTTGGTAAAGCTATATTCATGAAAACTTTTTGTCATGTCTTGGCCTCTGTGTTGACCAGCTAGAATTGTCATATTGTTTGTCCCAAACTGCTGATTCAGATTTTGTGAATCCATAAAGCAAAACCTGAAATGGGATAAAGTTGATTATGGGGAACCTTTAAGAAAACAATTGAATAATGCTTCCATTTGATCCCTACTGCATTCTGTTTTGGCTGTTAAGTATTTCTGGTTCAAGATCTTCTGAAAAGACAGACATCCATCTTTATCAGACAAACCTGTAAAACCAGACTTACAGTTGCTTTTTGCCGTTTTGACCTTGTGAATCTTGATGCTTGCCCATTGTATAGTCTAAAATGCAATGGAAGAGTTGTGAACCACTTCTTGTAAAACATACTGTGTAGTCCAGTTTTCATCAAGGTGACATCACTATAGATATTAAGATATTATTAATATGTATTAATACATGTATATGTTTTTCCAAAGTAGTGATAACAGTAATTGTAGTTCTCATGGTAACTATGTTCACAGAATGTCTTGAGGTGTTATCCCAAGTGCTGAAACTGATGCATTGAGTAGTCAGCCCACAAGAAGGACTGAAGAAAGGGTGCTAAAAGTAATTCTTAATCCTTAAATGCTTAAAGACAAGAAGTGACAGAAGGGATATTTGAATCTCCCATTGCCAGTAATGTGCCTCTGCAGCAAAGAAGGCCAACAGTCCTTCCAGTCTCAGTGACTGGAAGGACTCAATTTTGTGATTCTTTCAGATCATCCACAACAGGTGTATTTTTAGACCTCATTTACCTTTAAGCACAGATAGAAACAATGGAAAAGATATACACCCATATGTATATGGATAAAAAAAGCTTAATTTGGATAGATAGGGGATTTACTTCAGGAAATTAGTTTGGAATTAAACAATAAAACATGCCTAAAACCCTAACAACTCCAAAAAGAAGTATAAACTGGCTCTTTCCACAGTGACCCAGATCTCAGATTTAAAAACAAATTATCCAAAGTGAAGACTTATAAATGGAATAAAGGCTAAGGAAGAAGTTTCCCTGGGGGTAAAAAAGGCAGTCAGCTGGGGGTGGTTCAGTCTCAGAATAACAGACCATCAGCCATTCACTCCTCTCTGTGTGAGATGCAAGGAAAGATAGGTTTAATGCCTCAGTCAACTTATTGACCAAGCTGTTTATTATTACTTATGCTAAACTTTTGCTTCAGGGATTTCTTTAACCTCTGCTAGCAAATATAATCCAGAAATAAACACTTGCACCTCGTTTTCTTGGAGAATGCCTTAGGAAAGTGATCATATAATCACAGAAAGTGATCATATAATCACAGAAAGTGATCTATAATCACAGTAAGGGTAGATGGGTCTGTGTGTACACACACCAAGTAGTTTCTGCAGCTGTGTATTTCTTTTCCTGTGGCTGGCACTGTGATAAGTTTTTTAATCTCATAATAGATTTATGTGTGGTTACATGCCAACTAATCATTAAGCACAGTATGTGCTTCCTCCTTGATTGCCAAGTAGTGCATTTCCTTTGAAACACACCCTTCATGCACAGTGGTGCAGGAGGGAACAAGGCAAAAGCTGGAAGTAAAAAGGAGTCTTTTTAGCGGTGGACTTAGCAGAGCTGAGAAAAAACCCCAAAGCTTCCTACAGCTTTTGTAACTTCCCAGTCTTTCTGGGCAAAGAAGTATAGAAATAGGGCGTTGCAGTGGTGCAGGCTAGCAAGGGTTCTTTGGATCCAGTAATCATCACTTCTTACCACAGAAGACACCATCATATAGATCCTTTCATGGTCACAAGTAAGACAGAGGAATTGCCATAGAACTGTGAAGTGAGAGAGCTTTGTCAACTCTGTGGACTAGTCTGCAAAAATATTTTGGCTGCCCTCTACTCACTCTGATGCCAATGTGAGATTTTGTGGACAAAGGTGTATACAATCTATAGGAACCTTTTCTCCAAAGCTAATTAAGGCATTTTAAACCAGTTATCCCGTGGCTTAAATGCCAAGGAACTAGAATTTCTGGAATGCAATGCCTGAATAAATAAATTCAGAAAACTGGAAATAATTTGGAGTGAGATATTTGAAATGTAACCATAGCTTCTGAGGAAAAGGTCAGAAAGGTGGTGAGAATTCTTCCCAAGTCCACGAAACTGCCTGATCTTATCCATAAAGCTGATCCTGCTTGCTTAGCATATTAAATAACTTCAAACAAACCAGCCCTGTCAACCCAGATTGACCATGACCAACAAGGATTGAACTCAGTTTTCAATTCAAGAGAAATTACTAATGTGTGTGATTGGATATCCCTGCAGAGCACTTCACTGCAGCCCACTGTATCTGTTACAGCGTTCATGACAAGGCAGTTCAGCCAAGGTACCTGCATGATAGCCCTGTTTGGGGGAATGTATATAGCAGATGGTTGAATGGCATTAGCAAATGGAGGGCTAAGCACTTTCTCCTCTTTAACAAATGCTGTGAGAGCTCTATCAGTCAATATTTAAGCAGCAGTAGCTTCCAGCTTTGCTTCTCATCTATCATTTCCATGGGCTGGATATCTGTAGATCTGCTTTATGTAAAAAATTAACCCCCCTGGGACTCTTAAATGCTGACCTTGGTCTTGTCCAAAATTTTCAGCTTTCTAATAACTTTTTGTTAATTATTGAATTCTACTAAATTTTATCTATGTCTGGTCAAAACTTTAGATAGAGACATATAAAGAACATGGAAGATTTGGGAATCTGCAAAATGCAGATTTGGGAAGAAGGACAAAATACAAGATTTGAAACCATTCTTCTGAAATATATGTAAAGTCCAATTGAAACTCAGATTAATTTTTGGGAAGCCTGGTGCTTGCCAGTTTCTTCCCCCTTGTCTTTCATTGTTTAAAAACTTTATGAAAGAAAAATACCCGCCTCAGTATTAAAATGCTTTCTGTGTTAGGAGGGAGCTAAAGGGACTTCAACAGATCTCAGAAATACCTGAAAATAACACAACAGCTCTTGAACTGTATTGGATCTTGTCCATTTGCAGTTGGACACAATATGCTGTTTTAAGGATGCCAAAAAAAGGCAAAAATTCCCAACATAAACCAGAGGTGAGTGCCAGTATTCCAAAATGAAGCAAACTGCATGAAACCTTTTAAAGTATATTTTTTGTGACACAGTGTCAAAGGGAGATGTCATCTCAAACAGATGAGGATAGGCAAACAAAAGAGGCTCAGTTTCATTCTGTAAAAGCAAAATATTTACAAGCAATTGCTCTGCTGTTGTGAAATGACTTCAATATCCTTCTGCTTTATAGCAAGAGTTTCCCTTAAGAAACTCTAGGTTAAAAAAATGAATGTTTATGGGAAAAATATCTGATTCACCAAAGGCTTGTATCACATAAAATTCATCCTGTGCGGTAGACCAATTGCTGGAACAGATAATATGTGTAGTCAGGAAGACTGGGGAAGACATCAAGCCTGAGAAAATCACAGGAAAACAAATGGACCAATGATCTGTCTGTCTAACATTCACAGGGTGGACTCTTTTCCCCTTAACACAGTAGGAGACCTGGCCTGATACCAGTGGATACAGATATCAATGGCCCTTCACTGTGATCCATTGCAATCTCTGTTAATTTTCTTAACACAGAATCTCTGAGTCCTTCTGATCTTTAATTTACAGATCTGGTGTCAGGAAATGTCTCCATGGCTACATTTGTTTGGTTAAGAATTATTTGGTTGGATTTTGAAGTAGCAGACAGAGTTTGGATCAGTCCTAAACCTTGGCTCACATATTTAGGATCATAATCATCTCCTGACATGTAAAACAGCTGAAGTGCTATGAAGGTAGATATTTACCTTCATGTCTTGGACTTTGAACTGAATAGCTTGGCTGGACCTGAGAAATGAGATGAAGGTTGGACACCAAAGGAGGTGCTGAATGGTGGCAGGCTGTTTGTGCAAGGCTTAGCATCTTGAACTTTCTTCATGATCTTAAAAGCCAAATAACAAACAAGCAGTGCTTAACACAGAGAAGGAAAACCTTACAACAAACAGTGTCTAAAGCAGGCTTAAGTTGTCCAAACTCCATCTCCACAATACATGGCAGAATGTGTGCAAAAAAATGGTTTAGTAATTGCAGGTAACATAGAAATCAATGGGTAAATTTACCAGAGAATAAAAAAGAATTCAATACTTTAGACAACAAGATGAGTTACAATAAATATAAGCAATTTCTTCTATTCTGTAAGGAAAGGAAGGGGCAAAGTTCTGAAATGTAAAATGAGGTAAGACTAAGTTGGATCACTACTTGCAAGTGAAGTACCAGGGCTGAGAGAAAGGGAGAATGGCATGGAAAATATGAGGACTACTGTATCACAGTACATCATTGATGGATGGGCTTTGGGAAGAGAAATAGTCCACATTAAATATCTGAAAATACAGTGAAGGTAGGTATTGATGACTGAAAGGACTGAGGACCCAAAAATTTAGAGCAGAATATTTTATATATATATTTTTGGTTGTATGAACTTATAACTTTGTTCAGCAAGAAGGCTCAATGAGGCAAAATTAAATTTTCAAGATTCTTGCAGTTCTCAAAAACCATTGTCTACTCCTAGTGCACTAAATTTTGGGGCTGCGTTTGATTATTGGAGCAGATCAAGTCCTGTCTGGCCTCCAGCTGTTGGTTTGGGCTTCCTGTGTCTTCTGTGTATTATTTGCCCATTTTGTGAAGACATCCCAGACACTTTAAGGGGAGATCTCAAATAGTTGTAGATAACTGTTTAGGCAAACTAATTGATGTTTCTCTTTCATCCCCTTTTTGGTCTCTACTTGGCGTTTACCTCCTTGTTAAACTGTTTTGCCACTGTTCTGCGACTGCCTGTATTTCAGATCTTATTTCTCCCATCTCTCAATATTATGGTACATTCCTAAATGTTGTCTTTCTTTAAGATATATCGTCTTTCAGTTGCATCTTCTATCCCAGAGCACTTGGAAATACTTTCACTTTGTGGTCATGTACATATTTTGTTGTCAGTGTCCAACCAGTATTCTTCTTCCACAAAATCTGCTGGTGAAAATGCCCCAAAGTAACTAGTCCACAACCCAGCACTGTGCTGAGGTTGTGTGTGGCACCTAGCCATCCTGCTTCTACTCCCTCCTGAACTAAATGTTGAGTGTGCCAATTATATGGGTTTGGATATAGGATAGTACTCAACAAAGCGTGCTGTTAAATGAGTTCTCAAGAAATGAAGTAAGTCCCAGCAGATTCTGGAAATTTCTTAAACAGCAACCAAGGATGGTATCAAGTCATACATGGGCATGCAGAAAAAACCCAACCAGAGACAAGGGTTTTTTTTCAGAGTTTTAAGACTCACTATATTTGAATTTTCCCTCAAAAGTATTATGCCACTTTGTTTATAGAATAGTAGAATCATGGACTGGTTTGGGTTGGAAGGGACCTCAAAGACCATGTAGTTCAAACCCCTCTGCCATGGGCAAGGACACTCTACACTAGACCGGGTTGCCCAAAGCCCCGTTCAACCTTGATACACGTGATATACACTAGATTGATTTACATATATTTGTACTGGCACTGTCTTCATACCTTACCCTTCTAACCATAAAAGTTACATGTAATAATTATAGCTGTGTTATATGGATGCACTCTGAGTTTCTAGGGAAATGATGAAAGAAACCCTGCAGAAGCAAATTACGCATGCACATCACCCCCATAATGTCTGAATCTTTTATTTACATTTGGCATATGTTTATAGTGTGCATTTTGTAGATAAGTTGCTATGATTTATGCATAGTACTGAATCTGGCCATTATTGTAATTGTCCTGTACTGGGCAAAATTCATATAGGATATGGTAATAGCTGTATATCTACCATAGCATTATTTGATATTTCAAAGTGAGAGAACTGAAGTCAATCTGAGGGGTGGACAACACTTCCCCACATCCTCACTAGCCTCTCCCTATTTAGAAAATGATCTTATGGAGAGGGCAGCACTTATGGCGGTGTAGAGCCCCTAACCAATTGATGTGTAGTGGGTATTTTACCTAAAAGGGAAATTACCACTTCTAGAATCATCCAAATGACCTCTTAGAAGTTTAGACTTCTCCTCAGGATTTTACTTTCCATCATTTGCCAAGCTAATAAAGTGATAGCTTGAGGAGACTCTTAACTTGCCATGCATATTCTAGCTTCTTTCCTGCATACTTCTTTTATTTCTACATTTCAGAGGGAAAAAATAGACCAATAAATCATTCTAATGTATACAGATGTGGCTAAGATTACATCCCCTTCTCTACTATTTCTTTTCATGCTCTGATCCAGATTTATCTTGACTGGAATTTTTACTTATTACAAGTGATTTAGGGGAAAGTCCATCCCCTCACATGTGTCTACATGGTTCCTACAACAACAGAACTTAAAATGTGAGTAAAGCCCTAGGACACTTTTGCTGACTAAATATGGACTCTTACAGTCAAACTAATGGGCTTTGGAAAAGTGGCTAAGTAGCTGCATTATAAGCTCTTGAAGAAGAGCATTTAGGGTGTTAATTTCAAAACAACTAACAATAAACAGTCTCTTCTCCCCCCCCAAAAAAAAACAGAGTGAAGAAGATAGATACCAAAAGGAGGATTTTTCTCTTTGTAAGCAAATCCCTTGGAAGCAATTCTGCATGGATTGTTCTGTGGATAAATTAGGTCACATTTGGCTAACATCACTGTATTGTCAGGGTAACCTGCTCTTTTGGTCCCTCCTGCTTAGAAGTGTGTGTGTGTTTGTGTGCACTTTCTCGCAAAGACTCACTAACAGCCTATGTTGAGAATCTTGCAAAGGGGCTGAGTTTTACTTTTTTCTTCCTATATTGCTGCAGGTGCTTTAGGAAGATGTGGGCCAAAAGGTTACTGAATGTTTAGGCTTTGATTTTGGCATTCATTTTGGTTTGTTTTTCAAGAAAACCTATTTTCAGATAAAAAGTTGAGAACTGCTAGGCTGTTTTGCAGACTCAACTCTGTGTTGTAGAAAACAGCCTTCCAATAATAATAACAACTGTAAAAAGTACTTTCAAAGTAACCTCCTATTATCTAGTCAATAAGGAACAAAGAACAAGAACATTTGTTTTGTTTTTTGTTTCTTAATCTGAAAGAAATCCAGAATTTAAGAGCTCTTTGGTCTTTTCAAGAACAACATGTTCACATGTGATTTACTCATATGGCTGCCATAAAGTTGTGGTACTGTGCTTTCTTAAGAGCTCTGTTATCAGTCTGATATTTAAAATATCAAAACTAATGCTGTAGCATTTCACATATTATTCCAAGATTTACATGCAACTTCAGAGGATGTGAACTTTTCCAATATGCTAACATTTTTATTAGTGCAGACAACTCTGCATTATTTGTGATTTTAAAATAGTGAGAAACACAATGCTCTCAACCAACCCAACATATGTTACACACCAGAAGTGTATGACATTCTGAATAAACAATCCCAGCAACACGTGTAAACAGCAAGTAAACTCCCACATAGTGCGATGTAAAACCTCACAGAACAAAACCACTCTGAACTGGAGACATTATAAGATGTGTTTGTGGTTGCATGGTCCTGGGGGCAGCAGAGACTGGACCAAACTCCACCACACTTTGTGAAACAAGGAGTGTCTGCTTTTAATAAAGGCAGTGATGTAGAACAAGGGTTTGAAAGCAGCACAGTTAGTAAGTCTAGAAGGGTACAAGTGGAAATTTAGTCACTTGAGAGGGAAGCAAAACTCCTTGATATTAAGTCCTACCCTAAACTGTGAAGATACTGCCATTTCAAAGCCAATTAACAAGGATATTTAATAAGTTGAGCCAAGTGGTAGTATTGTACAAATGGAGAACAGAAAAGAGGGGCAGAAAAGTTCGGGGTAATTCCAAACATATTAGCATAACCTGAACTGTATTAAAAGCCCAAGGAGTAATTTCAAAGGAAAAATAATTAAGCACATAGAGGTAAAAGGAAAATAGGATAAAATGCAATATAAGGTTACTAGAGACTGATCTTGAAGTTTAGCCCAATATTTTTCTTTAATAAAAATGGATTTTTAGACCAGAGAAATACAGTAGATCTATCTGGATTTCAGCAAAGCATTTGATATACTGCCACATAGGAAATTATTAGTTAAACTGAAATAAATGGGAACTAGAAGAAAAATTGCAAGGTGAGTAAGGAACTGGATGAAAAGAAAACTTCATGAGTTTTGTTTAAAAGAGAACTCTGAAGTTAACAGGAAGTTACTAGAGGCATTCACAAAGGATCTTTGTCCAACCAATCTTAATATTGTCAGTAGAAATCATCAGCTGAGAAAGATAACAAACGACACAAGACCATCTGTTGATGACCCATAATTGTGATTCTCCATGCTTGAGGGCCAAATACTGTCTCTCAGGAAAATCAGTCTGGCTTGTAGCCAGGTCTTACTAGACTACCTTTCTGAAATAAAATAGAGCATGTGGAAGACAACCAGCTGTAGGCTTGGATGTTTTTTCAGTGGAGGCACCTGCCTGGCATGTGCTGGCTCCTCCTCTACCCATCACTGGGTATATGCTTAGCAGGCCCAAAGCTCTTGACAGGACAACATCTGGGATCATCTCATCACAAATAACTCCAGCGACATTCATCAGAGCCACAGAGCAGCATTAGCACAGCCTTGTGTCCAAGACAACATGCTGAGTGTCTCTGTAAGGCATAGTGCTGTCTGAAGGCTTTTATGTGGCTCCTGGGTCAGGCTCGGCTTGTGGCTGCCCGGCTTGGCAATGGGACTCAGATGTAGACAAACTCTAAGATAGCTTGGCTTGTTTAGCCTACCAAAATGAAGGCTGAGAAAAAATTGGATTATATGGTAATTGCAGGAATGTAATTATAGTAAATTGTTTCCTTAAGTAAAAGGCAACTGGATTTGATGCTCCTTCCAGTCTTGTGTCCTAAGCTTCTAAGTCATGCCTAACTGACTGTGTGGCTCTTTTGGCAAAAAAGTCTTGCCAGGATGCTCCATGGCCAAAGGCTGTACACCTAATTAATTCTTAATGATAGCTGGAAATGGAGATTTCTACCATCTTTGTGCGTCTTTGTGCTGTTGGTGGAGACTCCAAGAGGAGAATTAAACTACTTGTGGTCTAGATAGAATGGGCAGTAAGAAACAACATTGACAAAAGTTAATCACAACTCACTGAGAGTGGTAAAAGACACAGAGGGGGTGGAATGTCTGCCTGGAAGAGGGTGCAGACTTTGTGAAGGAGGCAAGGAATTGTCACTTTGGTAGAGAGGGCATGTACCTATATTGGGGAAGTAGAGAAGCAACAGAAAAGGGAGTGGGGACAGGCTCGTGCTTTGGGGAAACTCACGGCTTCTGATATGGACAGTCACAGTCTGCCCTTATAACCACGCTGTGTGAGTCTGCTTGGGAAACTTCCATCTTATCCTTTAGCATGATAATGGAACTGACACATGTTATCTCCTCTGTCTTTCACAGAATTCACGTATGCTTGAAACAACTAGTCACTCAGATTTTAGGTTCAGCAGTGAGCCTGCCCTTTTCACAGACTGAGAAAAAGCAAAGCAAGCAGGCTGGAACTAATTGACCCACAGATGCCAAAGGGGAGGATAAAGGACCCATGAGCATTGGTTTGGATTTTTTTTTTTTGCTGTGTGATATGTTACAGGCACCAGTGAGGCTATCATCTTGGCAGAAGATAAAGAGTCTAATGGTGTAGGGGTCAGCTGACCCATTGGCAGAGTAAGTTAAAAGAAAAAGAAAACAGAATAGGTTCTCTGGTAGAAACAGAATTTGCTGTTGCTTGTTTTGTAAAGTAAGATGTACCACATTTCTGTTTTCATGTTGTAGACTTCAAAGTGTCTGGGTCACGTAAGGTTTTATTTCTGTAAAGCAGTGTTACACAAATGGGTGCTCCAAAGAAGCATCATTTCCAAAGCATCCAGAGCAGCCTGCCAGACCAAATGAACTACACACAGCCATGGTATGGTTCTTCCTACATCTGTGGTAGGGAGGGTGGCAAAGAGCATGGGGAAGCAGCTGGCCAGACCTTTCCTACACCCCGGTGGATGACAGGTAGGGTCTGAGCTTTAAATACTGGGCAGGCTTCAGTTAGAAACTTGCCAGTTTTCCTCATCAGTCCCTTTCCTGCCTCCTCGATAGGCATATGAAGGATGGACTGAGGACTGGGGAGACCCAGGATTTCCTCATTGCCAGAGAAAATTCCCATCCTGAGAGAAGGGATCTCTGTGCCTAGGGATGGGACCTTGGTGATGAGTTTCTAAGTACCATGTCTTTGAATCAGAGCTAGTGCATGAATGACCTCAGGTTGAAGGTCCCAGGCCCTCTGAGTCCCATCTCTCTGGACCCTTACAGTTTGAGCTGCTCTGTGTCTGGGGCCAGAGAAACCCTGGCCATTGGAAGTGGTCGTTGACACAACAATAGCATGCTGGTTGTGCAGAAGCCCACCACTAACCCATTTTAGACTAGTATTCAGTAATGCATAGCTATTCCTGTTACTATTAACAATAATTGTGTTTGATGTAGTTTGTGACTGCCAGGGATCTTAGGAAAAACACCACATTTTGGAAACACCTTGTGTTTGAGAGTTTCTGAAACGAACTATGGCTGGACTTCAGGTCTGTGAAAATTTTCAAGTGTTTGACTTTTCCTCCCAAAGCAGGATGAAAAATATTCTCATAATTTGAAAATTATCGCAGAATGGAAATTAAATTTCCCATCCAGCTCTATTTATGAACACATTAATTCAAGTACTCTTCTACCAACAAAAGGCTTCCTAGGCTTTTCTTCTTAGCCTTCTAATTAAATTAGAAGTCTGTGCCTTAGTGCCGTCCCTCTGGTTTTCTTCGCATAACCTAACTGAGATTCTTCCCACCTTCCCTTACTGTTGGCTATGGTAGTACTTGGAATCTATTAAGATATTTTATTTTCTTGTGAGATTACATATGACACTTGAAGCATACCACTTCAGCTAGCAATTCCTTCTCTCCTCTAGTGACACTATTTAGTTTTGATTGAATTTATTTAAAAAAAAATAAAAAAAGAAATAGTAAAAATGAATACATCTTCTTTAAATCTTCCTCATGAACATGGTCTTAATCTTATAATGCCTGATATGGTGATGCATTTGGTGCTTAATTTTAGACCTCCAGATTTGAAAACCCTGGCCTAAAATCACAAATTTTAATTCTTTGTGCACCTTTCAGAAGACAAGTCTGATTGTTTTACTTTGTTTTTGAGTCATTAGTCTCTATGCTTTGTTTTTGCCAAATGTCAAAATATAACTGCTTCTCTGCTTCAGGGATATATTACAGTAAGTGCGCTGGAAAAAAATAATTGGCAAATGATATAATACTCTGGAAAAGAGAAAGAGATTTGGATGGTGCTGGGGAAAATTAAAAAGGAAAAAAAGAAAACAGAAGAAATTAAAAATAAAAAAGAAAAAATAAAAAGAAAAGGAGTGACTTTGCATCATACAACTGGCAAATTTTGCCAAGCCAACAGCCAGCCAGAGTTAATATGGCTTTATTCTCAACAAACCTGCTGCAATGCTATTACAGTATCACTACACTGTTTATGAAAAGTTGAGCTAGTCTGGAAAGCATTACATGAAAGACAATTCTAGGAAAAAGGGAAAAAACCCTGTAATCATTGACAGTGCTTGTGTCTGAAACCTGATTTTTCAATGTACATTAGAATCCATAAAAGTAAATACTGAAGAATGGAGAGAATGCATTACTTCCTGAATAAAAAAACCCAACAAACCCACTTTCTACTGTAGTAACTACTGAATTTAGTGACTACCTCATCTATGTATCTATACGGAACGAGAGAGGAAGGATGATTGCAATACATGGACCTTTGCACATGCTCCATTTCAAAAGCTGCTATTGCTGGAATGCATGGTCTGAAATAATCATTTATTCCTTATGCCAGAATAAGATTATCATCAAGAGAGCCTGCTCCAGTATTACAGCCACGCTCCGGCCATACCTGCTCTTCGCAACTATGAAGCATCCCTGCCACCATCACATGTAGGGTTTAGGTGAAGTAGCAGAGGTGGATGCACTGCATACATTTACACACAAGGTCACATACGCACATAGACCCAAACACACACTTTCATTGAGGATATACTTGCAATATCATGCATGAATGAGAGTCTTTCAGCTATACTCTTGCTGTGTATTCTGTCCTCTTCTGGTCTGGCACCAGCATAGCCCTTCAGGGCTGCAGCAAGACTTTATCGCAGACTATATCATGGACTATATCTCAGAACACACTTTATCATGGAGTCTATCTCAGGACAGCACAGTAACTGAGAATGCTGTGGGCTGGAAAGAGGGTTGATACTTCTGGGCATGCTGTGTACTGGTTGCCACTGTACTGCTTCTGACACAGGAGACTGAATTGTGTGCTTTTGCACTGAATGCTGCTCTACTTTGTACACCTATCTCAGAGACTTTTGTGTTTCAGAGGTTCCTCAGAGCTTACCACTCTAAATGCCTAGATGCTATCAGGTGTGTAAGCACCCTCTTGCAGCACTGTGTAATGAATATCTACTGTTTCTGAGCACCTTCCCACTTTATTGCTTGTATAAAAAAATAAAGGAGTGAAGGGCTGGGCATAGATAATTTTAAAATAATTTCTAAAATAGAGAACTGGCATCCAGAACAGTTTGCCACTTGGAAAAAGAAAATGTCACTTGGAGTGTCTCCAGGTGTATATCTGACATTCATCTCTCATGATCCAACTCAAAACCTTTTGCAATCTTGAAATTTAGGGTGAAGTGAAAGCATATTTTATATTTTGTTGATTGAGAACTGTAACTTCCCATCTACCTATGACATTCAAATGCAAGGTCTTTAAAATGAGATAAGCAGTAACAGGCTCCGTGTTTTTTGCTATTTCTCCTCCAGTTCAGTATTTGTGATCAAAATTCACAAAAGACTAACATTTTGATAAGCTTTAATGTCTCTGGACTGCATTTTTGAAAGTTTCTGATCATACGAAATCTTAAAATTCACCATTTTTCAATTAAATGCAGATGCCTGAAGTGAGGGTTTAGACAAATTGCATAGTTTCTTTCTAGACTAGAAATCTAGCCCTGGGTTTGCTGCATGCCCATAAGAAATGCACACCAGGTCACTGCTGGCTGTCCTAGCTTGAGCACTTGGAGCACTGGGCTTGCCCAAACACAGAGGGACTTTAATCATTACACATCTTTCGAAAGATTCTAGTGTGAGCTCTTTTGTTGGCTTACGAGGCAATGGGAGGAGTCCATTAGATTTTCCCTGTGCTGGCGGAGCTGAGCTACCACATCATAGGACTGATGTGGAATTATCGTGTAAGTGTATGGTGAACCAAAGCTGGGGTTGCTTAGAGACACATGAGCACATCGGGTTTTGTTCAAGCCCTACCTCATTGTCCTAGTTATACCAATTGCTTGTTAAATGTTGTCATGTGCCTAACATACAGCATCATAGTTGCTTCGGGGAACTTGCTGGCCTAAGGTACTCTTAGTCTTTTGCTGGGACAACTGGAAAAATCACAGAAAATCAGGTCTGTCTCAGCTGTGTTTGTCTGGCAGCCATCAAAGACTTCAGAGGCAAAGCAGTTCAAACACATCAGCGAGTGCCTTAGGGACAGAAAAAAGTATTACCACAAATTTAGACCATTAGCTATCTTTGAAAATCTACTCTTTTTAGCTGCAGCCTATGCTGCAAGATTTGTGAAGAATTTTGTCCAGTTGTTGGTTATAAGCATTCATTCTATAAACAAAAGAAACCCCCATGCCACCTTGTTTGATGTTTCCAGGGATCTCCTGGAGAGAGTCCAGTGGAAGGCTATGAAGATGATTAAGGGCCTGGAGCATCTCCCCTATGAGGAAAGGCTGAATGAACTGGGGCTGTTCAGCCTTGAGAAAAGAAGACTAAGGGGAGATCTGATTCATGTTTATAAATATCTTAAGTGTGGGACACAAGGGGAAATAGCCAGCCTATTTTCAATGGTCTGTGGAGACAGGACAAGGGGCAATGGCTTCAAGTTGGAGCACAGGAAGTTCTGCACCAATATGTGGAAGAACTATTTCAAAGTGAGTGTGATAGAGAACTGGCACAGGCTGCCCAGGGAGGTGGTGGAGTCTCCTTCTCTGGAGATATTCAAGACCCATCTGGATGCCTATCTGTGCTATATGTCCTAGGGAACCTGATTTGACAGGGGGGTTGGACCCGATGATCTCTTGAGGTCCCTTCCAACCCCTACGATTCTGTGATTCTGTGATTCTGTGACGTGCTTCAACCAGGACCGTGCTTTGGGCCAGGCCAAGGGTGTAAGGTAAAGTGTCAGTGAAGAAATCTGCCCTGTGCTCAACTCTTTTGTGGGAATATTTGCATCATGCAACTTGGGAGTACTGGAAAAAGAAACTCACATATTTGTTACACATCTGTCCTAAAGCAGAGGCTGTATTTTATGACATATGGTTTGGCCACTGGAGGTCAGTGTTTTGGAGCGGAACGGACATAATTTTCTCTGTCTGTTTGGTAATCCTGTTACGGCTGTAAAGACAGGAAGCACTGTACCAGACCTTTCCATGCGTCATTGTGGTGTTCAGTATGTGTCATCTTGGCTTGACATGGGAATATGAATACATTCAGCAGCAGTCAAGGGGTTATATTTTTTAATAGTGTGAGAACAGCTGCAGAGAACACAGCTATTACTTACAGATTATGTAATAAATGTTGCATGTTGCAGAGTGCAGGCACAGTTTGGTGAGCTAAATACACTTTACTGATGTCACTGCATAATGTGACACTAGGGCAAAATATTAGAAAAGCCAAGAAGAATATTTGCCTAATAGTACATCATGCTCAATCTAGAGCTCTGAGTCCAGCTCTAGCAGCTTTAGCTCTTCTTGCATGGCTCACATTGGCCTTCCCCTGCCCCAGAGCAAACTTCCCCTCTGCTGAGGCTGAGAACATGGGAAAAGAAGGATACATGCACATTCAGAGAGACCCCAACAGACTGAAGAAATGGGATCAGAAGAACTTAATTTCAACAAGGGAAACTGAAAAATCTGGCACCTGGGGAGAAACAGCCCGATGGACCAGTACATGCTGGGGTGTAATGAGGTGGAAAACAGCTTTGCAGAAAAGGCTTTGGGGATCCTGGTGGACATGAAGTTCAACAGGAGCCACCTAAGTGCTCTTGAGGCAAAGAAGGCTAGTGGTATTCTGGGCTGCATTGTGGAGTATCCTGGGTTGCAGAGGAGGGCTGCCAGCAGGTTAAGGAAGGCATTCCTTCCCATCTTCTCAACACTAGTGAGGCCAGATCTGAATGCTGGTTCTAGTTTTGTGCTCCTCAGGTCAATAGAGACATGGACATACTGGAGAGTGTCCAATGAAGGACGATGGAGATAGTTAAGGGACTGGAGCATCTCTTTTAAGATGAAAGGCTGAGAGAGCTGAGAGTGTTCAACTTGAGAAAAAAAGACTCAGGGGGTGGATGGGATGGGTGGGTGTCTCACTGATGTATATAAGTACCTGAAGGGAGAGTCAAAAAGGACAGACCCAGGCCCTCTTCAGTGGTGCTCACTGTCAGGCCCAGAGGCAATGGGCACACACTGTATTCCCTCCAAACATTAGGAAACATTTTTTTACTGGGAGAGTGATAAAACTCTGATACAAGTTGCCCAAGCAGGTTGTGGAGTCTCCATCCTTGGAGATCTTGGACATATTCAAAAGCTATCTGGACACAGTGCTAAGGAATTGCCTCTATGTGGCCCTAGTTGTGCAGGGGATTGGGTTGGATGACCTCCTGAGGTCCTGTCCAACCACAACCACATCCACTTTTCTCCTCCTGTGCTCCTCTCTTAATTTCTTTTCCTGTCTCTTGAGAAGACTTATACTCTCCATGTTGGTGTGGACAGAAGCAAAGTCTGGGATTGCTGTGAGGGGCTGAGTAGACATGAGTGCTGCATCTCTCACATGCTTAGCAGACCAAAACTGACTGCACTCAGATATTTGGTCCAGAGCCAAACACATCTTTCTGTTCCTCATGAAGGTAAATTCTTATGGCAGCAGATCCTCTTGCCTCTTCTCTCACCCAAGGGAGGTCAGACTGGCTGGAAGCATGGTGGTGGCTGAAGAAGCAAATGGAGCATAGAGAGAGTCTAAACCTCTAGTTCCCTGCAGATGTCTCCCAGCCCCTCTACATCACCATCATCACCTTGCTCCAACTGGCACTCTGCTATTCTTTCCCAGTCTATCCTTTTGCTCCACTCATGAAGATATTTTGTTATTTCCACAAAGTTCTATCAGGGCTCACTCTGGGGAAAACCAGATTATTTTGTGACTCTCTCTCAGGACAATGCAATTCACGTCTAGAAAGTCTTCATCTGTCTTTTTTCATCATTACTGTGCTACCAATGTAGTCATAAATAAAGCCACACCTGACACAGATGGCCAAATTCTGCTCAGATTTTCACTGGTTCAAATCTGGAATATGTAATAAATTAAATGAACTAATTCCTGATTTACAGTGTTTTAGGAGGAAAAGAACTTGGCTTGTTTGTAGTGGTTATTATTCAAATATATTTACTGTCAAAGACAGAGATAAGTACATTGAATGGAAAAGCATGCTAGTGGGAAACAGTCTATTCCTGACTGTATTTTACTTATAGGAAAAGGTGTGGAAGACTCCATCTGTTTCTTTTCTGTCTTTCAAATGGAATGGTTATGGTTAGAAATATGTGTGGTTTGCCTCGTCATTTAAAACTTCTTAAGAAAAAAGAGTTTTGCCTTCCAAAACTTCATTTCTGGTAGCTGAAAAAACCCCAGATAATTTTTTTTTGCTTTAAAAAAGTGAAAAAAGCCTGAATACTTTGGGAAAAGTCAGTTTTGTGGTAGATTTTCTTTCTTGCCAGAAGATTTTCACTGAAAGAAAACAGGTAACTCAGAAAACTGCACAACTGTCCCCTCTTTAAACATGGAAATATTTTGACGGATTTCTGACAGAATGAATATTTAATTCCAGCTTGCAATAACAAAGGTGACTTCTGTGATACATTTATCTACAGAAGAGTCAATAGTCCCAGGGCTGAGGAGGGTTAGGCTTCATCATGTTTCACTGTTATAACACGTCTTCAGGGACATAAGTGCATGACCACCTTGATCCTGGAAAATAATTTAAGTTAAACAATAGAAGGCAGATTCTTGCAGTACAATTTCAAACACCCTTTCCTGAAAGCACCCTGCCCAAGAAGTGTTCACTATCTTTTCTTTCGCCCAGGGCCAAATTTTTACTAATTCTCTTGCCGTTTGCTTGACCTTTCTGTTGCTCTCTCTCTCACAATTGCTTCCATCTGTTTCTGTATTTCATGTACTTCATTAAATAACACCCACTGAACCAGCCTATGATTCATTAGCTTGTTGTGTCATGGGTCTTGCAAGTGGGCCATGTCTAGGTGGTGTCTCCCACAGCTTAGTGTTCTGAACTTCAGTGGGAACTTCACATCTTTCCTCACTGAAAGATGATGGTCAGAATCAGAAAAGTTTCCCCCAAAATGCATCACAACAGCACATTGCTACTGGTGGCAGATGATAATGGAGGCCATTGAAGGCTCAAACATTCCTTTTATTATTAGAGCTCCGGACCTGCCTGTGTCCTTGCCCTCAGAAAATAACAAACATTTCAAGTAAGAGGCAATTATGGGGCTGGGTTAATTGGACAGAAAAACTGGTGGTACCAATGATGGAGGGACAAGAGGAAAGGTCTAATTAATTTATCTGGATATTCATGGTAAAAAGCTGTCTGAGTTTACATGATCTCTGATAGAGGAACTTCTGTGATGCCATTCTGGGGGTTTTCACATAGGCAGTGCAGCCTTTTGAGAAAAATAACTTGAAGCAGAGTACAGAATAGCATAAAAAGCAAGCTACTAGTGTGACAGCAGTTAAGGTTGTCAGGTGAGGGTATATAAAGACCAAAATTATTACAAGTTCAGAGAAGGTTATTTATATACACTCAGTCAGAAGACCATTTGAGATACATCTATGGGAAACTCGTGCTGAGAGATAGGACACTGAATATTTTACAGACTTTTTCTGACTAAATAGAATGAGCCTTGGCATTAGGTTGGAGCTGAGCTGAGTATGTCTTCTGGCAGGACCCCAGGTCTGTTGTGTAGTCCAAATGAATCTAAGTGCCATGGACTTTCCTTTCTCTGTTGGTCCTGGCAGAGGGCAGCAGATCACAGAGTAAGCCAGCAAGTTACCTCTGCCACAGGAGTTCCCACAGAGGCTGTAAAGATGGGCTTGGGATGTGTGAAGTTCCTTGAAGCATGAAAGGGAAGTGGAGAAGGAGGAGACAAAGGAATGAATCTTCCGCGCTGGTGGAAATGCGGCCATGGCCAACAGCAGAAGGCAAAAGCTCATCTGTTGTGCAAAGTTGTGCAAAGAAAAGTATCGTGAAGCTGAAAGTCAGTTTTTTCAGGAAATAACAATTGCCAAGTTTTGCTCATTAAAAGCCTCTAACTTGTGACTAGGTGCCAGATTCCTCAGCTGAAATTGTTACTGAAGTTTTAATGACTTGTATGCTTGACTATTCAGTTTCTTTTTAACTCTCCCCATTTTAATGCCTGTTCTTCAAAGTACAGGATGTCCAGAATGGTGTGGCTACACTGCTCTTCAGGAATTATAATGCTTCTGTGCTTTGTCACCTTCACTGGCTTCCTTTCTGTCATCAAGTTCAGATCTGAATTACACTCCTGAGGGCTGATTCTTTCTTCATTACATCAGTTCTAGATCTGTGTAGCTCACTGGCTTTATTAGTATTAACTAATTTTAAAAAGGAGAAAAATTTCCCCTGGCTTTTAGAACTACCCATAGATTTGGTCCATCCTGCCTATGGATGTTACTCATGGTAACGCCATGGTACTCACGGTACTCATGGTAATGCCAACACACTGAGTCTGCATATACTTCCACAGTCTGGTTCTCTTTCCTGGCTCTTTTTCCATACCTGGGTATTCTTTGCTTCATTTGCTATCCTATCAAACAGTCTTTTCCATTTACGTCACTGTCTTGCCTCCAACACAGCATTATAAAAAGCGCATTTAAAGCTTCTGACTGAACCTATGCACAGCCTTGCAGATGAAAAGAGCAAAACAAAGAGTTATTCCAAGAAAGGGGAGGTTTGGCTTGGTTATTCACGCCCTACATTGGTAGGCTCTCAGTCCAAGGGGTCTAGGTTGTTGCTAATGCTGGACTGTACAGAAACAATTTTTTTGCATTATAGCAAACTATCTGGCTAAGTTACTAATTAACAGATTAAATAGGATTAGACATGGGATTTTCCAGTTGATTCCAGGCAATCAAACCAAATGAATCAACAAAGAAAGAAATAAATTCTTTTCCAAGGACACTTTCATAGAAATGGTACCATGGGGTAGCAATCTGCACGCAATAGCTATGTCCAACTTTGGAAAACATTCTGTTTCCATGCACAGCTATTAGTGCAGTCAGTGCCAACAAGCAGAAGCTCTGTGTGGAAGCTGACAGCATTTCTACCTCAGGGTATGACTTTTTGCATAGCCACATCTGCTGAGAAAGACCGTGGAGAAAGCAGACAGCTAGCAAAAATGTTGTGAAGGAAGCAGATAGTGTTGATGTGAAAGAGTATTTACACTCTTTTTGACTGAATGCCTCTGGATAGAGCTCCCAGAGCTAAATCCCCCAAAGATCTGGAGTTTAAGCCATTTTACCCCCACAGTAGCTGCCCAAGTGAAAAGTCCTGATCCTCAAATTACTCAAGCAGTTTCCAGCCTGCAGGCAGCCAAAGTCTGTAGGCACCATTGCCTTCAGCATTCACATTCCTAACACATTTTTATGTTTGTTTTATGAACTGTACTCAGCAAGGCCTTAGCTTTGAGTGTCATCATTTTGAGGATCCACAGATTAGATGTTTCTCTTCCTATGTAGCCAGAGAAAATCAAAATCCTGAGTGTAGTGTTAAATGCCACTGGGCTGAAGTGCATTTACCTCTTTTTTTTTTTTTCTTTAAATACAATACTCTGTGGCTAGCACACTCTTCTCTTCTAAGCTGTGGAAGACGTTGGTTTGCTTCCCTTCCTTTCCCTGATTTATGCAAAGTGCTGGCTGGAATTTATTGCTGGCTGCACAAGATACTCTCCCTTATGTGCTGTCTGTTCACCGTTACCTGGAAGGGCCTAGCTCATTATGTAAGAAGTGTAGACTTTTAGCTTGTGGTTGGTGATTTTCCCCACCAGTGGGGATGTCTATAACAGTGCTTACATAGTGCTTAATTTACTTTGTCAATCCAGTTCTTGAACATCCATGCAAGCGCTTTGGTCCCCTGGCTATAAAAATGGGAATGAATGGGCGGGAAAAGATTTAAGAGGTTTTTTTCCAAAAGAGTGCAATTTACCTGAAGAAAAAATCAGATTTTGACTCACTTGAAGATATTTTAATAGCATAGCATAAGGGGACCATTAGAACAGTTGCAGATGGTTTGTGTGAAATGGCTCAGTTACAGTAAGAACCACATGAACTTTTACCCTGAACTCAAACCAAGATCTTTCTTTCCTTTTTTTTTTTCTTGATGTACGAAGTTGTTTAGTTAAACTTTTGGTTTGTTTCTTTTCCTGTTCATATGCCTCTTTAGCCCTTATTTCAGCTGGGACTAGTACTCAGCTACCACCAGGAAGGCTGATTTGCAAGAGCCACAGCCAGCTCTGTTCTGTGTTGGCCAAATTTGTCCCTATTGCAGCAATAACAGAGTCACGCCAGTCTTCCTAATCTTTTCCATTTGTAGACCATTACTAGATTTTGATATCCGAAAAAATAGGTGGGCACCCTTCTCTGGCTATCAAGAGATGTCAAAGCTCCTGTTTGAAATGAAGATTCTCCCTAAAAAGTGGTTCTCAAAGGTTTTGCATTATGCTTTCCCCAGCTTTTCAAATATACTGCATCAGTCCTGAAGACCCCTTTGGTCTCTCCACATCCCTTCCTCCCGCATGTTTATCTACTGTGCTGATGGTCAGTATGACTGAATCATTTTAAGAACCACTGTGTCTCATAGACAGATCTTCATAATTTCCTTTCAGCATGCTTCCTTCCTTATTCTTTGCTACTACTTGACCTCATCTCCTCATGTTTTTCTTCTGTCTCCTGTTTAAAAATCATCACCTGCTCACCTTCTCTGTTCTACGTTCTTGGTTTCCTAATTCCTTCATCCAAAGTCCCTGAATTTTCTTATATTTCAAAACCTGCTCGGCCAAGTCATATAGAAATTCTCACTGGTAAATCAGAAGGTAGCAGGTGGAGGTGGGCTACAAGCACTGCTGTGAATAGGCAATCTTACAAATTCCCTTTTCATTTTCATTGGAAGACATGAAATGTACACAGCTTAGTTAATCATGGAGCAGCAGGGATAGGGAATTTGAAAAAGAAACAATAATGGAGAAAAGAAACCCTAATGACATGGTAGAAATGAACAAAGAACAATGGATCAGGACTCTTTGTTCAGTATACATCAACCTTGCCCACGTACAGCATCCTTGTAGTGTGGTATAAAGGCATTACTTGCTAATAAGTGACTCGCATTCACATGGGTCAACAGCACTGTGTAAATTGGTCTGTAAAGCAGGAACACAAATGATTTTATCAAGACTGTGGCAACTAGTAGAGATTCTCTCTTTTTGGTGTTGAGGAACCAGAGGAGAAGTACATCAACAGAGAGAATATTTTATTGTTTGATGTCAGAAAGTAGTTGTAGACAGGAGGGATGGGTGGGAAAGGACAGGGAAAGCAACCACTCTACTTTCAGCAGTCCAGTATACATTTTTTCCAGCACTGAACAAAGCTACTTCAACTCTGTGGCTGGAACTTGGCAGCTCTTCTTTGAGTTCCTTAAAAAGAAACGAATTTGTTCTCCCATCTGGGAGACCCACTTGTCCTTTTCCTTTCCTCACACATCTGCTCTCTATGCTGCATTACTGGTTGAATATAGCAACATATGCACACAAAGCTTTCCAGCTGAGATGCACAGAGGTTCTGGCTACCAAAATGGAGTAAAACTGCTCTGCCCCAATCACATAACCCATTATTGACTCAGAGGAAGGGAAATGGAATGGGAGTAGAATGTTATATAGAAAGAATGTGGTGGCTGTGACTTAGTCTGGAATATGACCAGTGCATGAGGACTTGAGAGCCCCATGCAGCACTTCACTGAAAGCAAGTATTTAGTCTCACTGACTGCTCATATTCTGAAAATTTGTCTAAGGCTTGAATGTTTTATTGGGCTGGGATCTTACATCCCCCTTCCATTAAAACATGGTAGGATCATGGTAACTGTGTATGTGTCTCTATATGTTGTGAGCAAACACAATTTTATTTTGCCTGCACTTCAAAGTGGTGGGACATGAGCTAGCTCTGATCCAGAAAAGGTGACTCTCGTTAATGCAATGCTGAATACAATGTACCTCACAGTGGGGCTTAGGTCCATGGGCATACTACTGCTATCACATGGTTTATGACCTGCTCCAAGCCATGATAAAGTTTGCAGCTGCCTGCCCAAAACACAAAGCCTCTGACATACCCTGTTAGGGCTTTACATTTGGTTGGCAGGAGGGACCTTCTTATAGTCTACTGTACTTACAAGGATGGGGCTGGAGAATGAATTTAGAAAGGTCAGTGGCATACACCACTGATATTTTTGTAACTCCCTGTCAAAACTCCCAGGCGTTTATCTGACAGGATACTGAATAAAGCAAGCTTTACCTACAAGAGTATGAATTCCTTAAGACATACTTCACTGGTCCACAGGCTGGCATGAACTGCTTTTTAGGGGGATGAATTTCACACAGAGTGAGTATCATCCTTTTTTTACTTATTACAGAGCCAAAGAAAGACCAAGAAAAAATTGGTTTCATTCCCTCCTAACTTAAAGAGGGCCAGATCCTCAGCTGGTCTGTATTAGTACAGTTTCTTGAACTCTTTGGAGTGATGCTGATTAGAACCATCTGAAGATCCTGCCTTGCTATTTTTACAAAACTGTATAAAATGGATCTACTCAACTCTTAGCTGTGAAAAGAAGCTATACTACAGGATGCATTTTAGTAACTAGAAGGAGGACAAAAAGACATTGGGGCAACATTCTTTGACATGCAAGAGAGCAAACATGTGGAAAAAATTACCAACCAAATGACATCTTTAAAAACTTTAAGGCTATGGTTTGGAAGCACTAACGAGTTTTGGTCTGGCATCAACAGCTTTTTTTAAAAAAAAAAGCGGGTGTTTTGATTTAGCATTATTAATGAACCATTTGTCCAGCCTTTTTTTTACCAGATAAATGTAGATTGCTCTTTTTAAAAGAACTATGTAGGAAAATAAAGAAAGTTTTGGCAAGGAAAAAAATTCTATTAAGCACCTTTCATAGGAACATTGCAAGTAGCTATAATAAAATGCTCCTGGATAAATCAATAAAAAGCTCCTCATCTATTAAAATAAGAGTTTTTTGATTTAGTTGTTAAAATTTTGAGGCCCACTGTACCTAACAGGGATAGGAAGTGTTTTCCATTGCATGAGCATGAAACAGAATTCCCACTGTTGGCAAAACCAGTGGAAAAATGTCATGTTTCCAATGGATCGGCAAGAAGTAAACTAGCAGGGCCCAATTTTGAAGTCCAGGTTAAATTTCTACTCAGTTTGTACAGACAAAACAGTCACTAAAGATGATGTCTCAGCAAGCCGTGAGTAAAAATGCGAAGACCAGAAGGTCTCAAGGTATTTGTCTATTAAATCATTGAGATTTGTAAAAGGTTAGGAATTTTTTGTGTGTGTGTTAGCAAATACATCTTTTTCTGCTGGCAGAAATTGTACTTCAAAAATACTGTCATAAAGGCAGTATTTACCTGTTCTAGAATACAGTGCTAAATTTAAATTCTATGAAGTTCATGTAATTTACTGGGCGAAAGTGAAAAATCATCTTTTTCGCTGATTCACAGTGAGGGTTTTTTTTTTAAATGTTCAAAGTTTATAAAAGCTGCTTTTCAGTCTTTGTACTTTCATTATACAAGTCATCTCCAGACTGAAACTTTCTTGAATCTTATGTAGGTCCTTCTCCCTCCCAACCTTAAATACAACCCTAAAATTGTATTCCTATGACTTACATTTCAGTTAATTTCCCATAAGTCTAATTCTGATTTCTCACATTGTGATTCTTTTCATATCCAAGTAGTTATCTGACATTCCTTGGACACAAATGAAGACATGAAGTATGACAATGAGGTTGAGGTTGCTCTTGCAACTTTCAGAGGGGAAACAGATGCATCATTGAATCAGAATGGTCTTGGTTGGAAGGGACCCCAATGATCATAGAGTTCCAACCCCCCTGCCACAGGCATGGCCACCAACCTCCAGGCCTGGATCTACACAAGGTTGCCCAGGGACCCATCCAACCTGGCCTTTAACGCCTCCAGAGACGGGGTATCCACCACCTCTTTGGGCAGCCTGTTCCAGCACCTCAACACTCTTTCTGTAAAAAACTTTCCCCTAATATCTAATTTAAACTTTCCCTCCTTTAGCTTTAATACATTCCGCCTTGTCCTGGCATTATCTACCCTTTTAAAAAGCTGATTCCCCTCCTGTTTGTATGCTCCCTTCAGGTACTCAAAGGCTGCAATGAGGTCCCCCCGCAGCCTTCTCTTCTCCAGGCTGAACAAGCCCAGTTCCCTCAGCCTCTCTTTGTAGGGCAGGTGCTCCAACCCTCTAATCATCTTTGTGGCCCTCTCCTGAACCTTCTCCAACAGTTCTACATCTTGTACTGTGGGCCTCAGATCTGGTACACCAGATGGGGCCTCATGAGGGCAGAGGAGAGAGGGACAATCACCTCCCTGTCCCTGCTGGCCACCCCTCTTCTAATGGAACCCAGCATATCATTGGCCTTGCGAGCTGCAAGAGCACACTGCTGGCTCATGTTAAGTTTCTCATCCACTGTGACACCCAGGTCGTTCTCAGCAGGGCTACTCTCAAGAAGCTCTTCTCCCAGTCTGTATCTATGTCTGGGATTCTTCCGGCCCAAGGGCAACACCTTACACTTGGCAGTGTTGAACCTCATTAGGTTCACCCAGGCCCATCTTTCCAGCCTGTCAAGATCCCTCTGGATGGCTTTCTTTCCTTCTAGTGCATTGACCACACCACTCAGCTTGGTGTCATCCACAAACTTGCTGAGGCTGCACTCAACTCCATTGTTGATGTCATTGATAAAGATGTTAAAGAGACAGACCCCTGGGGGATCCCGCTTATCACCGGCCTCCACCTGGACATAGACCCATTGACAACCACCCTTTGTCTACATTCTTTCAACCAGTTTCTTATCCACTGGATGATCCACCCATGAAATCCACATCTCTCCAATTTGGAGATAAGGATGTGGTGGGGGACTGTGTCAAAGGCCTTGCACAAGTCCAGGTAGATGACATCGGTCGCCTTCCCTTTATCTACTGACACTGTCACTCCATCATAGAAAGTCACCAGATTGGTAAGGCATGACCTTCCCTTGGTGAAGCCGTGCTGGCTGTCCCAGATCACATGCTCTTCCCTCATGTGCTCCAACATGTCATCCAGGAGGATCTGTTCCGTGATCTTCCCAGACACAGAGGTGAGGCTCACCGGCCTGTAATTCCCTGGGTCTTCCTTGCTCCCTTTCTTATAAATGGGAGTGACATGACCTTTTTCCCAGTCCCCAGGGACCTCATCTGACAGCCACGAATATGATGGAGAGCAGTTCGGCAACTGTGTGATCATGATTTGTCATAGTGATTATCTGGAGTGACATTGTTTTCCCTTTCTGTGTCAAAAATGCAGTTGGTTATACTACATTCAGAAAAATCACTACTGGTTTTATTTCTGTGATTAAGTTTGTTGCACTGAACTTTATAAAATTTATGAATCGTAAAATAATAATGTAATAAATACCATTCAACTGCTGTATTATCCAAAGTAATTAACATTTAAATTAATCTGGGAAAACACACCATAAAGTTACTTCATATTCAGAGCTACAAAAGAATATGGAGTATATCTCTTACAGAAAGAAAAATTTGCTTCATGTCTTTATTTATCATATCCCAGCACTGATACTTTTTTGATATCCTGACATCCCCATAGGTCTTCTGCTACATTCCATCAACAATGTCAGTGGCTTTAGCAGAAGAAGAAAGAGCAAATAAAACGTTTCAGGATGTGTGATGCTGATGGGGACCTGACACAGGAGCTACGGCTGTGCCTGAGTCAGGAATGAGTCAGGTAGGATGGCTACTACACTGACTAATGATTTCTGAAAGTAAGCAGTAACAAGTCCTGGGAGCCTTTCCTCCTTTGTAGTAATTATGGAGAGCACAGCACAATATAGGATATAGAACAGACAATTTTTTATGCTACTACATGCATATACGTACCCGAATGAAATAGTGATTTGTCAGTTCTTACATAAGAAACCAGAGGATAATAATTGTGAATAATGTTCCAGTTCCTTTAGATAAAGGTGCTGAGGGGAATTATAGTCTTTAATTATAGTCACCAGTGAAGGAACATCTTTCCTTTTGATTTATTTTCAAATAAAGGTCCATTATGATTGCAATTTACCTTTGGAACTGCCATCAGGCTAGATTTACAGCTGAAATTAAAATAATCAAATAAGTAAAGATATGGTTTGTGTGGGAGAACCAACTTTACAGTTAATATAATGTCCTGGTTTGGATGGAGTTAATTTTCTTTCTAATAGCTGCTGTAGTGCTGTGCTTTGGATCTAGGATGAAAATAAACTTGACAACGCACTGAGGTTTTGTTTCTTGCTAGGCAGTGTTTGCACTAAATCAAGGACTTTTTCACTTCTCATATTGCCTCACTAGCGGGGAGGCTGGAAGTGCATAGGAAGCTGGGAAGGACATGGCCAGAACAGCTAACCCAAACTAGCCAAGGGGATATTCCATATAATATGATGTCATGCTCTGTATGTAACTTGTGGGAAACTGTATGGGGGTTTAAACCACAGCTTGGGAACTAGCTGGACATCAGGGGTCTGCAAGTGGTGAGCAATTTTTCTGTGCATCACTTCTTTGATATTTATTGTATTATTATTATTATTATTATTATTATTATTATTATTATTATTATTATTATTATTTTATTATTGTCTTATTCAACTACCTTTATCTCAATCTATGAGTTTTACTAATCTTTTTTCTGATTCTCTTTCCCATCCCACTGCAGGGTGTGGGCAGTGAGTAAAGAGCTATATGGTTGTTTAGCTGCCTGGTGGGTTAAACCATGACAATATAAGAGCCCTAATTTTCCCATGGAATCTGGTCCTGCACAGGCACAAGGAGTATGTGTCCCCAGAAAGGGTTATTATCTGCATTGTTAACTAGACTATGTGGAAGAACATGTCTTGTGAGAAAAGAAATTGGAAACTGAATTGAAAAAAGCTGTCTAGGTGAAAGTCCACTAGGGTCCTCAAGTAGTAGAGAGAAGTACTGAAGTACCACTGAGTAGACTGAAGTACCACTCTTGTAGATGAAGACTGATGGACTGCTTAAGCATCTCGCACACGCCAAAGTATCTGGGTACAGATGGTGTCCATCTGAGGGTCCTTGAGGGATCTGTCTATTATAATAAAGCTCACCTATCATCTTTGAAACATAATGGAATTGTGGGAGTTTCTTGATAACTGGAAAAAGGCAATGTCATGCCCACATTTTAGGAGGGCAAAGAAGGGTTTTGTCAGCCCAGTCTCAGTTCCTAGGAAGGTTATGGGCTGTATCCTCCTGCATGCCAGTTCTAGGTCTGTAAAGGATAAGAAGGTGTCTGGGAACTACTGGAACAGATTTTCCAGGAACAAATAATGCCTGACCAACAAGACTACCTTCTATAAGTAGAAGACTGGTTTGGAGAATGAAAGAAGAGTAAAGGGTATTTTTCTCCTTGACTTTGATAAAGCTATCAACATGGTCCATCTGTGTATCCAGAATTGAGAGACAGGGGCATGACAGTGGATTTATGGGGCAGGAGGATCACTGGACTCAAAGTGCAGTGGTCAGAGGTTTGAAAATTCAGCAGAAGACTGGTTTGAGTGTCATCTTTCAGTGTTCAACATTGGGATTACTACAGTTTAATGTCTTCATTAATGTCTGGGTGGTGGAATGAAATGTATCTTCATCAGCTTTACTGGCAACACCAATGTGTTGTAATCAACACACTGTAGAGCATGGATGACATTCAGAAGGCTCAATAAATGTGCTAATGGAAACCTTATGAAGTTTAACAAAGGAAAGCACAGTGTTCTGGACCTGAAATATGAGAAACTCATTGCAACAAGGGCTGGGTGCTGATCGGATAGAAAGCAGCTTTGCAGAAAATGCTTGAGGGGTCTAAGGGACAAGTTGAACATGAATCAAAATGTGCCCTTGCAGCAATGAAGGACAGGTGAATACTGGACTGTATTAGCAAAGGATTCTTCTCCTCTGTTGTCACTTGTGAGACCACATCTGGAGCGCTATGTCCAATTTTGGACTGGACAAAGACAAGAAAGATATTGCTATACAGAAGAAAGTCCTGTGTATGGCCACTAGAATGGTTGCAGTTTGGAAGACATGGCGTATGACATGCTGAGGGAGCTGTGTTTTGCCTAATAAAAGACTAATCAGTGTCTGGTCTCAGGTGTTACAGATCAGTGTTGATACAGAGGGAGGCAACATTTCTGGGTGGCTGTGAAAAGGGAAGCGAAAGAGCTAGTTTGGTATATGTATATGCACAGTTGAACACAGAAAGAAATAGGCTGGAAAACAATACCCTAACATCATTGTGAACCACTGAAAAAAGGTCAAGTAATTATAATTCTAAATTTTTTTTTCCCTTAAAAAGTACCATGGGGAACAGTCCTGTACTGTCAGGGACAGACAAGATGACCAAATAGCTGGTGGGTCTTTTCTAGTTTTAATTTCTGTAATTCTATGACTTCTATTCATCATGTGCTTGATAGTAAAATATCCTTGTTTTCTCTTACATTTGTCTTAGCCTTTTTTCTTTTTTTTTGTTCCAGCAAAGTTAAGAGAAAAAACCCCAAACAACCAACAGAGAAAAGTGTTGCTATTAAAAAATGATGCCAGTAAAATTAAAGCAAGATCCCACTCTGAGTGTTGGGGATAACCCGGAGATGCAGGTGGAGTTTCTGGATTTGCTGGACAGCCAAAAAAAAGACTTTGAGACTGGGCAGATTGCTGGAAAAGTCTGTTGGTGCAGCTGTGAGCAGTGGGAAGACAGAGCCTGTAAAGGACAAACAGCTGTTCAAGTCAGACAGGAAAGACTCTAAGAAAAAAAAAGAAAAAAGTGTGCAGGAGGAGGAAAAGAAGTTTGATCATGGCTGGGTAAAAGGCCAGAAAAAGAGCTTTGTATCAGGAGATCAGCATCTGAGTGCAATGTTGTAACATCTCTCTGTAGGATAGAAAAGGAAAAGTCAGCAGCAGTCTGCTGCAAAGATCGAAGAAGACACTTTTTGTCTACTTTTTCATTGAGGTTGCCCCTAAATATCCTGTTATACCACAACTCTGTCCTGTGAATGGTCCAAGAAGCAGAAGAAATATCAAAACTTACTCTGCTACTAAATGTCTTTTTAGTTGCCTGGGACAGCTGTTGAGGGAGCAAAAAGTTTTAGGGGGACCGTCCTGTTTTTATTTAAAGGCTGGCATTACAGGGACTTCCATCTGTGAGTCTAGATGAAGTTTTCTGGAGAAGAGGTGGTTTTACCAGTCTTTTGAGATTGAAAGTGTTCTTTCTCTTGAGTAGACTCAAAATCTAGTGTAAAAACTGGTTGTACCTTTTCAAGACTTGACATTTGAAAATGCTATAAAATGGGTCAAGCCAGTTTGTATGAGTGGTTTCACTTTTATTTTTATGTCCCTACTGGGAAATGAATGCTAAATATAATCCCCAGATGAATTAGCTGTTCTCTCCCATGTTGCCTTTGTTTTAGCATTAATACTTTTAGTCCTAATGCATTCACTGAGAATCCGATTCACTGCTCTGTTTTCAGGAGCGGAGACACTAACTACAATGCGGAGACTGAAGTACCAATTTTTTAAGCAGTAAATGTCAAAAAAGGTGTGATTTCTTTTTGTTTTAATAGAAGGATTTTTCTTCTCACAAGAGAAATGAATACTAGTAAATTTTCCTACTCAGAAATTAGTAGAAATTACAGTTTAATGTGGGATAGGTTTTCCCTTTCTTCCATTTCTCTCACTGGTCTTGTGATTTATTAAGTGTTTTTGGGTACTGAGCCGAACTGGGAATTTCAAAGGATTCAGAATTACTTTAAGTCTCAACTCCCGTTGACTTTTGGTGGGAGCTCTGTTCCCATCTTGCTCTCTGCCCCTTTCTTTGTAAAACAAAGCCTTTAGTTTTGTCCCAGATGAGTGCTCACATTTCCCCAACTGCCTAGAGGCATTGCTCTGCCTTTTGGAAATTATTGTGTAATGTGTGGAGCTTGGTGTAAGGGCTCACGGTTTCAGTTCTAGAAGACAGTATTTTTATTTTTTTTCCTGGTTCAAAGGGCCTGGAAGAAGATTAAGGTCTAATATTAGGGAAAGTGCCCATAGCTTTTCAGGCTCTGTGAACAACATCTTTTAAACACAGGCTCTAGCTTGCTCCTGAGTTGACCCTTTTCAGGAATTTTGTTACAAGCAGAAGTATTGTGTAGGCATCTTGTGAAATTTCAGAGCCCTTCCAAAGGGCATCTTGTGAAATTTCAGAGCTCCCTCCTATGGTCCAAGCCATCCCTGGTGAGGTCTGAACCAGGCAAGTGTGGCAGCGTGGGGTTGTGTACCCCTAGTGGCATATCACTCCTGGGGTCTGATGCTATTCAGTATATGGACGAACTGCGCTGGACCTAAGCGATAGCTTAGCCGCTGGGATGAAAATTGTGTTTCACAGGAGGTGGCTTATATAAAGCACGTAAGAGGTGTGTGGTTTTGGCATGTTTAGTGTTGGCTGGGGTCTCCTAAGCTGCCTTCTGGCTGGTGGCATATAGGGTTTTTCCAAGGAGATTTGTCTCTTCAGGGACTACCGGTTTCTTTTCAGCCTCTACAAACTTCCCAGAAGGCGAGTAAGACCGCAGTGCCCTCTTCAGCAGATATGACTATGCTTGCTTACACTTAGAAGCCCATATGATTCATTCACTGTCTTTATTCTGGAAAATTAAATGGGGAAAGACCCATTCTCTGCCTCTGAACACAAGAGGCAGGATAAAACTGACATCAGATAACCATGCTCTCTTCCACAGAGCAAGAAGGCCTCATCTCTGCTGCCTGATGGATTGGTCCTCGGCTCACACTATTCCACAAACCCCACTTGAGCCTTGTTTGGGAGACTACTGTTACTTTTGGCATGATCCAAATCAGTGTTAATGGGCTGGATTTAATACTAACAGCTACGCAGTATGGACAATTGTGTATTTGTGCTCAGACTCATGCCTGGACATCATTCATCTTACAAGTTTAGGAGTACCCATTGGGATTCTGGATGTTACACTGGCAATAGAATTTTATACAAGAGTTCCAATTTAAGATGAAAGAGCAGGGGAGAAAATATATTTATTTCAGAAAAAGAAAAACTGGAATTAATTGTCTTTCAATAAAAAATATACAAACAGCTACAGATTCAAGGAATGAACCCGGGACTCACATTAAAAAATCTGGAAAACTTTCAACAAAGTTTAATTCTGATGAAATATGAATACAGTACTCTCATAATGTACCACTTTAAGTACAGTATTTATCATAATGATTATTTGGTCTTTGTGTATTGAAGGCTTTTTTTTTTGTGTAGATTTTATTTAAGAATCCTAGTAGGTTAACTTTAAAAATTCTACAGAAAACTGGAAAACTCCCAAACTTGTATCTCTTTCCAAGGGAAACAGCTTGCAATCACATTCTTCTACAGAGTGATTTTTGCATGTTTCTGTTGCTGTTGTTGCCTTTCTGGCATGGTGGTAGGGACAAAACTGTGCTCAATTATGGAAGAGTGAAATCAACATTATGAAATGTAAAGGCACATAGCATATGTGTGGTCTAAGAAGAAAAATATCTGTGAAAACACCCATTCTTTGAGTTGTGAATTAATTATGCCAAAATGATATAGTGGATTTAAAAAATAGAGAGCTAGGTGAGAGAAATCTAATGAAATTCGACAAGGGCAAGTGTAAGGTCCTGCTCCTAGGGAGGAATAATGCTGTGCACCAGTATAGCTGTATAGTGGTGCAGGGATAGAGTTAATTTTCTTTCTCGCAATTGGCATAGTGTTGTGTTTTGGATTTAGAATGGGAACAGTGTTGATAACACACTGATATTTTCAGTTGTTGCCAAGCAGTCAAGAACTTTTTAGCTTCTCACACTGCCCTGTCAATACAAAACCAGATGGTGCCCAAGAAGCTGAGAGGGGACACAACCAGTGCAGATGACCCAAACTGACTGAAGAGATATTCCAAACCATACAACATCATGTTTCATTCATAACTGGAGGGGGTGAGCTGAGAGGCTAACTGACAGTTGTGGGTCTTGTGCAGCATCAATTTTGGAGTGAGAACATTTGTCTTCTCAAGTAATTGTTACGTGTGATGGAGCTCTGCTCCCCTGGAGATGGCTGAACACCTGCCTGCCCATGGGAAGTGGTGAATTAATTCCTTGTTTTGCTTTGCCTATACATGTGGGCTGTGAGGCTGGGCAGGGCAGCTGGAGGGTCTTGCATAGCAACAGCTTTGAGTGGGGAAAAATTGTGCTGTTCATCACTTGTTTTGAGTATTTATTATTAATATTATTACTATTATTATTACTATTACTATTATTATTATCATAATACTGTCTTCCTTTTTTTGTGTGCATCCTACTGAATAGTTTTTATCTCAGTCCATGAGTTTTCTCACTTTCACTGTTTTAATTCTCTCCCCTACCCTGTTGCGGGAGAGTGAGGGAGTGGCTGTGTGGTGCTTAATTGCTGGCCAGGGCTAAACCATGAAAACAGGTTAGGAGTTGACTTGCTGGGAAGTAGCAATGTAGAGAAAGACCTGTGAGTCCTGGTGGACAATAAGCATGAGCCAACCTCGTGGCCAAGGTGGCCAATAGTATCCTGGGGTGCATTAAGAAAAGTGTGGGCAGCAGGTCAAGGGAGGTTATCCTCCCGCTCTACGCTTCCTTGGTGAGGATATATCTGGAGTTCTGTGTCCACTTCTGGGCACCCCAGTTCAAGAAAGACAGGGAGCTACTGGAGAGAGTCCAGAAGATGGCTGCCAAGACGATGAGGGGACTGGAGAATGTCTTGTATGAGGAAAGGCTGAGAGAGCTGGGTCTATTTAGTCTGGTGAAGACTCAGGGGGAATCTCATCAGTGCTTATCTAAAGGGTGGATGTCTAGAAGATGGGGCCAGACTCTTTTCAGTGGTGCCCAGGAACAGGACAAGGGGAAATGGACACAAACTGGAACACAGGAAGTTCTATCTGAATCTGAGGAAAAACTTGTGTGGCAGAGCACTGACACATGCTTCCTTGAGAGGCTGTGGGAGTCTCCTCTGGAGATGTTTAAAACCCTCCTGGATGTGACACTGCACAATTTGTTCTAGGTGATCCTGCTTTAGCAGGAGAGTTGGACTGGATGATCCCCAGAGATCTCTTCTAAACCTTTCCCTTCTGCACTTCTGTGACTTCCATTTATTTGATGTAATTAACATTTTTTTATGTCAATTTTGTTGAGCCAAAATCAAGAAGTTGTAGATAAACTTACGCATTAGTTCGCAGCCAACAGCTACCAAGAATCCTGAGGGCACAGGTAGAGCTTTCTTGCTGTTGGTAGTCCCATGCTTGAGTTTATGTTGGTAGAAACCAGTTTGACTGGGGGAGCTTATTCTAGTCCCTAGTACAAACTACCTGAATTTTGAACTTCCAGAAGTAGGGCTTTTGAACACTGGGTTTAAAATAAGGAAAAAAAGTTAATTGTCCAAATATAAATCAAAGTGGAGGTTGTATACAATCAGCTTTTACTGAAGGAGATGTTTCTGTTAATATATCCAAATGGACCTGTATGGAATCTCAACGTTTATTAGTGGTGTGATGGTACTGTTCAAAATGGTAATCATTATTTTACTTTCAGTGCTTGGATGTTGTGACCCATGAATGCCAGTAAACTTTCCATCTGTTTGGAAACTATTAACTGCATTTCTCTCTCTTTAGCTAGCAAGACACCACCCTATGATTTATTGTAGATGAAAAGTAGGACAGTCAGACTCTAAGGATGTAAACTTGCTGGAACAATCTGGTTCATTGCAATTGCTATTAGCACAATTTGGGGCCAGCAGTCTTGTTGGGGAAACGATGGGTTTCTTTGTCTCAGCTCACAACCTACTTATTCTAATATTTGTAAACCTTCTGGTTATTAAAGACTGATAATAACTGTAATTCCAATAGATGCTTTTGACTAATCATCACTCAGACACCATAAAACCAACCCATTTTGTAAATGTTGCTGGCATGGAATCCAACTCCAGAACCTTTTCTGTCTCGAGATCCAGAAAGTGAAAATTTGTACAATTGTATGCAGTTTTGCTCTGCTGTCTTCACAAGCTACCGAGTGTGTTTGAAAAGGCATTTGAATGTTAGTTACAAATGCACCCACAAAACTGGAAAAATCAAAGTGAAATCCATGTGGTATTGTACTTATTTGCTGCTGTATATGACCACAATGTCTGTATGTACTAATATCTTTTGAAAAGTCTTTGTCTGACTAACTTGGGAAGCAGCCAAATGAAATTTTGTCTGAGCCCTGGGTTTAGTCACTGTATTTATGCCTGTGTTTGGTGAAATAATCCTGATAAAAATCCACGATTGAACCAGGAGAGAGGATATGGTACAAACTTGTAATAAAATAACGAATAAAGCACTTGAAATTTCCAAAGACTGGGTGGTTTTTTCTCTCTCCTTACACTACATTGTTCTTTGTGCTTTCTTTTTCATTTTTGCAGAGGATTTTGTTCCTATGTCCCTTCAGAAGCAAGGTTATTAATGTTTTTATGTATATTCTTGCCAACAAAGTATTTTGGTAACTAAGAAGCCATTTTTTTAAAGTAATAAAAGTCCCATAAAAGGTACAGAATACAGTACTTTCAGAATTAAGCCTCCATTTTTTTTTGACAAGCTGTTATCTCTTCTTCAAAATACTAACCATCTAAATACTTCCTAGCACGAGACAGAAAATTTTGTTTTCTTAAATTGGAAAAAACAGGCTTGCCTCTACATTTTTTCCTCTGTAACTGACAGAGGTGATAGCTTGAAAGACCTCAAGACTGGGACTTCAGGAGACCCATCAGCTCAGTGTCTGTTTTCAAGAAGAAACATGGGCTGGTCCCCCAGATCAAGGATTTTTGGGGTGTCAGCAGGTTTTTGCCTCTGTGAACTGAGGAAGTGGTGCTTACACACTGTGCCTTCAATCTTTAACAGATCTGTTGTGCCTTCTCTAGAGTAAAATCTACCCTTTGCTTGCAGCAAATATACTTCTTAATTATGATGTCCAGTACATTAAAATAGTCACAGTGGAGATATTTCTTTCTGAATGAGGAGTAAACAAACATTTTGATAGACTTCAAAGTGAGGTTAAATTTCGCAATATTATAATTATAGGAGACACCAGAGTTGGGCTTTAACTTAGTATGACCTTCTAGTCATTTAGAGTGAAGTCATGGAGTGCAAGTGTGCCAGCTACACTGTAATACTCACTATTTATAGCCAAGTTGTTAAGCTTAGCTTGGCTTAGGTAATAAAGTTCCATTTATCTCATTAAATTAGTTAACAATTGAGATTATTTTCCAAAACATACTGGGAATAAACACAGCTCAATATACCTCAGGCAAGTGAAAGGATTCCCTTTTCAAACATTCTGATGTATTAGTAGAACTGAAGAGGATATATTGTCCTTAAGACTTGCCATTTTTGCAGTCTTTGAATTAGAGGAGCTGGTGAACTGGATGGAGTTCAACAAGGCCAAGTGCAACATCCTGCATGTGGGTTGATGCAATCTCAGCACAATTACAGAATGTAGCAGCTCTGAGGAGAGGACTTGGGGGTGCTGATCAATGACAAGCTCAACACGAGCCAGCAGTGTGCACTAGCAGCTCAGAAAGCCAACTGTGTACTGGGCTGCATCAAGAGCAGCATGACCAGCATGTTGAGGAAGATGATTCTACTCTGCTCTCATGATATCCCACCTGGAGTACTGCATCCAACTCTGAGGTCTTCAGTACAGGAAAGACATAGAGCTCTTGGAATGAGTCTAGAGTAGGGTCATGAAGGTGATCAGGGGGCTGGAGCACCTCTCCAGGCTGCGAGAGTTGGGCTTATTCAGCCTGTAGAAGAGAAGGCTCCAGGGAGACCTAATTGCAGCATACCAGTACTTAAATGGGTCCTTACAGGAAAGTGGGAGATGGACTGTTCACCAGGGAGTGCAGGGATAGGACAAGGGGCAATGGTTTCATGCTGGAAGAGGTTTAGATTAGATGTTTGGAAGAAATTGTTTACTCTGAGGGTGGTGAGGCATTGGAACAGCTTGTAGAAGCCCTATCCCTGGAAGCATTTAAATCCAGGTTAGATGGAGCTTTGGGCAACCTGGCTTAAAGGTGTCCCTGCCCATGACAGAGGGGTTGGAATTAGACGATCTTTGAGGTCCCTTCCAGCCCAAAGCATTCTATCATTCTGATTCTATGATTCTATGTAGTGTTACCAAAAGGGAAAACAGGTCACAAAGGAATATGTGGCATTTTTAACTTTGCACGTTACTTTGATGGGTCATGATGCTGTGTCCACAGCAACATGTACCCAGAGGAATAATAATACAAGAAAAGACAAAAACCAAAATCTAAGTGCCATTTTTTTCTTAAAAAAAAAGAAAAAAAGAAGTTTATTTCAGAATGTAGCATCTATCTTTTCTAGTTTTGTATTAGCAGTAGTTAGTAGTTAGTCTTAGTGCCTCAGTTGTTATTGTCTGGGTGAGCTGTCACATTGCTGGGCATAACTGAGCATTTCATGCTAGTGTAAATAGAGGCCAGGTACACAAGGAACTGAGAGCAAGGGTGCATCAAGACTGATGAAAGAGTGAAGGAAAAGTTTAGTAATATAATGGTTTAGAATCATTAAAAGGTGCTTTAAAATACCTTATTTTTATGAATGTCTAATACAATTTAAGAGTTTGTGAAGAACTGGGAAATAGGATTGAGACAGTTACAAGACTTCACAGGAATTCGGTTTTCAGAGGAAGAAGTATGTATTTGAAAGGGTCTTTTAGAGACTCTTTACAGCTAAGACCAGAATTTCAAGCCAAATTGCTCCCTGTTTGGGGAGAAACCCAAGGAAGGGAATTGGTGCAATAGGAAACTGTCATTAGGCTCCTTTTCTAGATTTCTTTGAATTTTCTCCGTGGGATATTCTCAAGAACTACATATTTGCTGATGTTACGGCTACCTTTCCTTTCTGCTATATGAGTTCCAGGTTGTCCTGCTTCAGCTAGGATAGAGTTAATTCCCGAGCATCTGGTGTAGTGCCACATTTGGGAGTTAGGATAAGAGCAGTGCTGATAACACACTGATGTTTTAGTTGTTGCCAAGCAGACAAGAACTCTTCAACTTTTCAAGGTGGGAGGGGGCACCCAGGAATCTGGGAGGGAACACTGATACAGTTTGTGGCACGTGACCCAAACTGACTAAAGGGGGTATTCCACACCATGATGTCATGCTCAGCATAAAGGGGGGCTGGTGTAGGAGGAAACCACAGCTGCAGGGTGTCGTGGCTTGGGGACTGTCCAGCCTAGGGATGGGTCTGAGCTGTACGGTCTGAGTTCTGCGGTTCAGTGAGAAACTGCATCATGTATCACCAGTTTTGCATATTTTGTATATTTTGCTATAAAGTCCTGTTATTGTTATTTCTCCCTCCTTTGCTGTCCTAGTAAATTGTCCTTATCCCGACAGATGAGTGTGTCTTTGTTGTCTCTTTTTTTTTGTAAATTTTTTTATTCCCTCCCCCTTTCATTTTTCCCATGGTGGGGGAAATGAGAGAGCAGCTGAATGGTGCTCAGCTGCCAGCTGGGGCTAAATCACAACACAGGCAGAGTGTCCATCTCCCTTCTCTAAGGGCTGGATCTTTATATGCAAACTCATTTCTTTCTCTGTGGCACTGGGGCCCTTCGGCAGTTGGGTCTTGCCAGGGGCCAAATGCAAATATTTCACTCTTCCCTGTGACTGTCTCAAATCCTGAAGACTATGGGCAGAATCTCTGATAACTCTATTCCAAGGCTTCTCATTTCAGGGCTCATGGTCTTTATAGAACTGTTTCCTCTTGTGTGTATTGAGGGGATGATTTTGCTTTAATGATCATAGAATCATAGAATGGCAAGGGTTGGAAGGGACCCCAAGGATCATAAAGCTCCAACCCCTCTGCCACAGGCAGGGCCACCAACCTCTGGCCTGGATCTACACAAGGTTGCCCAGGGCCCCATCCAACCTGGCCTTGAACACTTCCAGGGATGGGGCATCCACCACCTCTCTGGGCAGCCTGTTCCAGGACCTCACCACTTCTTCCGTAAAAAACTTCCCCCTTCAGCTTTAAACCATTCCCCCTTGTCCTGCCATTATCTGCCCTTTTAAAAAGTTGATTCCCCTCCTGTTTGTATGCTCCCTTCAGGTACTGGAAGGCTGCAATGAGGTCCTGAGTTGTACATGTAAAGAGAGGAAATCAAAGGTATAGACGGGATGACTTCTTGAGTTCTCTTTCAGACCTGTTTTTCTATGATCCCAATGTCACAAAATATGGGTGGGAAGCATCAAGACAGCAGGGATGCAATGAGTTCTGGTCTTCATAGGGAATTTATGTGGGCTTTGAAAATATTTAGGTACACATTAGTGAAGGCTTTGTATTGGCAATGCTGCAGGGATTCTGTGTTGCAGGAAACTAAGAGCAGCTCAGAGTTCTGGCAGGAGAATCTAATAATCACCACAAATTCAGATTCCACAAAGTGATATAAATATGCAAAAACATAGTTTGATGGTTAAACAGAGAAGAATCAAAAAAGCACTAAACATGTATGCTTACTACAAATGTGACTCAGTCAGGTGGAGAGCATTTTGACCAAGTATTGGACACCATGGCTAATTTGACAAAACCCTTAGCAGGTTCATGCCCCAGAGTAGTGAAGGATAATAAGGAGGAGAATGAAACCACATAGAGGAACCTCAAAATGACCTCCAGAAAAGAATTGCTTTTGCTCTGAAACTATATCTTACTCCTGAAGATTGTTCCAAATCTATGTTATTTTGCTCTAGGCTTCTTTACACGGTACATTTACTTGTGGCTATTGTGTGATCACATTCTCTTCATTTTCTCTACATTTGCATTTATTTCTTACTCTCCCCAACTACCATGGCTCATTAACCCCTTTAGGAAAGACAACATTTGTTGTCAGTATCTTCTCTTTGCTGTTCTTTTCCCTTGATACACTTGTGAGTTTCTGCTCCCAAAAACCTAAAATTGATATATCCTCTGGGAATATTACAAAAGTATAAGGCATGTTGCTTCATGTACCAACAGTAAATCGAATACTCTGCAAAAACTTTTGGACATAAGAGGTGCAATTATGTTGCAATCAGTAGGCATTTAATTGACTATACTATTTTTAGGTTGTAGAAATGCTTAATTTTTGTAGAACAATGGACAAGTTCAAGAACAGCATTTGAGCATCAAACATTTTATGGACTATTGATCTATTTTCTCTCTTTAGAAGTAAGTTGAAAAATTATTATTTAGAGGTGGAGAGCAACAAACATTTTCAATGGGAATGAAGTGCCTAAAATGTCCATGTAATTTTTTTCCATTTGTAAAATACGTGATTAAAGATGGGTAGAATATATGAAAATGAAGTATTGGTTTGAGCCCAAACTTTGGGCTCAAAGAGTTCAAACGGAATCATTTTGAAACTAAAACCAGAGTAAATTTTACAGTTCCTTTATCTCTTCAGAAAGTATGAAACCCAGAAAGTCAACTCCCCTATGCATGAAAAGTCCACAACTGAATCTTACTGTTTGACCCCTAGTCCACCAGAGAAGAAATGATGTAAAAAGTGCAAATGATGCAATATGGTGTATGTGTTGCCTAAAATTTGCACTTGAGGAGCAACAGACTTTAGTCACAGGAGAGTCTGTGTCTCACGGGAAAGGTCAATTCCCACACATTTCCTGTGTTTGAGGATGCAGTATTACTGTAATACTTCCTGGCTTCTTGCAGTCTGTGCCATGAACATTTATGAAATCTTTAAATTGTTAAGGTTTGGTTTTTTTTAAATAGTACTGTGGCTTGTAATCTTTTGTTTTTTAAAGATAAAAGTATTGACTACAGGATGTTAGCTGCAAATAAAGACTAACCATTTCCTAAGTGATGTAAATTTGGGGATTTTTGTATTTACAAGAGGGATATATCATATTTCCCTCTCTCTGCACCTAGCTATGATTAGAATTAATATATCTTTATTATTTCAGCATTTGTTAGGGCATATTTCAAAATACAGCCATGGTGCGTTCAGTCATGATTTTGTAGGCACCATGCACCTGCAGAAGATGCATAACTTATTTAAATGAGATACATTGGATCCACTCTTCTGTACAATTTTTGTGACTTCAGAGGGGTTACCCTAATTTACACTGCCTCCACAACCGCTCATTCACAACCTGAATGCTTTCTGCATAAGAAATGAAATAAGTACCCTGACAGATCTACGTGTATCCTGAGTTGTGAGAATGGGGATTTATCTAAGTGAACATCCTTTGCTGACACACACTTAGGATTGTCTATTAGCTATTATAAATTTGTATAGCTGCCAGGGTGTTATACCTATAGGCATTTTTTAAAGTTCTGGTCCACTAGGTTTTATGACTTGTTGACTGAATGCATTAAATCGCTGTAATGAATTTAAAGACCCTTTTGAATGAGTGGTTGTTTTTATCATTTATTTCCATTCTCTCTGTTGACATTGGGCCTTTTTGACATCAAAATAAGGGAATAAAACAAAACAGCAGTTTAGCACACACTGAAATGGAAAATACAAAAAAGCTTAATAAATACACCATCTGTGTAACTGACAACATCTGGAATAGCTTTGTAGCCAAATGCCTTGAAAGCACCTCTTAAATACAGTCCTCAGTAATCAAACCTAAATACATGCTAATTCAGAAAGCTCTAAGATATTGCATTGAAAAAGATCTTTTGAGAGAACTTTATTTCCTTCATCAACTGAAAATCACATTCCCATTTACCTTTCCTGCACATTTAAGACTACATCAGTCTGCTGGAGGTCTTATTGATATTAGCAGTATAAAATAATGGTAGGTAAATAGCCAAACCAAAGCACTCTATTTCTGGAAGCTGGTCAATCATTCCTTAAAATATGCATATTATTTAGAAATTCTTTATAGCTTTAATAAGAATGCTTTAAATTCTTTATAAGTAAAGAATTAAGATTTTTTTTTACTTTAATAAAAAATAAATCACAAGAACAAAAACAGTCTTCTGAAAAAATTATTCTAATGTTGTTAGTAAAGAAATTTGCATTGTTGGTCCTTTCCAGAGCATTATTGAGTGCAACAACAGATGTCTGCGTGGCATTGTGTTGATATCTGTAAGCCATGCTTATGGGAGTTTTATTCTACTCTCCCTCCCTGTCTTTCAGCTCCTGAGGCTGAATATCAAGGGAACATCTCACCTTACTATTAAAGACTGAGGCAGAGAAGGAATTAAGTACCTCAGCCTTGTCCTTTGTCACTAATGCTCCCCCTGCATTCATTAAGGGATGGAGATTGTCCTTGGCTTTCCTTTTGCTGTTGATGTATCTGTAGAAAGATTTTTTATTATCTTTCACAGAATTGAACAATCTGAGTTCTAGTTGGGCTTTAGCCCTTCTGATCTTCATTCCTGTAGTACTCCTGTCCCTTCTTCCAAACCTCATGGACATTTTTTTTTCTGATGTCCACCCAGATCTCTGTGTTCAGCCAATCTGGTTTATGCCCTCTCTGGCTCCTTTTCTGGCACTGGGGACAGCCTGTTCTTGTGCCACTAGAATTTCCTTCTTGAAGTGAGTCTATCCCTCTTGGGCATTTTTGCCTTTAAGGATTCTCTCCCATGGAACTTTGTCAACCAGGCTTCTGAATAGTCCAAAGTCTGCCCCCTACAGAAGTCCAAGGTGGCCGTTCTACTTACTGCCTTCACTTCTGCTAGAATTCAGAATTCTATCATATCATGATCACTATGCCCCAGGTGTCCTCCAACCATCACATCTCCCACTAGGCCTTCTTTGTTCACAATAGGTCCAGCAGGGCACCCGCCCTAGTCGGTTCGCTCACTGGTTGTGTCAGGAAGGTGTCTTCCACACACTCCAGGAACCTACTAGATTGTTTCCTCTGTGCTGCATTATACTTCCAGGAGGCATCTGGTAAATTGAAGTCTCCCACAATAATAAAGGTTAGCGATCACGAGGCTTCTCACAGTTGTTTGTAGAAATAACTCATCAGCCTCTTCCTCCTGGCTGGGTGGTCTATAGCAGACTCCCACCACAATATCTGCCTTATTTCATGCTTCTCTGATTTTTACCCATAGACATTCAATCCTGTCATAACTGTCCTCCAGCTTAAGCATATGCAAACACTTCCTAACATAGAGGGCTGCCCCACCTCCTTTCCTTCCTTGCCTGTCCCGCCTGAAGAGTGTGTAACCAGCCATGGTTTCTGTGGTGGTGATTATGTCATAGTCTCCTTGTCTTACAATAACCTCTAGTTCCTCTTGTTTGTTGCTCCTGCTGTGTGCATTGGTGCAGATGCACTTCAGCTGGGCTATTGATCCCACTATACTCCTAAGGAGAATAGTCTCACTTCCTAAGGGACTGCTTGCTAAATTTTCTAACTCATTAGTGGTCTTTGCATCTTTGCTACCACTTGAAATACTGTCCCCCACTACCTCTAAGGTGGCAGATGGAGTGTCATTGCCAGCACACCATCCCTCAAACACTGGAGTGCCATTCCCAGGCTCTTTCCTGTCAAGCCTGGTTTTGTCCCTCCCCACCTCTGCATCTAGTTTAAAGCTCTATTGATGAGCCCTGCATGATTCTTAGACATCATCCTTTTGCCCCTTGAGAACAAGTGCACCCCATCCTTCGATAGAAAGCCTGCTGATGTGCCAGTCAATCCATGGAGAAAGAAGACAAAATTTTGCTCCTCACACCAGGTTTGAAGCCAAGTATTTATTTCCTGGTTCTTCTTATTTCTTCCCTCATCATTCCCTATAGTTGGAATGACAGAGGAGAACACTACCTGTGCCGCCAATCCCTTCAGCATTCGTCCCAGGGACTTGAAATCTTTTTAAATTGCTCTCAGATTTCTTGCGTAGATTTCATTACTCCCTACTTGAAAAATTAAAAGGGGATAATAATTTGTGGGTTTGACCAGGGTTGGAAGTTTTCTAGTTACATCCTTAACAGAGGTCCCAGGTAGGCAGCAGACTTCCCTATGTAGTGGGTCTGGTCTACAGATTTGGCCTGCTGATCCCTTCAGAAGGGAGTCCCCTGTGACAATGACCTGTCCTTTCTTCTTAAAAGAGGCGGTTTTAATGGTTGGCTTAGGGTGTTCTAACCTAGGGAACATTTCTAGGCTGTGAGGCCCATCATCCTCATTGAGGTTTGGTTCCACTTGCAGTGCTTAACATCTATTGTGCAAGGGAACCTAGGAGGTTGTTGACACTGGGGCAATGTGCCCTCTGCGCCAGGCAGGAACCTGCTGCCATTCCCCTCTACCTCTTAAATACCTCTCCTCAGATGAACAATGAAAGGACGAGGAGTTCTTAATCATGTTAGCCATATCTGACTGTGGATAGACTGGGCATCTCAGAAGACTGCAGATACTTGAGACTGGGAGCTATATAATTTATCTTTTATCCTGCAATGGGTACAGGAAAATAAAAGCATCTGCCTTTAGGATGACTTGCACAATATAAGCTATAAGAGGTTTGTATACAATACCATCCTCCTTCCCTAGACACGGTTGTCTAAGTAGTTTTGATGTAAGAATTGTGCCACTGTAATTAGGGAGTAACAAAATGCACTCAGGGCAGCAGGAGAGTTACAGGCACATTGGCATTTAAATGTACTATGCATATATTCTGTGAAACAATACCTTGTATTAATTTTGGCAGTAATACGGCTTCCATGAGCAGCTAACATTAGAGCAACTAGCAAGGACCCTAGTGGTGTCAAAACCAAGGTGCTTTGGGAAAAGAATGAGACATGATATTTCTAGTTCAGTCACTTTAGTGGCAAGCTCTGTCAGTTCAGGTAGCTTTTGTGGAAAGATGATGTGATTGTGAGGCCTCAGGGTCTTTAAGAAGGCAGGAGAATAACAAGCACTTCTCTCAGTAGCACTCTGAACTACGACCACTGGAAACCACAGCAGCTTTACTTCTTTCTGGTTTTCTTTTTATTCATTTCACAATTTCTTATGTTACTGGCAGCTGTTTATTGCATTTGTCTCACTGATCTTTCATCACTCTATGTTCATTTGGCCTTTACTACTTTAACTCATAGCTTTCATGGGAAGGCAGGAGGAAGTCCTGAACTCAGCTTTTTCTTCTTGGCTTGTGAGGTAGAGGCATCCATGTAACCTGTTTGGTGGAATTTTTATTTTTATTTTTATGACTGGCAAGGGTGCATTTCTCTGATTTCTTTAGTCTTAGCTGTCATGGTTTAACCTGGCAGGTAGCTCAAACAACCACATAGCCATTCCTTCACTCCCTCTCCAGGGAGATGTGGGAGAAAATGAAAAGGGTAAAACTTGTGGGTTGAGATACAGACAGTTTAATAGGACAGAAAAGGAAGAGAATAATAATAACAAGATCAAGAAAGTTAATAATAATATTAATGGAATATGCAAAACAAATGACGCACAGCACAATTTCTCATCATCCAGAACCGATGTTCATCTAGTTCCTGAGATGTCCTGCCTCCAAGCCAACTCCCCCAGTTATATACTGAGCATGACATCATATGGTATGGAACATCCACCGGACAAGTTCTGATCAGCTGTTCTGTCTGTGTCTCCTCACAGCTTTCTGTGTGACCCACACCTTCTCACTGTGAGGCCAGTAGAAGAAATAAAAGGCCTTGACTGCTAAGAGAGAAGGGAGAAGAGGAAAGAACAGAGTAATAATTACTTACATAGCTGGGATATCACATGGTCTGTGCTGTAACATGCCTCATCTATCAAGCTCCTGATCACCTCACCGAGGCACATGTCAAGGAATACCGCTGCTGTTGACTCAAGTGGACAGGGCTCAAGTGTGCATTCTTACAATAAGCACATGCTCAAAATTCAGGAAAAGGGAAAATACCTACATTGAACCTTCTTCATAATTTCTTTCCTGATAGGCAAAGAAGTTTACCATAGCCACACTGGGCCTGTATTTTTAAAAATATTATTTCTTTCAGATGAGTAATCTAAGCTATATACATAGAAAAAAATTTGTTCATACCCCTCAAAATACGTGGTACAGTAAGAATCTGCTGGTTGAAGTAGTCAGGTATTTATCTGTGGTGGACATGATGTTTTTAACTCTTCACTGCCAAAAATCTAACAGTTAAGCTATCCTGTTATTGGACAGGATAGAATCACAGAATCACAGAATGATAGGAGTTGGAAGTGGCCTCAAAAAATCGTCTTGTCTAACCACCCTACCAGAGCAGTATCACCTAGATTAAATCACACAGGAACACATCCAGGCAGGTTTTGAATGTCTCCAGAGAAGGAGACTCCACAACCTCTCTGGGCAGCCTGTCCCAGTGCTCCCTCACCCTCACAGTGAAAAAGTTCCTCCTTATATTCACATGGAGCTTCCTATTCTCCAGCTTGCACCCGTTGCCCTTTGTCCTATCACTGGCCATCCCTGAGAAGAGCCTGGCTCCATCCTCCTGGCTCTCGCCCTTTACATATTTATAAACATTAATAAGGTCACCCCTCAGTCTCCTCCAAGTTAAAGAGGCCCAGCTCCCTCAGCCTCGTCTCATAAGGAAGGTGTTCCACTCCCTTACTCATCTTGGTGGCCCTATGCTGGACTTTTTCAAGGAGTTCTATGTCTTTCTTAAACCGAGGGGCCCAGAACTGGACACAATATTTCAGGTGTGGTCTCACCAGTGCAAAGTAGAGGAGAAGAAGGACCTTTTTTGACCTACTAACCACACCCCTTGTAATACACCCCAGGATGCCACTGGGCTTCTTAGCCACAAGGGCACATTGATGGCTCATGGTCATCCTGCTGACTACTAGGACTCCCAGGTCCCTCTCACCTATGCTGCTCTCCAAAAATGTGCTTTTATGGACAAGCATATTAAATGTACCAACTCAGCGAGAATGATTCTTTTACTGAAAAATCATAGGTGTGAAAATTATTGCACATATAAGTCAGTGGATCTAATATGTGGTTGGATGGAAAATGCATTTGCATTATTGCTCCTGTCATAAAATACTGCCTTAGTTTTTGCTTTTGGTCTCACACTGACAATTTACATTTTGAATACCATTGCCTTAGAGATTTTATTTTCTTTATTAAAGAATAGCCAGCATCTCTCTGTCTTTAACAATAGAGCATATTGGTACAGAAAGAAACAAAACATTCTCTTCAACACAAACCTTTTAGGTGAATGGGAATAAAGACGTTGGATTCAATCTTTTCCTGAAAATGCTATGACCTTCTCCCCATGCTTTGACTCTTTTGAGGTGCTAAGCCCCCTGCTATGACTAGAAATTGAAGTTCAAAGTCTCACTGGGACTGGGTTCTCATTTGGTTTTAGACACAAAATTATTGTGTCCTTCTTGTTCTCAGTAGTGGAGCAGATTATTAAACAGATGAGAGAAGCAACACTCTGGAAAAAGAAATCCTCTTTTTATGTCATGATGTAATTACAAATATGGGGGAAGCTTTTCAAGGTTTTATTTTATAAATAAAAGACATGCCTAACGGCCTAGATCTGACAAAAGTTTACTTAAGTAAAGACACTATTTACAATTTGTTTTCACAGGATTTTTGCTAGACATGCAAAAAATAAAGCCTCATGTTCTTTTTTATTTAAACATCCATGAGTGATCCCTTACTCTGGAAGGAGTAGATCAGACAGAAATATTGTCTCACTGTGGTTGCTTGCAAGTGTCACTGCAGTCTTCAGTAACTTGTTAACCAGGCATGGATACTCAATACAGTGAACCAGTATGGGGTCATGGCATTTTCAGAGAAAAAAACCATAAAGATTCCCCACCTCCTAAAGGGTTCTTTTTTACAATGAACAGAAGTGTTTTGTTTCTGTAAAAGCAATGTTTTAAAAAATAATATATGCCAAAACACCACATTAAAATAACAACATTAACATTTCAAGTCAAGCATTTATAAATTCTGAAGTCCAAGAATTACAAATTCCCTGTGCCACCTTAAGTTAGACTCCTCATGAGTGTACATTATGATAAATTATGTAACTGCTTATTCTTCTTTGCACAGGATCTGTGCCCCATGGGCTCTTGCCCAGTCTTGGTATCATATCTTGCCTCACTCCTCGTCTCAGCACTTTCTAATCAAAATTCTTGGAAATCTCGTTCTTGGAAGTGACAGAAACGCCTTAGCTGACACTTTCCTCAGCAAGTCTCTGAGGTACACACAGTAGGGAATGCTTCACAAGTGCAAATGGTTAAAACTTAGCAAAGCTATGAGCAGTTAGGAATGTATCCTTATACAGTGATATCAAAACATAGAAAGCACAGAGTAGTTCTACTTTTACTTAACAATATGAGGTGCTGTGTTGAATGTAGGGTGTCTGGGGCCCAACAAAAGATAGGATGTTAATATAACCCATATTCACAGTTACAACATAAACAGTGAAGCACAGTCTGGGGTTTCATTTCAAGTTATTACTGGCGAACTCCCCTTGTAATAATTGACATTCCAAATCCATCCTTCGATTACAGATCCAGAAAAAAAAAAAAAAAAAAAAGTTTAAATTGCTTGAAATATTGAGTTAAACTTACAGTTAAACACAATGTCTCTCCCTTTTAGCTGCATTTATAGGGAAATTCCCTTATTTGGCTGTCTTTTAGATTATATTAAAAACACTAATAGTTCTTCTGGGATAAAAAGACAAGATAGTTGAGCTGGTTTGGAGTTCCTAGATTTTCTGTTGCTACTCCCTCTGATTCTGCTTCCTGAAGGAAAAATAAGACAAATGTTCGTAGAAGAGGTCAGGAAAGAGAAACAAACCAGAAAATGTAACTTATGTCTGAGGTGCTGACTCAGACTTTCATGGGCAGAGGACCTCAAGCACAACCTATGCTGTGATAGGCTGGCTAGAGATGGGGAAGAGTTATGCCAACATTAATTGGGGTGCGTACTTTCAGCAGCCTTTTGTCAGTTTTTCATCACTGTTACAAAAGATATATGGAGAAGGAGGCAAAGAACAAGAAGCCAGAACTGGGTTGGAGAGCCTCCTCCCCGTTTTCCTCTCCACATCTCAGATGTTGGAGAGAAGAACCATTGGCTTTCTGATGGAGATGGAGTTTATGTGGTCAGATCGGCTCCTTCAGCCTAGCCTGAGCTGGAGGTTCCACAAAGAGGCCCTTCACCAGACGTGATACAGGGGAGCACACTTTGATTTCAGCTACAAACATTTCGTCTATGTCTCAAGTTTTTCAGCTTGTGGTAACCTGTGACTTCAGTGTGAGTCTTGAAATTTCATTACTGGAACTAAGCATCAACTCAGCTCTAATTTTTTATTTTTCAGTAACCTTTCTTGAATTTATTGTTTTGTAGTGCAAAGTATACAGGCACCATAGAGAGCAGACATTGAAAAGATGAAAGAGGAATAGGACAAATTGAATTGTTTGTTGTTTATCTTAGTCTTACACAACAGTCAACAGATCAAATAAACCATTCTTCACTCAAAGTCTCAAGCGTGTTCATGAAATTCTTAGTAAGATTAGGGAACAAAGTATAAACTTGACATTATAAAAGGATGCCGAATGTTAATAGTAATTCCATTCCCAGTACTTGAGAATATATTGTTCTTTTTCTCACTGCTATTCTACAAGTTATCTTACAAGTCTTATTCCTCAGGGAGCTGGGCTTAAAAGATTTGCAGCTCTGAGCAAACTCTGGATGGGAACATGTTCAGACTTCCTGGCATTAAATCAGAGAAGTCTCCAGATCCATGGCAGCATTTGAAGTTTTGTCACTGCAACTTTCCACCTTTTTTTCTTTTTTCTATGAAGCCTGACTTTGCAACCACCTTTCCTTGATTTGGTTATTTATTTGATGCAGTCAGAGGTTGTTCATAAAGCTTTTGTTTCATCGGCTCATGTGATCATATATAATTCCTATAAACTGTCAGATTGCCGGAGAACGTACTCCTTTTCTCTTGACTTAGACCTCACACCATGGGTAGACAAAGCTGAACTTCTGTATCAGGACTGCTGTGTACAGCATCACAGGTTTTTCTCACCTTCAATAGTTTTACTAGATCTAGTTTGAACAAATAAGATTGGGGCTTGACTGTGTCAAACATAGTGGTGCAGCTGTCTGAGACAGTCCTTGCTATGAAGAGCTTCCAACCCAAATTGATAAGAAAGGAGAAAAGTGTATCTACTACAGTCACAGTGTACAACCAAGGGTATTCAATTCTTATATATGCATCTATGTGTGCGTAATTTTTCCTTTCATTTTGGGCAGGAACACTCTGATGTAATCTGTTTATATACTTTCGCTGTTTCTGCAACATATGGAGCTTTTTAGCCTGGTTTCTGCAGTAAGACCAGCAGTCTGTTACTGAAATGGAAGGAACTGTGGTAGAAAATCGTGTGCTCCACTAACGTATTATTTGATACCTTTGAAAACTAACATTGGCATGCACTTTAATAATTGCTTTTTATGACTTATACCGTGGAGCTTTTATCTTTTAGTCAGATTTGAGAATTAACCTGGACTGATTTATTCATTCCTTTAACAGCCACTTTTACTTTCTGTTTATATAATTTTTTTCTGTTCTTTGTCTGGGAAAGATATGAATTCATTCCTGGCTTCTCTTTTCTAGCTGCATAGTTAGAAAAAGAAAAGTGTGAGGGAAGCAAAGAGGGAGAGAAAGGGAGAGGGAGGAAGTCAGAAAGACGGTGATGCTTGTTCTTTTAATGGTCACGTGATTAATTTGGAAAAAAAAGCTAACACTTAAACTTACATTTTTGAGACTGTAGATTCTGTATGGTGGCTTTAAAAATTTGTAAGCACACTTTGGATAATTCTTATGTGTAAATAAACCTCAGGAGACCAACCCAATGAGACTGGCAGATGCCACTGACAGTTTCAAATGATTCACCGATGCCCCAATAAGGCACGTATGAGTACAGTGCCCCTTACGAACACAGTGTCCAGGAGTGGCTAAAGCACTTGTGGAGTACTTACTTGTTGGAGTTGAGTGATCTGGGAAATGTTCTTAGTCATGTGCTTGCATTTTTGTTAATAAAAGCTTCTGCCAAGCAGAGGAAAAGAAGTCTACTTGATTCTCTTAGCTTTTTTTCCTAATATTTGTAGTGTAAAAATAATATTAAAAAGAAAATAGTATACAGAAATACATTACAAAAATCAGAATCCTGTTGTTATTATAGGAACAGCATTGGTTGTAGCTGATCACGCAGCTTGCATTGCTGGTGTTTAAGGAACAATGCAGTAGTACCTTCAGCAGCCTGAAGAAAGGTGTGGAAGAGCATCATGCTGGTGGACTGTTTGTATGAAAGGGGTGAGTAGCTTAAAGGTGGAGAGAGATGTGGAGGGGGGAAAAACTCTGTTACTGACAGACAAAAAAGATTTTTTTTTGTTCTTACAGCATTCTTGAGATAATGATGATTTGTATAATATTTTAAGAGGTACTTATAGAGATTTTTTTTGCTAAAAAGTAAGCATATGAGAGGTTTCCCTTGTGTTTAAGGGGGAAAACAACATTCAGGCCTGAACATCTGACATACTTTAAAATAGGCTGATGTTGCAGTGTAAAAATGGGGGTTTTTTTGATGTTTGCTTTTGCTTTTAAAAAAAAAATCACTTTCTACTAGTGAAGGTTCATTAACTACAGGATCACAGAATCACAGAATCGTAGCAGTTGGAAAGGACCTAAAGAGATCATCGGGGCCAACCCCTCCTGCCAAATCAGGCTCCCTAGGACAGGTCGCACAGGTAGACATCCAGACAGGTCTTGAATATGTTCAGAGAAGGAGACTCCACAATTTTCCTGGGCAGCCTGTCCCAGGTCTCTGTCACCCTCACTGTGTAAAAGTTTTCCTGCATGTTGGTATGGAACTTCCTGTGCTCCAACTTAAAGCCATTGCCCCATGTCCTGTCTCCACACACCTGACTATTTCCCCTTGTGTCCCACACTTGAGATATTTACAAGCATTAATAAGATCCCCTCTTAGCCTCTTTTCTCAAGGCTGAACAGCCCCAGTTCATTCAGCCTATACTCATAGGGGAGATACTCTAGTCCTTTAATCATCTTTGTAGCCCTCTGTCTTTTTTATACCAGGGAACCCAGAACTGGAGACAATACTCAAGGTGGGGCCTGACCAGGGCAGAGTAGAGGGGGAGGATCACCTCCTTTGACCTGCTGGCCACACTCCTCCGGATGCACCCCAGGATCCCATTGGCAATCTTAGCCCCCAGTGCACACTGCTGGCTCATGGCCAACCTGTTGTCCACCAGGACCCCCAGGTCCTTCTCCGCAGAGCTCCTCTCCAACAGGTCAATCCCCCAGCCTGTACTGATGCAAGCAGTTATTCCTTCCCAAGTGCAAGACTCTACACTTGCTTTTGTTGAACCTCATCTGATTTCTCCCTGCCCAGCTTTCCAGCCTGTCCAGGTCTCGCTGGATGGCAGCACAGTGTTCCGGCGTGTCAGCCACCCCTCCCAGCTTTGTATCATCGGCATACTTGCTGAGGGTAGACGCGATTCCCTCATCAAGGTCATCTATGAAGATATTAAACAAAACTGGACCCAACACCAGTCCCTTGGGTACACCACAAGTTACAGGTCTCCAGCCAGACTCTGTTCCACTGATCACGACCCTCTGGGCTCAGTCCGACAGCCAGTTCTCAACCCACCTCACTGTCCACTCATCTATCCCATACTTTCTCAGCTTTGCTATCAGGATGTCATGGGAGACAGTATCAAAAGCCTTGCTGAAGTCAAGGTAGATGACATCCACTGCTCTCCCTCCATCCACCCAGCCGGTGATGAGATCATAGAAGGCTATGAGATTGGTCGAGCACAATCTCCCCTTGGTGAATCCATGCTGACTACTCCTCATGACCTTCTTCTCTTCCAGTTGCTTGGAGATGGCATCCAGAACAAGCTATACCATCACCTTTCCAGGGACAGAGGTGAGACTGACTGTCCCATAGTTACTTGGATCCTCCTTCTTGCCCTTTTTAAAGACCAGAGTGATATTGGCTATCCTCCAATCCTGAGGCACTTCTCCTGTTCTGCAAGACCTGTTGAAGATGATAGAGAGGGGCTCCGCAATCACTTCCACCAGTTGCCTCAGCACACGTGGATGTATCCCATCTAGGCCCATGGATTTGTGTGTGTTAATCCCTTTGAGACTCTTCCGAACCGCCCCCAGCTCAACCAGAGGGAAGCATTTCATTTCCCAAACTCTCTCTCTCTTTCTTCCAGGGTCCGGGAGTTCTGAGGGGTCTTTGAAGTGAAGACTGAAGCCCATCTAAGCATCCCCTGTTACCAGCACACCCACCTTGTTCAACAGGGGACCCACATTATCCCTAGTCGTCCTTTTACTATTCATATACCTAAAACCTCCCTTTTTATTATCCCTTATGTTCTTTGCCAGTTTCATTTTCAGGTGGGCTTTAGCCTTCCTAGTCGTGTCCCTGTAGGCCCTGACAACATTCCTATATTCTTCCCAAATTTTCCAACCCTCGTTCCACAATTCATAGAGCTTCCTCTTCCCTTTGAGTTTACCCATGAGCTCCCTACTCATCCACACAGGTCTTCTGTCACCCTTTCCTGATTTCTTACTCAAGGGGATGCACTGTTCCTGGGATTGAAAGAAGCACTGCAAGATTTACACTGCAAAGTCTAAGAGTGGTCTCTAAAGTGACAAGCCAAGAATTGTTAACTTTTGTGGAATTTTTTATTATTTCATTCTGCTAGCTTTCTCTCTCTGTGCTACCCAGTAAGACCTGTGTGGAAGATGTTATTATCTTCACTTATTGGTTCAACGCCTAACATGATGGAATCTTGATCTAGGATTGTTTTTTATGAGATTTATCATAACACAGACATTTGTTCAGTGTTGAACTGACTAAACAGGTCACTTCAAAGGCTCAATCATGAAACTGATAGAACCCTCAAATACTAAGAAATCATATAGAAATTTCTGAATCAAACTTTTTGAAAAATTCTAGTTGCTAAAGGTATTTCACCTTTCTGCCTGGTCTGAGATGAAAATATTTATGTTCTGCTCATTAGATTGTTGGAGTCGAGTACACTGACAGATACTTGACGGAAAACATCAAAGTTTTGCAGGACCTCTGAGTATTGTTTAAACTAGTCAACATCTTGGATTAATCCTTCAGACCAAGTGATTTTTCCTTACTGTTTTTTTCCAGAGTTGAAACAGCATACTTGAATATTGTGAACATTATCAACTGTTGTAAGGCAAACACGGAATTCCCTGACAAACAGCTAAAACAAGACACTGTGAATTGCTTTTTTTGGCTGCCATGTCTTCAGCTGGGGAAACAGAACTCTTAACTTGGGAAAGACAGATTGAAAGCCTTTTCCTTCATTTGTCATCTGAGGCAACACTTTGAGAAATTTGGGTGGGTGGTCTCTGCACAGCACTTTGTTCATTTACGTGTATTGTTGAATCTAGGGATTTGTTGACATGTAATTAAGCTGTCACAGTTCTTCACATATATCAAAATCTAGTTGTCTAAATACAATAATAGCTCCCTATATTCTTTTACTTTAGACATAAACTTTAGTTATGCTACTTTGAATAGTGATATTAGAAAAGCCTGAACAGTCTGCAGTCAGCAGTAGGAAATTAATTTCCAGTTGTATAAAATATGAAACTGTGTCAAAATAAAACCTGAATATTCTTTTACTCAGCTGTTTTGTGGAACCCCAGAACATTACCTTTCCTTCTGGCCTCATGTTAAATGCGATTACAAATAGACTATGGCCCTTCAGGACTTGCATTTGTCTTTATTACATTGAGGGCAGTACTAGTGTTGTAATGCTAGTGTTTGATGACAGGAGGAATTCTCAGGAAGAGCTTTTTACACGGCACTGTCATATTTTAATTTGATTAAAAGAAGTCTGCATGTTTTTGCAATATTTAAAAAAGACAAAAGAATGATGTCTTTGAACCAGAAGCTAGGAGAGAAATTAAGTTAGATTTTCTATGCCAGCTTTGCATCTAAAAGCAAGACACATCAGTCTCTGTTCAACAGGACTCAGGAAGCTTAAACAAGAGTCTGTCTCTGTTCTTATTAGCTCAGTGTAACTTCAATGGGAATTAGCTTTAATTTAGTGGCCTCAGTCAAAATAGAATTTAAACACATCTTTAATTTTAACACCATGAGTAGTGGGACTATTGATGTACTTCAAAGGAAGTACATGCTTATGGAATTTGCTGAATTAGAGGCTTTTGATGTCAGAAATAAGAAAAAAGCCAGATTTCTATCCAAGTCACCTTTGAACAATATCAGTTTAATATCAGACAAGCCAAATAATAATCCCTTTCTCACTCTTTAGATAGGGCTTGGTGATAATTGCAGTGAAAACTTACATTCTCAAGAGAACATTGGAAATATTAGCTTCTCTGTATATTTAGATTAAATAAAACCCATACATGTTTACTAGTGAGCCATGACATTTAATTCTTATGGGCCAGTGACATTGCTGGAGGCATACATTTTGGAAGAGATCAGCATTTTAAAATTCTCACTTTCACTATAAAATGCTTGTCATATGATTAGGAAGATTTCAGAAAAATCTGGCTTAATCAGGTTCCAGAAGTTTGGAAGGCACATATTCAAAAGCTGAAGGGCATATCCCATTCATTACCAGTGCATGCTGGAGAAATACATGCCTTTGAAAAAAGCTTAGCTTTGATCTCGTATGAAAAGAAGTCCCTCTTACACAACAGATCTTATTAACTCAGTTTGGCCATCTATTCCTGCATGCCATTCTAAAACTTTGTCTTCTTTTGTTTCCTGCCTTCTCAGGGAGGTTTAGTACCTACCAAGGCTGCTTTAGAGTGTATCGGTTATGTTTTATAGCAGGCTTTCTTTTCTGCTGCAGCTTCTCTGATTCTGATGGTTCTAAGAGTTGCAGACTGTCTAGACTGGGGTTATCTGCACTGCTTTGTGCTGAACTGTACTGTACTGTCCCTGAAACTCCTCACCTTACACAGCTGCCCCTCAGTAACTATTTTACTGAGCACTTCTGGTGGTTTAACCCTGGCTGAAGGCCAACTGCCCACTGAAGTTGCTCTATCCCTCTCCTTTTCAGCTGGACAGGGGAGAAAATACATATTGAGAGGCTTAGGCGTTGAGATAAGGACAGGGAGAGATCATTCCACAATCAGTGTCATGGGCAAAACAAACTCAGCACAGAATAAAGGAAAGAAAACTCTAATATCTGACACTGCACTGCACAGCCAGTGACCTCAGAGTCAGGTACTGAGAACTGCCACCAGACCCTACAGCACCTTCTCCCCACCCCTCCCTTCTTAGCAGACTTCACTTTAGTCATGATTTCACTCCCTTCTTCCCTCTCATTGTGGCATGGGGAGGGGCAGGGACTGGGGAAATAGGGGTTTTGGTCAGTTCCTCATCAGTTGTTTTCCTTTTGTTTTCCTTCTTAAGGGGAGGGGGGAGCGTTCCTCACATCTTTCCCCTGCTGCCCCGTAGGAGCGGGGGATGGGCGGGGGGAGGGGGGACATTCCTCACACCCTTCCCCTCCTGTAGTGTGGGGTCCCACCCACGGGAGACAGTCCTTCATGAACTTTTCCACTGTGAGTCCTTTCCCACGGGGCTTCAGCGGTTCACCAGCTGCCCCAGCGTGGGTCACTTCTATGGGGTGCAGACATAAAATCACAGAATGTCTCTTAGTCTCTCAGTCCTGAGAGATGGAATCTGAAATCTGAAATAATTATTGTGCATATCTAATCTATTTGATGATATTATCAGCACTGTAGTTAACAAAATTGCAATTAATTACATTATGAAATTATTTATGAGAAAATCTGTATTCAGCTGTCATTCTACTTGCGAGCTTCTCATCAGTGGACATACTAAGATCATCCAATATTTGGTATTTTAAAATACTTAGATCTCATTTTTGGCCTCATGGAGGTAGTGGTTAATTGGTTTGACTATCAGAAGAGACCTAAACAGATATGTTTAGCAGGCTAACCACATGTCTCGGATGCTTTTCAAATCCCATTAAGTGTCACAGACACTATTTCTTTTGATTCCAAACTGTAACATCTCAGTAAGATTTATTAAAAGTTTCCTTTCTGGAGAAAGAACACAAATATTAGATCCTTTAATAAAAGCTTTGTATGTAACTGATTGCTGAAAAAAAAACCCCACCCCAACTTCAGTGGGGAAAATACAAAAATCACAGTATAACTTAAAACATATTAGTATGGCCGTATTTTTTCTCATTTTTTGCATAAACCTGTTTGCAAATGATCTCTTTATTACTAGAAGCAGATTGTATATGGTATTTCAATCCAAAAATTCGCATTCTCTGACTTTGAACAATGACACAATTCGTGTTTAATTGTATTGTTCCTGGACTGGTTGATACATGATTTACTGTCATATTAAGTTTTCTAGTTTTGGTAAATACAAATAAAGTGTGACTTTGTAGCACACATTGGTAAATGCATTATTAGTACTTTTATATTAGATTATATGAGCCATAATATAACTGCAGTATGAATTACAGACAATTTGATAATGCATATTAATATTTCCTTCTTAGTTAAAATGAATTAACAAAAAAAAATCTGCTATTTGTTTGAACCCTAGAAATTGGTACTGTACGTTAGTTTTTAAATTCCATAAAAAAAAGGAAATAGACTATTTTAAAAATGCACATTCATGTTGATGGAAGATTTTCTGACTTAAATAATTTTCATGTATATGGGAGCAGAATTTTTTGCATTAAGATAGGGAAACTGTGTTACACTGTTTACAAGTGGAAAGTATGGGATTTACTTTTGACCAAATACTTACCAAAGAGAGGAAAACAAACCTGAGCTGACTTGTCTTTCTCATTAGAACCTATCTTAAAGCTGTCCAAACTTTTATGATGACCGACCCAAGGAACAATTGTGAATTCTTTTTTTTTGTAGCCATATTTTTATCCTAATATTAGAAAGTTTTACATTTCAGAAAGTAAACTTAACTAAAGCAAATCAAGATACAGTGTTCTTAAGCAACTCACCACTTCATAATCTTCTTGGCAGGGACATCAGTCAAAGATATCAGAGTCTGAAAAGCATTAGGCCAATTTAAACAAAGCAATTTTTTGGCAGATTTTCTAACTGGTATAATGCCAGGTCTCTTTCCCATGAAAAGTCATTTGGTGTCATTTTGCTTTTCTACCCATTCTGTGCAATACAAACACAAAAAAGAGGACTTTTAGTAGTTGCAATGTTTTTCAGTCACACCATTTCAGGTGTCTGGCTTGGATGTGGATGCCATTTCCATTGTTATGAGTCAGGCAAATGATCTAGTTTTCAGTAAATGGCTGGACCTAAGAAGAATGTGGCTTGCAACCGTTAGTTTTTATGTGTGGGGTAATTATCAATTGTTAGCAATCCTGCCATTTGTGCTGAATTAAAAAGGCAGAATAATTCGTAGCAATAGTAATGAGATTAGCCAAGAAGAGACTGAGAGACATCTTTGAATGACCTACACATGGGGAAAGTCTGAACTGGCATTTGAACTTTATCAGACACCAGACAAACACACTCGTTAGTCAAAACTGCTTTCTCCTAGACAACCTTACACAGTTCAGTGAAGCATTCAGCCAGCCACAAGACACAAAGCCACTGGTAACCAACCATTAGTTCTGATGGTCATGGAACGGCTTTAATTTTATGTAATTAACCTTAAATGGGAAACATGTGCACTTTCCTCTGTAAGCTTTTGCAGAATGATGGGCTGTTTAAACAGTAAGAGCTTTGCAAAAGGTAGGTTGTGCTGGGGCTGCTGAATGGCTTTAAAGGCCTGTTTGTTTTGTTTTTCTATGTCTTGATGTTTTTAAAGATGCTAATGATAATAAGTAAACTGATCTGAAGACATGTACTAAATAAACACATTCTTGCCATAAATTCCTCATAGTTTTTCCTTCAATGAACCTGCTTTTCTCATACCTCTGCTATTTGTCTCATTTTACTGCTAAAAAGGACAGGAAATTGATGTTCTGACAGGTGAAAACAACATTGTCATAAGTACAAGCAGCTGATTATCCTCCCTTCTTCTACCTCTAGAAGGAAAGAAGATTTCTGTGTGAGGCATAGCAAGAAATGTATATCTCAGAGACACCTTTCTTTTCTTGTTTTCCTTTGAATTTGTTCCCTCTGTGGCTGCTGTCCCTCATACCTAGGGGATTACCTGGCTCCTCCTTCACATTACCTGAAAATTTATTTTTGAATACCAATATATGATGTGGGTACTACAGGCATGTCAGTGACCTTAGAAAAGTGGTGGAGAGATGAAGAAGACATACACTGTTGTTTCAAGTAAGATGGCTGCGGCAGTCCCTGCTTTTCTTAGCTATTTGGTGTGACTTTTCAGGACTCTGTTCAGGGCACAGTTCAGGTCTTTTGTTTTGCAAAACCTTTTATACGAGACTCCAAACCATCAATTTACTCTAGGTGCCAATACTTTTGTGCTAGAAAGCTTGTTTGTCGGGCATTCCTTGTATTTTTTATTCATTTCATTGCAAATAACATTTTACTGGGGGATATGATACTATGTGCTGTTGCTGGTTCCTTGAGAGCTCTAGTTGTCTTAAATAAAGTTGCCTGAATTTTAAACACTTCATTTTAATGCTTCAGAAGTTTGGTTTATAAACTAAGAAAGCGAAGCACATCAGTTGTTCAAAAAAAGACAGTCTCTTTGAGATGTGAGAAAGTTTTGGTATTAAATACTAAACTGTGAGTTAAAGTGAGAGTTGAGGTTTGGTACAAGGGGAGATTAAGACGACCGTAAGGTACCCCAGCTATATATTTGATCAAAAAATTTTGCATATTGCAAGTTCAGATTTTAAACCACATTAACCTAGGTTTTGTCTGATTTTTGTTCAAGATGCAGTAGTTGTTAGAATGACCTCCTGAATCAAACCAAAGTTTTGCTTAGCCCCATGTGTCACCTGTGACTGCTGTTGATGGAAGATGGCAAGACCAACTCATAAAAATATACTCAGCTAGTGTAACCTCCCACTTCCGAAAATCTTGGACATAGAGATGATTGAGTCGGATATAGTGTTATTGTTTTTAACCATTGTTGTGGGTATTTTCTTCATAACTTGTATAATCACTTTTTGGGTCCTGGAAAACATTCAGCACTCACAAAGTCTGTGGCAAACTAAAAGTCTGCTTTTAACAAAAATTTGTTGGAAAGACTGTTCCTTTCCCACTTAAAAGAACATTTGGACAAAAACAGAGCAAAATCTGTGGGTATAGCAGAGCCCTTCTGAAAAGAATCAAAATAGTTTGCTAAACTTATTTTAAAGCTGGTACCAGAATTATTTTTATATTTTTTATGTAACTGTTGGTGACAGTGATCTACCTTTTCATAAACTGTACAACGGATGGTGGCAATTATTGATGCTCTTTTTCCTTTAATACAAAATCATTTTACACAGTATGCAAAAAATCAGGAATTTTGTTTCCCATCATTTTAAAGTATTTGCCTTTTGGCAGGAGCTTTGTATGACAGGCACTTTCCACTTCAGAACATGTATTTTTGGATGGGAATATCCAGTACTATTATGTAGATAGAAATAACATCTTTGCAGTTACTATAGAGCTATGAAGTCCAGGTTGCTGCATTAAAGAGATGAAAATTGGTATAACTCCTGTGGGTTCTGAAGTCTTTAAAACTTTGCAGTGAGCTGTGCATTTTTCTGCTTGATGAGTGTTGTCAGAATTTGCCACCCCACTGTGAGAACTGTGTGGATGGCATTGATCCAACACCTGAGCTGGGAACTAAAATTTTAAGGCTCTTATTTACGAGAGGAAGTACTTTAAAGAACTGCCTTTGAAATAATTTAAATGAAAACAGAATCCACAGAATAAGCAAATAAATGGAAACAATTTAGTACAGATACTGTGTGAAAAAAGTGAATAACTGGTTAATATTGAACATTTTCTAAAATGGGCTACAGTAAGCCTCTTAACATTACTTCATCCCCTCTAGCATTCCCTGTACATCTTTGTTACCTTCACTTTAGATTTGGAGCTGACCTCTTTCCTCTCTGTTGGTACAGTATGTAGAGTTTGAGTGCCTGACATAGGAACTTGAATATTGCTAAATGTCTGTAATGGAAAGGATCAATAGGACATCTGTACAGAGGAAGAACAGGATCTTGAGGGGAGGTAGAAGATTCCTTCCACTAAAAGAAAATGCAGGAGACTGTCTGCAAATTAAAGGGCTGTCTTACAGAGAGCTCTCTTACAGTAAAGCTGTGAGATAAACAAAAAATTTTAAAAAAGAGACTCAAGGCCAGTGCCTGCTTTCCTTTTTCTGCAGCAATCACACTGAAGACAGCAGCATTTCCTTAGTCTAATTGTGAGCAGAATTTGGCCCTCAAAAGAAACAAACATCTGGAACAATAATAAGTTTATTTACATAGCCACCAACTTCCAACCCCTCCAAGGCGCTCAAGGCAATGCTCAAGAAAGCAAATCACAATAATAAATAAAATAGATAAAAAAATAAATTAAAGCATCATAGCATACAGAAAATATCTTGGAAGAAAATTATTTTTTCCAAGAACAACTTCAATTAAGTTGAGCTAGACAATGAAGACTAAATTTTTTTGTATACAGCTGTGTTTAAAAGCCTGCAATGGGTGTGTAGAGAAAAAATATAAAACCCAAGCAGGATCTTGGAGTGTGAATTACCTGGAGATAAAAATGTGGCAAGTGGGCAGAAAGAAAGTAATTTCAGGTTATGGACAGGACATTCTGATTATCTTATTAATTTTTTTACTCTGATTAATATTTGTAGATAAACACTTGTCTGGCTAATTGCATTCAAAATCTAAATACAGTACCTAAAATTGAAAAATCTCATTGTAGCTAGCTGATAGTACTGGAACAATAATCTGGTTTTAATTTTTAAAAAACTCTTGTTAATTATTGAAGATACAATAGAACCAGAAAGATCTCTGTTTCTGGGTGTGTCCATTAATCCGCCTGTGCATGAGACTACTATACTTGTGTGATTACCTCTGCTGGGTTTCAGTGCCCTTCTCCAGTATTGCTTAATCAGCTTGGGTGAGATGTGAGTTGATGTCTTAAAAGAGACTTAATTTTTTTTTCATACAAAAATCTAAAAAATGTTCAGTTTTATATGATAGGGTCTAACTGCGCTGCAACGTCTCACAGGTGATAAGAGTAATGAGCATTAAGATTGCGTTGGTGCTGTGTACTTCTCAGTTCCCTCACCAACATATTTATAGTCATTTATGTCCTCCTACCATCTAGGTGAGGATATCCAGGGATATTTTGTCCTTATGACCACATTATACATAGCTACAGAATTGCTTATTTGAACATATAACCTTTCACTTTCTTTGCCAGAGCATCAGACAGAAGTGAGTCTTTGTTTTGAATAGATAGGAGGCTGAAGGGTCACCCTAGCTACAGACTTCTGCATCCCACCATGAGTTCACACACAGTGTTTACTCTGGGCTCTAGTAAGTCACAGAAGTCAGATCTTAAAATTGACATATTTTGATTCAAATAAAAGTATAAATGCATATATATATGTAAATATTGATGTTCATGTAGTTAAGGATCAAACTTACCTTCCCTTCATTAAAAAAGTTATGAGAAGGAAAGACACAAAACAGACTATTAAAAAACCAGTATAAATGGAACTGTCTAAATCGTTTCTAAAGTATGTGATAGAGACAAAACACACAGTGGTATTTTCTGGCTTATAGTCTTTATTGGCATGATATTTTTAAATCATTTGTGGCTTTGCCACATGTAGGTAATGCAGTCATTTTACGCACTTGCCAATAAAAACTTTTCTAGCACTATAGAACATCATGCATTCACTTAAGATCTGTATGGGAAGGGTACATCCTTTTATAGATAAAAATGTCTTCAATACATACAACAGCATATATGCATGCAGCTATGTGTTATTATTAAGGTTGTCTGACACTTTATCATAAATAGCTGGACCCTGTTTTATAATAACTTGCCAAAATTTGACCACTTAGGTTGAAATTTTCCATGCTGTATTTCTGCTTCCACTAGATTTTTGAAAGAAAATTTCTGCCAAAACCAGCCATAAATTTCCAAGAATCATGTTAAGTAAAAAATGTTTTCAGCTTTTAAAATTATTTTGATCATCTCTTAGAAAAAGTTTATCATGGTTTGCTCTGAATGACTGATTTGAGATTTGGAAGAATGAAGGCCCTTATGTCCAGAGTGTGTTTTTAAATTTACCTGTGAAAATCCAACCATCATTGATCTATTTACAAGCCTTTGCAGAGGCAGATTACACAATCTCAGCAGATAGCTATTTGGAAGTTAAAATTTCCCAGATATTTTTCCCTCAGAGGGCAGGTCCGTTCCCTTCAGGCCTGATGACTGGCCTGTGAGTACTCAGTTCTTGCAGAGAAGCACTCAGCTGCATTTATATTTGACAAGAAAAGAAATGACACCACCATGGCTGATGGGCAGGCCTTAGACAACTGCAGGTCTGTCTTGGAGCCAGCTGGTATTGGCTCTGTGAGACTTCTAGCTACTTTTAGCAGCTTTTCACAGAAGCCACCCATGCAGAGCCCCCTGATACCAAAACCTTGCCACACAAGCCCAAAACACCTACATGGCTTATCCTTTTACTGTTGAGCTGGATGAGACTTGGGGAGATAATTTCTGGAAGGAGTAAGGGAAAGATAGCTAGTACTACTGAGATAATTTTCAGTTACTCAGATATTCTGCTCAAAATATATGTCCAGAAGAAAGAAGCAATTTTCTTTAAAGTAAGATTCAATGTATGCTATTTGGAGAGAATCTTGAGTCACTCAACAAGTTAGTAGTTTAATAAGTTGATGTATGTATCATTTCACTTTGAACAAGCAGTGAAGAAGGGTGTTATGGTATTAAGAGGGGCAGTAGATTAATACCGCTGCCCTAGATGAATTGCCAGTTCTTTTACAGATCATAAGCTTGTGTAACTGGGTACAAGATGCTGGCAACACCATGATCAATCAGGCAGCAGTTTGTTAAGGTAATGAAGCAGGCATTAGGTCTGGCAAGGGAAGGAGCATAAAGTAACTAGGATGGCTCTGACCTTTTTGAATGCCATGGGGAAAGGGAGATTTCATGCCTTACTTTGCCCTCATGATAATACTTTATAAAGCCTGTATAGAAGTGGCTACTGTAGACTTCCTAAGCATTGTGGCCATTGCAGAGTAGATATGGTCCTTGATAATGTAGCCAACTCATGAGATAGGTTAGTACTAAGCTGTATAAAATGATACAGAATGCTGCTTCTGCAGCTGATGATGGGTGAAATACAGTAATTTTATCCTGTTTTTTCATCTGAGTAGAAATTGTTGATCTATACTGATCTCTGGACAGGGAAAGGATATATATTTTAATATTTAGCCATGATAAAAATCAGGATTATTCTGGTTATTATGAGCTTGGCAGGTAGTCATTTATCCAGCCAGAAAGACTGTCAATTTTACCAGGGGTGTTTTGGAAGCTGGTTGTGCCATGATCATCCATAGCTATGTCTGATAAAACATGTGAGTTTTTCAAGGATCAGGACCTTCAAAGTGTGTAAGGATCAATTGCTGATGGCCCTGTGACATTAGAATTAGGGCAGGAAGCTATTGAGCACTTGATCTGTGGGTTAGCTAGTTGCTAGATATCCTATGGTCTCCAGAGGGAAAAAACACCAATATAGACACTGAGAAGACCTGTCATCATTGTAAATTAAGGAAGACAGGAATATTCAAGAGAGTGACCTGAACTGACTGTGTGAACAAATTTTATACTGAGTTAGGGGTAATATTCAGGAAGTCTGTGGCCTTCTACTAGTCTGACTCAAATGTCTGAAAAAGTTGACTCTTCAAATTTTATCTGAAATATGAACACTACAGACTAAGTGAGGAAGAGAAGTAGGAAGCAAGATTGTCAGGGCTGTGATCAAGGAAAGAAATGAAAAGGAGAGAGATAAATCGCAGCTTCCCTGGCACAGAGGAGAACCTTGTCCGATAAATCAATAAGAAAGTCCCCCTATCCTTCCTCTTACATAATTCTTTTCTCCACTTTTCTTTAAGGTCAGCTATTCTTTAAGGTCTAGCAACAAGGACAGAGCAAGAATATGATTTAGTCTGTGGACTCTCATGAACTTTAAACCATTCATCTTGTGAACAGGACAGAGTTCATGTTTTTTCAATGAGTATTAGGCAGCACTGTTTCTATTTTCTCTTTACTTACTCACCACAATCCCCACTTCTGTCTTTCAGAACAGTGTGGGAAAAAGGAAGGTGTCAAATGATCTCACTATGAGGCAGAGATCATCAATCTGTTACTGATCTTTCCCCTCCCTGGGACATTTCCCATGGCTTCCACAGGAAAAAGGTCTCTTGATAAACTTTGAATAACTTGGTAGTTCAGGAGTGCCACCTGCCACCAGTTTCTTAATTTACATGTGAAAGTAAGATTTAGTGCTTGAACACCTAGAAATGGAAAGTAATAGGCTAAAACTTTGGTATAAAATAACTACACTTTCTATATAAGATAAAAGATCTGTCATGGACACATCAAGAAGATGAGACTAAGCTACCAAACAAGCTGTGCTTTCTATTTTTCTGTCTGGCGTTACTTCTACATAACACAAACCAAAGAAGATAAACCACAGCCTCCACCAGGGTGCAAAAATTCCGACAGCACTTTACCAGTATCCCTGGTGAGACATTAAAGGTACCAGATATATCATGTGCTGATTGTAAATGAAAGAAATACTAAAGGTTTGTTACAATGGCAACTTTTAAACAGGTTTCAGGTTTGAATTTTGGGCTGGATGTCTTGTCAAAGGCTGATAGACTTTAATCAGAAATAGGCTTTATGGTTACACTGCTGGCTGATTTCTTCAGCCTTGTCCTTTTTGTCTTGGATGAATAGACAAGAATCAGCTCAGACACTGGGAGGATGAGATAAATTTGTAGCTACCTTGTGTTTGGAAATAGTGACAAGAGGTGTGGGCCTGCATTTCAAATTAGGATGCATGATGATAGTTGGCCTCACCTTGCACCTTTTAAGAAGAAAATCTTAACATTGGGGTGGGAGAAACTGTTACATTAACCATGGATGTTGTATTGCTCTCAGCCTTCTCCATGTTTAATATCAATTTCCTCCATAGCTAAATACATTTTCCTTTATGAGGTTGTAACTGGTACCTGGTAACATCATTTTCTGCTGCAGATATGTGTAATGGGCACCAGTCATAGCTGAACAAACTCTAAGGGATCTGATAAGCACCTTGTAAGCATACAGAAATGTCCGTTTTTGTGGAAATTATTTCAGGAAGTGTGTTCAGTAAGAGGTAATGTATCTAAACCAGCGCATTCAGAAAACATCACCTTGTACTGAATACTCAAGAGGGAGTAGTAAAACATTTATGAGCACAAAAATGTTGCAATTAAAAATTTACGAGATGAAAGAAGTCTAGAAGTAAAAATATTTTTGAATAATGTCTGTGGAGTACTGAAGACAAGAACACATTGTCACAGAAGTACTCTTAACAATTGCAAATACCTTTTAACAAGAAGAAGAAAAAATGGATCCCACACTGATAGTGTAACCCACATTTTTTCTATACCTTAAAATGACTCTATAAGGGAGGGTATTTATTTCTGTGCAAACACAGAATGCTTGCCCAGCTAATACTTCTGAAATGACAGGATATTGCCTGAGATAAGGTGCTGCATAGAGCAAGTGTAATCTGGCTCCTTCAGAGTGACACGGGGAATATACATATCCAACCACCCTTGATACCAGACTCAATGATTACTTAGCAATTTGCATTGAAGGTCATGGATCTAGGGTCAGAGCAAGAAGCCTTACTTTTCTTCTTGTCTCATAGGCTTAACATATCTGTAAGCCATCCAATTTATAGTTTATGTTATGCAACCTTGGAGTTACTTTGGTCAAGGATTGTGTATTAGTATTATTGAAATTTCTGGGCATACTGATGGCACTACTGCACAAGAAAATTGCAATAACTTTCCTGTTGAGCACTGTGTTTTTTCCTGACAGCTTTGGTCAAAAAAGAAGAGCCGGAAATGTCATTGTCCACCTCTTGTACAGAGTTAGAAAACTGAGCTCTAGACCTGTGACACTGTTGCTGACATTTGGAACATGTAATTTCTTCTTGAAGGAGGCAATAAAACAAGAATTGACCTGAAGTAAACAAAGGGACAAATAGATCAGTTCAGCTGTTGGGTCACAGTCAGAAAAAGACTGGAGAACGGTAATGTTTTAAAGCCTTTTTCATCTGATAAACTTTTATTCTATCTGAAATACTGGTTTGTCTTTTCTGTGGATCTAGAGACGTTCTTATTTGTTAGGGCAGAAATGGAAATCTAAACTTTGAGAAACTCACGGGAGAGGGAGACATACCTGGAATACATGGTTAGGGTTTGTTTCTAATTGCTCTACAGTATCTACTTTTAGGGATGACTTCCACATTTAGGGGAAAGAAGGACAGCGAGAATGGGTCATGGGGAGTAACTCTATCTGGTATTAGGGAACTATAACTACTGCCATTGCCTTCTGAAGGCAGATGTAACTCAAAGTCTCAAGTTATTTGGCATCTAGGATCCATCATTCTGGTAAGTAAATTAGAGAAATGGCATGACTAAAATCACCTGCTTTCTTCTGTAGCTAATTCCGTGAAATTCACCCCTTTTTAAAACCACAACAAACCCTCAGTCCACCAAGAAGATAGAAGGGTTTTGAAGAGAACTTCTCCCCACCTCGTAGAATCCTTTTTTGTCAGGGCATGAATGCTCATCTGTCCCAGAGCAGCTCAAATTCAAGGCCTTCACGATCAGCGACTGAACTAGTCCCAGGTATCGAGGTGAGCGCCACACAGTAACTCTTTCTTGACTTCCGTGTCTTTTAAAAGAAGGTCACTGATTAAGATTGAAGCAAGGAGGAAAACTTTTCAGCCAGCTCTGTCCTGGAGAACCTACTTCTGACATGAGACATCTGGAAAACACTGCTTCCAGACTGCACAGAAAAATATGTAATTCTCCTTCCAGGAGCAACATAGGGGTAAAGAAAGGATGGACATAAGAAGGAATTTAAAGGTAAAAATACCTGAACTGGCACGGGGTTGTAGAGTGGAGACTGGATGGCCTTTCAGCTTGTTTCTGTCAGTGCTTTATGCAGTAATAAGTTATATTGAATAATACAGTACAACTTTGTAGGCAGCAGGACCAAAGCAAACTCAGAAAAAAAATCAAGAAAATCAATGAAAGGATGGAAATATAGAGGGTAAGAGGAGATATGGGAAAAGAATAATGTCACTCGCAAATTTAGGGTACCTATTAACGAAGAATTCTGTCTGAATTAAGGCATTCTGTGAGTATGTTCCAGCAACAGATAAACCCTTTCCCAATCTTTTCTTCAGCTTAAAGTATTTGTAAGTATTTTTCTGGAAGAGAAAGAAGAGAAAGAAGAGAAAGAAAGAAAAAGAGAGAAAGAGAGAAAGAAAGATTGATTCTAACAACTCCCATCTTGTATAATGGGTCTGATTCCACAAAAATGCTCAGCATTCTCCTGGGGCTGGACTGCTTCAGACTTTGGCTTTTAGCAGAACCTTTTTCAATATTTGAGGATTATTACATAAAACTCATCCATTACAGACATCCAAAGAAATGGCCTTTGACCACAACATAGTCTAGTAATTGCATACATGGAAATATGCATATTGCTATATACATATCTATGCATGAAAGCAAAACCTCCAGTTGCCTATGAAATTAATTGTTGAAAGGAACAAAGACTGCAATTTAGTGCCAACTTATTTCCTTTCAAATTTGCAACCTACCATAAATAGGGAAAAAAACCCACATTTTTCCTGATGCCATAATAAGATCATATTTAGCATATTAAGGTAGATTTATTGAAGCATTGGTTGTTTATTAACTGTTTCAAATCAGTCCTGATATCAAATGAAAACAGCAATATTCAAATAAAAACATTATCAGACTGCTCATTCTTAAAAATGCTAAATTTAAGACCTCATAACATTGCCTACAGGATCTTGCTCAAAGGAGAGAATAAAATTGGTCAAGTGTTTTAGAAGACAACTAATTTCCTTTGGACTAATATTTATATACTGCTGTAGCTACATATTACTTATTGTTGTAGGTTAAACAGAAACCTGTAAATGCCGTCTCCTTAATTATAGCCATTGTAGTACACTAAATTGGTTTCATTTCCTTTGCAGGACACAGTGTTGATCCAAAAGAAGACATGACACTTGCACAATTCATATATGATTTAACATGCACCTACATAAAGAACTGCCATCCATGCATCCTTTCATTCAAGGTCACATAAGTCATAATCTCACCTGAAAAATGTTAAAAGAAAGGAGGATGGGAGAGAAAAAGGGCAGCTAATTTGACCCAATTGAAAAAAAGAAGGAAAAGGGTGTTTTTTAAATAGCAACTGTGCAGTTTAAAAGGCCTGTCTAGTCCTGTTGTATCAAACCCCACATTGCCAATTGGTGGCCATGTCTCTACTTAGTATCTTGGTGGTGAATGTTAGAGCTGTGAATATTTGGCTGGTCAGACTAGTAATAACTGGTTAGTCAAAAAAAAGGTCTCTTTTACAATTAAAGACATCAATACACTTATTTCACCTCATCATGCCTGCCTAGAAATCCACACAGTAAATAGAGTTTAACAATGTTTCAATTTTTGTCAAAATAAGATTGACTGTTAGTTAAACCTGAAAAATACCAGACTACCAGAAAATTAAAAAGAAAACAACCTAGTGAAAATCCAGCAGGGAAACATACAGGTGTTTGACACTTATTTCAGCATCAGCCATCAGCATTTGCTAGTCAAAGGAAGAAGTGTTACTTACCATTAGTACAAGGCTCATAAATTACCAAGATGCATGTAGACTTTTTGGCCTCAGTAACCTGCCAAGCTTCTTACTGGCAGGTCAATTCAGGAGAAGGAAAATGATATGCTTGGAAGATGCATTTCTGAATACAAAGCAGGGAGGAAAAAAAAAAAAAAAGGAGATTTTATAGTTGAACCATAATTTTCTGTAGCTGGTGTAATCTTATGACAGTGACTATAATGATTTGTTGAAACATAAATGTCAGCTGTAATATTTAAGGCACTGCCCAGTAGCATGTTGGACTCAAACATTGGCCTACTAGAAAAAAACCATTGTTTTTGGCAATCACAAGCAGTTAATCTAAAACCCAAATGTATTTGAAATGTAGTAATGCAGCCATCAAACCCACAATGTACATATCTGGCCATGTATTATTTTTATTTTCTTAAATCCATTGGTTGGTTAATGTGGAAAAAATAGAAATAGTTTAATTTATTTGAAAGACTGATTTTCAGATCAGGACAGCTACAATATCTGGCAATTCAATGTTGATCTGGTGACATCAGTAATTGCTACTCTACAGCCAAAATGTCATAACTAGAAATTAGCTGTTCAGTAGCCAAGCTGAATGACTCGGTCAGGTCTGTTCCTACGGCAAGTATATACATTCTCAAATTGCAAAACAGATTATTCTTGAAAATATTACAGTAAGGCAGGAAACAAAATGGGAATGTGAATCATGCTTTTATTTGCAGTTAAGGGTTGAGACATAACAAAAAAGCTGAAGTATGGGGAAGCCTAACAACTGTCTTTTCACTGGTAGAGGAATTTGTGTATATTCCAGTAACTCTGACATTCGGAGTGAGTACTTTCTCATGAAGGAAATGTGAAAAAATGAAAAATATAATTCTATAATGCATTGTTATGTTGTTCCAGACTCCTGAAAATCCAACACTTCTATAGTATGCTATACAAAGTATTTACACCACTTCATAAAAATCTGCAAGCTCAGAGGTCGTTGCTTGCAGTCCCACCACCCTAACATAATTATTAACATAATTTGCTAATAGAAACATAAAAAATATTTCTATTTACTGAACAAAACCGACATTATGACATTATGTTTTCTATTTACTGACATTATGTTCAGTAAATAGAAAAATTCACCATAAGCACAGGCATAGGAACTAGGTATAAGATTTCAAGGGGAACCATATGGCAACCTTTCTAGGTTTTACTAATGCAGAAACTAGTTCTTTTCATCTGTAAATCTCCATTGCAAGCTGAAGTGAAAGAAAATCTACATTTCGTAGACTACCAACTACAGTAGAGCATAGCTCAGAACTCTGGTTGGTTTTCAAAGAGCACTCCAAAGGACCCCTTAGTAGCCAGCCGAAGGATCTAGATTTGAGTTTGTCATACTTCTCAGTGATTTTCAGCCTGTCTTCCAGTTTCTCTCTACTTTTCCTTTTGTATAATGTTTGTTGCACTTTCCTGAAAATTATGTAGATCAGTTAGGTCATCAATCCTATTAATAAAGAAAAGAGGTGAGATCAAGCTGTACTTTAAATAATATCATTGATTAATAAGGAACAAGGATTTTAATTTATTTTTTTAAACAGCATTTCTTCATTTTTTAAGTTCCTGCACTTCTTTCCCACATGTATAGTCATAAATTTTCAGATCCAACCTGTTTGGTTAGACTAGATTCTAAATATCACTGGTTTAAAGCAAGTAATAAACATATACTTTCTTCAGAGGTCTTCCTATAACCAATAGCACCCTTCCCAATACTCCTGTAGTTTGCTTTTTATTTTAGCTTTTTTTTAGTTGTTTTTCTGTAACTGTGACACACTATCTGTGGCTGAGACAGCATAGCTGTGTTCAGTGCTCTGAAAAGCTAGAATTACAGAGAGAATTCTAATCTCTCTGTAAGGCTCTGATACTTTCATAGCAGCATTTATTACCTCCATTAAGCAACATTATGAAACCATGTGAGGCATCAAATTTACAGGTTCCTACAGAAAACCAGCAGCCCCCTTTCATCATTACACTCGCAATTTTCATACTAGAGGTCAGGAAAGGAGATTTTGCCTTTAAGCAAAACCAGGCGACTTAAAGTAGTAAATAAACCTAAATTCTGCTGCCGTGTAGAATGCTCTATGTCTGTTTTCCCTACAAACTGCTCTGACTGCTAAGAACTCCTGGCATAGTCTGGAACAAAGCTTATTGACCAAGTACAGCCACGACTTCTCTCATAACTTCTGTTCTACAGCTAAATTGTCCTTCTGGAAACAAGACTTAAAATGATGCTTCACCATTCATAGGCCCTTGGTACCCCTATATACTTCTGTCTCCACCTCAGTTGACACCATTGCTTCACAGCAGACCTTACAGACATTACTGCCTCCAGGTCTTCTGATTTCATTTTGTATTGAGAAGTTTGTAGCAGCATTGCTTTCTATCAGGGAAGTTCCTGTCAAAGGTGGGTTTTGTCTTTATTTTTTTCAATATATTTCTTTAGGATGTGAAATACTAGCAAAAAAAAAAAACAACCAACCCTCGAACTTGAAGAGCATAATACTGAGTGTACTCCAAAACACACATTAAATGAGGAGAAAGGGAGGTATTCCTGCTAGTTTCCTACTGAAGAAAAAAATCCATTAACCTTTTATGAGTAATAATGTACCTAACAATTTATTGACCTAAGGAAAGCACGAATTATATTATTCTCTCATTGTTCATAAGCTTCTGTTTCTTTAATTCTAGAAAAAACCTTCAGAGATTTTTTTTCACTTATATGTTTTGCTTTTATCGAGTTTGATAACACTCTGAAGGTTTTATGAAGGTGTTAGAATCTTGAATGACAGTTTGGAGCCTCTGTTCCAAAATAAGCACTTCCTAGACATCCTAGACTTCCTAGACATTCCTAGACTTCCTAGACATCTTTCTACATGTCAGGTGTGTGGTTTAGTGAAAAGAGACAAAAATCCCCACCAAAAAAAAGACCAAAACCCCCCAAGTTTTACCTGAGTATTTTCCTGAAAACTTTACCAATTTTCAGTAACACTAAAGTTGTTAATCTAAAGCACCAAATTTTTCAAGAGTAGCCTAATCAAACTTGTAGCAATTCTTTAGATGATTAAATCTGAAAGATGAGTGTATACGTTTGTCTACTCAGCTTCATTCGGGGTGTTTTCAGAAGCAGAAGCAAGCACATGCTGCTGCCTTGGTTTTAAATATCCAAGGAACACATGAGAATCATGTCTTCAAACACTAGACATCCTCTAGAGAATACAGTTGGATGAAATGATGCAATGAGCTAGGAGCAACATTTTACCACTGAATTACTGCTTGAAACCACATTGATAGATTCCTTACATAAATCTTCTGAAAGTGTGGGTGAAAAGCAGTCATAAGCTACTGCGCTCTCAGCAATCACTGTGCCTTCTTGAGCAAAAAACAGAGGTGAAAGATAAAACTGCAAGATTTGTTGCTTTATTAAGTGCAAGAACTATGTGCTTGCATATGGCAATGGTAGTTAAAGTGAAGGCTTTTGTAGTTGGTTAATACAATGGAGTGTAAGTTCTAGCTATAAAATTGGCTGGATACCCAAAATGAAATCATACCGTCACATTTAAAATATTATAAGCAAAAAAGGACTTATTATAAGCATTTCTTCTTATGGATCTGTTTTCCTTTTTATATAATCTACTGCTGAATGGCATTTGTGTCATACCAGTGAAAAGATAATCTAGGCTTAGTGAATAGCTAATGCGTGTTGCCAGGATCTTAGAAGATCTTTGCAGCTACAATTTCTATAATGGGTCTGTGAAAGATATGATCCAGTTAAGAGAAGCAAAGCCCCTTGGAGGGATTCTTTTTATTATTGGCTGGACAACAGCATCATAAAGTAATTCTGAATAACAGGAAGCTTCCATTCAGTCTTCCAGCAAGAGATCTGGGTTTGTTCCTGCTCTCTTCATGGCACTTGGCCTTTGGCTCACCTGCCAACTGTATGTCCCTCTGCTTTTTTGTAGCTGCAGTAAGGAAAGCAGCATCTGAATGGTTGGTTTTACCCATTTACAAAATGCCTGGAAATACTAGGGAATTGTAAGGATGAATAAAGTTTGGTTCCTCCAAACACTTTTTTTTTAATAGTACTATGGTAAATGGTATTATTCCACTAGAAAGAGTTTCACCCTTGAGAAGAATACAACATACAACTTAATCCTGAAATCAGAATTGCCCATTAAAACAGACAGCACTTCATGAGAACTGCAGCATGCCGTAAGTCTAGTTCTTTGCCTCCAACAGTGTGCAAGTTTTAGTGTTTTGGAGAAAGATATGCAGCTGTCAGAAGAAACAGCTTGATAATAACATGCCAATGGCAAGTATTTCTTTAAAACACAGGACATATGGTGAACAACCTCATGAAAATGCTTGTATTGTAATTTTATCTGAGTTTTCTATAAAACAGTATCATTAATGTAAACTGCAGAGATCTCACCAGAGATACATAACCTTTGAATACAAATGTTTTGTATTAAAGGCCCTCTAGTTCCACCAATGGATGCAAAACTATTAAGAAAACCAACTTATTTTTACCATTTGCTGTCCAATATTTATGATTAAATAGAAGATAGTAAATGCCAGAGATCAATGCCTTCCTGAAGGGATTCATATAAAGGAGCTGTTGATCAGAACACAGTGTGGTCCTGATGCCTGTAGATTAATGGAGAAGAGCTCTCTGAAAAAGATTTCTAACCATATGGGGAATCAAGATCTGTAAACAGAGGGCTTCTTATAGACAGGCCTTAAGCAAGATCATAAATTGCTCTCAAAGTAGTTATTAAAAACCACCCTATGTCATATGTATTTCTGGAAACAAAAATGAAAAATAAAATAATAAAAAAAGATCATTAAGAATAACCTGGTTAGACTGCAAGTAAAAACTCTACTCAGAAGCCAAACCCTTTTCTATCAATGATGTATATAGACTGATTATGCACCCTTTCTTTCTCATTATTTTCTTAGAGGCATTAACCTTAACTCTGAATTAAATTTCATCTGAAAAGGTTTCATCCAGGTTATTATTTCGCTTTTGAATGGAATATTGGAATATGGTGGACAGGTGAATAAGATCAGCAAGATAAATGTTTTCCTGTGGAGAAACTGTCATGGTAATGACCCAGAAACTGTCCTACTGATGGAGCTACTTAAAACAGAGATTTGATTTAGGGAACTGTGAAGGAATGAGAAGTCAAGGCAAAGTTTAACTGAAAATGGCCCAAACAGAATCACAGAATCACAGGAACATTAAGACTGGAAAAGACCTCCAAGATCATCTAGTCTAACCACCCCCCTACCACCTATATTACTAACTAAATCATGTCCCTAAGTATCTCATCCAATCTTGCCTTGAACACCCTGAGGGATGGTGACCACCACCTCCCTGGGAAACCTGTTCCAATGCCTAACCACTCTTTCTATGAAGAAATTTCTCCTAAGTTCTAACCTGAACGTCCCCAGGCTCAACTTGCAGCCATTCTCTCTTGCTGTATTGCTAGTTATCTGTGAGAAGAGGCTGACCGCCAGCTCATCACAACTTCCTTTCAGGTAGTTGTAGAGAGCAATAAGGTCTACCCCGAGCCTCCTCTTCTCCAGGCTAAACAGTCCCAGTTCCCTCAGCTGCTCCTCATAAGACTTGTGTTCCTGACCCTTCACCAGCCTGGTTGCCTTTCCCTGGACACCCTCCAGGGCCTTGATGTCTGTCTTGTAGTGAGGGGCCCAAAACTGAACACAGTATTTGAGGTGCAGCCTTACTAGAGCTGAGTACAGGGTGGTCATTCCCTCCTCGGTCCTGCTGACTACACTATTCCTGATGTAAGCCGGGATGCCATTGGCCTTTTTGGCCACCTGGGCACACAGTTGGCTCATGTTCAGGTGAGTGTCAACCAACACCCCCAGATCCTTTTCTTCTATACAGTTCTCCAGCCATCCTGTCCCAAGCCTGTAGCGTTGCCTGGGGTTGTTATCACCAAAGTGCAGCACCTGACACTTCGCCAGGTTGAACTTCATCCCATTGGCCTCTGCCCATTGATTCAACCTGTCCAGGTCCCTCTGGAGAGCCTTCCCACCCTCTGGCAGATCGACACTTCCCCCCAACTTTGTGTCGTCTGCAAACTTAATGAGGGTACACTCAATTCTGTCATCCAAATCATTAATAAAGTTATTAAAGGGGATGGGCCCCAGTACTGACCCCTGGGGAACACCACTTGTGACTGGTAGCCATTCACTATTCACCAACTCCATTCACCACCACTCTCTGGACCTGCTCATCCAGCCAGTTTTTAGCCCAGCAATGAGTGTGCCCGTCCAAGCCATGGACTGCCAGCTTCTTCAGGAGAATACTGTGGGAGACTGTGTAAAAGACTTTGCTGAAGTCGAGGTAGACTACATCAACAGCCATTCCCTCATCCACCAGGCAGGTCAGTACAAAGAAGGGTGACAAGAATGATTAGAGCTATCATTAAATAGACTAGAGTATCTTCATCTTGAAGAAAGGAAAACCAAGAGGAGTATAAAATCCTGATGTCTATAAATGTTGAATAACAAAAAAAACATTTTCATTATGTTTTACAATTTAAGAGCTAAAGAATATCCAATGAAATTATCATTTATATGGCTTCATACAAATTGAGCTAGGTGTTCATGTGAAACATTGCCTAGAAGGGATTAGGCAAATTGCTGAGTGCTTAGTCTAGCAGAGACCAGTAAGCTTTTAGTAAACATACATGATCTGTCTTTAGACATCCAAATTTTCAATCCACTCCTTTTTGGAAACTACCTGTCTATGAGGTGAACACTCATAATCTTCACAGTCTGTTCTCTTTCTGTGTTCTTGATGGAGATAAGATAATGGAGAAAATGAACTGGTGGTGTGAACCTATATGGCTGTTTCTGAGTTCACATGTTGTTAATGACTCATGGAATAGACAGGATAGTGAAGATGTCAGTGGTCACATAAAGCACACGTACGTGAATAATTGCATTACCACAGTTTTAATTGAAGATTCTTTCTTCGTAACAATATAATTTTCACAACACTGTTGAAAGTGTGCGTGAGGTAAAAATGGAGCGAGAGGAGGAAATGCTATCCAAGGTAGACTTCTAAGGTGCTCTGAATTGTCCCTGTCATTCTCTATTGATCATATAGGGACCCAAATCCAGATTATCTGAATCAGACCAAAAGGAGACGCCTAAAGTAACTTAATATAGTTGGTGTAAATATTCCCCCAACTAGCTATGTTTGGATGTTCAAGCCATGGCCATCGTTTCCTATGTTTTCTGGGCAAGTTACCTCCTCTGTCAATGCTGCTTCCAAGAAATCAGATCAGAGTACAGTTTTCCTTCATATCAAATATATGAATCTCTTTTAATCCTTTTCTCAACATTTCTACATGGCAACGTGAAAGCACAGTCCTGTGACATTTACTGCCACAGAGCACAGACATTGTTAAAATAATAATAATATTAGCCAGTCCCTTAATATGAAAACTAGGGCCTGCTCATAGTTAAATAGAATAAGTAGACATTGACATTCATTTTAGTGTAGAGTCTGTGTCTGAAGACACAAAAAGGCAAGTGGGGTGGCTAACTTGGAGTGTTGTAAGCAAATACATCCTGCTGTCAATCCTGAGAAAAAGAGTGCATACTGCTAAGGGCTTCTAATCATGGACTATGATGCCAGACAAATACAAATTTACCAAAATATCATATGCTATTCAAAGAAAAGCAATTTGAATGGTGCAGATGGGCCTTTAGTCCAAAATTGTAGGTGATAAAAAAGCAGTTCATAAACAATGGTCTTCTCCCCCTTACCCTACCCGTCTTGCCTGAATGACATCTTTCTATTGATGGCAAAAGCTTGGTGTAAATATATGAAAAATAGGTTGAACAGGAGCAGAATTAATTTTGAGTTAAGATGAAACTCATGTACCACAAGTAGAACTGAGCATCAAACTAAAATAATCCAATACATTTACAAAGAACCATGAGACACTTTATCAAAGAATAACTTCTGACAACTCCACTGAAGCTAAAATTATTTTAAGCATTTGAAAGAAATTCTAGTGTGAACTTAGTAGAGAAAATTAACATTTAAACACAGGATATCCACCAAAATCAGGATATATAGATAAAGCTATAAAAATAAGTGATTCACCAAAGCCAAGTTGCTGTTTTCCATTTTAATAATCTCACAAGCCACATGTGCAAGTCCTGCTTTGGAGTTCAGTGTGTTAGCAGAGAAATTGCTGGCTTCAATATTAGTTTTCATGGGTTTTTTTCCAGGAAAAAGAAACACTGCTGAGCCACAGTAGGCTGCAGATCTAAGTCCAGCTCCTCATGTGCAGCAGCCCAGTGTCAGGGACATCAAAGACAAAGTGGCACAGTTAGCTGTCTGCCATTTTGCACTTTTTGGCTCTAGAGGCTTACATCCTTTTAGAGTAATGTGTGACAGCCTTAGTACCTAAGCAAACTGACTCTAGGGAACTATTTGGATGATGAAGGTCACCAGAGCTTAACATCTCCTTTCTTGTTTTTTACCTCTTTCCTCCTGCTTAGCTTTCTTCATTACAGTTTCTGCAATGCAAAAATATTTTATGTACCTTTATGTGATATACCTAGAGAGTTACTTTTGTTCTGAGTTCATGATTGCCCTGAATATTGCCTTTAGGAATAAGACAACAATTTTACTTGCTTTAGTTTGCCTAAAAGTATAAAATATTTGCCTTTTAGCACTGCTGATGTCTGTGTGGAAACAGCTGTGTAAGTGTTTTGCTTTTCACCAGGGCTTCCTAAATCTATTTGGAAGCTTTTATGGTATATTTCAGAGAGGAAGACTAGATGAAAATATAAGGAACCTACCTTCCCCCGGTGCTAAACACCAACTGAAACATTTAATTTATAAAATTAGTGTTTAGCCATGCCTAATGAGCATTGGATATATAGTTTTAATGGACCTGTGGGATTAAGTGGCCAAAAAAGAGTGGGCTGCAGGGAAGGTCTGAGAATAAGAGTGTAGAAACCTTTCCTTCTTTGTGCCCCTGCCAATAGACAGACTACACAGCTCTGTTTCAGAGGCAGGAGCTCTATTCTTTTCAAAGCCTGCAGGAAAAAAGGCTGTTAGTGTGATCCCAGCTGGATGACCCAATCTGCCTAGCAAGGGCACAGTGAAGAACTCATGCCTCATTTGTGGCAAGAGCACTGAAGCGACTGGTGCAGGCTGCAAACCTTTGCTCCAGTGGAAATGTGAAGGTATTATAAACGGGAGTTAGGAAGTTAGTTAGTTAGTTAGGTCCTAAGTAATTATTGTTGCCTCACCTATTTGTTTTCCAACCCGAAGAAATGCAGGTTTCGAAGCTGTGTTATTGGGACGTAATCTCTGAATCAGATCCTATGAGGCACTTTCTGTACCAGCTGCTGTCGTCTCCATTCCAAATAAAAGATCTTGCAAATAAAAAATATTTATTTTGTTTGGGGCTTTCCCACAGACTATTTTTAAATAATGACTTTTGAAGAACTGTGTTGGCCATGTTTCAACTGCTCACAAGTTGAAGCCGTGAGGATTCTTGTTTTGAGCTCTCTACTTCTCGGTGAGAAAATAAGAATGTCTGAGCAAGTTTTGTGCTTAGTTGCCCAAGGGAAGAGAATGTGAATCCCACTGCTACCCTTTACACTATTTGCAGCATCTGAGAGTCCATGGGTCATGTAAGCAGAGTCATTAAAATATTGTACTCTCAGCTTACCATGTCTAGTTACAGGGCAAGATGGAGAGTGTCTGCACCTTTGATTCTAGCTCCTGAAGATAAGCAGAAGCCAAGCAGGCTATTTTCCCTTGTTTCACAGGCAGTGGGGACTGTCCCTGATCTTGCACAAGAAGCAGCTGGCAGACAAGGTGATGAAGTATTTAGTACTGGGATGATTCTTGTTTCTATACACTCCTCCTCCTCTCCATTATGGAAGGCAGGAATTATGGCTCTGGCGTGTGAAGTGGACTCATTGTCCTTTCCCAGTTTCTTTTGGGAAACTGCAGCTACATCAGGCTGGACAGTGAGCCTCTGGTAAGACAATGTGTCATATATGGTATCTTAACGCAAAACAGCCTGTAGGTTTATATCTGAACTGAAACCTAAAAATACTTAGAAGTGACCCTACATCTCAGGAGTGTGAAGACATGAGGTCTGCAGTAAGCTTGGACTTTTGTAAGCATACAAACAGTTTTGTCACAAACAGAGTAGTCAGATCCCTTTTCCTCACAGGTATTCCCAGAGCTCATCTCATGTTGTTGGAGGCAACAACTCACTAACATTTTTCCATAGGTTTGTTCAGCAGAGTATTTACACATGTGCTTATGAGACCTAGTATTTTAAAGGCTTCTGACTTGAGACTCTGTAGAATTTGACAGCTGGAACAAGGCTTCTTTAGCCTAAAATGCTAATGAAGTCTTGGCCGCTGTTGGTATGTTTTTGATAACAAAAAATCTGAACATGAATTTGGAAGGAGATAGAGATAATAGGAACAAAATCAGTGATTGATGGGATGCAATGTAAGACCATGTAATAGAAAACATTTTAAAGGTCCCACAGGGTAGTAAATACAATGATAAGGATAGTAATCCAAAATGTTAATAGTTTGTTGGGTTTTTTAATTTATGGAGCAGGAGATGGAAACAGTTACACACTGCACAACTTCAAGAATTTTTGAGAAAAGCATTTGCTAGATTTAATATTTAAGCTGGCTTTTCCAGTGGACTCGACAGTTTTTACACAGGAGATAACACCAGTCTGACAAAAGCTACAAGGCACAAGAAAATATTTTTAATAGCAATTTAGTGTCTACATGATTAATACTTCAGAAATAAAAACCCCATCTGTATCTCTGAGTATTGCTGAGTTGTAAATTGATTTCACAGACCTGGCTAATCTGCTTGTGATGTATCTTTATTCAGCTTTTAGATCTGGAAGTTACATCTATATTTTCAGAGTTGTGATTACACCTTAGTGATTTATGATTATTATTTTAAATTTACTTAAGGTAAAATGTACATGATTTTCAACAAAATAATATCCCTAAACAGGACTATATCATGTAATCTTTGGAAAGAAAGGAATATACTGTTAGAACTTGACCTACATGAATGGTTTGGATTTCTTTCTGAAATTGTAGTAACTGTTTTATTGTTGGTTAACATTACGGATGATATCCTTATGGCATTGCATTTGATAACAATGCTCTCACTGTCTTAAAAGGAATTTTGGGTTCAGTCCATCTCTCTAATGGGTCACGATTTCCAGGTATCATTTACCCATGTGGTATTGTTATTTAATTTCTTTGTAAACGGTATGATTTCCTAATAGCACAGACACTGATTGAAACTCATTTTATTAGAGGTTATACAAGAGAAAACCCCTTACATCTACTTAAAACATCTTAAATAATAATCTAAGAACTCAGTCTTGATTTGGAAATTATGGAATGTCTCACCATACTTCAGATGAGCACAGAAAAGCAAGGGGGACAATCCAATGTAGGTCAAACTTTGGACTTCTGGCCAAGAACCTTCTTGTTAGTTTTTCCTGTTGGACTAGAAAAATAATTTGTTGGACATGGGTATTGTCTGGGTTCTGTCATTGCCATCTTTTTTGCTGCTTGAAATTTTTCTGGTCTGGAACCCAGTTTCTGTTGTCTTGTACAGTGGAAAAAGAGAAGAAAAGGGCCTCAGACTGGATTTCAAACTGCACTGGAGAAGCTTGTTTTGGAAAGCTGAAAATATACTAGTACACACTGATTCTGAGGCCTATCTGCATACTGTATGCAAAGGAGAAGGTAAGCTTGAGTAAGCTGCAAATTGACATATTATTTAGATATCTGCTAGCCATTAACTGATAGAATTGTCTAACAGTCCAGCAGATTCTTTGGTGTTTGACTTATCTCATGTTTTTATTAGTTTCTTTACTTCTGGAAGAAAGCTTGCTTAAAAGCCAAGGTTTAGCTGAGCATTACATCAGATGGTTTCCAAACCCCTGGGAAATGGCCAATGCATATGGACATATTAAACAGCACAGCCAAAGGATGAGAGATATAGCATCTACTCTGAAAGACAGTTCAAATGTTAGCTATTTCATTTCATATTTTATTTCTCATTAAACAAAATTGTTATATATGCCACATGCCTGAAGAGTAGGGACTTGAGGTAAGGCTGTCTGGGTCTGATATTTCCTTCTGATACAAGTGGTTGGTTTGCAACATTCCCTGTTGTCTTTACCTCTGCCACTAAAAATCAATGTATGATATAACCAGTCATCTTAATGTCTGTGATTCAGAGAGATGGTTGTATTTCCATGTTACCATTGTGGCATTTGAGACATAGAATTGAATTGATAAATGACAATTATTTAAACAATGAAGTCAAAGAAATTCATATAGAAATTATTTTTGTACACAAATTCTGGAGGTCTGCCTGATGGGAAAGATGAGCTTACTTTGGAAGTGGGAGGAAAGGGAACAAATTAACTAAAGGTCTTCTGGGGCATGTTTGTGGTTGTGTTGTCTTGACTTTAGGGTGTGGTACAATATTTCTGGCTTCCCCTTTGATTTTTAACAAGCAGGCTGATTGCCCGTAGCATACAGTGATATGAAAATGTGCATCATACTTCAAGGATGTGCATCACAATAGTACCTTGGCAGGCCTATTTCCACATTTTGGAGACAATGAACATGATTTATTTTCATGACAAAATTCAGAAGCTCCAATGATACCCAGCTGTGGTTTATCCTTTCCTGATGCTGACATCTGTAATATTCTATAATTGTGATATTGCATTTAGCCCAGAAAATAGGTGGGGTTACTTTTTCTAGCAGTTATTCACTGTAGATTAGAGTGAGTACTGATGCATAGCACAACATAGTTTAGTCAGAGCCATAGTGGAACTACAAACTAATTGAATAAACCATGTCATTCTGCTGTGTTGCACACTTCTTTGCATTGCAAACTGCAATCTTATCTTTCCAGACATTCTCAGAGTTAATGAAAATATAACAAAAACAAAGAATCATAACTCTTGTTGATGCAGCTAATATAAGAATCGAATTATAATACCGGACCTACTCTAATGTCCTTTCCTCTACCCTGTTTGGTATGCATTTACAGGGGATATGTTGCTGCTGTGAAGGAAACAGAGATTAGGTAGGTAACCCTTGAATCATGTTGAAGAAAGTTGAGACGTTAATGTTCTGAAGAGGGGGATCAAGTCTAAGACACTTTGGGAGGCATTGCTCTATCTGGTGACTAAATAACACCAACTGAAGCTAAGGAGCAGCTTGTTTAGTTATAAAGAGGAACAACTTTCTGCAGACAGGTCTCTAACTGTTGTATGCTCCTGATCATTCTGAATTTGTCTGTCAGGAACCAGTCAAATTTTTTTTAGCAGTAGTGGTAATTGAAAACACAGTGGTGACACTTGTGTTGTGTTATTTATTAATACTTCAGTACTCCTAGAGGTTTCAATAAGAGTTAACACAGAGAAAGAGCCATTTCGTCTGGGAGTCTACCCAAGAATGTAGACAGACCCTGCTTAAAGGATTATAAGGGGACTCAGAGGATTAACAGAAATTGCAACAAATGCATTTCAGTGTTATAAAGAAGTATAGGCACAGCATACAGAGTGAGGATAAAGATAAATTGGCTAATGTTAATATTGTAGGTTTGAAGGGTAGTCACAAAGATTTACTTTTGTCAGGTGAGACTTTTTACCCTTTCTCTGTAGTCTGTGAGAAGAAAAGAGCTACTTTAGTCTCACTTTTAAAGTCACCCTTTACAGGATCATTCGTCTCTATTAGCTACAGAGGGTGCCTACTTGGACTTGGATCCCACCAATGCTGAATGTTAATTTGCTACAGTGTGCTATGTATCCTTTTTTACTTATGTTGAATTCTAGCTCAGTTTTTCCCTCTAATTTTCCAAAATGCCAGATGACCTTACAGAGATGAAAAGCCAGCTTTTGGTCATTGACGCACATGAATATTTCATTCAGAATCGGTTGTCATTGCTGATTTCCCATTGCAGTTTGTTTCTAAGTTTCACTGGTAGCTTAAAGAATTTTTGACTCCCTTTCTCTTTTCATTAAATGAGTTATATTTGGCCATAGATACCTCTGAAGTTTCAACTGTCTGCATTACTGCCTGAAACAGTAATAATCTAAACTCAATATACTCTGAATGGCTCAACTGTTTGGACTAAGATTTATGTGGAGGAACTGATATGCATGATTGTATTACCATTTTTGTGGTTTACATAAATCTTTTATACTTTAACATTCGTAACTGTTACTGATCTGTTTGTATAAACATGTTCCTCATTAGTTACTCTTAAAATATTTTGTTGAAACAATGCAAAAGAAAATGATGATCCTCAGTAGAGGGAAAGAATAACATGATTCAGGGATAAACAATTTAGTTCTTTTCAAATTCTTTTTCATTACTGCACAGAGGATTACATTACAGAACTCATCAGGATACATGTGGGCACCTTCATTAGAAGTTATGAAAAGAGCTCACTTTTTGTAGTTCTTGGATGCTACTGTCCCTTCAGTTTTCCATCTGTGAAGAACCATATGTATCAATACGGATCTAAAATAGGGATGGAGTGAATGCACACGTAACACCATCCAGTAAATATTTCACTGCACTGCGAGTAGAGGCATCCAATTTGTCAAAAATTAGATAACTGTGAACTTATGTGAAAAAATAACCATGCTTTCTCTCTCTGGAAGACTACTGTTTGTTCATGATGTTCTTCTTTTAGATAACTATGGCTTCAGTAAATATACATCTCATTTTATTTTTTAATTTTGCTAGGAAAAGTACAAATTGGCTCATCCTCACTATGTGAACTCACATTATATGTTGCCATAAGGTTTTGTCTTGGCAGATCCCTAAGAGCAGTTAAAGTGTGAATTTTTGATTATCAACAGTATGCAGATGGAATGAAGCAAGTCTGTTTCAAAATAAGAAAATTGAGATGCATGTTAATTAGATTGCACAAGAAACCTGTGCCAAGATTACCATCATGTGCTTTTACCTTATTATTAGACAACCCTGTATGAATGAGTCAGGTGAATGAAAGAAAATTATATTTTCTTTCACAGCTGCAATGTGATAGTAAGAACTGTGCAACAATGATCCTGGTACCATATTATGTGACTGGAGACCCACTCAATCCTACAAAGAGAGGAGAGATGGCTACAGCTCTGGTGAGTGTAAAGACTGTAACCCAAGTGCTTGCAAGTACACTACTTTGAATTAATATAAGCTAGCTATAAACTATGAAGATAGAGTTTGAAATTAGTAGAGGGAGAATATTACAGGGCTTTTCAGATACCAGAGTCAGAGAATGATTACGAGGAACCACTGTGCCATGATGTCACTGTGACCTACCCCATATTTTGGGAAAACCCAAGATATATGAGACAATGTTAGGAAGGTGGATATCAGATATTACAGTGTAAATTGTCAAATTTGCAAACTATTAATTCCATGCATTTCCTTCGCCTCATTCTTTATTCTCCTCCATTGACACCCTAGCTCTAATACATTTGATGCAACAGTGTACACTTCTGGAACATCTCAAGTTGCCAAAGAGATGCAGGAAACACTCATAGCTACGGTAACAGCAACAGCTATAGTAGCAGCACTTGTGCCAGGAACAGCAGCCCCAGCAGACACTTGCCAGATACACACAGCTGCAGATGAGCCACCACTGATCCATGCAGTATGCTGGTTCATTTGCTTAGCGTGTGTTGGGAAGAATTTCAACAGATGCAAAGAATTCATAGTTTAGTTAAGTGTTCTCCCCTTCTCATTTTCAGCCTTTTCCTGTCTCATCCAGTCAGTATATGTTTTCATTAAGCCATGTCCATGTGTAAATGCGATGCCACTAAACTTCCGCAAAATTGCAGTCTGCTCATGCTCAGCCAATTTTATCTGACTAATATAAGTTCAGAATAGTTTGTGCTGTATTTTTAAAACATAAAGAAAATATGCTAAGAGAATACTACAGTTGCAAAAGCCAGGAGAAAAAAAAGCTAGGAAATGCAAGAAATGTGATTAAAATGTATGTATAAAAAAGGGACGTAATAATTGCTTTACATTTTTCTCTAATTTCTGCACTTCTTCTATACATCTTGGCAAACAAATTTTCAGAACACCAATATGATGGTCAAACTGATTCGTCCTCTTATTTGAACTACCTGGCCATAGAGTGAATGTTTAAATTCTTCAACAAATATTACTATTTTCAGTTCCTCTATCCATCACCAGAGGGTCTCCCTTTCCAAGAAAAGGGAAGATCAGGGAAAGCTCTGGGGTTTGGAGTATGCAGAGTACACTGAAGTCTTTAGAGAGTTCAGCTGCCAAACTCTAACAGAGGTTGGCTAACTGAAGGTGGACTAACTGCTAGAGTTAAAGGCTCATAACACTGAAACATGACATAAAACTTCAGCAATAAAGTGAAAAATCACACTGGTCTGAAATTCATATGAACTTGAAAGTATAAGTTTTAGATGGCTCAACCTTTGCTACTAGATAACTTTTTAAACATCATGATGAGTGCTGACTAAAATAATGAGTCAAAATGATAAAACTCTTAGAATCACAGAAAGGTAGATCGTCTAGCCCCCCTGCCAGAACAGGTTGCACAGGAGTGTCCAGGTGGGTTTTGAATGTCTCCAGAGATGGAGACACCAAAACCTGTCTGGGCAGTAAAGAAAGTCCTCTTCATGTTGAGGTGGAACTTCTTACATTCAAGTTTGTGCCCATTGCCACTTGTCCTGTCTCTGGGCATCACTGGAAAAAGACTGACCCCATCAATTAGATCACATACCTTATTTTTAATAAGATTTGAATGTAGATGAAAAATCTATTGCTGTCTCATACACTCCAGAATCGATTCCCTCAAGACTGAAGTTGATGTAACTCACCCATTGAAGCACCCATCTCTCTGTTCCCTGTGTGTGGTACTGTATTCATCTTTTTTATATGAATCTCAAACTGGAGTGAAAGGCAACTGTTTCTCGAAATACAAGCTTTATGAAGTTTATGTGGTAACACAGAGATAAGATGTGCTATTAAAACCAAAAAATGTAATGCTAATGAAGAAAATTTGAGATTTATTGGTACTACTGTGAGATGTCCTACCAGCCTGTTATTGGGAGTGACGCTGCAGGGGGTAGTTAAACAGACAAGTGGCTATTCTGACTTCAGTAGGTGCATATACAGAAGTTCAAAACATTTAATTCTACTGGGAAAAGAGAAGAAAAGGAAAGAACTAACTGAATGAGCAGGCAAGCATTTCTAAGATTCTAAGCCATGCCAGCCATGATGGAGGGTGAAGCACATTGCAGCAGCAGGGAAAGGCCTTAGATGTTTGTGATACAGCTGAGAAAGATATTGGTTATGAGGTACTGTCTTGATTTTCACAGCTTTTATTTTGTTCTTTCTACAGTGCCTCTTGTTATTTACCAAGTACTTTAATCTTTACTTATAAAAATATTTAATAAAGATATTTTTTGTTTTTACATTTTTTAATAATTAAGCTAACTTTTAGCAAGTGGAGTATCACGCCATTCATTAAATTTTAGACACATGGTCAATCCTTTTGTTCTGAGTTCTGCACAACCTAAGCAGATAAGGAGACTTCAGGAGTCTGCAGATGATGCTCCCACTAAACTTCAAAAGCCCATAGTGAAGTAGTGCCATATATTTGTGAAGAAAGTATCTGGCAGCAAGTACTGGTCTGCATAATTTTTGGAAAGCATGAGGAATGCTGAAGGATATTTTAAGTGTGGTAGTCACACAGAACTTAGACTTTTTGCCAGTGCAAGGGATTTTCAAGTGCTAGGTTATTTTGTCATATTTTGACACTTTTTTTTTCATGAAAAGAGCATTTTAGTTAGTTTTGTTTTTCTTTTGAAATCATATGGAAGCCAGAGCTTTGAAGTATGATTTTAAAAAAATGAGTTTTCTTGAGTGTTTTAAGAAATTGCTTTACCACTCATCAACTTTCTGGGATTTGTTTTTGGGTTTTTTTTAACATGATTTAGAAAATTTCATACTTTGATCCACCAGATGTTCACCCAGGAAAAAAATCACAGAAAAAATGGTTAAAAGGTTAAAACACTTCTTAGACATAGAACACACGTCATAGAAAACTGAGGCTGGCTAAAATTTTAACTGAATTTGAGTAGCAGGCTAGAAGAGTTTAGGTATAACAACATCTTTAATTAGTTACTGTCTAAGAAATCAAATTCACATGTTGTCTGATATTCAGGGCTTTGTGTTTCCACATCTTTGTATGAGTTCCATCTTTTTCAGGAATTGTCTGTTTCTAGAGAAGTCTGCTTCTGATAAAGAAAATCCTATATTTTCTTAAATTTTAGTAGCACTAGTGATATTTTCTTTGGATTGTATGATACAGATTCATAGCTCCCATAGGACATTCTTTTTAGTTGTTTACTTGCTTTTCCTGTCACAGCAACATCTCTTTTTTGATGCTAGTTCTATTCAGACCATCTTTTCTCAGTGCTTCTATCCAAGCTGTGAAATCAGTTACAAAATTCCCTTTTCTAAGATTTCTTATGTGCATGCCTTTCAAACTCTGGATGCACTCAGTTCACTACTTCCGAACTACGATAACTGTCCTACCTTGTACTTGCACTTTGGAACCCATATTAAGTTGTAGCATTACATTTTCTTTGGAGCTAGTGTAGCTGGAGTGCTTTTGGGCAGATTAAAGATTTATGAATTCCCCATGCAAATTTTCATAGGAAACAAAACTCCTAGGGGTCATGTAAATGTGGTCAAATGTCTACACATACTGGAAAATGTTGAATACATTTTGTTTTAAATATATATTAAAAAAAATTAAGTAGCATAAAGGCATGAAATGAAGAGTAATACTTGGATATATTTGATTAAGCTCTAATAAAAACAGGCTTGAAATGGATATTCCTCTGAAATCTTTGCCCGATATGTTTTCTGCTTGGATAATGAGTTAGCTACAGTGGTGCTATCAGGAAAAATGATGAAACAAATCTATGGTATTTAACTAGAAAGAACCTTATTTCTCCTAAGCCTTGTCAATGTCTCTACATTAGTATCTGAATCATACCCATAAGTAGTTTTAATTTAGATTTTATAATATCTCTTTCATAAAAACTCTCTTGAGATTCAAAGAAAGAACAAACTTGTCTTGAAGCTTAATTATTTCTTGTACTTTTCCTCAAATGATCTTACTTACCAAAAAATCAACATGATCAGGACATCAAGTTTGGGTAGTTATTCTCATTGCATTTAAACTTACCTTACATCTGGCAGCTTTATTCATCCACCTCCAGCTTTACTGCCTTTGTTGTTTATCTGCATCACCTTTCACTGAGGAGGTGACCGTTTATGAAAACTTATTTTTCATAAATAAAGTCCTGGAAATTGCAAGGATAATTTAATATTTACCAAGATAAATTTACTTTGTATGACATTTCAGATGACTGTTAATGAAATTAAAATTCTTCTTGAAGGTAGTAAGGAAACTAAGAATAAAAGGCACATTATGTGACTGTCAGATATGCTGGTTACACTTAAGGTTGGCAGTAGTTCTGTGAATTTCCCTAGGGCCTCTAGAGCTCCAGATAGAAAGGGATGTTTGTGAGCATTTTTGGCTGGTTGTTCTTTTTGGTACGCAGACCTTCGTTTAGAGCTTTTTATCTGCTTCATTTAAAGACTGGATGTTGCAGTGTGTATGGTGATGAATTTACTTCATACTATCTGGGAAAAAAAGTAAATTATTCAGAATGACTGATTCAGGAAGGAGGTCATCTTTGCACCTATGTTCTGGACTCCAGCTTATGTCATGCTGAAACTGATATATTGATTTTGACACACAAACAGCTTCACTACTAAACTGCCTGAATGGTAATCATACAGGCAATCTGATGCATGACAAGGAATGTTATACATAATACCACTTCCATATAGGAAGTAGAGAATAAACAAAATTATGAAGGAGGATACTAATAGCACAGTACTATGACAAAAAGGTGAAGTAATGTATGACAATGTTGAGAGACATTCAGATGCATTCAGAGACATTCAGAAGAGAAGAATATTTGAGCACATCCTACTTAGTAAGTATTCTTTCTATTCTACCTTGAACACAAAATATGTGTCAGCATAGTCTGCTTATGATCATATTGTGTTTCTGAAAGAGCTCTCAGAAAGAAAGTGGTTTACACCTCAGGAAGTTATCTGAGGGGTAGAGTGGATCACATGCTAATCAAATGTCTACAACTAATTACATGCAGATGCAAAGAAATACTGAGATAATGGAACAGATCCGGATCTGAAAGGCATTTAAAGTGATCCCTAAGATATAATTTGCACTGGAAGTCTTGTCTGGGATCAGTTTGGGGTACTAAAACCTAGGAAAAACTCAGTTCAGTTGGAGGCAATTTGGTAGAGTGTAAGAGTCAAGACAGGTATGACGTGAGGCAGAAACTAGAAACCAAGGCTTGTCAACCTAGGAAAGAAAACGCTGAAAGAGGACATGATTATAGTCTTGCAACACTTGCAAAGAAGGAAACCACTGTTATAGCGGACAGGTTATAATTTAAATTGCAGAAATAAAAGCCTGGACATTAGAAAAAGCTTTCTAACATGTAGGTTAGCCAAGCCCTGGAACAGATTCCCTTGGGAGATTGTGAAATACATAATTGGAGGCCTTCAAAAGAAGAAAAAAAGCCTGCTGTCAGGCAGAAGCAACTGAAGTATTCTCCAACGTTAATATTTCTGTGATAGCGTGGCTTACATCTTTTCAATCTCACAGATTCCATCTAGGCTATGAAAAGTTCTACCATGGAAGGTGAAAAAAGCAGATATTTAGTTATATGTTGATTATTTAAATGGGAGAGATGAAGATACTTTTTTTCTAAAACTTCTTGCCTTTAGACATAAACCATCTTAAGTATAACAGCTATGAGTACATTTTGCAAACGTCTTGCCTTCTCCCTGATATTATCATAAATATTAAGCTGACTGTAATTTGTATCTTGGCTCATATTGTCAGTTTAGCTGATTTGTAATATAGCCCATTCTCTGTGTGTCTAGAGCTCTGTCTGAACTTGTATAAATAGATCCAAATAACTCTGAGTAATAAATCCAATATGTTCTATCCATTGCATTCTGTATCCACCATTAGTGGCTACACTGAAAAAAACAGACAGTGACATTCTGATGTTTTTCAAATGATTTTTTTAACCTTTTCTAAATTTCTATTTATATTGCTAAGTATGTGCCAGGTAAAGATGTAATACAATTGCTAAAACATACTTTTTTGTAAATTGTGGGCATTAACAGCAAATCCGCAGCAAATATTTTATATACAGACAAAAAAGATTAAAGAACAAACAATGCAAATAAGCCAAAGCCATTCCAAAACTATCACTATAGAAAAATTAAGAGCAAGGTACAAGTAGCTGAGTGGTTTTTTGGTTCAAACGGTCAAATCTATTTTCAGTCCACTGTCACCATAATACACTAAACTTATTTTGGCTTTATGTCATATGAAACAAAAGAAGTGGTGATGTGTTGAAGCAGAAACTATAAGGTGAGAAAGAAAAATCTGCTTTCTAAATTTATGTGGCCTTTTGGACTTGGATTTATGTTATAATTGGCTATCCAAATACTATAATCAAAACCTCATTTCTGATTTCAAAGAAAGCCAATAGGTTGGGTTGGAAATAATGAAAGTACACTCCAGGAAGTTGTATGAGATCAAATATTAAATGAGAAGTTTAACTGTGGATAAGTTTTTGTAAGATTTGTATAGTAATATGAAAAAATGTTAAAGGCACAAATGCGTTTTTTTCCCCAAATTAAAAATCCTTTATACCAAAGAACCCCTTTATAAAAGGAACATCAGAATTTTAACCAATTCACATTTGTGGAAGCATTAGTTGAAGCATGAAGAACAGGTTTAGACATTGTTATTGGCTTCGTAGACCTCTCCCTTTGAGAGAATTACCCAGTCACTCTCGTAACTGTAAAGATCTGATTCTCATAATAAATCTCTACTGCTTTACTGTTTTAATTGCTTTCATCTATGTTAAAACCTCTTAAATTGTACAACCTTCAAAAATGGTTACCTAAAGACCTTGGAGTACAAAGGAAGGTTTTTTCTTTTGTACGTACATACATAAAAAATAAACACAGAAAGTATGTATGTATGTACATAAAAACTTGGAGCTGTGCTTTCAATTTATGTAAGCATAACATCACCCCTGTATAAGGCATTTCAGCAGAGGACTTATGTCTGCTCCTATACCTCATTTACTCATGACCAGTTAAACCAATTTCCTAGGCAAACGTATGCAAAGACCAGCTCTAAAGAGAGAAAGGCTGCCTCAAAATGACACCACCCTATCCCAGATACCCTATTTTAGTCTTCTTACCACATCCACCTCCACTGCCAGTATGGATCAGGCAAGACAGCAGTGAAAAGGAAGACTGCCTTAGCTGATCAGCAGAGAATGTCACCAATGCTCCAAAGGTGAAGGAAAATAGAAGCATTACAAGGCTGAAGTTCGCATTGAAAAAGAGCAAATGATGGAAAGTTAAATGGGAAAAAACAGCTAGTCTCATCCTTTTAAAAGCTTATTTATTTATTACATTGGGGATTTCTCAAGATCTAGGGAAATACATCAATTTTTGATTTTTGAAATATGTAATAGTTTATGCAAAACACACCTACTTCTAAAGTGCAAGTGAAGAGAGTAAAAGTCTTGGTGTTGCTAGGTTCCACTGTATCTTTCTTAAAGGCAAAGAACATTGCTTAGATCTTGAATCACTTGCTGGTAGCTGCTTTTCTTTACATTTACTTCTTCCCTGCAGGAATTGCTGTTGTAGTTGGTTTCAGATATGAATTTCTCAAAAGACACACTAGTCTACCAGCCAGCTACAGCTTTTGATCATGTTGTGTTCCAAACAGGCAGATACTGTAAATATGATTTTATAGTAGCTGAAGTGTTTTCATACCTGTCCATGCTACAAAGCTTAATAACTTTAGATCTATTTGATTTTAAACATCCTACACATCAATAACCATTCCTATAGTTTTTGGTGATAAGGCTCTGTTAAATAAACTACACCTTTAGAGAGGCATAAATCACTCTGATTTTCTACTCACTTTGCCTCAGCATAAAATATGTCAACAGTTTGAAGTAATGGAGAACTCCCTGCAGCAAGTAGCACAGCTTACTTCAATATACCCATTGTTCAGAGTCCTGGCATTACTAAATGAAAAGGTAGTGTCAGCACAAGGCTAAATAAAGAAGAAAAACCCCATGACCTCTACAACATTTCTGAAGGGAGTTTCCATGAAGGCCATAGTTTGGGATAGCAAAAATTTGTATTAGAGAACCATTCATAAGACTTTTCTATCACATTGACATAAAGCCCACAACTGGTTAAAAGATAGACTGCAAAAGTAATCACACCTTAGCATGCCATTATTGTAGTCAGCAATTCTTCCAAAGACATGCTCACTGCAATAGCTTTCTGAACCTTTTTAGCGCTCTTTGCAAGGAAGGATTTTTAAAAAGTGACTTCTCTGGGTTTTCAAATACTTCTTACTGGATAACTGACAGTATATAAATATCAATATAATTAGACAATTAACATAAATTTTTACATGGTGGTCATGCAACTATTTTTATTATTATAGAGGTTGGATTTTCAGTAACAAGTTTGATGCATAGATATTCATTGGATAAAATTTATTCCATTCCTCCATGCACAAAAACTTTTAAGTGAATAGAAAATCTGAGACCTCCTTCTCCTCCCTGTCATTCCTCCTCCTTCTTTCCCTTCCCTTCCCTTCCCTTCCCTTCCCTTCCCTTCCCTTCCCTTCCCTTCCCTTCCCTTCCCTTCCCTTCCCTTCCCTTCCCTTCCCTTCCCTTCCCTTCCCTTCCCTTCCCTTCCCTTCCCTTCCCTTCCCTTCCCTTCCCTTCCCTTCCCTTCCCTTCCCTTCCCTTCCCTTCCCTTCCCTTCCCTTCCCTTCCCTTCCCTTCCCTTCCCTTCCCTTCCCTTCCCTTCCCTTCCCTTCCCTTCCCTTCCCTTCCCTTCCCTTCCCTTCCCTTCCCTTCCCTTCCCTTCCCTCTTTTTTTTCCTTCTTCACTTCATCCTTCTCACTTTATCCTTTTATTTTCCCCCTACTCCTGTTCTTTCCTCCCTTATTCCCTCCTTCCTTCATTTTCTTTCTTTGAGAGGAACAATTACTAGAATAAAACAGAGACCCTATAAAACATTAACAATATTCATGTTATTTAGAGAACCATTAATGAAGTCCCTCATCCAGAAAAGGAAACAAGCACTTTTTTTTCCTCACATTAACTTTCACAATACTTCTGTGGTTCCTAATCTGGAGAGGAGGAGCGCTCTATGGTGGTACAGGCTACCCTAAGGCTTACAGTGGTCCTGATTGTGGTGACTTGTGTGCTTCTGGCTGACCAAGGTCTTGCTGGAACACAAAACTCTGGCTTGTCGTTTTGTTCTCAGCTGCTAAACTTCCCAAAAGCACAGCTGTATCATATGCAGTATTTCTCTCATGCTCACTCTCTTCTTACAGAGTTCATCCAAAAAAAAAGTAAGATTAAGCATAGTGGAAAGAAGGGGTAATGTTAAGAAACATTAAGTGATGAAAAGGACAGGAAATAATGGATGTCAAAATACACTGGATTGTAGGAAATGCACTCTGAACGTTATAGCTGTGGCTTTTAGGATTGCCATTTATTAAACGGGGGGGGGGTGTTTAATAACTGCTGCAGTTTGTAGAGGTGACTCAAAAATTGGAGTTTATACTTTCTAAACTTGAGTCTAAACACAGACCACATGATCTGAGCTTTAGTAAGAGTTAAAGACAAAAAACCTATAGATAGACTGTTTGGTTTAAAGAAAGGTTTGAAGAAAGTGAAAAAAACCACCCCAATCCCAAATAAACCCCCTCTTTCAGAACTACGCCTTTTCTGCCAAGCATTCACCTAGAACAGGGTCTTTAGGAAGCACTGCCAAAGATCTGCATGTCTTTCATCAGGCATATCCTCATGTAATCTAATATGCCATCAAAATCCCAAATTCTACTAAATAGCATACTCCAGATTAATTGCAATACAGATGCCACTGTAAAACACTGACTCTTTTGTTCTCTTTCAGCTATTATTTATTTTTGAGGTAGAGCTAAACTATCAGAAATCACATATCTTTTCTTTACAGTTGTTTGGATATACTCTCTTTTGCTTTTATTTTTCAGTACTTTAGAAAAAAATGCTGTTCTGACTTTGTTGCCATCTTTAGATTGCCCATTTTTAGCTCTAAACATTTTCCTACCGGGTGAATCAGGTTCATCACTTTCACAGACACATTTAATTTTGTTTTTAGCCATGTGATTCTGTGCTACCGAACTATGTACCCTTGCATATTTCTTTTTCCAAACTTCTGCTTGCCTGGTAAAATTCATTTTTTGTGTCTGAACTGCCCAAAGAAGCCCTTATATTGTCAGTTTCAGGCATTTGTCTCATTGTTTTTCTCTCTACATCACTTAGGAGGTAAAAAAATCCAAAACACCACGCACACAGAAAACCAGTTCAGTGCCCCATTGTGTCAGTATAGTTATAACCTCCAAATCTGTGCTCAATAGGCTGATATGCCCTTCTCTAGGCTTTAAGAACAGGATCACACAACAAAATCCTTATTTCTTCCAAAACCTGATTCTATTTAACTTGCAATTTATTGCTTTGTACCTGGTGTAGTCACATGGATCCATTCATGGGGGACTCTAAGATGAATGAAGATATCCTAGGGGCCAGTGGAATAGCTTTGGGAACTTCTTCCTCTCCACAGACAGCCTACAGAGATTCATGCAAGGCTGGAGAACAGGGTCACCTTCATCAACATATACAGCATTTGTTTGGCAGGGCTGTCAGGAGAAGGAAAGTACTTAGACCAAAATGCATCAACTGTGGGAATTCCTGCTATATATTTGGTTGATGTAAGATGCATGCAGCCAGGGGTAGGAAACTGCCTCTCAGAATACCTCCCTGAGCAACACAAACACACCTGAACTCAGTCTGGTTATGTTTAGAGATATACTACACATCTTCATAGTCACGATATTCCCATAATGATGTTTTCTACCATCAAAATTTATCTCTATCTGTCTTCCAAAAAGAAAAATTCTAGAATACTCTGTAAACCTTTATTCTACCTGAACATGAAGTAGAATTTTCCCAGCACATAAGAATAGGACTAATTTCAAACCTTCCAATTCTGCAAGACTACATTTGCTCATAGATTTAAATGGATTCAAGAGAAATTGAGGGAGGTAGTGGGGTGATGCTGTGGCCAGACACACAATGTAGTAGTTGCTACATGGCTCCTCTCTGGACCATTTAACTATAAATTGCCCTATTTTTTATGTCTTTCCCATCTATCCTCGAGAAAAGTTGCATAACACGATTTTTTGTAGAAACAGACCTTGCAGTGGAAATCAGCTCCTGAACAAAAGTGGGAGTTATGATGCAGTTGAGTTATTTTCTGCTTTTAGAGCTGGTAAATATTAGATCATCCAAGCAGACAACAGTCTCTGTCTGAATAGACACACAGTCCAGGAAACACAATAGTAAATATTAGTTACTCAAAACAACAGTTGCAGTGGGCAGGGTTTGAGCAGTCCGTAAACTGCAATGTCTCCTTTCAAAATAGCTCTTGGACAAACTCCAGGAATGGACAAATTTGTCAAGGTTACAAATGAGTGAAATTTACCCAGCAAACGGTCCCCCTGAGCTTGCTTGTTAACTACATGAATTTCTTGCTTGTTCCTGAAGCAGGCAAACATGCCACTTGTCTGAGTTCTCTGAGTTTTTTGTGGATACTTTCCAGTTCCGGGGGTTTTACTGTGGTAGGGGAGGATTTGGCAAAACATATATGCGGGGTTTTTTTGGTGTTACATAAAACTGTAGGAAGATAGCTCTGCCAAAGGGCACAAGTAATTTTTTTTTTTTTTTATCATCTAAACAGCCCAGAGTTTTGCTGATCATTTTTCCCAAACAGAATATCTGGCCAAAGGGGAAAAAGTTTTTTATTTAGTGTGTTTCTGTTATGATTTTTTTTTTTAAATTCTATTAAGTTTCTTTTTTCCAGTACCTTATTCTAAGGATAAAAATATAGCCAATATTTAATAGCAGATGTAAACATTGCATGACACTCCTTTAGAGAAGAATTGCCAAGTGAACCCCCAAAAATCCCTCCAAAAACATAACAAAACCAAACTCCTTTCCTTGAATTATTCCAGAAAATTGAGTTCTGTTTTATAGGGCAGCCATTATAGGTCAGGCAGAAAGCATTGGTTCAAAAAGAGAAAAGGCTCATGGTCATTTGTCTGGCTTTCTGTATTATACACACTATATAGACCTTTGCTTAGCAGTTCAGTTATTTATGACTTCTGGAAGAGACAGCCTGCACAGTTCAGAGAGCTATCCACTCTTGTTTAAACTTCCTTTGATCATACATCCTAGGTATTAAAGATCTTTATAATGTAGTCATACTTTGAGTCAAATTACAGTATCAAACAGACTTTCTGTGACTTACTGACCACCAGTGCCACTTGTTGACACTGATGGTCTATTAGGTCAACTTCAGCCAGACTTTTCTCCAGTCTTCTGAAACTACACCAGGATTCTCAGATTTCTTAAAATTCTACATTCCAAGTTCCTAAAAGAAAAAAACATAACTTCTTGAATGTGCAACAAAGTTGATTATTATTGTGGTTGTGCAACTATTTGCAACTTTTTCATTTACACCTCCAGGCTTCACTTATTATCAAATATTCCATTTCAGATTTATTAGAGATTGAAAATTACAATTACAGAGTCAGTTCTGAAAAAAAGGCATATATTTTTCTTTTTCTGAAAATTCAGGTAAACTTTCTTCATGAATGGGGAACTGCAGTGCTTCAAGACAATTTCATTTGCTTCCAAATGTTGTCATTTTAAATTTACCTTTGAACCATTTTTTGGTTTTAGAAATGAACTTTATAAAGCACCTTGACTGAGTGGATATGTGTGTATTTGTGTGCTAAAGGAAATCTGTGGAGGTAAAAGCTAGAAGATCCTACTTGCATGGAGTACATTTTACTAGTTTGTATTCATTACTTCCAGTCAATCATAAACACTGAGTTGACTAATATATTTTTATTTTTATCATCCTTTTCTATTGTCTTCCTAATGTTTCTCATGCATGTTTCCCTCCCCAACCCCTTTTTTTTTCTTTATTATATATAATGAATATTACAGATTAAAACAGTAGCTATTGCTTGCCTGACTTCTGCAAGGCTTTCAGCATGGGCCTCTGTAGTAACCCTATAGCAAACTGGAGAGATGTGCTGGAGAGGAGCTCTGTGGAGAATGACATGGGGGTCCTGGTAGATGACAGGTTGGCAATGAGCCAGCAGTGTGCCCTGGTGTCTAAGAGAGCCAATGGGATCCTGGGGTATATCAAGAGGAGTGTGGCCAGCAGGTCGAAGGAGGTGATCCTCCCCCTCTACCCTGCCCTGGTCAGGCCCCACCTTGAGTATTCTGTCCAGTTCTGGGCTCCCTGGTATAAAAAAGACCGGGATGTCCTGGAGAGAGTCCAGAAAAGGGCTATGAAGATGATTAAGGGCCTGGAACATCTATCCTATGAGGAAAGGCTGAGAGAGCTGGGGCTGTTCAGCCTGGAGAAAAGAAGACTAAAGGGGGTCCTTATTAATGTTTATAAACATCTTAAGTATGGGGTGCAGGAGGAATTGGCCAGCCCCTTTTCAGTGGTCTGTGGAGACAGGACAAGGGCCAATGGCTGCAAATTGGAGCACAGGAAGTTCTGCACCAATATGTGGAAGAACTTTTACACAGTGTGGGTGACAGAGCCCTGGGACAGGCTGCCCAGGGGGGTGTGGAGTCTGGCCACCTATCTGTGCAGTATGAGCTAGGGATCCTGCTTTGGCAGGGGGGTTGGACCCGATGATCTCTCGAGGTCCCTTCCAACCCCTATGATTCTGTGATTCTGTGAACTAGGTGGGTTGATTACAAGGTGGTTGGTCTGTTGAGCTTAAAGGGTTTTGATGTGAAATCCAACTGACAATTTATTACTAGTGGCATTCCTTAGGTGTCACTGCTGTGGCTGATTCTATTTAACATCTTTACTAATTATGTGAACAGCACAAATGGAGTTCACCTTAAGGAATTTCATGGATGACACCAAGTTTGGAGGGTGATCAGCATGCTGAAATGTCCAACTACCATTCAGAAGGGACCTCAGCAAGCTATAGAAATGAGCTGGCAGAAATCTCATTAAGTTCATCAAAGGCATATGCAATGCCCTGCACCTGGTATGACAAGATAACCTCATGCAGAAGTACAGGCAGGGCACTGACTGGTAGAAAGCAGATCTCCCAGAAAAGAACTGAGAGTTCTGGTAGACAGCAAGTTGAATATAATGCAGCAGTGTGTTCAGCAGTGTATGTTCAGCAGGTTTTTTATCTTCAGCAGACTGACTTTCTTCCTTGATTTGTTGTTTGTGAGACTGTATCTGGAATGCTGTGTTCACTTTTGGTTCCTAATACAAAAAATGCATTGACGTGCTGTCAGGGGATGCAAGCAGGAGGAAGAGACTGCTTTTTCAGCCACTGCTTGAAAAGATACAAGTGTTGTCATCAAAAATAAAGGGCAAAGTCCCTTACCTATAAATTTCTGGGGTCTCCAACAGCCTTTGATCTATAGGGTTGCTGATACTGCTGCACTTAAAGATGGACTTATGCTAGCACCAGAGTTGAACTAGGACTCAGAAGACAACTGGCCTTTCAGAAACACAGTTGTAAGCTACTGTTCAGGATAACCTTTTGCACTCAGTCAGTGTCATGGCAAGACTGGATAAAGAATGACTAGCTGAAACTAAGGAATGAGGACAGTGTGGGTGTCCTTTAGTGTTTTTTGCCTATCACGTGGAAAGAAAAGGGTATAACGGATAATAAAAATCAAGATATCTCATTTATTGCTCTATATAGTGTTTACTCACCTCTCATGAAGGAACAGCAGGTGAGTTGGACCAGTTTTACTAATCATTTTATGCTGAGGTGGGTTGAAATGACTTGTAGGGAAAGTCTAAAGGGCCAATTACATAATAATCTCAAAAATTATATTAGGAACAAGCAGGCACAGGCACTCTACAAAAATGGGCAAAAATAAGACTAGACTTCCAAGAAACTTTATCTTAAAGGTCAGGAACAATAAAGTAGGATTGCCAAAAGTCAAGCTGTGTTAACACTCGTAAGAGATATTCACACAAGCAGAAAGGGCTTCTTCCAGTGCAGAAACAAATAAAGAAGGAAATTGATGCTTGTGCACTGTAGTAAGAGCTGAGATTGGAAGTAAATGAAATGTGTTCCAAGAAACTAAGTTAGTTATTTGCTTCGGCTGAGATGATAGAAGGAAAATGAAATGCTTAAAATAATCCAGTTTTGAGGCATGGAGAATATTTGTTTCCAGAATTCTCAAAACAGGCATATGAAACCCTAGATCAAATAACTAAAATGGCTAATAAATATATCAACAAGGGATTAGCAGAATGTAACCAGAAAATAACAAAGGAGGTTCCTAAATGCTAAAGAAATAAAATGATTTGGTAAATCCATTTCTTTTACTGTGTCTACAAGAGTATTCAGTGCTACGAGAAGAGATTGTAAAGGTATGCATAATTGTGATGATACAACTAAAAAGGGATTGGGGTAATATTTAACATGTATTTATGTCACCTAGATTATGCCAAACTGAAAAATCGGGTAAGAAAGTCTAGACAAAGCAAAGGATGTAAAGGTAGCCTACCTAGATTTCAGCAAAAAAATGAATCTAGTATTACAGAGGAAATTATTGAAAAGGCTGGAGAAATTGAAGACTGGAAGAGAATACATCAATATGCAATGAAATAATAAGAGGTTAAACAGAAAATGTCTTGCTGGAAGAGGTTTTCAGTACAGCTTCTAAAGAACTTCAATAATTTGTATTCTTTAAGAACATATATGAGTTAAAGAACCCTTAAGAGTTCTTTAAAAACTTGCTGTGTGCTATTCTCATTAATGTCCTTGGCACAGACAGTATGTGCTGAAAAAATTGGCTAGTCAGGCAAAGCTCAGAAACACTGTCACACACTGTGTGAGCAAACTTTGAGTTTATGAGACGTATGGATGTCATTGAAGACTTGAGCAATAGAAGTGATCAGATATTCTGCAGTATGCAATACAGATTCTGTGTTGAGGAACTATTGCTTTGAATTCAGCAGTAGGAAACAAATTTGAAAACAAAGGTGGAGCTTGACATCCTCAGATAACTAAAAGCTTCATTAGATGATGCAAGCTGCGAAAGGTGAATTTTCTAACTGAGGCATTTCAAATTAAGTTTGGAAAATATTTCAGTTGTGTTGCTGTTTAATAAATGTCATCTGAAATTTAAACTGCAATGTAAATCAAGAACAACTATGTGTATGATCAAAGGAATAGATAGCCTGTCATATCAGCAGACCTAATTTCATGTGCATTGAAGCAAATATAAAACTGCTGCCACTGTAAAGGAGTAATGTCCTCTATGTTTAACAATGATTTTCTGCCTATTCTTTAGCAACTGCAGTGGAAATTGAGTAACTTATCAAAGAGGCTATCTAACATGCTTTCAAACCACAACAGTGACCTGTAGTCAGTGAACTAGCCAGTCTTATTTTTCTAGGTCCTATTTACCAAATCTACTAATGCAATTTCACATGACTTCCCTTATCTCAGATAATTTGCAGTGTATTCTATCCTTCTTTTTACACTCCATTTTCTTAAAATCACTTCCTCACGGTTTCTAATTTTTATAATTATTTTTCTTTTACTATGTTTGCACTACACATCATTCTCTGCTATTGCTTTTGAGATATTTCAATTAATTGCCCGCATACATAGATTATATGCATAGGACAGTTCTTGGTGTTTTGACTTCTGTAGAAGTTTTTTATGAATAGTATTTATAAACTCACGGACTTCTGGACAGCTGTTATTCACATATGGTTTTGCCATCTCCTAGTTACAATTATTAAATCCTTATACATCATATGCTGCATATTTATATGCTGTAGGAATATGAGCTTCTTCAAGTGTCTTTCTTGAGGTAAATACAAGCTATGCAGGCTGAAATCATGTGGCTTTAATGGATAGCATCAAACAAAACAGATCCTTTCAGCCAGATGATTTAATGTCAGAGAGTTTGGTTTAATGAAACACCTAAACTTCCAGATCCCCCCAAACCATACACTATCATCTGAAGGTAAAGTCACTGATGTGCTGCTGTAGATTTGTGCAACATCTCCACTGACTTCAGTAGAATTATAACAGATTATGCTGATCAAGGGTTTAGCCATCAAAATTTACCACTCTGTGAAGTGCTTTGGTTTGTACATCAGTAACCAGTGTCCTGCCTGTTCTTCATAAGGTTTAAAGCAGCTGTCAAGGAAGTACAGACCTGCCTTTAATGCCCCCATCCAGCTAGTCCCCTGTGTCTCCATTTGCCTGTATACCATGTGCAGGGTTAACAGCACAGATCCCCAAATGGTTTGCTTTTTTCGGAGCTATATCCAATAGAAGTTGGCTAACACTGCAGGAACTCAGGTCACTGTATGCTTTCTATACACTCGTACTTTTCAAGTCTTAACATTTTTTTCAGCATCATACCCAATTGAATTACATAGGCTAAATTTTATTATTACTGATTCATTTTTAGTTTGATTTTTAAGGAGAACCATTTTTTTCTGTTTATGTCTGTCCAAGTATCCTCAAGTAACATCTGAACTCATTCACTAAATCCAACCAACTTAAACATAGAAAAATAATCTTAAGTTCCCATTAACATTTTTTTTGTTTTAAAGTTATTAGATAAAGAACATATGCCATTAATGATTACCATAAGGAAATGGTCTTCCTTTGGACTTTGAGGAATCCACTAGGATGCTTGTAATAGCTCAGGAAAACAGGGATTTATACATCACTTCATATTTAAACAGCACAAGCTTATGGAAGACAAAACCCCCTCCAAAATCAAAAAGTGACTTTGTAGGAGTTCATTGTGTCCAGTTATTCTCATCTGGAATTAAAGACTGAAGATCCTAAGCATAATTAATGTAAAGTGAAAATGACCCGCATCTTTGCCTTGCCCTCACATCTGATTCATTGCCACAGAATCAGATATTCTTTCCCTAAGTTCATAGTCCTGTCTAATAAAAAAGCCAATATGGTCTGACATTTTGTTCAATACAGGTGCTGTCCAAAGAATTAAGAGATGGAAATTGAAATACCCTATAACTGTGGAACACAATGACATGTTCCTGCAGATGACTGGGCGTTTATCCAAGCAAAATTCACAGAACCTCTATCTTAAAGCATGAGCTTACAGTGTAAGAAAACTGCTGTGTAGTCATTCCTGTTATAGCGTATGACACTGCCTTTACAGAGTGACCGTGACCAGATTAAGATAAACAAGCACAAGCCAATAGAAATCATTGGTGATTTTTAATATGAATCTTCATTTGCTAGAAATTACTGTGTTCTGTAACAATTTGACATTTATATAAAGCAGAACATCAGGAACAATAGAGTCTTACTTGTGCTTTGAGCTGAAATTAAGATCTGCCTTTGTTGTGCTGGTTACCAAAGAGAAGTCTGTCTTTTCCATAACCTGACTGTAATATGAAGGATGGAATAAAGAAGGTATTAGCTCTTCTCTTGCAGATGCCTGAAAAGGTTCAGGAATAAGAAAATTAGCGCTGTGCCAAATAACAGCTGAGTTAATAGAACTGCTGATGGATGAGAAGCTGGACATGAGCCCACAATGAGGGCTCACAGCACAGAAGGCCAACCACATCCTGGGCTGCATGAAAAAGAGCGTGGCCACCAGGTAGCAGGGGGTGATTCTGCCCCTCTACTCCACCCTTGTGAGACCCTGACTGGAGTATTATGTCTAGTTCTGGAATCTCCAAGATAAGAAGGACATGGAACTGTTGGAATGAGTCCAGAGGAGGGCCACAAAGATGATCAGAGGGCTGGTGCACCTCTCCTATGAAGACAGGCTGAGAGTTGGGTTTGTTCAGCCTGAAGAGAAGGCTCTGGGGAGACCTTACAGCAGCCTTCCAATACGTGAGGAGGGCCTACAAGAAAGTTGGGGAGGGACTTTTTAGAAGTAGTGATACGACAAAGGGGGATGGTTTTAAATTGGAAGGGGGTAGATTTAGATTGGATATTGGGAAAAAAATCTTCACTACAAAGGTGGTGAGGCACTGGAACAAGCTGCCCAGGGAAGCTGTGGCTGCCCCCTCCCAGGAAGGGTCCAAGAACAGGTTGGATCGGGCCTTGAGCAGTCTGGTCTAGTGAGAGATGTCCCTGCCCATGGCAGGGTAGTTGGAACTAGATGCTTGTTATGGTCCCTTCCAACCCTAATCATTCTGTGATTCTATGCTTCTGTAAGAACTGTCTGCTTTGCATCAGTCGGAAAACAGCATCTCTCTATTCATTAAAACATTCCTTGTTTTTATAATTGAAGCTTGAATAACTTTTTAACAATATCATATATAGTCACACCTTAAATGAAATTGCATTTTTTCATATTTTTATAGGAGCGTATATATTAATGAGGTCTCACCAAAAAGATAACAAATTTTGAAAAAAAAAATTGACAAATGCTAAAGTAGACCTAAGAGCTAGCAAAGTTGAAAATGCAGGTGACTAATAGGAGAAGCTAATGATTGATCATTCCAGAATTAGAAAGCAGAAAAGCAATGAGAAAGAAAACCCAAGAGAAAAGGAAGAAAAAAATGTGATCAAGGAATACTATGAGACATAGGTTGTAGTAATAACAATAAAAATAACAATAACAATAATAGCAACAGTAACAGCAATAATAACAATAATGTGTTTGTATAAAATACTAAACAACTGCAAATGTAAAAGTGCTAACAAATAAATAGGCAATAAAGTTTAGCATGTGAAACAAAGGAGACTGGGCATTAGGTGAACCCAAATAGAGCCTACCTAAGAAGCATTTTGAATCATGCATTGTTTTTAAATTAATGTGAGAAACCTTGGAAGAGATTGAAGGACTGCCAACTTGATTTAAATATCAGAAAAGTACACATATTATTTGAAATATTACAGATATACTAGCCTTGTGAAGATACCGGGCAGAATAATGGGGGTATAAATGCACTTCTGTATCTATAGATTAGAAATTAAAAGTATAGTTTATCCTAGGCAACAGAGGTTTCTGGAGAAGAAGACTTGAAATAGTGGTCTGTTTGTTTTCTTACAGGATTACAGGCAAGATTTTGACGTAGTTTAATTGATAAAAATGGCTACTGATAAAAGCTATTGAGATTTTTCCAAAGCATTTGACATTGAACTATAACATTTTAAGACCTGTGTTATACTAAATTAAGAGGGAACCATTAAAAGGAGAATGTTATGCTATGCTCTGTATAAAATGCAAAAATGTCCTGTTCAGTTTTGATTTCTGCTGTGCATGAAAGGGGTGAGAATTTGTTGAAGGAGTTCAGAGAAAAGCCAAAATAATGATCTTCCTGACTTTGGAGAACAAACCTAGGATACAAGGAGCTCACTCCATTCAATATATCAGAAGGAAATCTGAGTGGTCACCAGGTCACTTTAGGAAAACAATTCAAATATGGAAGGAAAAATTGTAGGGAAAAACAATTTACAGTAAGAAAATTACAATCTTGCTGATGAAGGTAAAAAGATAATTATATGGTCAAAGATAAAATCAGTGAAGCTGACATATAACGTAGTTTCCTGAGAGCAGAGACCATTCGGAAAATGTGGGAAAAAATATGAGCTGCAATCAAATGAAGCAACTTATTCTAACTTCTTATGGAAGTTCTACAGTACAAATATTGTTTGTTTTGCATGTTATACTTGCAGTGATTCTTTTGGACGCTGAAATCTGAGAATTGGTTGATTTGTGAATCCCTTTGTTAATTTTCCTTCATACTTAGCAACACTGTCTTGAATATACTGCTGCTTGCAGGTCTGAGTCTGATCAGTGATCTGAAATAAAATTTCACCAGACTCTTTTCTGTGGTGCCCAGGACAAGGGCACAAACTGGAACATGGTAAGTTCTGTCATAATATGAGGAAAAACTTCTTTACTGTGAGGTTAAAGTGGCAGAGCACTGACACAGGCTGCCCAGAGAGGTTGTGGAGTCTCCTCCAGAGATATTCAAAACCCATCTGAATGTGGTGCTGTGCAACCTGCTCTGGGTGATCCTGCTTTAGCAGGCTGGCTGGACTACATAATCTCCAGAGGTCTCTTCCAACCCCTAAAATTCAGAGGGAGTGACTCCTGTTCTTGGAGTCCTGTGGATTGTCTGATTTATAAGACAGACAGTGTTCTGTCATGAAGATAATGATCTTTATTATATAATTGACAGTGTCTTAAACTCAGGGTTTAACAAATTATTTGTGTGGAGGTATGGGAAAGAAATGATTTTTCTGCAGCTAGTATGACAAAATATGCACCTTCAACTAAAGAAGAAACTGACACCTTACAAGCTCATCTAATCCAGTTTCTTAGTTTTTCAGGGATTTTTACCAGTGAAACCCCAGACAGGTTATGGAGTTTCTTTCCCTGGAGATACTCAAAAGCCATTTAGACATAGTTCTGGGCAACTGGCTCTAGGTGACCCTGCTTAAGCAGGGAGGTTGGATCAGATGACCTTCAAAGGTCCCTTCCAACCTCAACCAATCTGTAATTCTGTGAATCCATTGTGGTTTCTACTGTTCCTGATGCATAAATCTCTTCAGACCTAAAGTGCTTTAGTCTAATCCAGCACACTGGGTTCACTGGGAGAATATTTGAGTGATATTTTATGTGCTCTGATATAGTACATGATCCAATTATTATTTGCCACAGACTTTATGAAAAAAATTAATCACCACCTCTTCCCCCAGTCCCCTAAAAGAATTGCTTTAAAGCCAAGCAAAAAGGGAATCAATTGCAGAGTGTAATCTGCCTCTTGCGCTGTCATCAGAATTACTAAAAATAAGCTTTTATTACTGTTGAAAGGTAGAAATATCACAGAAGATTTTCAGGTACAAGATTAGGCTGATTTTCCAGGAAATAATGCATTCTAAATCTTGCAAATATGATCTGGATTCCTGAGAGAGACAATAATCATGTTTTTCAATCTTATTATGAAGTACATTTTAAGTTTGTAGGAATAAATGAAGTATGAAATCAGTTGGATGGCCCCCCTGGCTGCTCAGGAGAGTGCTCCCTTCCACCCCAGGAAGGCTGCCAGCTTTGCAGCCAAAATTTCTATACAGGAATTTCAGGTGCCTCTGGGAGGACACGGTGGATCTTGTTTCTCTGTATTTGAGACCATCTCTCTGATGGACAGCACAGAGGATATGAATCAATGGAAGTAATAAAACTTAAACTGGGTTTTCCAGCTGTCCAATTTCTACAGTACCTTTTGTGAGCCACAGGTACAGCTGACTCAGTTTTAAGAACCTAGTGAGTAACAGGCTTTTCTTCTGGTTTAGGAATTAAAGCCAAAGAGAATAAAAACTAAAAGTATGTATTATCAATGGTGGTGGATAAGGAGTTGTCATCACATTCTGTTAAATTAGAAGCTGACCAGTGTGGAGAAAAGTGTGTTATTTGCTATGACACATGGCAAATTGGTCCACATGGACTACTGCTCTTTTCTTGGTAAAACACATCAAATTAGTTAAAAATTAGGCGAATTTGTCCAGGAAGTTAGCAAAGAAACCTTTGTTCACATTGGAAGTGCCTTTGAAGAACTAGTCTCATAAAATGATTGAATTTACAACAACAGTGTTTGTATGTATTGGCTATTTTTATTAAGAGAAAAGGTGATAGACATATCTTTTATCCAAAGATAAAAATGTTAACTGCAGCTGGAGAGATTTGCTGAAGTTTTTGTTACTGATTTTAACAGCAGTTACTGTTACCATTGTCTTTGGCAAAATGAAAATATGAACTTGTTCCTGACTAGTCTGAGAGGCAATGGGGATTGCTTATTTTATTTACCAAGAAAACTATTTTCAAAGTCTTTGATCTAGCTTGTTCTGTGCATTATTATTACTGCACAAGTCTGTGTGATGTTACTGTCAGGCTCGATTTCCTCTTGACTCAGTTTCTTTCTTAATTTCTTAGGAAGGACTTCTGTTTCAAAGCTATGTGGGGAAACTGGCAGAATAGAAATTGTTTCAGAAAATCCCAGGTTTCTTCTGAGGGAAAACAATGAGAAAAGGTTGTGATTGCCATGAGAGGGGAAGACTTTGCCAGGGCCTTCTGGGTGTCTTTTTGGGAAGGGCAGGGTTCCAATGTTTTCTCCAAGGAAGGAGATGATTTGTAATCTCTGAGAGAGAGACATGTATTTTAAATTGTAAATTACATTTCTACTTTGCAGAAGTACATTTGAATAATGAATGTTTTACAGCTTTGTGGAGGAAATATTTTTTCATACATTGTTGCTGTTGTAAGGACTTCTGTTCAATGCCAAGGGTGGTGGGGTTTTGACATCAGTCATTTACAGGCAAACACAGTGTGACTATGCTGTGTCTGTTAACCAAGAATTGTACATGTAATCAAGAATATTTCCAACAGAATCAGAAGGAATCCCAGGTATTTTACTCTGGTAGTAGTTATTATAAACTGATATTGCATTTGGAATAACTAAACCATCTGTAAAATAGGGTAGTGTATTCCCTTCAAGGTAAAAAGCCTCGAAGGTTATTTTTTCCAGCCTGAATGAGATTCTGTGAGGAGCTTGTTTCCAATGTGTTTTAAGGAGAGTACAGGCAATCCGGGCTAATTAGAAACTATAATTAACAATTATGCTATGTCACAATGATTGCAACAAACCTGTACACCCCACATTCTAAATTGCTCTCATAGCATTTCTCATTCCGTTCCTTCTGTCTGCACAGTACCTGGCATTTCCCCTGTATTACGGGCAAATCTTGGCTTCTTTCTTGGGACTGGGGATTTGGCTTTAAAAAGAAAAAAGAAGTAAATGCTACAGCTAGCCTTTGATAAAAGATGTTTTCAAACTTTTTCTTCTACTGTTCACTGGGAAAGTGGTAACCTACTGGTAATGTCAGCTCATGATGTCACTTGTGGCACTAGATAAACACATGAGTAACCACTCTTTGATAATAATTTAGTGGAGTCAGTTGTTTCTTTGACTTTTGTTGCTTTGCCCCTCCCTTCTGGGTACAGTCCCTGCTCTCCTATTCCATGATTCCTGACATCTCTTTTGAAACAGCTCTGTTGACAGCTGCTTACTTGTTGCTATACAGAGTTGGACTGTTCTGTTTCTTAAAGCTGTAGATCAAGTTGAAACTTTTACTCTAGGTCCAGTAAAAGCTGCTGGGCCTGCTGTTGGTTTGCATTGTTCCACAGTCCTTACTTTTTCAGGGAAGGATAAAAGTATGACTCTGATGTAGTTCAACTAGACCCCTCTTCAAATAAAGGATTTTTTTCCTTATGCTGACTAATAATTTAAAATTAATGTTGCAATATAAAACATTTCTTGTATGCCAATGGTCCTTGTGTTTTCTCTTCCACCTAGTCAGCATTTTGTTAGCCTTTTTGTAAACTGATGTACCAAACAGTAATGGAGCTTAATTTTGCTATAAACTGTACAAATACATTCAGTGGGTTTACAAATTATCCCTTGGGCTGCTTTACAACATGATCACTTTTAAAAATGGATGTACAAAGCTCCCCACCGCTTTGGGTTTTATTTTTTTGGAAAGAACATCTGGGCTGTTGTACAGATTTTAAGAGCAAAGTTAAACAAAAACTGGGCTTGATGCCCAGAGAAACCAGCTCAAATTAAACGGGCAAAATAAACTATCCCAAATAGGAAGAGCTAGATAGAAGCGAAAAATAATGTATGTAAAACTGCCCACAGATACAAAAAGTAGAGTAGAAGGATTTTGCAGTGAGCACAGTTGCTATACATCAGACGACTTCAGAGAGAGAATGAAAAAGATGCCTGTATACTGAGATGCTAGTGGATTGGGTCCCAATATTTCAAAGCCCGCCTTGAGTTGATTCAACTGCTGCAAGCATATTCTCATGATTCTATGATGTTTCTACTGCAGACCCTGAAACCACCTTGTTTCAAACCACAAAAAAACTGTGCGCTCTTTAAGTTTACCGGCAGCTTAGTTGAACATAGGGTCTTTCACTTAGGTGAAAACTGTGGGATCAGGTCTTGCTCACTTGTTTTTCCCAACTAGGCAACTGGAAATTGCTTACACAAGCAACTGACACATCAGACATGACAGCTTTAACCTTTGGAATATACTGTGCTCCAGACATCATGAGATTGACTTACAAGAATGAGATTATAATAACAATATTTTTGAGTTCTTTTCCCTAGCAATCTGAACCTTTAAGCTGTCATAGCCTGTTTTATAACATGTCCTACATCCTTGAGGTGGGTAAGCTACATTTAAAAGAAATTTAAACCCCAAATTCTCATGGATTTGTACGCACATAAATGCAGGGGTTTGCAAAAAAACTTGCAAATGTTGGAATATATCTTGCTTAAGACTTAATGAACGTGAACAGTGTCGTTTTTCTGGAGTTACTAGATGACTTGTGGCTTAATTTACTTGAAAGCACATTAGATTACTATTAAAGACATTAAATTGGGGTGTGTTTCATAAAAGTGGTGATCTATTTTCTCCACCTGTAGAGTTGTTTGGTCTTTGTTGTTGGGTTAAAAAAAACAATATTGTGGGAAGCTGCCAGGTTATGGTCTTGGTGGTCTTACCGTATTTCATAGGACTGTGCGTGAACTGAGCATCCATTAAAAGCAGAAGTAGCCTCCCCAAGCTCCCTAAAACAAGCATAGGTTGTAGGTTTTAATAATATATTTTAGTTTTCTGTCAGAAGTGGTAATTTCATCTGATACCCCTTTAGGACTCAGTTGTTCTACAGCTGACACAGCCTCCCCTTTCGGCTGCCATCTGTACCTCCACATCCTCCTTCCACAACCTCCATAATATCATCACTACTTTTCCTTCCTACAATTCTGTCTTTCCATCCATTTCCTCCAATTTATACCAAATTACAGTTTCTGCAATTTGTACTTTGAAGAGACAATCTGAGTTCCAGTAACTAAAGTGCTTGGTTAATTATCAGCTAAAGTTGATTGTATATTATCAAACTTTCTCTTGACCTCAAGGTTTTATTTCATTGTATTTCATTACATCTTCTCTTTATTTGGACAATATTTATTTGCCCATTGCTAAGCTTGGTATCTGCTTTGCTATGTTTATAGGACACCATGTGTACTTTTCAGAAGTAACCTCAATTTCTTTGACAGATTCTATTTGTTTGCCTGTATGTCTACTGTCACTTGGGGTTTTTTTTAATACCTTGTTTGCATTAGTATTCTGCTTTTGTTTCCAACCTGAAGTAAATGTCAATATACAGTAATTCATATTAGTATTTCCATTAACTCAACTGAACTCTATTTATTCATAATAGATTTTATTTTTCTTTTGAAGTGGCACAAAAAAACCCCCCACAAAACCCCAAACCCAGTATTTCCTATTACATTTTTTTTTTATCCAGCAGTCAAACCAAGCCATTAATCAGTTGGATTCGTATGTGCTGCAAGATCAGGTCCTGGCAACCATGACCTTAGTCCTGGACAGTGTTTAAGCATGTGATTAACTCTGAGCAGATGCTTAGCTCCTATTTTTGACAGTGGAATGTAAGCACATCTGCTTCTTAAGCAGTCTCATTTCTACCAAAGTTAATGCAAGGTTTTCTTTGCCTCCAAAAGGACCTGGATCAGACTTCAATTTCTTGAAGATACTAAAGAATCCAGAGACTCTGTAAAAAATGCTTTAAAAAAATTAGAGTGAAAATGATTGGTCTTCTCAAAACAGTTATCTAATTATTTATGTCTCATTTCTGTCATTGTGTCTTAGAATGTATTTTGTTAAGCTCCACAGCTTCAGTGACATTCTATGCTGTGATGTAAGTAATCATTCATGGGGGCATTTAAACTGATGTTTAGTTTCCCCTTACTGTAATGATATAATTTAAATATGATCAAGATACTTCTAGGGGGTTATTTTGCAGAATTTTTAGGCCCTCACGGAAGAAAATGTTTTATTCTGAAGAGAACACCTTCTCAGAAGTATAGTATATTTTATTTGTAAACACAATGTTTTCAGTAAAATATTCTTAAAGTAGGGACCTAATAAACCTTCATTTACTGAATAGACATTAAAAAATTATAAAAATAAGTAAAAAATCAAGAGTATTTGAGAAAAAAAGTAAATTTCAGCAAAAGGGAAATGTCTTATCACAGAATTTTAGAAGTTGGAAGGGACCTTGAAATACCATCTAGTCCAACCCCCTATCAGAGCAGGATCGCCTAGACTAAATCATAGAGGAATGCATCCAGGAAGGTTTTGAATGTCTCCAGAGAAGGAGAGTCCACAGCCTCTCTGGGCAGTCTGTTCCAGCCCTCTGTCACCCTCACAGTGAAAAAGTTTCTCCTTACATTCACATGGAACTTCCTATTCTCCAGCTTGCACACATTGCCCCTTGTCCTATCACTGGCCATCACTGAGAAGAGCCTGGCTCCATCCTCCTGACTCTTGCCCTTTACATATTTATAAGCATTAATAAGGTCACCCTTCAGTCTCCTCCAAGCTAAAGATGTCCAGCTCCCTCAGCCTTTCCTCATAAGGAAGGTGTTCCACTCCCTTCATCATCTCAGTGGACCTGAGCTGGACTCTTTCAAGGAGTTCTATGTCGTTCTTGAACCAAGGGGCCCAGAACTGGACACAATATTCCAAGTGTGGTTTCTCCAAGGCAGAGGGGGAGAAAGACCTCTCTTGACCTACTAACCACACCCCTCCTAATACACCCCAGGGTGCCATTGGCCTTCTGAGCCATGAGGACATATTACTGGCTTATGGTCATCCTGCTGTGCACCAGGACTCCCAGATCCCTCTCTCCCACACTGCTCTACAGCAGGTCAGTCCCCAACCTATACTGGTACCTGGGGTTGTTATAATACTGTTTTCATTTCATTCCTAATAAAGATATTAGTAACAGGGCCAAATGTACGTGATATTTTTATCTTTTTCACTTTAGATTCAGGAAAAATAATGAAAAACTATTATTTTTTTTTCCTGTGAGCTGCTATGCAATGCAATAATATGCATTTACCTAAAGACTATTGTAAAGATTTTATACACTATTATATATGCTAACATCTGGATCCTAGCATGATTAGGGCTACAAGGCTGGTGAAGGGTTTGGAAGACAAATCTTAGGTGGAGCTGGGATTGTTTAGTCTAGAGAAAAGGAGACTGAGGGGAGACCTCATCACTCTCTACAGCTACCTAAAATGTGGTTGTAGTGAGGTGGGGGTTAGGTCTCTTCTCCCTGGTAGCTAGTGACAGGATAAGCGGAAAAGGTCTGAAGTTGTGTCAGGGGAAATTTAGGTTGGATATTAGGAAAAATTTCTTTACTGAAAGTGGTGTTAGATATTGGAACAGGCTGCCCAAGGACGTGGCTGACTCACCATCCCTGGAGGCATTTAAAAGTAGAGTAGATGCTGTACTTGGTGACATAGTCTAGTGTTGGACCTAGTAGGGCTGGGTAGATGGTTGGACTTGATGATCTTGAAGGTCTTTTCCAACTGTAGCCATTCTAAGATTCTATGATATGATTCTATGATTTCCAGTGATTGTTGTCAGTGAGTAGTATGATTCCTGGAGTCTTTTGAATTTATGAGCATGCTGGTCTGAACTCTGATCCTGTTATCAGTAACCCAGGAGTGAAATAAGGGAAATAAATAAATATTATCACCTAATATATGATTTTGTAAGCATACCTTGTTTTAAACAATACATATTTATGGACTACCCACTTAAATTTTAAGTGGGTAAAATTTATTAAGAGGGTCTTCAAATGCAAACTCCATAACAATCTATCAACACTAGGAATAATCTGTTGTTCTATTATATTAGAAATATGATTTGGATGTGTGTTCTATCCTTTGACTACATAGTATGTTTTATGTTTATAATGGTTTATGTGTGTTCCAGCTTTGAAGGTGGTAAAACTCCTATGCTAATTGCTTCTTAAAGACTTCTGAAAGACTGTAGTACCTTGCCAAGCATTGCCATTTTCAACAATTCAATCTTTTTTTGCTTCTATTATTTTTCTTCTCAACATGGTTTTACTAAAATTTGATGCTGAAACTATCAGGTTTTTGCCTTGAAAGGTGCACAGAAGGCCGGTGTAGCATAGCCAGCCTTCCTAGATTGCGGAATTGGAGACACACGATGTGTGAAGTAACCAGGACCACTAGAGAGAGCTCTTGTAACGAAACACTGCTCCCCCACGAAGATCATTGCGGTCAGTCCAGGCACGTCATTGAGTTCCAGGATCTTGCCACTTACCTGCAGCCAGATCCCAAGTTATATATAGTTTTATACAAGGCTTAATTCTGAACTGGCGTAAAGCAGACAAGAAGATTATAGACCCATGACCTATTAGCAGTCTGGATTTATGAAGTGAAAACTGTGCAGTGCAAATGTTGACTATTTTTTGTGGACCAGTTACAAAAGCAATTGAGAAAGGAAAGAGGATATCAACTGGGGTTTGGTATAGCATTCAATACAATGTCTGAAAAAATCTTACTTTTCAAATGAATTCAAATTGGCTTGGACCCTAGTTCCATCACATGGCCTGAAAATTGGCATATAGAACACAAATAAAATATAATAAAGAACAACATATTGAGCTGTATAAGCTGATTATAGGGGCACCACAGGGCTCTGTTTAAGGTGTTTTCTTCTTTAAAATTCACATAAGTAATATGGAATTGAAACAAAAGCATGGTAATGAAATTCACAGATGATCTTAAATTTGAAGTTGTGCCAGCAGCAATCAAGGCAGGCAAATAATAGAGGGTCCTAAAAAAAATAGAAACATGGGCTGAGAATAACAAAATAAGAGTCAACTTGGAAAACTGAAAATACATCTGGGGAAAATTAATTCAAAACAGACACTCAACAAGAAGGCTAAATCTGGAAAGCACTGATACTCAATATATACCTGAGGTGACAGAGGATGATGAGTGAGATAATGCATGAGTCTGCAGTGAAACAAAAAAAGAGCCAGTGGGATTTGGAGCAGCCAATACAAAATATCTCTTCCCAACAAGGTTGAAGGGACAGTATATGGAATATCTTGGTAATACTAGACTTTTCCGAATTACAAAATGCAAAGTAGAACCTTGATTTTTAAAGGAGAACCTAATGCTGGCAATACAGAAGCTATATCTAGAGAAATAATCTAATTTTCTTTTATAGTCTAGGAAGATGGAAAAAAAAAGAGAAAGGAAGCAGAAAGCAGGTGACATGTAGCACAGTTCATTCCAGTTATCTCAAAAGCTTACCTGCAGAGGAACTTGAACTCTGAGATTTTGAATTACCTAACTTTGAGTAAGCATAACTAGTTACTTTTTTGCACCCACTTTAGCCTCTTCAGTCAGGATTGCTCATGTATTTACATTGCAGGATAAAATGCCAGAAGTAGTTCAGTTGGAAACAAATTCATATCAGATCTTGTTTCTGAATTCTCTAGCCAGCAACCACCTTATCCTGAGATCTCATTGGCCTCATAACATTTGCACTCCCAGCTCTCCAGTAGTCTAGATACAACAGGAGTCTGTTACTCTTCATCACTCCAAGCCAGTGACATTTCTTTTTTTTTTTTTTTTATATAGCAAATATGAAATTGAATGTGGTCAAACTGACAAAGCTGTAGAAACCAGGTCTCCATTTTCAGTACACATTCTGTAGCCAGAGGTCCTATTATTGTCTATATTCTTGAATGGAAGATTTTGGCATCAGATGTCCTTGCAGCATAGCTATTGGAGTGAATGTCTCTCCTAGAAGTCTTGGGTAGAAGTCACGTCTGGTTTCAGTGTATCTGGCTGTAGCTGTCTACCATGCAGGCATCACCATGTGAATCACATACAGGTGCCTAAAGTTAGATAAATTGCATCCTACTTCAACTGTGTGTGCACAAAAGCTTTAGTAGACTTAGCACTTGTCTCAGCACTTGAGATTTAAGTGGAAGTTGGTAAATGAGATAGTTACATAGATGGACACTGTAGCATCAGCTTTCTGGATTGTTGTCATAGACTTTGGTGCCCGTATTCTATATATAGTGTTTTTTGTGCCAAAAAGGTATTGGATCTGGTTTCTATCCAAACCCCCTACTGCTTCAATGAATGATGTGTTAACCCGGATTTAGGACTTGCTTTTGCAGTTAAGGAACAAAGAAAAACTCAGTTAATTACAGCAAACACTTCAAGGTAAGCATGTGTGGATATCTGACTTGTTAAACAAGAACAGAGTAGTCTTCTAGTTGTATCAGAAGCATCTGTGTTCTGTATTTTTATATTTCTATAAAGTAAAAAGAAAAAAAAAGTTCCTGATATATTTTTGATTTTCATACATATTTTCTATGAGAATACCTTCAATGCTAATCAACCTTTTTTTTTTAATGGATGTTTTCATTCCACTTGGCATCTAAATACTTTTGATTTTTAAAAATCTGCCTAGACTTAGAGATCCATCCCTGATGTTCAATATTATATTTCTATATATTCCTTTAAATTATTTTCTTGAGCATATTTGACCTGCTTGCTCTGAAATGATGTCAATTGAAACATCTAGTGCACACCTGTTGTTACAGCATGCAGTTGACTATGTAGCTGCACCAGACTGCAGAAATTACTTCCAAGCCTAGCCGAACTAGATAGTATTTGCGTTAGCCAAAACTAAGACACAACCAGCTTTTTTGGCATAAAAGAACCAAAGTATGTAGCAGTTTAACTATCAGCATATTTCTGGGTTAATTAAAAACAAACAAAAAAAACTTCATATAACCTGAATTTGAAAGTTTTGAGTTAAATTTTCTATCAGATAGTAATGAAAATTTTCAGTTTGAGTTTGTAAACTTTTATAGTTTGCAGCCATGAAGAGGGGCAGGGAGGCCATGTAGTAAGTGGTTTCATCTGGATGGTGAAACTATTTGTGGATTCTGCAAATTTCTTCCCTATGAACACTGCCATTCCTGTACCTTTTCAAGCACTACAGAGGGTGGCCAAACCAAAACTTACTAGCCAACTTTACTAGAAAGTGCTTTCTCTTTGTGCACTGTTTAAAAACTCATAATACTTTAAGTATTCTTGAATAGTAGCTCTTGTATTTTTCGATTGTGCACCTCTTACTTATTTGGAAACCAACTATCCAACCCAAGGAATAGCTTGTCTCTGACGTAGAATTCACTGCTGTTAGATTTTGGAATAGCAATTCTGTTGCCTGCCTTTTTCTTTTCTCATTGTGCCTTTAAGTTTCTCCTGATAGGAGATCCACTGTGGAACTTCTCTCCTTTCATACACCATGGTGAAATATGGGTGTATAGAAGACTACTGGTAGGAACATAACAGTTTCTGAGAAATCATAGAATCGTAGAATGGCATGGGTTGGAAGGGACCCCAAGGATCATAGAGCTCCAACACCCCTGCCACAGGCAGGGCCACCAACCTCAGGCCTGGATCTACACAAGGTTGCCCAGGGCCCCATCCAACCTGGCCTTGAACACTTCCAGGGATGGGGCATCCACCACCTCTCTGGGCAGCCTGTTCCAGCACCTCACCACTCTCTCCGTAAAAAACTTCCCCCTAATATCTTATCTAAACCTTCCTTCCTTTAGTTTTAATCCATTCCCCCTTGTCCTGGCATTGTCTAGCCTTTTAAAAAGTTGAATCCCCTCCTGCTTATAAGCTCCCTTCAGGTACTGAAACTCTGCAATGAGGTCCCCCATCAGCCTTCTCTTCTCCAGGCTAAACAAGCGCAGTTCCCTCAGCCTCTCTTTGTAGGGCACATGCTCCAACCATCTAATCATTTTCGTGGCCCTCCTCTGAACCCTCCCCAACAGTTCCACATCTTTCTTGTATTGGGGGCCCCAGATCTGGACACAGTACTCCAGGTGGGGCCTCACGAGGGCAGAGGGGGACAATCCCCTCCCTGTCCCTGCTGGCCACCCCTCTGCTGATGGAGCCCAGGATACCATTGGCCTTGCGAGCTGCAAGAGCCCACTGCTGGCTCATGTGAAGTTTCTCATCCACTGTGACACCCAGGTCCTTCTCAGCAGGGCTACTCTCAAGAAGCTCCTCTCCCAGTCTGTATCTATGTCTGGGATTCTTCTGGCTCAAGTGCAACACCTTACACTTGGCAGTGTTGAACCTCATTAGGTTCACCCGGGCCCATCTTTCCAGCCTGTCAAGATCGCTCTGGATGGCTTCCTCTCCTTCTAGGGAGTCGACCACACCACTCGGTGTCATCCACAAACTTGTTGAGGGTGCACTCAATTCCATCATCGATGTCATTGATAAAGATGTTAAAGAGAAACAATCCCAAGACAGACCCCTGGAGGACCCCGCTTGTCTCTGGCCTCCACCTGGACATAGACCCATTGACCACCACCCTTTGGCTCCGATCTGTTAACCAGTTTCTTGTCCACTGGATGATCCACCCATCAAATCCACATCTCTCCAATTTAGAGATAAAACCCCACCCTCTACTCTGACTTAATTTTATGAAGAAAACTATTCCAGTGAGGAAGTACCTTCTATACATGTCTGAAAAAAAAAGGTGGTGTTTTTTTTACAATTCAACATAAAGCCCTGAGAAGAACTTAGGGGTGCTGATTGATGACAAGCTCAACATGAGCCGGCAGTGTGCTCTAGCAGCTCAGAAGGCCAGCTGTATCCTGGGCTACATCAAGAACAGCATGGCCAGCAGGTCGAGGGAGATGATTCTGCCCCTCTGCTCTGGTGAGACCCCACTTGGAGTACTGCAGCCAGCTCTGGGGTCCCAGGTACAGGAAAGGTGAACAGCTGTTGGAGTGAGTCCAGAGGAGGGCCACAAAGATGACCAAGAAACGGGATCACCTCTCTTACGAAGACAGGCTGCGTTACTTGGGCTTGTTCAGACTGGAAAAGAGACGGCTTTAGGGAGACCTAATTGCAGGATACCATACTTAGATGGGTCCTACAGGAAACTGGGAGAGGGACTGTACACCAGGGAGTGCAGTGATAGGGCAAGGGGCAATGGCTTTAAGCTGAAAGTGGGTAGGTTTAGGTTATATGTCAGGAAGAAACTCTTTACTCTGAGGGTGGTGAGTCACTGTCTCGTTGCCCAGAGAGGTTGTGGAAGCCCCATCCCTGGAGATATTTAAGGCCAGATTAGATAAGGCTTTGGGCAGCCTGGTCTAGTGAGGGTGTCCCTGCCCATGACAGAAGGGTTGGAAATAGATGATCTTTGAGTCCCTTCCAACACAAAGCATTCTATGATTCTGTGATTCTATGATAAAAGAAATGCTTACTCTTCAAAATTAACAGGACACACATAGTCCTAAATAAAAGTCTCATAATTATTTATGTAAACCATTAAACTCCTATTTTCCCTTTCCTGACCTTACTGGGATTAAGATGTGTTTGTGGGCATTTGTTTGTTTGTTTGTTTTGTGGGGTTGGTTTTTTTTTTGGGTGTGTGTGTTTTATTTTGGTTTGGTTTTGTGGGTTTTGATTTTTTTTTAACTTTCTATGTTTCTAGTTCTCAGGCTACTTAGATCAAAGCAGACTTCCTTGATTGGTTTTGTGAGTTTAGTGTCCCTCTAAGAACTCCTGTTTCATTACAGAGCAAGATCTGTTTTAACAAAATCTTCCTTTTGATTAATGCAAATTTGGCATATATATGAACTCTGGGTACACAAGACTAAGCCTGAAAAAGGAATTGAGATCATTGTTATGCATACTATCAGACTGGCACTAAATGCATTCCTTAAGGAACTGTCAAATTATAGACTCATAGAATTGCAAATTCTTGGTTGAAATTGATCTAGTCCAACTCTATGCTTGTAATAGTGCTCTTACCAACATTGGATCAAAGCTACCAGGGCATTCTTGGTTGGAAAATCCCCAAGTTCATAGTCCAAAACTGGCATTCCAATGCTGTATTGGTCCCAGTGAATGCTTTTTACTTGATGTCTAATCTAACCACCCCAAGCCTCGGGTAGAGGAAAGTTTGGTTTCTTCATCTGTCACACCACTTTGAGTACTTGTAAGTTGTTATTAGATCCCCTTTTACTAGGTTAGACAAGGCCATCTCTGAGTCTTTCTGCATGTGTCCTGGATTTCATGTTGGTGATGAATATGTTGAATGATATGGGCCCCTACATCAGCTGTTGAGGTACTGTGCTGGCTGACCTGTTAGATGTTAAACCATCTTCCATCCAATGAATTTTCCATCCATGTAACAATGTGCTCTTTCAGCCCATACTTCCTTAGCTTCTAGACATGATTGCTGTGACTTCTATCTTATTTAAATCCTGTACCATAAAATCAACTCCATCGTACATTAAAGAAAACCACAAAACCCTCAAAAAAACCCTGTAAAGAAACGCCTCCCTGCTCATCTTTATAATTTTGGGTGAGTTGTATACAAATGTTGAATATAATCAGCACACTAATATTTCCTTTTGTGCTTCTATGTAACAAGATTAACAAGATACTATTGAAGTATGGGTCACAGTCTTATTGTTTTCTGAAAACACTTCTCTGAATATAGCAGTGGATGACTGATCCCTAAGAATTCACTGATTATTGATCAGTAAGAGTTCATGATCAGTAAGGTGACAATGAGGTGATCAATGAGGATGACAGAGCACTGGAATAGGCTGCCCAGGGAGGTGGTGGAGTCTCCTTCTCTGGAGATATTCAAGGCCATCTGGACGCCTATCTGTGCAGTATGAGCTAGGGAGCCTGCTTTGGCAGGGGGTTGGACCCGATGATCTCTCGAGGTCACTTCCAGCTCCTATGATTTTGTGATTCTGTGATAATACATGGAATTTATCATGGTGTGGTGGAATACCTTGTTAACTGAAAGTTAACAAGTCAGTGGATAGAAGGCTATAGTGGAATGGCAACAAAAATGTGAACCAATTATTACCAACCTTAAATTTTAACATTTTTAACTGAACCCATTTGCTCACACTGGAGACATTGGAAGGGAATTATTCTAAATGTGTGGGGAAGAGGAAAAAAAGTATGGATGAGAAAGGCACTGAGCACACTGTATTTAATTTACCTCTCTCTTTCACGAAATCATAACCTGTAACTCCAAAATATTCCCTTTGATTATATAATGTCACCTTCTGGACATTATAAACCAAAGCCCTGTACAGCTATCTTCTGTTCTGAAAACCACATTTCTCTAATGCCTATCTTCTAAAACAAAATATGCACAATTCTTCATTTTCTTTCTTTGTTTGTTCACTGAGTTTTTTGTTTTTTGTTGGTTGTTTTCTTTTTTTTAAAAGAGCTTTATTGATTTATATGAAAAGAATTTAAATAGCTTGGGCTGATAGGCACATCCTATGAGATAGTCAGGTAAAGGTGGCTAAGAACTATGTAACATTACAACTGTTACAACTCATTTTATTGTTTCCTACAGTCTCAACGGAGAAATTATAAACAGAAAGCTTTGCGCCAGCTCCTTCTGTCCTAGAAAAGATCCAGCTCAAATTCCCTTTACAGCAGCCTTGGGGGGAAAGTCCAAGTCATTTGTTATTTTGTCTGAGTTTGAATGCCTGTCTCTAGTTAGCTACCACAAAAGCTGCCAGCAAATGCTGCATAGGGTAGGAAGTGAGAAAAAAAACCCAGTAAAACAACTATGGAAGATTAAAGAATAATAAGTATCCTAAGAGGTAAGGTAGTTCCTAACAAAATCAACCACCCAAACTGTAATAGGGATCTTTCAACTGGAGGCCAGTCAGCAAGGCTGGAGGAAATGGGAATAAAATAAACTTGGATCAAGACTGCTAAGTGGGTCTGCACACTGGTATGGCTGCAATGGCAACAGAACAGAACAATGCAGCGGATAATGACAGAGAACCTTATTCAGCAGCCGGCAACATTTTTAATTGTAAACTCCACAATTATAACAATTCTGTTCACAAGCAATTTGAGTAGCATAGCATTTATAATTAATAGTGTCTTACAGTAATTGCTATTAACAGTATTACAGAATCACAGAATTTTAGGGGTTGGAAAGGGCCTCAAGAGATTATTGGGTCCAACCCCCCTGTCAAAGCAGGTTCCCTAGGACTTATCACACATGTAGGCATCCAGACAGGTCTTGAATATCTCCAGAGAAGACTCTACAACCCCCCTGGGCAGCCTGTCCTAGTGCTGTCACCCTCACTAAAAAAGTTCTTCAGCATCTTTGTAAGTAACATTCTTACACAAGTGCATTTATCCTTATGGTTTGCAAAATATTCAAGTGCTGATTTTATGCGGGAATGGGAGATTAAAGGAAATGCAGATGAGGTTTGGAGGGTACATTTTGACTACTCTTAGATTCAATAGTTGTTAGCATGAGTTTAAGGCATGGTAGCATAAGAGAATTTTCGTCTTGCATCACTGTACTTTTTGAGAACTTTGTATAAAGTAGTCACTAAGTAGCAGTGGAATTTGGCTCTTAGGTTTAAGACTCACTGAAATGTAGATTTATAGTTTGATCCTTTGAGGGGTGGCTAAAAGTGCTGTGGGAATATTTAGATCTGGCCTAATGGCTTTCCATATATTTTCTGCGTTCTCCCTGGAATAATTATCAGAAAATTCCACAAAAGCCTGGATAGCTTGTGTCAAAAAAGACAGATTGGAAGGGAGCAGCTATGGGAATACTTATCCTCTCATCTGCACTTTCTCCATTATTTCTGGCTTACGATTATATGGTTTGTGTACTTCTTGCTATTCAGACAGGTTGTAGACATCTTTAATACCATGTTTATTTATATAAAGTTTCCTCACTACTAGATGATTATCAATCATTTACAGAAACTATTACTCTAAGTTATTTTTAAGCATTTTTTTCACACATGTGGTAAGAATTACTAAGACTTAAGTGCAAATTACTGTAAATTTATTGTTAGTCTACAGCAAAGCTACAGACTACTGAAAAGTTTTTTGCCCCCTCTTTATTTGGCTAGGAGGGGAGCTATGTTTAGTTTAGCATAAGTTATTCTCACTCAAAAGCTCAACACTTTGGGGTCAGAAGTTTGCAGATTTTGTGTATGGTGCCCTGACATTGTTTTTTAAAACCTGATTATTTAATTATTATTTTTAAATGAGCAAGGACTATGGAATTTTGGAGCCTGTAGATAGTGTTCTCAACAAATGGCTAATCCAGAAGCTACTTTGAGTAAAGAGGGAGAGCCACAAAATTATCCTGTATGGATCTAGTAGGGATTCTACAAGTAGCATGAATTTATATTACTATAAATGTGAAAAAAAATACACAATTATAGCCTTCATATAAAATGAACATAGATTTCTTGATCAATAAAAAATATTTTAAAATTAATAGGTATGCCTCATAATTATTTCTCTTCTATTTTCTATAGA